>OZ026519.1:98009052-99209052 GCA_964019695.1 Loripinus fragilis | reverse complement strand
AAACCGCAGCATGCTTATCAGCCTTTTTAGTCACTTTCTGGTTTGATAACGTATTGTGACACGCTGGGTAAACTTTAGAAAAAAACAGTTGCAAGAACATGAACTAAAATTATCGGACTACAATATTTAGAAGTATTTTCGCCCAAAATGTACAAATTTCTGGTAGAAAAATATATATTTACAATGTTTGCTTATGAACCTTTCAAGGTCAAAATGAAAAATTGTAAGTAATACCAGAAATACATTACACTAATAGCCACGTGACATAAAGTAGACAAGTTGAATTCGTCTAGTGACTGCTGTCATTTCCATCAGTTTATCAGAACTTCGTATTGTTACTCTCATTGTATGCAGCCCTTGGTTTGTGGTGGGACTATTTGGGCCTCGTCGCGAGAAAACCTGTCTTCGGGGTTTCCGACAAAGCGACTTTCAAAACAGTCTCATCATTTACAGAGACTAGCTAGAAGATTGAAATTTCATCTGTAGAAAGTCTAACCATGATACTTTCCTAAAAGCGAATAACAAAGGCGCTGATCAGACTGCGCGTTTGCGCAGGCTGGTCTTCGCCTGTGTTTTTCGCAACCCCCCCCCCCCCTCCCGAAGACAGGTTTTCTCGCGTCGAGGCCCTTTTGTCATTATTGCTGTTGTTTGTCACAAAAATGTGGTTGATTTGCCTTATATGTGACTTAAAACATTGAATAACCCTTAAAACGCCTGTAAAAATGCACCTGACAATGCTAAAGTCGTCTGCTGCATATTTTTAACGTTATTTGACTAATGTTATTATAGAGGCAAACAGTGTGACCAAAGGTCAGACTGCTACTATTGGAGCAGTCTGATCTGGCTCTACACTATTTTCCAAAAAGGTCTCTGAATTTCAGCAGACGACAAAGGCAGATGACTTTTTTGTGATTGGCGTTTTAAGGGTTAACAGGAAATAAAGGACCCATAATTTATGTACCCAATGGCAGTCAGAAAAAGCACACCAAACCAAGCTCATGCATCCACCAGGCATGCACCTGCACCCATAAAATATTTAGGTGAATATCGCCGCTGAATTTAGAGCTGATCCATCTTTGACAGGAATGATTATGCAAAATTACCCACTTTTTTTCTTCATTTTTTTTTCAAAAGTCAACAAATAATAGTGAACTCATGTTGCTTTTTCTCTCATTTGATGTGTTACACACTGGTAAATGTATACGTCGATTTGCTGGTATTTACGCGTATCTGGATGATCGGTACTCGAATCTATTCCTAAATGCTTACATAAATCGCCATGCACCTACTGAATACTCAAAAATGATCTAATTCTATAGTCCTTTAGGCATATGGCATGTTTTTCTATATAGTGTTAGCACCAATTTATTTTATCACAAGCAGTGAATTCAATGCAAATTAAATGCGAGTAAAATTGGAATTTAATGCACTTGCAAATGCAGCGCGACGTCTGATTGGATAACGTCATAAATTTGCGACAGTATATCCTGCGATATACTGTCGGAAACCCGACGTCATTACGTAACTTCGCTTTCTATTGGTTGACAAGTGAATATATGCAGCTGGCAGCCGCTGGGCGTATAAGCGCAACAAACTACACCTTCACTGTCTTTTTGAAAGGAAAATGTTGATAGTGCATTAGAATGGGGATAACCATATTCACAATTTTCATTTAGTTTTAAAACGTGATTTCCGAACGTATATCGGACGATATACCTCCCCAAATGAAAATTTTTAATACAGTTATCCCCTAATTTCTACTAGTGACTGATACGATTTATATTTTCACTGTAGAATAGAATAGAATTGTAGCAAAACAAGGCTTTTTTGGCAATTTTGTGACTGTGATTTTTTAACATAAGGTTTTAAGTGAAGTATATTTGTCAAAAATAACGCTACGCATGCTGTGACGTCAACATCAAACATAATTACGTCACTGTTTGACCTGGCGTAGCGCCAGTTTGCACGTGACGCCAACCATAAGGCACACTCAATAGAATTTCTTCAAAATTATAGCTGATTTTTTGCGTTTCATTCCTTAAAATATAATTCTAAGCCATTTTCTAGATGCAAACTACGTTTACACCCAATGTTATACCCAATAAACACATTGCAAAAGTCAAATCCAACAAGAAACGACCAAGTAAAAAGTAAGGTTGTGATTTCTGTATTTCCGTTGAGTATAAAATAAAAAGAAAATTTACTTTTTTTCAGGAAATACCAAATATATTTCATCTCGTGCAGTGAAAATATCAGCATTTTCATTCGTGCTACGCACTCGTGAAAAATACTGATTTTTTTCACCGCACTCGATGAAATATATTTGGTATTCACCTCAAAAAAGTAAATATCCTCTATATCTACCATTTCCGGTCTATGAAGTACCGGCAATACGCGTAAATACCACCAAATCGACGTATACATTTACCAGTGTGTGTTAGATAATTTGCCTGTGAAACGATTGACAGCTCTTATAAGCTCAGTAACTTGATGAAAAGGTACGATAGCATGAGGTAGTAAATGGGCGGGGCTTAGATACTTTGCAAACTAGACCTCTCATCTCATCCAGTTGTAATTAGGTAATTCCTGTTATCAACGAACTTAAAATGGAGTTTTAATATGAACGAATCAGATTCTTCAATCTTTATCAGCAGTAAATAATCAACGGTCTAAATAACGAAGATATTCTTATTTTTTTACCACAAAAAATTATACGTTTTGCATTAAGTAACATTTTCTTCCATATTTTATTGGATTTAGAACTTTAGTATGTCCCCTTTAACACCTAAACAATGTCATACAAATGTAAAACTGGTAGCCATACAGATATCAAGTACAATCAATACAACCATGCAGATATCGAGCAATACCGGCAGGTTTTTTTTTTTTTTTGTTGTTTTTTTTTTTTCGCAAAAAGTTAATCAGTTTGCATTGATAATCTTTATCAGCGCAATATCCACTACAATATATTGGTATGTTTACGTAATTTTACACGATGACAAGAGACGCAACGCATGCAATTGAAGGCCTATCAGTTTAAATTTTATAACATGCAAATAAAATTGTATAACTGTGAAGCATTATCAAGTTTTCCATTTTTCAAGCGTGAAATGGTGAAATGCAGATCTGTTGTTTGTTTTATATGCAAATAAGATTGCTATGCTTTGTTGCACGTGATTATGTAAATAAGCCTCGAATAGGAAAAATGCATGCTATGTGGGCCTTATCAGCATACGCGCATACACACGGCTGATCAGGTCAAGTACAGAAAGTCTGTTACCAGGTAACACTACAAACTACCGTGCTCTGCTACAGAGACTAGCTTCTGACTTGGCTGTGGAGGTATATTACAACATGCTTTTACAAGGTCATGTCGTATTGTTGTGCAATACATGAATTCCCATACCTGATTTAAGACCCCCGCTCCCCCAAACCACTTATGGAATAGATAACCATGGTTTGTGGATAACCAACCTTCCTGTTCATTTGATATGCAACATGACTACTTTCAGAAGGAAAACTGTTTTGACCTTTAAACCCCACCCTAGGTGCTAGGGTTTGTGTGTAAGGGCAAAATATTTTCTTGCATATTATCGTAGGTTTCATTCCCTTTAATTTAAAATGCAACTTGACTACTTTCAGAAGAAAAATGACTATACCTTTTGATTTCACCCCTAGGGTCGAGGGTGCGTGTAAGGACAAAGTCATTGCGTGCATGTTGTGTTTCGTGCCACTCTCTTTAATTTGATATGCAACATGACCATTTTCAGAAAAAAACTGTTTTGATCTTTTGACCCCACTCAGGGATCGAGGGACCGTGTAAATGCGATGTGTTTCTTGTATGTCGTCAAGCTTTTCATTCCCTTTAATTTAGTATGCAACATGCGTGACCATATTCTGGAAAAATTGATTTTTAACCAGGCCAGAGCATGCAGAGGTCAATGTCAATGCCACAGTGAACTTAAAATGGTACGCGATACTCCGCCGCCCCAAGATGCATCCACACACCAAATTTTGGATTCCTACCTCATATAACATAGGAGATATGCTCCGGACATGATTATTATAGAAACGAGGTCAAGGTCACATTGATCCAAAAATGGTAATCGACACAGTGCTATTCCAAGATGCATCCAAAAACCAGATTTGGTATTCATACCTCAAATAATATAGGAGATATGCTCCGGGCACGATTATTCTAGAAACGAGGTCAGTGACCCAAAAATGGTGAACGACACTCCGCCATCCCAAGATACATTTAAGGGTTGGTGGTGGTGTTTTTTTTTCAAATTTATTCTAATTTTAATAGTTTATTCTGTAAGTAAACAGTGGAGACCCTGGGCCTGCACCGTTTGCCTATGTCCTACAAAAAGGGCACTTGGCGAATATGGGTTAAGATAGCTGGCCGTTGTGAATATGATGAAACCGAAAAATTGTTAAAGAAACATTTAAACCCCACCACAGCAATAAAATGGCTTTTCTATATAGTAGTAAACCGTTCTGCATATTGCGGCATTCACCTGATCTACACCGTTTGCTTATGTCTTTTTTCACTCTCGGTATGCCTGCAGAAATTCTGCTACGTCATTTTGTTTGAATAAAGCTCTAAATAACTGAAACGTACTCTGAGCGTCTGGCCATAATAAGAAATCCCATCCGCACGCTGTAATCTACATAATCGAGATTTAAAACAGAATGCCGGTTAGATTGAATGCAAAAACGATTCTTATTTGAAACTGATACACATGAAGGTTATGATCCCTTTATATTCATCCATAAATAGACAACAAATGTCATCCACCTTTTCGGAATGTCTTCTAGATTTCATTCAGCAGAAGGACACGCATGTTAATATGTAACAGTTATACTCTGGATTGTCAATCTGTACGTGGAGATAATCCACAAACATTGTACAAGTATTGTATACCGGTTACGTCAGTGTATAGGCCTACTCTGCATGCTACGAGACAACTCGTACTTAAGAACGCACAGCTTAGGTGGATGAATAGTATCAAAACTGCATGGCATCAATTAAATGCAGCCAGGAACGACATTCCAAATTTTACCGCGTATCGTACAAATATTCCAAAATTGGCCAGTTGTGCGTGCGTGCGTGTGTGTGTGTGTGTGACGATTGTTCAAGCTATCCCATTGGGTAGGTTTGTGTATCTACAACAACACTCTGACTCTACAATATACTTGCAAGGCATATGTGACCGTCATAATTTCAGTGATGTCTGATCAACTCGATCCCGCTAAGGCATGTGCCAAAACTCGTTCTGTTCCATTATATTCGACAGGAACCGCTGTCAGCAAAGAGCTCCAACTTCCAAAATGGTGTAAATGTGAGGCGTGGGTGCGTCTTGCAAACCCAGCTCATATTGCACAAAACCTATCTAGGTCTCACCCATGTACTTAATTCAAATAAAACATATGGGTCAGGATATGACAAAAGGTACCTTATGGCTATATTAATCAAAATCAAGCTAATGTTGCCTTTGTCAAGAACTATCACTTACGATAATTCCCCCAAAAAAATTGAAGCAGATATCTTCAATATTGACGAATATATGGCGGTTTGAATCCACATATGTAATCCTGCTTGGAACGTGACGTCAACAATAACGTTAAACCTAATACGACGTCAGAGTGATGGTCTCCAGTTGTTGTTGGTAGTAGTTGACTCAGTATAAACATCTAACAAATATAATGTATTCAAATGCGTTATCCATGTTATAATATAAATGCAAATGAAACTGTACGAATTTATACTTACTAAGTTGTATTATAGGCATTTAAAGTGACTCACCCTTCATAATGAACCAATGTAGGTGTTATGGCCTAATTGCTGCCATGGCAACAGGCAGCATGCAAAACCTTAAATATAATCAGAAACATTTGCTACTTTGATGACATCAAGCTATAGAAACATTTTTGCAGTACTATTGTCATTTTTCAAATGTGTATAGTGTAATAATTGCTGGAATGCCTTAAGGACCCTTTTCTCAGATCCGCGCTCAATTATTATTGGCTTTTATGTGTTCCTGTTAAAGGTTTCGATGTTCTCTGGTCATAATAATGTCATATTTCCAGACTGTCTGGTTGCTGACGACAGCACATGGATCGATGACATAAGCTACTGTCCTTCCAGCCAATAGTGACAGTGACATCATGCTTTGTTTTCAAAGTTATCAGGGATTTACCTTTCAGGATAGGATAAATATACAAGTGATCTAGCCCAAGTGGTAGCGCGGACGATTTGTAAAGGTGGCTTGTACAACAAGTTAATGTTTAACAGATAGCATTGTACTATTTACTTAGCCATTATAACACACTATTATTAACTCTCACTTTTGGTTGGCACGACAGTATCTGTTACTAGTATGGAAGCTATAACTGTCTTGTTTTTCCATAATCTAGCTTCATTGTAACCTAATACACGCTTATACTTTGGAAATATCATTAACTATTCAAATATAATAGTCTGGCAAAATTTGGGCGAAATTTTATGAGGACCTGGAACTTGATTTTAAACTTTTTTTCTTTGTTGATTCTGGTAGTGCATACAATGTCCTTGAAAAACCCAAGTGATGCCACTCTGGCATCATTGAGCCTTTCGATATATCCAAGATGGCGTCCAAGATGGAGGCCAATTATAAGTGGAACCATTGTGTGATATAGAAACATGTCTCAAACCCATTTTCTTTCTTATATAGTTTGCTATGAAGTTGGAATCTAATTGAAGACACTTAGGATTTAACCAAAAATAAATATAAAATAAGAATGAGAACAAGATGGCCGCCAAGATGGCAGTTTATTACAAAAAATATGATGAAATCTTCCCTGCGACCGGCAAAATGCTTATTTTACTGATTCTTTAATTACTGACATCATCTTTGTAATATCCAGGTGGCCCTACTCATGCATCACTCAGCATTTATTATATTCAAGATGGCTTCAAGGATAGTAGCCGACAAATTTTTCAAACCTGTGGGAGTGGCACTCTAACTGTAAGCGCGTCTGATGAATTTTAACAGACCAGATGCCTTGCTGGATAGAACAGCACTTTACAAACCCGTGTAGCTGAATAAATCAACCCATCATGCATGTCTGATAGAGTTGCACTGTACAAGCAGGCATAGCTGAGAGTGACATGGGGTCAGCGGATGTCTGATGTAATGTCACCCCTGTAAGAGTAGCTCCAGACTGGTAACCATCCTTCTTCTGTCTGCAAGCGACTAGTATAAATGTGGGTTTCAGTGGCCTAGGACCAGGCGGTATGGCATATAATATGGCTCCACACCAGCAGGAATGGCTGATAGTGAGGCACCACACCAGCAGGCACGACCAATAGTGAGGCACCATACCAGATTGCATTGCACACCAACATGCATTACTTATAGAGAAACAACACACCAACAGGCATGGCTGATAAGGAGACACCACACTGGGAAGACATAACTATAGTGAGACACCACAACAGCAGGCAAAGCCTATATGAGGCACCACACCAGAGGGTGTTGCCTATTATGAGGCACCACACCAACAGCATGACCTGTAGTGAGGCACCACACCAGCAGGCATGGCTGATGATGATGCACCACACTGGAAGGTACCACATCAGCAGGCACGGCTGATAGTAAGACACTACACCAGCAGGTATGGCAGATATAGAACCACCACCCCAGTGTGCATGCAGGATTGAGTGGCAAAAGATCGGCAGGCATGCTGATTGAGTATCAACGGTCCAACAAGCGTCCATCTTGCATCAGCACTCAACCTGTAGGCGTGTTTGAACAGCAGCGGTGCTTGTGGCAGTTGCACTTGGCCAGCAGGTATAATTGCTGCAGCTGCGACGACATATTAAGCAGCTCTCTGCACGGAACGGCACTGGACCAGCGAGCATGTATGTTACATCGGCAACATAACAATAGAAACGCCTGATAGGGTTTCACAGTGTTAGTTGACATGTCCCGTGGCGGGGCTTTTCTCTTTGATTTTCTATTGGCCAAGAGGCATGTCTGATTGAGCAGGCAAATCAGTTAAAGCTTCACCAAACAGCAGCTATGTCTTGCCACCAGGTCATCACATCAGACATCCATACCATCACGCATGTTTAATTACCGTATGTGGTACTGAACCAGATCATATGCCTATTAACGAGCCTCAGAACCAGCAGTTACATTGCACTAGCAATAATGTACGTTAAAATTGCACGTAACTAACAGAAATGCCTGGTACTGTTGCACTGGACCAGCAGGCACGTCTATTCAAGCTGCGCGTGCCCAGTGTGCATTTCTTATACTTGCACCAGAACAGCAGCCCAACCATTATTGCCACAGGCTCAGCAGACATCTTTACCACTACGCATGTTTGATTATGTGGTGCACCACACGTCTGAAAGACTCCGGACCAGCAGTTATGTTTGTAACAGCCTTACCAGACTAACAGGCCTGTTGCAGCACCCATATCTTTAAACTTTTCTTAAACAGCACAGGTGTGTAACTGTTGCATCCGACCAGCTGGCACGTCGGTTACAATTGTACTCGACCAGCATGCATGTCTGTTTGAGTTGCATCTCACCAGCAGATATTTTTGGAAACAGTTGCAACTAACTTGCAAGCACATCTGCAGTTGTTGGGGCTGAACCAGCAGATATATCTGTTACACTAGCCTCATACCAACAGGTATGTTCCCTATGCTAGTACCTGACCAACGGGCTGGTAAGCACAGCTGCACCAGACCATCAGCATGTTACAGTTGCACCTGGCCAGCAGCCATGTCTTTATAAGTTAAAACTATCAGCATGCATATCTGTTATTGTTTCATCTTATCAGCATCCATGTATATTACATTTGTACACGACCATCAGACATATCTGTAACAGTTGCATCATACCATTTGCCTTGTCTTTAACAGCTGCACCCAACCAGCAGTCATGTCTGTTAATTTTGCACCTACAAGCATGCATGTCTGATACACTTGCACAGGGCCAGCATTCATATTTGTTATAGCATGAAAACTATCAGAAAATAGTTATTTACTGCGATTTTGATTTTAGGTTGAATTCTGCTTTAAATGGTGGCGATCTTGGACACCATCTTAAATATTTCAACCTTCTGGATCAAAACAATGTTCTATTTTAATTGTTTGTATCATTTAGCCTCTAAACATCCATAAAAAGTCAAAACTAAAATATTTTTTATCGAGAATGCTGGTCAGACAGGTCGTAGGTGCCTAACTGACGGCCATCTTGGACGCCATCTTTAATATTTCAAAACGCTCAATGATGCCAGAGTGGCATTAATTGGATTCAATCAAGTACAATGCCTCATCAACAAGAATCATCAAAGAAAAAAACTTTAAAATTAAGTTCCAGGTCATACTGTTTTTTACCAGACTAAAACATGCAAATTGATGTTATCTTGGATGCTGTATACTAGACTGTTTAATGAAACTTGAAATATTCAATTATGAAATATCACTTTGACACCCAATTATGCTTTGCTTGTGTACTGATGCTGCCCCGCCCCTCATCGGTTCACTGCCCCATTCCTAACATTTCCAGTGCCTCTATTCAATAACACAGACATTCAGTTGACACCAAAACAATGTACTTATTCATATTTGATGTGTGTCAGAGTAACACAGAAACCATTTATTTATACCTCCCTCCCAACTTCCTCTTCCCTCCCCACATAGTACGCAAAACACAATCATTGATGTCCTTCAGAAATAGAGAGAATCTACAATATAAGAAAACATCAGACTAGGTTTTATTGAGACTGTTCATGCGAACTAATGGAAAGTGCAACAATTCTCACGCCCCCTAGCACCAGCTTAAGCGGTATTCTGCTTTCTGTCAGAGCCCAATATTTCTGAAGGACAAGAATATAAAAAATATCAAAATAGTTTTCTGTTTTCTGTAGATCACAATGATAGCTTTGACCACAAGTACGGCATCTATCCTGGCAATTTATTTTAATATATTTAAAAAAGCATTCAATGTAAAATGTTGAAATATCAATACTTAAATTAAGCCTTCCTTAACCCCAAGGAGGCCTGGTAATTCTGGGCCCAGGACTTCCTGACATCCAGTTTGAAGTCCAGGAACATTTCTTGGGAGCTCCGGCTCCTAGTATTCCTTTAATACAAGTACTGTGTAAAACCAATAGACACTTGAAAAAAGGAACACACCCAAATTAACATTGAATTAAAGATTTTATCTGCAATTTGCAGTATTTGAAATAAAAAAAAGTTGTATTTAAAAATCTTTTCCGGAACTACTCAGAGCTGAAATTGAAGCTTGTGATATAAAGTACCTCCAAATAAGCGCACTATATATGTAACTATTTCAAATATGTTTACCTTCTTTAGAAAGCAATGCAATGAAGATCCAGATCAGATGGTTTTTAATGAAGCCAGCTGATCATCATGATCCACATTTATCCCCACGATGAATCTAGGTTACCAAAATAGTTTCACTACTTGGTTACCTCGAAACTGCATCATAAATTCATATTGTGTAAACAATCCTTAAAGTAATCAGTGTGTGTCCTTACAGAAGCATAGATGTTTATTATGTTGAATATGGTATAAAGGGTTAGGTATGATTCAGCTTCAAATAAAACTCACAGCCTCTATATTGCCAGTCCGAAAACAACATCAATCTTTATTCCTCATATTAGCCTCATTCTGCACCCTGATTATTTAATAAAAATGACATTTCTGAGGACCTCCAACGAAGGAGTACGTGATTCTCGTGGTCATCTGAAATAAATTGAACTGTTAGATATACCCCGTTTCCTAAAAATAAAAATGTTTTTTTTTTGTTCTCAAAAATTGTCTTTGAAATTGCTCCTATGTTTTCCTCAAAATTTGGCATTTGCACAGTTTCACCAGAGTGTTCGCTGCTCACATACACAAAATTAAATTGCACATGAGATTTGCATTGTAATATGATTATATATGTTCATGTGTGTGGTTTATAGCTCGAATAAATCTTATCTTACCTTAAATGGTGTTTTGCGTCACCTGGCATTGTTACTGTTGCTTCTTAGATGAGGGTGTGGATGGGGTATAATGATTTGTGAATAATGGCCCTTTTTTAATGAATAGTGAATAATGAGCCATAAAAATAATGTATAGTGAATATTGAGAGCCTAAAAATAATGAATAATCCTATTTTTTATGAATTGAAGTAAAAAAATAATGAATAGTGAATAATCAGATTTCTTTCCCACCTTTCTTACATTTAATGAATAATTGGTCTTATTTCAATGAATAACCCAAAATTTTAATGAGATGAATAATGGGCTAAATTTTTAATGAATAGTGAATACCAGACCCCCCATCCAGACCTTCTTAGATCCCCCCCGTTGATTATCGAGGCGATAAAATGGCTAAATGGTTAAAATATTGATTTATAAATACGCTCGGCCGTGGCCGGTCGTATGTATAATCTTTGTGCAAATCACACATCAAATTCAGGTTTTGACTGAACCTTTATGCCGTGCTCAGGCTATTTTTTATGCGCTGCCGAACAACGAGCGGGGTACCAAATATCGTCGGTTAACCTACAGCGCGAAGCAAAACTGTTCTTGAATCTGTAGGGCTAACTATAGTGCGAGGCAAACTCGTTTGCGATTTGATCTGTTAGCATAACCGTTGTGCGGTCCATCGAAACACTCAAAACCACCCCAAACCATTCCCAAACCCCCCAAACCATTACCGTACATATAATGCGCGAAATGGGTTTTTAGGACACTCACAGCCCCTTCGGGGGAGGCATGTCCCCCCCCCCCCCGGGTCCAGCACTTGCACTGGCATTCTGCAAGAATACATATAGTGATAGGGCTAAACGACCGCCAGCTTTCTTGAAAAGCTAATACTTGTTCTATTTACAGTGATTTTTGTTTAACAACAGTGCTTATAAAGTTTCTTATATTTTGTAGTGTATTGAGCAGCCGATAAAGTAGCTATCCGCTTTACATGAATATTAGTTATAAACTACCTTGTGTACAGTTTCAGCGTATCCAAAAGCGTTTTTTTTTCAGGTATCAAGCTTGGGAACACAGAAACATCCAAAGTCTGTTGTGTAAGAAATTCAGGGTCCTCTATCTTCGCTATCTGCTATCCTTGAAGAGCTGAGGTATTCAATAGCTTTATGATGTAGATGTCCCTTTCAGTCTTGAAGAATACGCCTTCCGCAATAAAGTGCTGTCTAGTCTTTAGAGAATCCGAACATAATTTGCAAGTCGGATTGACAGCATATTTATTAAAGACAGCTCTGTGTCATTTTAAAAAAAAGATCAGCTCCATCAGTGAATTGGTGAGTAATAATTTACTGTTTGGAGGTCAATTGTAAAGAAGATCAAATCACAAGCGCGCAGCGCGAGTGATTTATCTTCGTACAACTGATCGACAAACAGTGAATTATTACGCAACAATTCGCGCACTGGAGCTGATCTATTTCGATTCTAACACACAATAAACGACGAAAACACATTCGAAGTCTTCAGCTTCTTCCAACTTTCCGCCATTGCACTGAAGAACTCCCGCCAATACTTAGACTACGTTGCATACGTTTACATGTAATTGTAACGTCTTTCAAGCGTAAAAACGACGTTACACCGTCTAACGCCATGAATGACGTCATTTTCCAGTGACCTCAGCTATCATGCACACACTTAAGCTGTGAATTATTGTCCGATATATCACAGATTGTTACCGTTGGCTCTATAGGCGAGGTGTGTTAGAATTAATAAATAGACCAGCTCTAGCAGTGAATTGTTGTGTAATTAATTATTCACTGTTTGATCGTCAGTTGTAAAGAAGATCAAATCACGAGCGCGCAGCGCGAGTGATTTATCTTCGTACAAATGAAGGACAAACAGTTAATTATTACTCAACAAGTCACACACTGGAGCTGATCTATTTCGATTCTAACACACAATAAACGACGAAAACACATTTGAAGTCTTCTGTTTCTTCCAACTTTCCGCCATTGTACTGAAGTACTCCCGCCAAAACTTAGACTACGTCGAATTCGTTTATGTATACTTGTTACGTCTTTCAAGCGTAAGAACGACGTTACACCGTCTCACGCCATGAATGACGTCATTTTCCAGTAACAAATGACACCAGATAGCACGCACTTTCCTCGTGCTTTCAAAACTGTGAGTTGTTGTTTGATATATCACACTTTTTAGCATTGGCTCTATAGGCGAGGTGTGTTAGAATATAGTAACTGTACGAGGGTTGTCCCAGTAAATCGTGGACTTTTGTTAAACCACGAGACTGTGTACCAGTAATTCTATGATATTTTCAGGATGTGTTTATATACTTATGGAAACCATTTTGTATAAATATGGGTGGAATCGCAGTTTAGATAATAAAATTTATAAACCTTTACTTGGCGGTATGTCGGCGTGAGAGGCGCACGCCATTTTTTTTGTAATTTTACTATTCTAGCCAAAAGGTAGTGTACATTCCATCAAATTTCGCTTTTTTTTAACAATGCATTACCACATCAACCAGTAACCGTGCAAAGTAATGTTTTGAAAATTTAAAACGTTCATGCCCAATTCGCATTGATTTTGTATGCAATTTTACATACCCACTACATTTTGATTTTTCAGAAAATGCTAAGGTTAGAAAAACGGTACGGCGCAAAAATTAGTATTTCAACAATTGTTAGCTAGTTAATAACATAAAACTTTATTCTTTTAATCTTAAATGATTGGTCGAAGAGTCATTAGTGTCGTAAAATGGAATTTGTATAATATTATTTTAGTAATATCACAAAGACAAGCTCATATTCGTCAATTTAACGGAACGCATGCTATTTTTCTGCAAATTATTTTAATGGTAGATATGTTGTCTCTTATTAAATCTAAAAAATCGCGCTTGTTTGATTGCTTAACATATCTAGACAAACTATTTAGTCTTTACTGGAACCAGGGAGACTTACTCAACAAATATATGGCAATATTTGTCACCATTTAAGCTATTTTAAAAAGAGTAGAGTCAAAATATTTGACCACCCCTCTCTGAAAATACAGCAAAATAATTTGTGACGTGCTTCACATACGCAGAGATACGCTCAAGTAAAGGTTCATAACTTTGTTATCTAAACTTTGATATCACCCATATTTGTAGAAAATGTGTCGTAGATGTATATTAACATTTAATACAAATTTCATAGAATTCCCGATAGACAATCTTGTTTTATAGCACAAGTCCATGATTTACTGGGACAACCCTCGTACATTCTTGTCAGTATGTACCGGGCCGCGTAGCGCAGTCGGTAACGCGTCTGGCAATACACTGAAGGACTTTAAAAACGCAAAAAATGAAAATTATTATTTTTTGAACCCAGAACATTTTTAGTCTTCTTTAGCAAGTCAAGTCGGCTGAAAACGATACTCTGCCTCTATCTACACCTAAAACGGGCGTTTTTATGGACAATTGCCACCACCAGCTACGCATCCGTGATTTACTACTTTTTGCACGTGGCGTCCCCACGAATCAATGAAGCAAAATATTTTATCAATTCACATATGGCTTGTAGGTATACATGTATAAAAAACACAGTAGCTTTTGTTTTATAGCTTTATTATTCGTGCCACGTTTGTCTGAACATGAACCACCTGGCGCAATTGGAATGTTAAAAGCTGGGTGGCGTGTTTCTGGCGTCGCCAGATATCATAATTGCCATCCGTCAGCTATACAGCACGCTGAGATTGTTACCAGGCTACTAGGACAGTTAAACGTCGACACAGGCCTGGCCAACTAAGAATTGCGACCGACATTAAGACGGCAGCTAACGTTGATTATATCGATTATATTTACATCGACGATATCCGTTCAGGTTGGCTACCAACACTGCCAGACGAATAGCAGGACCCCAAGGGTAATTTGTTTCTGATTTTTGATAAAAAAATATGTTATTACAATTACTTTAACTCATTCCCAATTTCAAGACAAATTTCAAATTGCAGCTTTAGAATTTGAGGGTATTGTCTTTTGATAGACTGATCCTCTAAAATTATTTATCATTTTGATATGAAATTCAAATCATGTTTTTTTGACATAAATATGTTTACTTTTGCCAAATCTCAATAAAATTGATACATTATAAAATTGTTAATTTTATGAATTTCGATTTTTGTGTTTTTAAAGTCCTTCAGTGTAGATGCGAGTCTGACTGCAGATCCAGGGGTCGCGATTTCGATCCAGGCCCGGTCCCATACTTTCGTGGAGCTTGATCATGAAATAATTTCTACGGTCATTCTCTTCCCTCAAGAAGGGTTGTTGTCAGTTACAAGCGAAAGTATGTGCCCGAAGTACTGGTTAACTGCTTGTTCAAGCTTGCCCAGGAAAAAGTGTGGTTAGGTGAACTGACCGTCCCGCCATGACCATAGCTGTTGACTTGGGACGTAAAGCAACAAAACAAACAAACAAACAAACATTATAATTGTGCCCTCCTACTATCATGAACATTATTTTTACTGTCGACCATATATGGTGGCAGCTGCCAACTTGCAACACACTAGAGTTTACATATTTGGTTGATGATTTACAATCAATGTCTGATTTCCATTGGAGTCATGGATTTTCTGGTCTAGCACACCTTTCCATTCCTCCCTAGAGGGGGGGGGGGGTATTCAAAAGGGAAAATGTTGGGGGTAGGTCATGCCGGTTTAGGGTGTCACTAATGTAGATAAATAAGCTTTTATGGGTTTGGTCCCTCATTATCAGGTGTCTCTTAGCTATTTCATGCTCAATGGAGTTCTCATTTCTGATCATGTTTACGAACAGGTTGAGGAGATTTTTATGCAATACAGTTTCTATAGGCGGAATGCCATGGAGTGCTAAAGTTACAGAATTTGAATAATTATCAGGCAGTCCCTGCAGCTGCGTCATGCACCGTATTTGAAACCATTTCGAACTCTCTATGTCCTTTTTCAATATTTGAACGTCCAGGCCATATTGCATTCTAGGCCCACAAAGGTTGACCAGATATGCCCATTCTGGGTCGATTCTAAGCCACTAAACCCCCATGGAGACCCGCCCCTATAAGTAAGTATGCTGTCTTCGTTCCCATGGATATTTTGCCGCCAATGTCAACCTTATTGGTGGTATTCTCAGTGTAACGGGCGACCTCCAAAATTGTAATGGCGTGACCTGCTCACTGTATTAAGATGCTCACAGGCAACAGACTGCCAGTCCTGTTAAGTGAGAGCACCCAAATAACTAGACTTAAAGGGAGGCCAATAACCCGCTATGTTACCCCAATTTGCCTTGTAACCGTCTGTTTTGAAGAAACAGTAGCATAAAGGTTCTATCCGCTCGGCCTCAGCCAGTGCCCACAAGCGAACAGCACCAAAACGCTGACTACCAGTGCTGTACAGACAGGCGAATTACAACCAATTTACCTTGCCACATACTCTAATGGCTTGACCAAAGAGACAGACAGACGGACAGACAAATTAGTTTGACACCGAGTTCAGCTTTTAAGCTTGTCTGAGAACAAGAAGTAAAAGAAAAATTGTTAGAGCATCAATATATTTAATAAGTAAGTTGTGGACATTAAATTGCAAATTAAGTCAATAGTTTCCAATGACAGCCTAACTGGATGGAAGGGTACTTTTTACATAAAGTGTTTCAAGCAAACATGGTGCTTGTAACAGGATATTCCCTAAAAGGCAAACATGGTACCTTATATAGGGAACAGGTATTAATCAGATCTCTATCGTCCTCCCTGAAGTCTCATATAAGGAACTACTTATATGACTGGCATATAATTTCGAAGTGGTGTCATTTCACTATGCAGAAAACTCAAATCATTAAAGGGGGATCACCCTATTTAACAAGTATAAACTTTTTAACAAGTATGCTCTTTTATAAAAACTATTGATTATAGAATTCCATTCTCATTGTCGTCCCTTACATTCCCCCTTCCCAAACAAATATTAAACAAAAGCACAATATTTGTTTGAAATGAGCGAAGTAAGAGATAACAATGAGAACAAATGATGTTGTAATTAACATTAAAAATTTTTTGGTTAGGATTTGGTTTCCAGTGCTGTTTTCTAGTAATATGTGTATGGTATTTAGTGATTCCATTAACAGTGGACTCTCTGACTTGAACACATTCGTCTCCGTTGACGTTGTTGCCTGATTTAACTTCATTTACCACAGGTAACGCACGGCGTGAAGCGGCTGCTTCATCCCGCCCACATGTGTTTAGGTTTGAGCATTTCTTGGGACATCTTGCGTCTCCAGGTGCTATGTATTTATTATTGATGACCATATCCATAGTTATCTGGAACTTTGTATTATTCAATTGGTGATTCTTAACTTGGTGTTTCCGCACCTGACCAACATCTGTAGAAGAAAAATTGCAAGGTCCTTGAACCCTACACTTATACAATGCAACTTTCTGTCGATGGACCCGTTTCCAGTGCTTCCAAAGTATATTTATGCTATTGAACGCCCGTCCTTCACATTGGGGAACTGTACAGCTCATTCCTTTAACAAACCTAGGCCTCAAATCATCGTCAATGGCCATCAACTCGTTCTCGGATACATGTAGTTCAACATCCAGCTCTAGCCCAAGAGGATCTTTTGATTGAAAAGCCATCAAGAAGTCTGGAAGTATTAAAATACTTGTTATATAGAAAGGTTTTTTTTTTTATTACACTGAAATATATGTGGAGTAAGTAACATCAAAAGCATACATCGATACGACGAGCATCTTTTTGATACTAGAGATGTTACCAATCCATAAATAGTGTGTGTGTGTGTGTGTGTGTGTGTGTGTGTGTGTGTGTGTGTGTGTGTGTGTGTGTAACATGTGTGTGTGTATGTGTGTGTCATCCACAACAACTATAATAAAATCTAGACTGCACCAAAGCTTACAGTCTTCCAAAACAGACTCGCAAAACTTAAGTGGATCAAATACATGTACGATTCAACAGACTGTGAATGCTATAAGCATATGTGTGTGCATGTGTGTGTGTGTGTGTGTGTGTGTTTGTGTTTGTGGTCTTATGTGTGTGTACTCATGTGTGTGTAAACAGATGTAAATATGTGCGTATGCACATGCGAATACATGAGTGAATTGGTTCACATGTGTATCTGTATATATACATACATGGGTGTGTGAATCTTATCATTAATTTAGAGATTATCTCAGGTATGAAAAATAATGAAAATAATGAAAATGATATATGACTATGGGACAGAATGTTTAACTTATAAACAGGTCTTAGCCTCAACAACGGGGGTCAAAAGTAACAGTGGACCAAGCACTGACAGATTATGCAATATGATCAAACGTAATATGAAGTAGATCACATGTCATACACACTACAGCTTCAGACAGAAACTTAAAAGCCCTATACACAACAAGGGATTCACAAAACATGCGAACTTCTACATATAATGACCAGAACTATGACAAGAAAACCGTATCACACTGTAGGTAAAACTCTTTACCCAACACACCGGTAACTGTTGCCAACTGATTATTACATAGACAGTCCATACTAAATTTGATCGTTGAAATGTTAGTGAATGTAACAGAAACGCCAGACAAACACAGTTTTCACCATATTCAATTTATGGAATTACTTTTATTGACTATCTGCACATATTCACAATCGAATAACTGAGTTTCATTTAAACAAAAGTGCATACAGCATTTAAGAAAAGAGACAAGAGAACCGTCATGATTAAGCGATATTGTACCATATTCAACTCATGGTTATAATCTAACTGACTATCAGTTGAATCTTTTTGTCTAAAACGCCACTACAAATATATGTTTGAATGAATGTATAGTTTAGGACCATATTAAAAACAAAATATATATGTAAAACTCGATACTGTGAAATATTCTTGATAATAGAGTTAATGTTATTTCATGAAAGGATGAACAAAAAAAAATATACCTGAGATAATATGAATATGATAAGAAGAAGCATAATATTTACAATAAAATGTAAAGTTAGGCCACATTGGAAACATTTACTCGATTATTACTGAAAAGTACTGGTAAGTACTTATACTTTGCTGTTTTAAATATCTACAGTGTAAAATATATATCTATAATACAGATTGCTTTTAAAATGATTGTTGAATTTAAAAGAGATAAAACTATACTCTGTACTGTCACTCATTAACCAGTGTTTCAGATATAATAATCTTAAGATGTAAATTGTACTGGTTGAATCACTGGGCGTCCATATCTGGTATAATATGGTTCTGTATTGTCAGAGGTGTTAGCATCTTTTGTATCAACAGTATGTAAGTTTTCTGTGCCTACAGCTGAATGTATATTGTATCGCGCTTGCTGCCAATTAGAAGGTGTGCCTTCACCTAGATATGGCTTCAAGTCATCTACATGTGCACCTATAGGGTTTGTTGCAGGGTCTCTTTGTACTTTGTATGTCACGCTGGACATTCTATTCAGTACTTTGTAGGGACCTGTCCAACCTAAGCTTATTTTAGGTCCTGCAGCAGGAGGATACCATCTCCACACATACTGATCTGGCTTATACTGTCTCACTTTAAGACCTACATCATAATATTTCTTCTGTTTACTTGCAGCTGGTTCTAGATTTTTGAGAGCAAAGTCATGTGTTTTTGACATGGTATATGTTAACCATTCTATGTATTGAACTTGGCAAGGTGTGCTATTGTGCCCTGGGGGATTTCCTGCCATGATGTCCACAGGAAGAGAACATTCCCTGTTCAACATCAGCAAATTTGGACTGCAGCCAGTGCTTTCATGAATGGTTGATCTGTAAGCCATGAGAACAAATGGTAGCTGTTCATCCCGGTCAGAATTGTATTTATTGACGTATATTGATAGCATTTGTAAAAGGGTTCTGTTGAATCGTTCAACTAACCCATCAGACTGGGGATGATATGGTGTAGTCCTAGTTTTCTTCAATTCTAACACCTTACAAAGTCTTGAGAAAAGTATTGATTCAAACTCCCTTCCTTGATCTGTGTGGATTTCTAATGGTACACCAAATCGAGAAATAAACTCGTTGACTAGTTTATCTGCAACAGTTAAAGCAGTGTGATTTGGTACTGGATATGCCTCAACCCACTTTGTGAAATAGTCACAAACTACTATTACATTTGAATTTCCACTGCTTGACTGTGGGCATTCTAGTATGTCAATCGCAATACGGGACAATGGATATGTGGACTTAGACTGCTGCAAAGGCGATTTCCCTTTTCCTGGACCAGGTTTTCTCCGTGCACACAAATCACATTGCTTTAACCATCGTCTAATATGGCTTGACATACCAGGCCAATAAAAGCGACGGCGTACAGCTTCTGTTGTACGGCGTCTCCCAAAGTGACCAGCTGTCCTATCACAGTGTAATTTCTCAAAGATTATTTTTCTGAGTTCTTGAGGGGCTAGTAGTAAATGTTGGGTTGTGTGAGTGGCAGCATTGTACCATTTGTATTTTAAAATGCCATCTTCAAGTTCTAAATGATTCCAAACAGACCAAAGACGTTTGACGTCTACACTATCACTTGCAATGGTATCTCTAGAAGGCTGTTTTTCATAATTTTGTTTTAAGCTTATAATCCTGCTAATTGCTTTGTCTAGTGCTTGCCATTTTTTAATCTGTTCATTTGACCAGGTTTGAACCCATAAGTTTTGGTGCAATTGAAATTCTCTCATTTCATTAGAACTATCAGTTGTGTTATAGTGGTCATGATTTAGATCAGAATCTGTTAAAGCAACAACAGGCATCACAGTACCTCTAGAGTTACTCAACGTATTCTGGTGTACAGGTACAGCCTCAGGTACCTTTTGAGTGATGCTTTGTTGTAGTGGTGTACAATCTGAACAGTTTTGCTTTTTACATTTACGGTGTGGTTTCCTAGACATAGCATCTGCGTTAGTGTGAGCTGATCCACGGCGATATTCTATGTCAAAATCATATGTAGACAATACACTGAGCCATCGTGCTATCATACCTTCAGGATTTTTAAAATTCTGTATCCATTTCAAAGAAGAATGATCAGTCCTAATTTTGAATTTTCGCCCCCACAAGTAATGTCTAAAGTGTTTAACAAAGGTAATCACTGCTAGCAATTCTCTATAAGTAGTGCAATATCTTTGCTGTGTCTTACTTAACGTACGACTTGCATATGCAATTACTTTTTCTTCACCAGACTGCACTTGTGCTAGAACTGCCCAAATTCCATAAGAACTGGCATCAGTGTCTAGTATGAAATCTTCATTTTCAGTTGGATATGCTAAGATGGGATCACTAACTAAGGCCTGTTTTAACGTTTCATATGCTTTCTGACAAGCATCAGTCCATATGAAGTCTTTGGCTTTATGTGTGAGCTCAGTAAGAGGAAAAGCTATTGTTGAAAAACATTTAATAAATCTTCTGTAATACCCTACTTAGCCTAAAAAACTTTTGACTTCTGAAACGTTTACTGGAACTGGTCAGTCTTGTATTGATTCAATCTTTTTATGATCACAAGAAATTCCTGATTCTGATACTACGTGACCAAGAAAATTACAACTGGTTTGAAAGAGAGAACACTTGGAAGGTTTCAATTTTAGATTTGCACCTCTGAATCTTTGGAAAACAATTTTCAAGTTTTGTAGACCCCCTTCAAAAGTTTTTCCGAACACTATTATGTCATCCAAGTAACATAAGCATTTGTCCCAATTTAGACCTCTAAGTACCAGTTCCATAAGTCGTTCAAAGACTGCAGGAGCGTTAGAAAGACCAAACGGTAGAACTTTAAATTGAAAGAGACCTTTCTGACTAGAAAATGCTGTTTTAGGTCAATCTGATTCAACAATTTCTGCTTGCCAATAGCCAGAAGCTAAATCAAGCGTGCTAAACCATTTAGATCCAGAAAGAGCATCAAATGAATCATCTATTCTAGGCAAAGGATATGCATCCTTGACTGTAATGGCATTTAAGCGTCTGTAGTCTATGCAAAAACGAATTGAGCCATCTTTTTTCGTTGCCAAAAGAATAGGTGAAGACCAAGGGCTTGTACTAGGTTCTATGATATCATTTTCAAGCATTCTGTTTATTTCTTTTTCAATTGTTTGTTTTTGTTTTTGAGGAACTCTTCTAGGAGGTATCTTTATGGGTTTTGCATTGCCTGTATCAATTGTGTGTTTAACTAGGTCAGTTCGTCCTAATTTGCCATCAGGACCCATAAAAATATCTTGGAATTCTATGAGTAATGCACTAAGTGATTCTTGCTGCTCGTTTGTTAATGTTTCAGAAGCACTATCAAGTAATGGTTGTAAATGCTGTGGAACTTGATTGGGACCTGTAGGCATGCTAGCCTTTTCGTCATCAATCGACTGAAAGTGTTTGATATTATCTACTGGTGTCAAACTGCCTACAAGTGTGTGCTGTTTTACAATGACAGGTTTCTTTGTTACATTTATGACAGAGCATAATACGTTATTTGGTTCTACTATTGAATTAGAAACTAAAAGACCTTTAGTGCCTAAAACCTTATAAGGTTCCAACATAACTTCACTATCTGAAACCAAGTGGCTACCTTTGACATAAGCTTTCACCACCATTTCAGATTCTGGAGGAACAACGATTCTTTTAGAAAGTTTTACCCTGGCACACTTTTCAGAGTCATTATGTTCCAACTCAATGCTTTTATCACCTATCTGTAAAGTTCCACTTGATATTTTGATGACAATATCATACTGCTCTAAGAAGTCTAACCCTAAAATACCTGTTAAATCAATGTCAGCAACAAGAAATTCATGCTGAAACATGAGGTCACCTAGATTAAACTGTAAGTTTAACTTTCCTTTGATATCTAAAGGTGTACCATCAACTGAGGTAAGGTTACATGAGGTATCGGTAGATTGTACCTCTTTTAAGCTACCAAACAGCTGATATACTGTACTGGTTGACAACAGTGTAGTTGAAGAGCCTGTATCAACCATTAGCTTATGTGTTTGACCATTTATGATTGCTTTTGCTAGAAGACTTGAGTTTGAAATCTTATTGATATGTGGCCGCTTTAAGTCAGATTCATTTGCAGAGGCTGGCCTTTTGGCCTCAAGGTCAGCCTGATCTAGTTTTCCGACTTTGGTGTTGACTGTCTGTTGTTCTGTTTAGATTTATTTGGACAATTTCTTGCTCTATGGCATGTTTCTTCGCAATTAAAGCATGTATAATTAGAGTAATCTAATTGTCGTTTACGTGACCTATTTGTGTTAGCTCTTGACAATTTTTGAAGTGTTTGATTCCACTTTTCTACTGATTCATTTAGAGTTTGGATTAATTTGTTTAAATCAGACTGATTATATGAAGTTTATTCAGCCATTGAAGTGTTGTGTTTTTTTGCTTGTACGTATCCTTCCTCTTGTTGATTTGCTGGTTTTGAAGGGAAAAATTGACAACCCTTAACTGCCTCATATTCTACAGTGTATGCTATTGCTTCATCTACTGATTTTGGATTTTTAAAGATCACATGCTCTTTTAGTTCAGATGTTCCTAGAGTACTCAAGTACTGTTCAAGAACGTTTATCTCTCTACAGTCATAAGGCATTTCAGGAAACGCTAGCGATACTAGTCTTCGTAAAGCATAAGCAAAGTCAGATGGACTTTCATTCT
Source organism: Loripinus fragilis (assembly GCA_964019695.1). Lineage (NCBI taxonomy): Eukaryota > Metazoa > Mollusca > Bivalvia > Lucinida > Lucinidae > Loripinus > Loripinus fragilis. The sequence goes on along the minus strand of OZ026519.1, from coordinate 99,185,392 downwards.
TCTGTCGTTTACGAGAACGGAATTCACAACGATATGCTACGCTTCTTTCTTGTGGGTCGTATCGTTGAGTTAACACTCTTTTTAGCTGTTCAAAATCATTAAGTTCACTTGGCCTAAGTTGTCCTAATAGTTTTTGAGCCTGTCCCCGCAAGCACATTGCTAATTGTTGGGCTTTCTCACTGTCATGCCAATTATTCCACATTGCAACTTTTTCAAAATGAACAATATAGTCTCTCCATTCTACATTTCTGCCATCAAACTTATCTGGTTCTTTTTCTTTTCTTTTAAATTGAAGTGGGCCTTGATTTTGATTAATATTACTACCAATTGGTGGGGAATTACTTGTTATGCATAATGGATTAGCTGAAGTAACATTAGTACTTGTTAAGCTAGGGGTACTGTAGCTTAAGCATGTTAAAGGTGGAACAGTGCCATTATTACATCCACTAGCATGATAAAGGCTGCTGGTAGTATAAAGCGGTTGATGTTGGCTAGATGTAAAGCATGCTGAAGGTGGAACATTGCCATCACTAGCATGATAAAGGCTGCTGGTAGTATAAAGCGGTTGATGTTGGCTAGATGTAAAGCATGCTAAAGGTAGTGCTATGTTATTATTGCATCCACTAGCATGATAAAGGTTGCTTGTAGTATAAAGTGGTTGAGTGCTTAGCATGTTAACATTACTTGACTGCATCACTTTGTAGGTATTGCACATGCTATTGCTAACTACATTAGATTGTGGTTGGTTATTGTTTGACATGCTATACATACTATAGTCTGATGTTAGCTGATTTTCTTTGGTAATCTGTACCCCAACATGCATTTGATCATTAGCAGGACAGTAAGTGTTCATGTTCTGTGTTGCTAGCGTTACATTGGGTTTAGAAGACTGTGATGGTTTACCAAGCGATTTGGTTGTTTGCGACCCGAGATGTGATTGCTGTTCTGTATTTTTAATGTCTACATTAGCTGTCAACGGAATCACACTTGAATGCTTTGAATGCGTATTATAAACATGCGTGCTATGCATTTGTGTTGCATTGTTGTATATACCTGTCATATCAGACTGCAGTTTAAGTCTACTTGCTATAGTTTTGCATTCATCATTTGCTGCTTTGTGATACTGTGACCCATCAACCATAGCAGGAGAATGGAACTTTACTATAGGAGCTGGTTTCGATTCAGGATATTTTGAAGTGCCAGCACTTAAGGCAGGCTTAATATCCTCAATCGAGTTTACACTCAAGCCAGCTTCGTTGTCATCATAGAGACTTAAAGCATCTTCGAATGCTGAAGCAATTTTGTCATATTGTTTTGTCACGGAATTGATCTTTTCCAATTGTTGTTGCATTAAGAATTCAAATTTTGACTTACTTTCAGGCTGCTCTACTGTATGAGAAAAAACACTGTCTTCAGGTGTAAATTTGACAGGAGTTGATGTGCATGTATATTGCTTTGGCCTAGCACCTACTGTGTCGGGTTGTGAATATGCAAAATCATGATTTTCTCTTATATCTGCATTTTGATGCATGACTGATTCACTACTACCTGTACTGACTGGTAAAGCATAGTTATGCATGTACATTTTGTCAGCATATATATCTTCTACATCCTTATTCTCAGACATCTTTCTACTTAAAAGAATGGACGAGCCCCCAAAATTGTAACGGGCGACCTCCAAAATTGTAATGGCGTGACCTGCTCACTGTATTAAGATGCTCACAGGCAACAGACTGCCAGTCCTGTTAAGTGAGAGCACCCAAATAACTAGACTTAAAGGGAGGCCAATAACCCACTATGTTACCCCAATTTGCCTTGTAACCGTCTGTTTTGAAGAAACAGTAGCATAAAGGTTCTATCCGCTCGGCCTCAGCCAGTGCCCACAAGCGAACAGCACCAAAACGCTGACTACCAGTGCTGTACAGACAGGCGAATTACAACCAATTTACCTTGCCACATACTCTAATGGCTTGACCAAAGAGACAGACAGACGGACAGACAAATTAGTTTGACACCGAGTTCAGCTTTTAAGCTTGTCTGAGAACAAGAAGTAAAAGAAAAATTGTTAGAGCATCAATATATTTAATAAGTAAGTTGTGGACATTAAATTGCAAATTAAGTCAATAGTTTCCAATGACAGCCTAACTGGATGGAAGGGTACTTTTTACATAAAGTGTTTCAAGCAAACATGGTGCTTGTAACAGTATATTCCCTAAAAGGCAAACATGGTACCTTATATAGGGAACAGGTATTAATCAGATCTCTATCGTCCTCCCTGAAGTCTCATATAAGGAACTACTTATATGACTGGCATATAATTTCGAAGTGGTGTCATTTCACTATGCAGAAAACTCAAATCATTAAAAGGGGGATCACCCTATTTAACAAGTATAAACTTTTTAACAAGTATGCTCTTTTATAAAAACTATTGATTATAGAATTCCATTCTCATTGTCGTCCCTTACACTCAGATTTCCCAGGTGAACAGCCTTGGCAGTGATGTCCACCCAAGACCCATTCAGAAATATGCTCATTTCAGGGGTACCCTTTTTGCTGGGCTGATATATATGTGTGCGACTTTTTGAGGGGTGGATATCTCTTCCTCCTGCTCCTTTTCAGGATCCCATTCCATTACTTGCATATCTGTCTTGAGCTGAGAGCAAGCAGTGCTACATAATCTACTACTGCAATATGACAGGGACGTATATATTGGGTAATAACCGTCTGTGAATATGAGGGATACCTATGGATCCAATCTTCATACCAGAGTGGTTTTTCTCCAGATGGAAGAGTGAAGGATTTTTATATCTTTTATAGTGCCTTGTTGAAAGGATCCCACCTTGTCGGACTCTTTGATCTAAATTGATAGGATGTTATAATTCCCCTGCCTATTTGATTCTCTAAGAGCAGTCAGAATACAGGTCCTTTAGCAAAAGCCAGTCATCTCCTCGGACACTATCCAGATATAGCTTGCAGAGCAGGGAAATATGATCAACCACATCAAATGCTTTCTGCGTGTCCAGAGTTGTTAGGAGTGTTTACAAGTCCTGCATGTTGTTTTTCGCTTGAGGAGGACAGGAGTAATTGTTATCCCTCTGTAGTTACCAGGGTTGCTGGGATCACCCTTCTTGAAGATTGTGGCCAGGATTCCTTCCTTCATTATAACATTTTGAGGGATTAAAACATATATAATTCCAGTTTTCCCCATTTTAGATTGCTTGTCATACATGTGTAGCTAATGTTATTTCTGTTTATACTCACCAACTGTAAATAAAATTTGTCTTAATATGTCTTATCGTCCCCACCACGGATCCTGTTGTTGTTGTTGTTGTATCAGGGATCCAGCCTGAGAAAGGCTCAACTCCCATAGTCTGGGAGAGGCCCGCCACAGCTAGCATCTGACACTCTGAGACCATTGTACGGTAAAAAAAACTCCCAAAATACTAGTGGGGTTTAATGTGAGTTTCCGAACCTTACACTGGACACAAAGAGGTCATGCCAGCATAACGGTCAGAGTCTGTTTTTACCTTGTGGAAAGAAGCTGGAGTGCATGGAGAAAAGAACCACTGCGAGCTTGCTTGGAACAGACAAACCGAAACAAGCCTCTTTGAAGGGGTACACTGCATCATCAGCTCGACTTAATTTACACAGGAGCCTCAGCGTATGCGTCATAGAACAACACTGTTCTCAGCAAGAACCCCAAATATCGCACATGCTCGGAAAAAAAACTCACACACTAAAAAAGAAAGTCTGAAAATTGATTACATTCAAATAAAGCGCTAAGATGTTGAGAAACCACTTCTTTTACAATAATGTAACACTCAGGTTATTAGATTGAATGCCAGTCGCAGATACAAATATAAAATAGACAGCCAGGCACTATCGCCAGATGTTGGAACATTCGACAGCAACATGGAGGTTGGCCCACGTGGCGTCACAAAATATTTTCCACTAAGGCATTTTACAAAAATAAGGATATAATTATCCTTCCTAAATAAGAAAAAGTTTACAGATAAAATCTAAAGCGCATATCCTAGTAAAAGCCATTTAAAGGGTATAAAAACAAGCCCCATTTTACTGATAATTTAGAATTTTGCATTGTCGCAGACAGCCAGCACTCACATACTCACCTGTCGCATTTCGCTCGATGCACACTGGGATTGAGCCGCCATTCACCCCCCATTTTTTTATTAAAATATATTATGCGAACACTGCTTGTATGACTCATGGGTCTTGAGATATCGACTAATAGAGAAATGATACAATGTCAAATTTGACTTTTTGCAATTTTTAACAATAAATTCTGTCACTACAGGAGCGCGAGATTTGAACGGGACTAGCCAAATATCGCTAGCTACCCATGATGCAAAGGGCGATATGCGAGAGATCAAGATGAGGTATCGTCAGGTCTCGCGAGAATGAGAATTTTGAGGAGCACAAAAAACACGTCCACACAGTCCGACAATCCAGCCACCTTCCGCGACCTTCTTTCCGGTGTTTATTTATACCCAATTTGAGCGGACTTGATTAGCCCAAATATTCGTAGCACTTCCTCATATGACAATCGAGACGACCGTACTTTTCCGGAGACTTTTCCACGCTAGTCACGTCGACACTTTGCCTTCATTTTTCAGTGAATCTTGAAAGTTAAAGAAGACCGTGGTTTGTCCGTATGTATGGACCATCGAGCAAGAAAAAGAATTCGCGAAGCGAAATCTAAGGCTCGCCCAGGTATTCGAGATCGAATGAGGAATCTGTTGCAGATTGAGTGGGTGGGGAAAGCAAATTATTTTTATGATCGATTTATATACAATACCCACAAATGATTGTGGACCCCTGTCTTTGCATTTGTGCTAAATTATGTCTTCACGATTTGCCTGTTCAGTACAAGCTGCTCAGGAGGCCATTTGCCTCCTTTTTCATTGAAGTGGCGATCGATTAGCCTGGTTTGCTCTGTATCCAATCCCCTTATCATGTGCGGATCCAGAGGTGGATAGGGGATCCAGACCCCCACACTGGAAAATCACAGGTTCTATGGGTTTCTATACAAATTAGCATTTAGACCCCCTTGGAAAGTGTTAGACCCCCTTTGATAAACCACAGTAAAAAAACTCTAAAGAATATGTTGTCAGAGCTGTTTTCTGGCAGTTAGGCCTGAACCGTTTTCTGGCAGTCAGGCCTTTGCCCCCCCCCCCCCCCCCCCCCCCCCCACCCCTCCCAGTAAAATTCCTGGATCTGCACACAGAGTTTACAAAAGTTTTCCAGACTTTACAGGACAGACGGTCTGGTGGACTGGTCTGCCTGACCAGTTAACCACAATTTCACCAGACCGACACCATATGAGAATAAACAACAGCAAAAAAATTATAAGTTTTCAAAATTGAATGTTGTATAATGTAGAAAGATCAATGACCACAACATAACCATGCCAGGTCAGTAAACAAAATATTGATTGCGGCTAAATGCTGTTTTCCAATATGGTTTTTGATTAGTTGATTGAAAGTTAACGACATATATTCCACCAAAACAGTAACTTTTGGGCACAGATTTCACAGGACAGTCGGTCCTGTGACGAGGTTACTCTTGTCAGCCCCAGGTAAATCCCTCAGTCAGGTCCTGTGATGTTTCATAATGGCTGCTGCACATGCTTATCACCACTTTTGTGCATGCGCATTGTGGCTACATATATATTGTAACAAAGAAAAAAACAAACTTTAACATATCTGCATCACAAAATTTGTAAACATTGGTCTCATCGGTCTGGATCACTTAGATGCTTCTTGTGATATTGATTACTTGATTGGGTGGTTGATAAAACCACCATAGTCAGGGGTGATATATGAATCTACAGTCCAGTTCAATTAATATGTTCCTTCTGAATGATTCGAAAACTCTAATGCAGATTTTCACTTTTTATTTTTTTTAAAAGTCTAAAAGCGATTGGGTCACTAAAAAATAAGGAGACAAACTTACAACTGTAGGATGGACATTCCATGATAGCAATAGCTCACCATCTGTTTAAGGGTCAGGGGACACCAAAAATGTGTATCACCTCATAGACATGTGTATGGTTTGATTTTTTTTAAATAGGCACAAAAGATCGATAAAGGTACCAGAATTTATCAAATGAACTGCACATTATTTTAAATTAAAAAAAACGTTATTAGGCCAAACAAGCAAACATGATCAATTAAGAATTAGGCAGCAAAAAAGAGTGATTTCAAAACAAATATACAAATTTTTATTGAGCTAAAAACTTTTTGGACATTTTAGACATACATGTAATTTATTATTTTCTTGAATGAAATTGCAACTAGATCCTGCTTTTTATGCATTTTATCTTTGATTTATGGGTTTTCGCTTTGATGCACACGGATTTTGGGACGTTTCAATACTCGTCATGAGCTAAAATTCTGATTCACCATGGGGATCTAACTAAACGGAAAGATCAAACTGACAAGAAGCAAGCATACATTCTTTTGAATGATAAGAGCAAGTGCATCGTGAGGAATGTAGCAATGGACAAGGGGCAGACTATGAACGCCTCAGACCATATTCCTGTGATCCTCACCTTCATAATACACACCAAGAAACCGGTAAACCAGAGTAGTTGTTCCAAGCAAATCTTGCAGCTGTCCGTTGGACTTTTTCAATGGATTGAGAGTCAACAGCAGTGTGCAGGTCCCAGATTAAAGATGCATACTCAAGGGATGGACGTATGAGCGCTGTAGCCTGTATATGCTGTCCTCTTCCATTCAATTGAGCACTCTTATAAATCTGAGAGTCCACTGGCCTTTGCCTGCTGTGGCATCAATGTGTGGCTTCCAAGAAAAATCCTGGCTAATTGTCACGCCCAGGTACTTGCTACTGTCTTTGGCTTCTAGCTTGTGGCCATGGAGAGAGTATGAAGTTTACCGCTTCACTCTGTAGTTTGTGCCTAATCTGATGAGAGTACATTTCCCCGAATGGAACTGCATTTGCCACTACGTTTTGCTCTAAGGTGTATATAAAGGGTTCTTCAGCCGATCAAAATGTCAAGTGGCCCAATGGAATTGTGAAATTTGCATGTATTTAAATGAGAAATAGGCATTTGGCCCATTTATAGGGTCCCATAGCTCCAGATAAGGATTGGAGGCAATTGGGTATTTACCCACCTCTTTTTGGCTTAATTGGGTATTTCAAATTTTAAATTGGGTATTTCAAGTTTTTGTATTGGGTATCTATCTGAAAGCAAATAGGCATTCAAACCGGGCCTTGTTTCGCCTGACTTTTTTGTTTACTTTCGGTTTCACTTTCAGAAAGCACACTTGCAATATTAGTATATCTGAGATCGCTATTTCCAACGTATCTATCATTTCATCTTTGATTCTCAGTGATTTTATTTAGCCATTTTTGAGGCCGTATATGGGAGTCATTCCCAATCCAAAAATGGCTTTTATTTTCCCAATTTCATGTATTTTAGCTCTTATTTTCCCAATTTTAATAAAATATTTTCCCAAATGTGTAGGAAAAGGTAGCTTCCCAAAATCCCAAATAAAATCACTGATTCTTCGAACCACCATCGCGGTATTAGAGTTAGTTGCGATATGATATTATTCAATTGCTCTTAGGCTTTTTCGCCCACGTTACGCCATTGTTATTGTAAAGCGAGATGAATGTCGTAATCGTGTAAATATTGGGTAAAGCTAAACAGCGATAAGAATTTTCCTGGACTGGTTTGCAATTTAATTAACTAGATTCAGCGCCACGACGTGTATAAATTTGTACCCAACAACAGCTTGTGATGCGAAAAACAACAATCGCAAACTGAAAACTATAGCGTCATACGCTATGAAAAAGTTCAGAATTGCGTATCAAGGATTTTTATTGCGTTTTTGTATGCACAGAAATGAATTTAATTGCGTTTTCAGGTCCACGAAATTTCGTAAATACGCAATACGCAGTCTTATCTGGAGCTATGGGGTCCGTCATCTTTTTGGGTCAGCAATATCCCTGGTGCCCCACAGAAAATAAGATTTTAAATTAAAATATGAATTATGCAATCTTACATTCAACATTTAGCCATAAGCCTATTCTTATTTCTCTGTAATACTAACATTTCACTTGCATTTTTGTAGAATTATGTACAGAGAAGCATGGCTGGTATCGTTATAACTTTCACGAGAATCTGCGACTTAGATGTTCTGATGTGAAAGACAATGTAGAGAGAGTAGATGCTCGTACCATCTCGCGAGAAGAGTTTGTAGAAAGGTTTGAGAGACCATTCAAACCTGTTGTTTTGACACATACACAAGATGACTGGATGGCCAAATATAAATGGACAACTGATGTAAGTAACCAGGGACCTTGCCAGGCCTCAAGGTTATAAAACTTTTTTCATGCTCAACTCAACTGAGTACGAACTTCAACTGCTCAAAATAACTAAAATAAGGACATATGAAGAAGTCTCTTGCTTTAAGTCTCTTATATGTTGTATTTATCATGCTAATAAATGTTAAAATGCCAACATTTGTTGGCATTTTAACATTTATGAGCAGGATAAATTTCCTGCTCAGTTGAGTTGAGCATGAAAAAGTTTTATAACCTTGAGGCCTGGCCCTACTCAACTGAGCATGAAATTTAACATGCTCATAAATGTTGAAATGCCAACAAGGTTCTCCAGCTAGGCCGTTTTCGGAGGGCGCTTCGCCCTGTCTCGGAAATTCGACGCCCTGCCCTTTTTAATCCCAACCTGCCCTATTCAACCATGTCCTTTTTTTATCTTCCCTTGTAGAGCTGAGAAATTATGTATTCAAAATGTAATAAGTGCTTATCGGTTCAGCGTGTGCGACGACATTTTGGAAAATCCCCTCTGTGATCTCGCAAGAGGTGACCAGTCACACATGAGTTAGCAAACTACTGGAGGTAAAGCGGTGGAAATGGGAACTTTTCATACAGTGTACTTAAATAGCAGCTAACCTAAATGTTCCGCCTTTTTTGCAAATTTTAATCTCTGATTCAGACCTCTACAAACATATACATGTACATTCAGTAGAATCAATAAAAACTATGAGAGGTCATGAACTTGGACGTGACCTTATGACTGAAGAATTCAAGATGTTCGGCACGTTTCCGATGTTGGCTACAGGTCAATATCTCACTTTGCGTTTCATTTATGCAACCATGAAAGGCCAGACAAATCATGAGCAGGCTGATCAGAGACTATTCTTCGAAAACAGCAAGTGAATGCAGTCTCTAAGAGTCGTTTCCCTTCGCGAAAATGAACATTTTCGCTGGGTGGGCTAAAATTGTCCGTGTGGGTAATTTATTGCCCATAAAAGATTACGGACAAGCGTTTGGCACGGAAACCTGCATAATTAGACCCTCTTTGCATATTAATTATGATGCAGATTTCTTTAATCTCAAGTGGACACATGAAGAGATAAGATTCTGCAAGTTTCTGCAGTTTTTATCACAGGGCTCTGTAATCCTTCTTTTGTTTTCTCCCAATTTTCTCAGAGCGTTTATAAACCAAATATTTTCAACCTTTATTTCTCAACTGTACTGATGACTTGTTCAGCAAGCAAGCCACTTTCTTCAGGATGAAGGCAAGGCGCCTTTTGACCTTCACAAAGAATATGTTTTAAGAAAATTTAACAACATTATTACTCTGGCAGGAAAAGCATGTACAAGCAAAAAAGTCCCTGATCAGCCTCCTCATAGAGTAGAGTAGTGTGATCATGGCCTATTTTATTTGTTGCTTTCCTTCACAATTTATTTTTGATAACTAAAATTTATTCATCCTATTAATCAAATAGAAGAACCCATCTAATAAATTTGAACTAAACAGACTGAAAAAGTATGTTAAAACAAAGTAGTCCTAGACCAGCCTGCTCCCAGAGGAGCAGCCTGGTCAGAGGCTATTTTCTTTATTTTTATATTTTTTCAGCAAATTATTTATTGAAAGCTTGAGGATTTTATTCCATTTTTAGGGGAACAAAAACTAAATTATTCTGACAGAAAAAAAAATCATGTGCAAAATTGTTTTTGTCCCAGATCCGATTGCTCCTAGAGGAGCACACTGATAAGAGACCTATTTTTTAAAAACACAGACCAAAAAAAATGAAAACATTGTAATGAATAAAAAATGAGAGATTGTCGCAGGGGATATCTGCAAAACTTATCTATTAGTACTTCAACCTGCCTGATGATACCCATAGAGGGGTTGAAACAGTAAATTTGCATTTCAGTAAGGCCATTAATTTTAATCACTTTTACACAGAAAAAATGCATATTACCAGTATTTCTGCTCAAAATACCCACTAAAGGCCTTCTTTAAGGTCTACTTTTCAAAATTTTCTTGGGGAGGCCCCCAAAACCCCCCCCCTGTGGGAGGAAGTCACCATCCTCCCACACCCACCCCCATCTCGGCGCTTTGCGCCTCAAAGTGCCCTCCCCTTTTCAAATTCTAGCTGGAACACTGCAACAATTGTTGCCATTTCAACATGTATTAGCGGGATAAATACAACATCTGCGGGTTTGAAAGCAAGTAATGGAGAATACTAGGTGAGTGTCTTTTGATATCAAGTTTACCAGGCAAGGCTTTGAGAACGCTTGTTGACATCGTGAGGCTTGCCGAGCGATTCAACATGCGTTCTCAAAGCCGAGCCTGGTGTACTTGATATCAAAAGACGCAAACCTGCTATTCTATTTATCAGTTTTCATCAAACTAGCGATGACGTATTTACAGATATTTGTGTCGATTCAGCGTCATTCAAAAAGTGCAACGTCATCATGGCCTGATAAAGGCAAATGCCATAAGATACATGTAGGCAACGTTTATCAGGTCAATGTGCAACAATGCAGTTAATATAAGAGGTAACTTATAAAAATCTTTATTTTTCAGCATTTAAGTTTTTAGAATCAGTTGAAATTTCCTGCTCAGTGGGTTGAGCATGAAAAAAGTTTTACTATAGGGGCCGGGACTGAGTGTGTAATAATGGTACATCAATCAACTGGTTTGCACCATTATTTTGAACTCAGTCAAGTCTTTAACCAACCACACAGAAGTTTATTCATATAGCACAGGACCATGCTTAAAGAATATTTCCTACTGGGATGTTATAGAGCTGGGTAGGTACATGTAGGTAGCATTCTTTTGCATATTGGCTTATGTTCCTTATTCTTTTTCAGAGGCTCTCCAAGAAGTATCGTAACCAGAGATTTAAATGTGGGGAAGATGACGAGGGATACTCCGTGAAGTTAAAGATGAAGTACTTTGCTGAGTACATGGGCAACAGTATTGATGATAGTCCACTGTATATATTTGACAGCAGCTACGGTGAGGTAGGAATATGTTGATTAAACCAGGCCCCCAGATAAAAGTGCGTAACTGAAATTTTTTTTCTTATTTCTGAAACAAAACATATGTTGTTGGTACACAAAAGAACCGTCTCAAAGATACAGTCTTTTGAGCACCAAAAACACATGTTTAAATTGGTGGATAAGGAAATAATCGTAATTTTACGCTGAAAAACTTTGCTTAACTGGACCTATGATTTACTCTGCTCATGGGATGCTAGTACTCATTCTCTATGCATGCTATAGGAGTAGATGACGGATTCATAGGTCCAGATTAGCAAATTTTTGACAGTAAAATTGTAATTATTTTCTTACCGATAAGTTTGAACATATATTTTGGTTGCTCAAAATGACCATCTCATCAAGACGGTTCTTTTGGGTACCCACAACATATATTTTGGTTGAGGAATAAGAAACATAATTTTCAATTTTGCACTCTTTATCTGGAGGCCAGGGATAATGGGATTAAACCAAAACATCTAGCTATGCAGGTTAACTACATCAGGGTTAACCACCTACGTGACCATAGCATAGATGTTGCAAACACGTAGTATGGCGCCATCTTGATTTACAAGGTAAGTTTTTTACCTTCATAAAATTATACAAATAAGTGTCTGTCAAAACTAAACAATGCAGGTGGTGCCTAACATCACACTGGAACAGAATACATAATAGTCCCACCCAGAAATGCCCTTGCCTTTGTAATCATTCACCCACAAATATCGAAGCGGGAGACAAGGATGATTTTAGCAGAGATGTAGTGTACACATTTATAAAAATAACATATATTACAGCTACTATTCCCAGTCTTACCAGTACTTGTGTGATTGTAGTTAGCAGTTGTCCTCAACTCTCATTCATAAACATTTGGTGATGGAAAATCAAAGGAGCATTCAATTTTGATCTTGTAAACACTTATCGATCAGTTGTTCGAAACATTAGAAAAGAAGAAGTAGTTTTAGCTCGACTCCCCTTAGGTCATACAAGAGTCACTCATTCATACTTACTACAAGGTGAAGAGCAGCCACAATGTGTTAGTTGCAACACACCATTCACTGTGCGTCACATCCTTTTGGAATGTGGCGACTTTGCACAAATAAGAAATAATTGCTTCCATGTTGATAACATGAAAGAATTATTTCAAGATATACATATTGATAGTATTATGACATTTTTAAGACAAATAATAAATCTTTTTAACAAAATCTAATTGCTATTTTTAAAATCATGTTTTGTTTTACATTTAATACAGATTCTTTTATGTTGTATTCTGTTCAGTTAAAGAACATGTACAGTTATCTGAATAGCTCTTTGAAATTGTCAGATATTGTACGTGGTCTCTCCTGTCAACAATCGTATTACAACTTATTATCATTATACAAACTCATCATCATCGTTTCCTTTATTTTATCTTACAAATTTTTACTCTTTCCATCCACATCATGTTTAGTTTAATACCGTCTGACGCTAATGACCCACAAGGGTTGATGCGTCGTTAAGCACCAAACAAACAAACAAACTTATTTTGGCATAGATCCTGATGTCGTACACACTTGTGAAGTCATGATGGCATATATGTTAAGGCAAAGGCATAAAGGCAAAACTGATTGGTAATAAAATAATAGCTTTACTGAAGACTTGAAATGCAACACAATTGTCTAACTTCCCTTTGTATCTTTCAAAATAGGAGGTTTTATCGTGACATACTTCCGGTGCTATAAATAGATTTGTGATATACTGGCCATCAACCATGTATTGTCTAGATAGGGAAAGCCATGGAATTTTCAATATTTTCCACCGATTTTAAGTTCCCTTGCTATATATTTTATATAAATGCGAATTGTAATGTTATCTACAAATACTTCGTCAGATAATATTAACATTTTTTGAGATTATTTGTTTGTCGTTATTGTTGGAAGTGAATAAAACGGGTGCCATTAAAAACATATTTCTAGACATTTAAATTCAAATTATAAGGTCGGCTGATACAAGACTGCACATGCACGCATTATCGCAAGAACATTTTGTGGGGTCTGAAATGTTTTCAAAGGTCATCAGCAGACGACACTTGTACAGTTGATTGTGGACATAAACTGGACGCTGAAAAAAGAAAATGATAATGTTCACTTTATTCTCGAGTAGCGATCCAACGGCCCATGAGTGCAGTCTCGCAATGATACCCACTGCTATACAATAACCAATAAAAGCGAGCACACGATTGGACAGATTTGGGCGCAAAAATGTAATATGATTTTCCTCTCGAACAGCGAAGGCTCATTCAAGACTGCACGATGTCATGTTGTTTTTCTGCCTGTTGCATTGCCTCATGTGAGCCTGCGCAGATTCACGGGAGCATAAGTAAGATGAAGATGGAGATTCAGAAGAAGATGTGGACCTCTAGATACGAAAAAAGGGTGTTAACTGTGGCTTTTGTGCATACATGCGCATTAACAGCATGCGCGGATCCAGGAATTTTTGTCAAGAGGGGTCTAGGCCCGAAAGCCAGAAAATAGCTTGGACAAATGTTTTTTCTGTATTATAGTCCTCAACTCATTATACAGTTTACAGGAGAGGTCCAATGGTTTTATTACATAGAAAACTATACTTTTCTTCGGGGGGGGGGGGGGGGGGGGGGGGGGGGGGGGGGGGTGACCGAATGCTTATTTCTATGGAACCCCATGTAACCTGTGATTTTCCAGGGGGTCTGGACACCTATACCCCCTCTGGATCCACACATGAGCAGAGAACAGGGATACAGACTAACCTTATTTCCCCAGGAGCAAGCTGGGCCCCTAAAACTAAATGATTGAGGGCCCAGCGGAAATTTAAGGGGCCCAGGATTTGGCGGAAAATTTAACTCATTTCAACACCATTGCCAAGCATTTGCTGTTTTACTCATAATTGAAGTCAGAGACCCTCAAAATCTGTATTCCTCTAAATATTTACCACATTAACAGTATTTGGAATCAGCTGAATGAAGATTTGTAAAGGGGTACTTTCATCTGTGCCCACGCATGGATTTTCTTCAAACTTTGCATATTAATAACTCATTATATACGAACTATGAAAATGTATTTATCAAATTAGATAGTTAAGAATAAGGCTTAGGAATCAACCCTGACGTACCCCACCTTTGAGGAGGTACCTGTCTCTAAATTCATATGTCCTAAGTCTATAGTTTTGTTTATTTCTATGATTTGTCATCTAGATTGAATACAAAATACCATAGACATTATTTTAATACCAGGAAACCATTTGTATAAATTATGGTTTACGTTTTCAGAAGAAGTGATTGTAAAATTTCAATATTTTTTTTCAAAAAATTACAAAACATTCAACATTCAATTCAAAAGATGGATATGTTCTAGTCTTTGTCAAGATATCATATTATCACAAAAACATGTCATATATAAACTGCTGATCTGTGCCAAATATCATGAAAATCCAATACCGGTAACTTTGTCATTTCCTACCTCTTATGGGTATAGATGAGTTTTATCAAAATTAAATATTTGGTTCAAATGAATCAATAACTCGACATAAGGAGGTTGGTTTAAATCTACTTCCACTTTTTTTTAAAGAAAGACATGTTTAGACAATTTTAAATGATTCAATGGTCAGAAATGCCGAAGGTCATGGCCCTGTGTCATGGCACTATGGGGCCAAGACAATGTGTATCACTTCCTGAAGTCCTGCATGATATTGTTTAAGAAACATAATATCCTAACAATAAACATGTGAAAAAAAGAAGACTAAAAATTTCCTTTACATCCCAACTGAACTAGAGGAACCACGTTTTGGTGCCGTGACCAGGATATGGTGTAACAGAGCCTTATCAAAGGTATCATAAAACAGTGATCTACATGAATAAGTGAGGTCCAGAAACGAAACTGTTTGGCTAGAATATACAGCCAGCTAAAGTATAAATGTTGCTATTTGATGGAAATCAGCATCAGTTTCACAAAACAGAATGAACAGAAAAGATTTAAGCATTAAATTAGCAATACCTTTGAACTAAAGTGTTATCTGTGGCCAAAATGGTTAATTTTTGCCAATAGGTTTGACAGGGGGTTATTTTTGTGAAGCAGGTTTATTAATGAGTCTTACAATTATAAAATCATAGATATAAGGTTCTTCTCCTGTATGAACTGACTTGTCATAAGGTTTCTCTTCTGTATGAATTAAAATTCTTAATAATGTTACATATTAAGTGTAACATTTGCTAGATGAAGTTTTAATGTTAGAAACTAGATGTGGTAAGTACAGGTGTCAGCATATTGTATCATTTTGGCTAATATTATTGTGTAAGCAAATCAAATTAGAATCATGGCACTTAATATCAAGGAATATTGTTTTTTTTTTCTTTTTCCAATCCATAATAGGGGGAAACACTGAACATATCATTTTCTACCAATAAACGTACTAGCATGACGATTCAAACTAAGCAAGTATTCAAGTATGTTTTACACTGAAATTATAATAATTGCATTTTTTACATTTCCATGAATTAGGGCCATGTGTTTACATCAAGTTGAAAAAATATGTTACCGGTCCTTGAATTTCATGAAATTTGGTCTACATATTCTTAATATATATGGATAGTTTATATGTTGAAATGGTATCTTGACAAAGACCGCAACCTGTCAAAATGTGAATTCCAAATTTGACTGAATACAAAATATACAGACGAAAATTGGGGTACCATGCTATAAAAATGAATGCCCACCCAATATCCTAATACGTACAAAGCCATTTTAAGTAACAACGAACTTACCAATGATATAGCTATTTAATAAAACATTTCTCCGCCCGTTACATGGTGTGTCAATTACTTTAGAAATGATTATAACTGGGTACCCTAAGGTATTATAGCGATATCATTCATGACGTCATAAATTAGCAATGAAATTGCATAAAAACTCAAACGCACCATAAATATTAAAGTTATACCCCAGACAATTAAATAACGTAATATTATCAAAATCCAAGCGTGGGCAGACTCCCATGTTAATTTCCCATACCATGCAAGACCCCCTTTCCAACAGCTAGTGTCAGTTTTGACAAGACTTCATATCTTTACACACTACTCTTTTTTCAGGGGCAAACTGGGCCCCTAACCATTTAATTTTAGGGGCCCAGCCCAAAATTTAGGGGCACTGGGCTACTGGACCCCGGTTAGTCTTTTTCCCTGAGAGGAGCAGTGAAAATTGATAGAAACAGGAGTTTGAATATGTGGACAGACACACATGCATATGCAGAGTTTTAAAAAGGCGAATATTTGATCATGAACACTGCTTTGTCGCGACGCGCTTCATTTATTTTCTTTAACAAGCATAAATTTGTTAAATATTAAATGAATGACTAAGAAGGGTGTTAATTAATCGTTTACGTAGGGACGTTTTTTGACACTTCAAGCGAAAAGTCTCAACACCTGCATTTTATTGGTAAAGAACTTCCAAATTGAATAAATGTTTAAATGAGTTACATCATTTAACCCTAGTGACCGCGAAATGTGTCTTTAGCAAACAGTGAAGACCCAGATGAAATGCCGTATAATGCGGCATTTCTTCAAGGTCTGCGCTGTTTGCTCAGACAAAAAAAGCGATCTTAAGAAGAAATACTATATTTTCCCGACATTATAACCCATGACCCCTCGAATTATACAATGAACCATCTAAGGTTTACTGTATCAAATCAGGAGGAAGAATCCATTTATGTGTTGTATGTACGAAATTTCCCCATGTCGGTGCCGTGTAGGAATTAATCTTTTCCGTATTAAAGGCACTTAAAAAAGCCCGATGCTTTTTCTTTTTCGGAAATATTAGCATGTTTGGTATCAAATTGTACTGAGCTAGAAGATTTTTCAATTTATTGGCACTGATTTCATTGAATTACCGAAAAGACAAATAAATATTTAACTGATAAAGAACAAATATACAGTGACATTCTAATTATGTCCTCGGACCCAGTTTACTGAAACCATCGGCATCTTTAGATATCTTCTATTCACCAACACTTCAGTGACATGACACATTCCTAAGACTCGCTTGTGAAAACATTGTCACTGATTGCTCGCACGTGTGACTGTCAGTGCCCATGTGGGGTTGAACTCCATTTATTCAACAGATGGTGATGAAGACAAATCCGTGAAAATCAAACATTGAACATTGGATTAAAGTTATTTCTATGGGACAAAATATACGTATTAAAGTCATCTATTTTAGCTTCATTTTGGACTGTCAATGACTTGGACCGGTTCCAAGATGATATGGCTGAGAGAGAGAGACTCGGGAAAGAGAGAGACTCGAAGAGAGAGAGAGGGGAATAAAAACTGAAAGACAAGCAGATGGATTCACTCTACTTATCATAAAATTGCATTATTTAACCAAATTTTTACACAATAAAAGTTTTTTATGGGTTTTATCGGAAGAAAATATCAGCTTTCTGCTTGACATTTCTGGACTTCCCGTGGCCTCATAATTTGCCTCTTAAATGAATAAAAGTTTTTCGGAACCTTTATTTATCGGTAAGATGTATTTTGAATATATATCAAAGAACACAAACAAGCGTTGATATGACATTGGCTATAAAAGCCCATTTTTCTTAAAATATAAACCCACATTTAACACAGATTCCATAGAGTTGGCCGTACCATTGACGGCCACGGATATGCGCATGCGCGAAAATGACGTCACTTTGGGAATCCCAAAAACCTCCTATACAGTTGAATATAAAATTCCTTTACTTTGATGGTGTTACTCATGAGTTGACTTCTTCAGCCAACACTTTAGTTTAATTGTTAAGGGTGTTAAGAAAGCTCGTTCCTAAGTAAAATTATATTCCTATTATTTTAGCAATAATGTGTCTCATGACAAAAATGTCACTGGAATTCTTTAAAGTCAACACACTTGATCAGAAATAAACAAAGGGATCTTTAATCAAATATTTTGTCACAGAAATAATGATATTCAAAATTATGTACCCTTAGGTTTTTTGGGGGGGCTCGAGGAGCAAAATGGGGGTAAATAACAAAAACACATTGTCATGAAATGGCCATAGTGATAAGAATACTTCCTTATTGGTTAAGAAACCCTAAATGGAGTTAGTATTCATCTTATATAAACATTTGGTACATTTACCAAACTGCAAGGCTGTAAACAACCAACCAAAATGAAAAATGTGCAATTTTTGGAAAATATAAGATTTTTCTAGAACAATTAAAAACAGTACCCAAAGTAAATAAAATTGCGTGAAAACATTTGATGTCAGACACAATGCCAAACGCGATAGAGTATCACAAGGAATAACAGGCTTATGGAAAATGCTATTTTTCAGCATTATTTCCTTTTTAAATGATTCGAAATTTTATGATGAACAGTGGAAGGAACTTTCTTAACACCATTTATGATGTACAACTAAACTCACCAACCTACAGCTTCAGATTAATTTAGTCACTGAAAAATTTCCTAAGTAACAAAACTTTTTAGTCATCGATTTATATGAGAGTGATTCTGCAATGACTAACAAAGACCATGACACACATTTGATGCTTCTCATATTTCTTGATTTAAAAAAGTAGGGAGTCTTTCACTGACAACATTTTGTCACCGATACAATTGATCCCTATCTCAAAAAGTTTACATTTTTATGCTTTAAAGTCATTTTGATTGGCAAGTTTTGCATGTGTTACTTACAACTTGGTCACTATTTAAATACACATTCAAATTGGTTGTTTTGCATTCTTTTTCAAGACTTAATCAAAGTTGCACACCAAGTGTTGCATTTTTATGGTACGTCACTACTGTCAGTATATGGTCCTTGGCGCGAGAAAACCGGTCACCGGGGGTTTGCGAACAACAAAGCCGCAGACCAGCCTGCCCATCCGCGCAGTCTGGTCAGTGCCTAAGTTACTCGCATATTGGAAAGTATCCTATCTAGACTTGCTACAGGCGAAATTTCAATTTTCTAGCTAGTCTCTGTAGCTGAGGAGACTGGTTTGGTATCAGCTTATCAATTGGATTGATTGTCACACCTGCTTCTTATGACATAGGAGTTGAAATTTCTATCTGTCCATTTGTGCATTCTTCCATCTGTCAACAATTTATATAGTGATTAACCTTGGTGTACTCTTAGAGTACACAATGTGACACGGTGACCTTCAAGGTCAGACCTTGACCTATATTTTATGCTACAGTAACTTTGACATCTTACTATACAGTAAAGTGTGTTTCTCTACAGGAGTAATAGCCTTGAGCTAAAAGTGTAAACGCTGATCAGACCACTCCTGAATGAGCTGTCTGCTCAGGGTCATCTCTATTTACTGTTCCGTCACTACTATAGTAGAATCTTGTCAATTCAAAGTCTTCCGGACTAGAGGTTTTATTTGGAATTGTCAGTAGTTTGTATCATAGGGAGGTAGACATTTAAGTATATAACCCCAAAAATGAATAACAGCAGTTGTTTTTTCTTATCAAACATATGTTTTGGGTGTGCAAAAGAAACATCTCACGGAGATGTTTCTTTTACGCACCCAAGACATATGTTTTTATAGACAGTTATTAAGATATTTCATAGATAGGCCTTATTCACTGAATCCATTGTGTCTAAAATTTAATTTGAACTAGCGAGTGTTTCGAATAATCAGAGGTCTAATTTTTGAGGTTTTAATGTACATGTATTTACACATCTCATTACCTGTAGGTCGTAAAATAGTTGGATTGGAATTTTAAGGACAAGTATCAGCGCATTCCATGACCACCTGTAAATGATGCCATTCTTTTTTAAATGATTCAGCAAGGTTTTTCTTGCCTAACCAATAAGAATATCTGGGATTTTAGCTTGGATCAGAAATTCTTATCTTACCCATGTTATATTACCTGGGGTGTCCCAAGAGTTCATTAGTTGTTTTGGAACTCGCACACATGGTTGTCAAGTGGCGTCAATGTTTAGTCAAAGTAACGTCATCATGTGATATTGCATCTCAGCATATTCATTGACTTCTGGAAGCATGTTTCAAAATAAAAAGTCAATGGTGAGCAAGAAATAGAATCCATTATTTGTGTGAGGGTTGGATAAAAAAATCTGTCCCTCGGGATCACCATTTGTCATCACTTCGCAAGCCATGTGATCCCAAACGGCAATCCTTGGGACTGATTTTTCTATCCCACCCTCACACTCATGGTGGATTCATATAATATTCTTAATTTTGTCTAGAGAGGGTCATTAGACAGCATTTTTTAAAGATTAAGAGAAATCAGAGTTTGTCAGTTATACCCTGCTTGTAGACATGCTACTGTACTTCCAGGGTTAACGTGACCCCCGTTTTTGCCCTTTATTCCTTAATGGTTATTCTAATTGAAAAATAAATTACAGAAATGAATGTAGATATAGATCGCGTAATTAGAATATCTTTCTCACTTAAGTATGAGCTTTTTTATAGGCTGGGATTAGATGGAATTTCTGCGCGTTTTTGTTCCTCCACTTTGAATCAGTCCCTAAGTGTACCTTATCAATATAAAATAAACTACCGATCATTAGTTTTAAATTTGTGCATAACTAATATAGAGGCGCAAATGGGTATATATCTCAAGGAAAAAGACTAAGTTATTCTGAATTGCAGGGCATTTGGGCCTTAGTTCAAAATAAGGGATGCTCCCAAAAATAAGTTTTAGTTACGCGGTATACATTTACATCCACATGCTAATCGTCAATTCGTATTGGTAAGAATTAAAGTTATTAAATAAAAGAAAAACTGGGGTCACTTGAAACCTGGAAACACAGTAGTTACTGGAATCCTGTCAGTTAATTTGATGATAATTGGGGAGGAGTGTAGTATATTGAAATATCCAGCTTGGTAAGGGCTGACTTAATACAGTAATAATAACAGTGACTACATTGGTGAAAGTTTTCAGAATTATTCCTGAATTCTGTGGAAAGTCAGCCTAGAAATGCTGAATTAGCGAGATCATAATAGCTTCTCAGATTTATTTTCAGTCTGACTAAGGAGACTTGACCATTTAAACTTGAAATTGTGATTATCAAGTGGGCAAACTGCAAGCTGAATTAGGGAGATCATAATAGCTTTTCTGATTTATTTTCAGTCTGCCCAAGGACACGAGACCATTTAAACTTGAAATTGTGAATATTTAGTGGGCAGACTGCAAGGTTTAATACAAAATGTATTAAGAGTTTGGAAAGTTCAGGATTTTGGAAATTTTGAACTTTCGCCCATGTGACTATTATTGGATGTACTATATTACAGCACCAAGGACACAAGACCATTTAAACTTGAAATTGTGAGTATTTAGTGGGCATACTGCAAGTTTTAATATTAGTTTCGAAAGTTCAGGATTTTGGAAATTTTGAACTTTCACCCACGTGTGACTATTATGGGATGTACTATGAACTTTCACCCATGTGACTATTATGGGATGTACTATGAACTTTCACCCATGTGACTATTATGGGATGTACTATGAACTTTCACCCATGTCACTATCATGGGATTTACTATATTGCAGCACCCAAAGAAGAAGAGGCTGTTAGATGACTACGAGCCACCAAAGTTCTTTCAAGATGATTTATTCAGATATGCTGGCGAGGATAAAAGACCCCCATACAGGTAGTTTATCATTACTTAACTAATGGATTCTTCCATCCAGATTAATACAATAAAGTTTAATTGGCCTAATATACATTTTAATTTGTACCATTGCAGGAAATTTGAAAAATATGAAATCTGTGCAATTTTGCACAGGTTTCATATTTTTGCAAATTTCCTGCAATTAAAACGGCTACATAGGGCCAAATAAAAAATATCTGTGTTTAGGGTAACCCAACTCTACCTAAATTTACTGGTGAAACCTGGATTTTTTCAGGTTTTCTAGAAAAAATGTAATTTTATGCATTTTGAAAGGGGAAATGCCTTTCAAAATGCATAAAAAATATGCATGCCTACCCTACCTTGATTGATTGATTGATTTATTTCAGTATCACAGATTAGCAAATTAAATAAAACAGCACAAAGTGATGTTAAACATACACATAAACTATATGTTTAAAATACACAAATTGCAATGTTCTATGGCTTGCTAACCAATAACAAGGATAACACAAATAAGAGAAAGTGATTTCTCTTATTTCCATTGCGGTCCTTTTGTACCTGATGCAAGTCATAGTGAGACACCACTAGTTGAACACTAAGTAAATAAGTATTAAGAATTAAAACATTAATTAAGAATGGACGTAAAAACCTTAAAACCGTAAAGATCTATACTAGAAGGAAAGCAACATTTATCAAGAAACTGTAAGAACATACATTACCAATCAATCTTGCTTAAAAGGAACTTTTTAACAGCTACTTTAAAATTTAGATACCTCTGTAAGTTCCTAATATCACCAGGGAGCTCTTCCATAAAACACAACCATTATATCCAAATGATTTCTTTCCAAAACATTTTACTTTTGGAATATAAAAACAACCAGTTTCCCTAAATCTAGTTCCATATGAGTGTATGGAACTTGCCGGAATAAAGTGCTCGACCATATAATCTGGAGATTGACCAGACTTGACCTTAAAAACATGGTTCAAAATAATCTGGTCAACCCTTTTTGAAACAGGTAACCAGCCAAGAGACTTGAAAACGTCAGAGCCTACATGTGCCCTTGAATCCTTGTTAAGAACAAACCATATGATTTTATTTTGGGTCACCTGAAGTTTGTTTTTCAAAACCTTAGATAAGCCCGGATACCAAAAAGAGCATGCATAGTCAAAATGACACTGTATCAAGGACATCACTAAAAGCTTTTTGGTTGTAAAATTTAAAAATTTCCTCTTTCTGTATAAAAACTTCAACCTAGCATTTGCCTTTTGAATTACAGAAGTCGCCATATTAGCACCAGAAAGACATTGTTCTAACACAACACCCAAATATTTTACAGTATTTTTCCCTTCAATAACGGCTCCTTTGCAAATAATGCTTAAAACTGATTGTGACTTTAACCTAGATCTAGATCCAAACAGTATAGATTCTGTTTTGCCTAAATGCAGGGAAAGTTTATTGTCAACCAGCCATTCACTTACAATCTCAAGTTCATTCTGTAAGACAGTTTCAATGTTAGATAAACATTTATCTGCTACTAAAATTGCAGAGTCAGACCCGTTACCCGAAATACACTCACTTTATTATTTGGCCCAGGGCTATCACTATCACATACATTTTAAGAAGTTTATTGTTTAAACATGCTTTCATCTTTTCTTATAAGCATTAATAAAGAGCTTCTTAATGGATTGCCTCTGCACAAATGTATAGAAGGGCAAAGTTCCCTATATAAATGATATGAGAGAGTGAGCAATTGTAAACCAGTGTCACCAAACCACGTGGTGTGTGACGTAAATTTTTGGTACCACCGGCAGCTAAATCATCAACAAGAAGCATCGCCTCGGAACTTCAATCAATCGTAAGTATTTAATTTTCCAGCCGATTTCAACGACATATAGCCTATTCTAAGGGGAAAAGTGAGTTCTTTACAACGGTGTTAATGGATTTGTCACCAGATTAATACTTTAGGCCTGAAAACGAGGCAAATATTTGGGACTGGCTTGACGTGGTTGCACGGTGTTTTTCACATTTTCTGGACATTTGCCTCGTTTAGCTGTTAGTATAAAGTGTCTTACTGATGGACACGGCGCAGTGCCGCAGGTGAGACTCAAACCAGGGACCTCTTGACCTTTAGTAAAGCACTCTATCAAATCTATAAGCTCCTCAGAAGTTTGGTTTACAAACTGTGTTTTGTTGTTTCAGGTGGTTTGTGATGGGTCCTGAGAGATCGGGAACCGGTATACATATAGATCCACTGGGAACCAGTGCTTGGAATGCTTTGGTTCAAGGACATAAACGGTAAAACTTTCTAAATTTCCTTCATAAAAATATTAAAACTAGTGAGTATGATCGGGAAATACTACATCACAAACTGCAGACAAACCCATAGCACCGCGAGGAAGAGCCACACAACAATCATGAGACACCAGGAAGTCAACCTTTAGCAAAGCAACCTTGTCCTGCTGAGCCTGGATATAACCTCATTTAGGCCTCGTCCCGAGAAAACCTGTCTTCAAGGTTTCCTTCAAAGCGAGTTTCAAACCGGTCTCCTCAGCTACAGAGACTAGCTAGAAAATTGAAATTTTACGTGTAGCAAGGTTAAATATTGTACTTTCCAAAAGCGAATAACAAAGGTGCTGATCAGACTTCGCGGATGTGCAGGCTGGTCTGCGCCTGTGTTGTTGGCAAACCCCTGAAGACAGGTTTTCTTGCGTTGTGACTCATTTGTAAACATCAACCCATATAGCCTAGCATCCTTTTTATGGGACTTAGACAAACACTGCAGACCTAGATTGGACACCACATAATGTGTCATCTGATCTGGGTCTTCTCTGTTTGCTTACAGAACTTTCTATTAAAATCTGAATAATGATCTAAATGTACCATGCAACAATTAGTGTTGTTTTGATGATCGAGTAGAATGGAAAGTTGCCTAGGTCAGTGACTATCGGTTTAATAAATCCATTGTGGTTATATATTACTTAATAATTAACAAGTAAGTCCTGTATTATTTTTAGTCAAAAATTGTTGGATATTTCACAGACCTGTGTTTTGATGTAAGTAAACACATATAATAATGGAAAGCATTTCAGCAGTATAATAACTCACCCTTACTTCTATCAAGTTAGTATTGATTTGAAATTTGCATATTATGCACCTATTATTGTTTTCTCCCAGAGGGGGAGTCGCGGGATTCAACAGTGGGATTATACAATTTTGAAGAATTGGGGTGGGCATCATGAGGATATGCACATTGCATATGTAAGCGTAATGCTGATTGGTTCAGTTATAATAGACAACCAATCAATATTGACTTAATTATATTTTATTTTTATGCCCCCAAAGGAACTTTGGGAGGCATATAGTAATCGCACTGTCCGTCCGTCTGTCCGCCCGTCAGTCCGTCCGTCCCGCTTTCGTGTCCGGTCCATATCTCCTATATTCTTTGAGGTAGGAATTCCAAAATTGGTGTGTGGATACATCTTGGGATGGCGGAGTGTCGCATACCATTTTCGGGTCACTGTGACCTTGACCTTGACCTCTGACCTAGTTTTATGAATTAGCGTGTCCGGAGCATATCTCTTATATTATTTGAGGTAGGAATCTCAAATTTAGTGTGTGGATGCATCTTGGGATGCTGAAGTGTTGCGTACCAAAATTGGGTCACTGTGACCTTGAACTTGACCTCTGACCTAGTTTCTAGAAACTGCATTGATTCTGGTGCATATCTCCTATCTTCTTTGAGATAGGCATTCCAATTTTGGTGTGTAAATGTATCTTTGGATGACGGGGTGTCACATGCCATTTATGGGTCACTGTGACCTTGACCTCTGACCTAGTTTTAAGAATTATTGTGTCCGGTGCATATCTCTTATATTCTTTGAGTTAGGGATTCCAAATTTGGTGTGTGGGTGTATCTTGGGATAGTGCAGTGTCATGTACCATTTTTTTGGGTCACTGTGACCTTGACCTCTGACCTAGTTTTTAGAATAATTGTGTCCGGAGCATATCTCTTATATTATTTGAGGTAGGAATCTCAAATTTGGTGTGTGGATGCATCTTGGGATGACGAAGTGTCAAATACCATAATTGGGTCACTGTGACCTTGAACTTGACCTCTGACCTAGTTTCTAGAAACTGCATTGAGTCTGGTGCATATCTCCAATAGTCTTTGAGATAGGAATTCCAAATTTTGTGTTTAAATGCATCTTGGGATGACGGGGTGTCACATACCATTTTTGGGTCACTGTGACCTTGACCTCTGACCTAGTTTTAAGAATTATTGTGTCCCTGGCATATCTCTTATATTCTTTGAGTTAGGAATTCCAAATTTGGTGTATGGGTTCATCTTGGGATAGCAGAGTGTCATGTACCATTTTCGGGTCACTGTTACCTTGACCTCTGACCTAGTTTTTAGAATAATCATGTCCAGAGCATATCTCTTATATAATTTGAGGTAGGAATCTCAAATTTGGTGTGTGGATGCAACTTGGGATGACGAAGTGTCGCGTACCATAATTAAGTCACTCTGACCTTGAATTTGACCTCTGACCTAGTTTCTAGAAACTGGTGCATATCTCCTATTTTCTTTGAAGTAGGAATTCCAAATTTGGTATGTAAATGTATCTTGGGATGCCGGAGTGTCACAAACCATTTTTGGGTCACTGTGACCTTGACCTCCGACCTAGTTTTCAAGAATTATTGTGTCCAGAGCATATCATCTATATTATTTGATGTAGGATTCCAAAATTTGGGGTGGTGATTCCTCTTGGGATGGCGGAGTGGTGCATACCATTTTGAGTTATTTTGACCTTGACATTGACTTCTGGCCTCATTTCTAGGTTTTTCATGCTATATTACAGCTAACTTTCCTCAAATGTGTCTTATGCTAGACCAATTCCTTTGGGGGCATTCGTCACGTTTTGTGACATTTCTTGTTAATTTTAAAGTAAGAACTATATGCAATAAGGGGCTAATTTGGCCCCCTCTCAGTCTGGAGCCAAAAACTGAAAGTTGCTTGTCACCTATTTCTTCTGATTGGTTGTTTAGAAGAATAACCCAAGTGTAAAAGTCTGGCATTTATTCAACTTTTACCGTTTCCATAGTAGCAAAAATAGCCGCCAAAATAGGCTTAAAATAGAGAAATTGCCATTTCGGACAAAATTTATGGCTTTAGAAGACAGAATTTTTAAGAATTAGATATCAGCATAGCTAAATACCAAAAAAAAATTTAATATGTTGTGTGCCGTGATAATTCTAATCATCTGTTAAAATATCTTTTTGGTATTTGCTTGTGCTCTATGTTAATTTCTCTGTCAAATGCCTCAAATGTGTTCAACAATGGCCAATTTCCTATTTTCAGCCTATTTTGGTGGCCATTTTTGTTACCATAGCTACGGTCAAAGTCAAATCAATACCAGACTTTTACACTTTGGCTATTTTTTCAAATAAACTAATAAGAGAATTTGGTGAAAAGCTATTTTTGTTTTTTGACTTCATAGGGGGGCCAAAATAACCCCTTAATACACGTAGCTCTTTTAGTGTTACATGATAAATAGGATCTAACATGAATTTGTGTTTATTTATTATTGATACCATTAAACGTCTTAGAAAAATAATTAGTGCTCCGAGAATCAGTTGGTTTGAACTCATTTACAGTAACTGTTAAAAAATTTCAAACAATTTTCTCTTTTTGTTTTCAATTAAAATGCTGAAATTAACAAAATGCTTTTCAGGATAACAAAAAGGGAAGACCCTGATCAGACTGCTTCTTCAGAAGCAGTCTGATCTGGGTCAGTGCTGTTTGTCTATGCCTTTTGGCAGGGAACTAGTGTTCGGAATTTAAGAACATTTACCAAAATAAATGAATTCTAATTTTTATGTGTGTGATCCATTGACTTTTTTTTTTTCAAACAGATGGTGCTTACTACCTACCCATACACCTAAAGAGATGATCAAAGTGAAGTCTGGTGAAGGTGGGAAACAGCGTGATGAAGCTGTCACATGGTTCAACACAATCTATCCTCGTACACAACAAGCTACCTGGCCCAAAGACTGCCAAGCTGTAAGTTCACAATCTACCTACGTACACAACAAGCAACCTGGCCCAAAGACTGCCAACCTGTAAGTACACAATCTACCCTCGTTCACAGCAAGCTACCTGGCACAAAGACTGCCAAGCTGTAAGTTCACAATCTACCCTCGTACACAACAAGCTACCTGGCCCAAAGACTGCCAACCTGTAAGTACACAATCTACCCTCGTACACAACAAGCTACCTGGCCCAAAGACTGCCAAGCTGTAAGTTCACAATCTACCCTCGTACACAACAAGCTACCTGGCCGAAAGACTGCCAAGCTGTAAGTACACAATCTACCCTCATACACAACAAGCTACCTGGCCCAAAGACTGCCAAGCTGTAAGTACACAATCTACCCTCGTACACAGCAAGCTACCTGGCACAAAGACTGCCAAGCTGTAAGTTCACAATCTACCCTCGTACACAACAAGTTACCTGGCCCAAAGACTGCCAACCTGTAAGTACACAATCTACCCTCGAACACAACAAGCTACCTGGCCCAAAGACTGCCAAGCTGTAAGTACACAATCTACCCTCGTACACAACAAGCTACCTGGCCAAAAGACTGCCAAGCTGTAAGTACACAATCTACCCTCGTACTCAACAAGCTACCTGGCTCAAAGACTGCCAAGCTGTAAGTACACAATCTATTCTCGTACACAACAAGTGACCTGGTCCAAAGACTGCCAAGCTGTAAGTACACAATCTACCCTCGTACACAACAAGCTACCTAGCCAAAAGACTGCCAAGCTGTAAGTTCACAATGTACCCTCGTACACAACAAACTACCTGGCCCAAAGACTGCCAAGCTGTAAGTACACAGTCTAACCATCGTACACAACAAGCTACCTGGCTCAAAGACTGCCAAGCTGTAAGTACACAATCTATCCTCGTACACAACAAGCAACCTGGCCCAAAGACTGCCAAGCTGTAAGTACACAATCTATCCTCGTACACAACAAGCTACCTGGCCCAAAGACTGCCAAGCTGTAAGTTCACAATCTACCCTCGTACACAACAAGCTACCTAGCCCAAAGACTGCCAAGCTGTAAGTACACAATCTATCCTCGTACACAACAAGCTTGCTGGCTCAAAGACTGCCAAGCTGTAAGTACACAATCTATCCTCGTACACAACAAGCTTGCTGGCCCAAAGACTGCCAAGCTGTAAGTACACAATCTATCCTCATACACAACAAGCTACCTGGCCCAAAGACTTTCAGCCTGTAAGTACACAATCTACCCTCGTACACAACAAACTACCTGGTCCAAAGACTGCAAAGCTGTAAGTACACAATCTACCCTCGTACACAACAAGCTACCTGGCCCAAAGACTGCCAAGCTGTAAGTACACAATCTATCCTCGTACACAACAAGCTAGCTGGCCCAAAGACTGCCAAGCTGTAAGTACAAATTAACACAATCTATCCTCGTACACAACAAGCAACCTGGTCCAAAGACTGCCAAGCTGTAAGTACACAATCTACCCTCGTACACAACAAGCTACCTGGCCCAAAGACTGCCAAGTTGTAAGCACACAATCAACCCTCATGCACAACACGCTACCTGGCCCAAAGACTGCCAAGCTGTAAGTACACATAAGCACAATCTATCCTCATACACAACAAGCTACCTGGCCCAAAGACTGCTAAGCTGTAAGTACACAATCTACCCTCATACACAACAAGCTACCTGGCCCAAAGACTGCCAAGCTGTAAGTTCACAATCTTCCCTCATACACAACAAGCTACCTGGCCAAAAGACTGCCAACCTGTAAGTACACAATCTATCCTCATACACAACAAGCTACCTGGCCCAAAGACTGCCAAGCTGTAAGTACACAATCTATCCTCGTACACAACAAGCTTGCTGGCCCAAAGCCTGCCAACCTGTAAGTACACAATCTATCCTCATACACAACAAGCTAACTGGCCCAAAGACTTTCAACCTGTAAGTACACAATCTTTCCTCATACACAACAAGCTACCTGGCCCAAAGACTGCCAAGCTGTAAGTACACATTAACACAATCTACCCTCATACAAAACAAGCTACCTGGCCCAAAGACTGCCAAGCTGTAAGTACACAATCTACCTACGTACACAACAAGCTACCTGGCCCAAAGACTGCCAAGCTGTAAGTACACATTAACACAATCTTTCCTCATACACAACAAGCTACCTGGCCCAAAGACTGCCAAGCTGTAAGTACACAATCTACCCTCGTACACAACAAGCTACCTGGCCCAAAGACTGCCAAGCTGTAAGTACACAATCTATCCTCGTACACAACAAGCTTGCTGGCCCAAAGCCTGCCAACCTGTAAGTACACAATCTATCCTCATACACAACAAGCTAACTGGCCCAAAGACTTTCAACCTGTAAGTACACAATCTTTCCTCATACACAACAAGCTACCTGGCCCAAAGACTGCTAAGCTGTAAGTACACAATCTACCCTCATACACAACAAGCTACCTGGCCCAAAGACTGCCAAGCTGTAAGTTCACAATCTTCCCTCATACACAACAAGCTACCTGGCCAAAAGACTGCCAATCTGTAAGTACACAATCTAACCTCATACACAACAAGCTACCTGGCCCAAAGACTGTCAAGCTGTAAGTACACAATCTACCCTTGTACACAACAAGCAACCTGGCCCAAAGACTGCCAAGCTGTAAGTACACAATCTACCCTCATACACAACAAGCTACCTGGCCCAAAGACTGCCAAGCTGTAAGTACACAATCTACCCTCGTACACAACAAGCTACCTGGCCCAAAGACTGCCAAGCTGTAAGTACACAATCTACCCTCGTACACAACAAGCAACCTGGCCCAAAGACTGCCAAGCTGTAAGTACACAATCTACCCTCATACACAACAAGCTACCTGGCCCAAAGACTGCCAAGCTGTAAGTACACAATCTACCCTCGTACACAACAAGCTACCTGGCCCAAAGACTTTCAACCTGTAAGTACACAATCTAACCTCATACACAACAAGCTACCTGGCCCAAAGACTGCCAAGCTGTAAGTACACAATCTACCCTCATACACAACAAGCTACCTGGCCAAAAGACTGCCAACCTGTAAGTACACAATCTTTCCTCATACACAACAAGCTACCTGGCCCAAAGACTGCCAAGCTGTAAGTACACAATCTATCCTCGTACACAACAAGCTTGCTGGCCCAAAGCCTGCCAACCTGTAAGTACACAATCTATCCTCATACACAACAAGCTAACTGGCCCAAAGACTTTCAACCTGTAAGTACACAATCTATCCTCATACACAACAAGCTACCTGGCCCAAAGACTGCTAAGCTGTAAGTACACAATCTACCCTCATACACAACAAGCTACCTGGCCCAAAGACTGCCAAGCTGTAAGTTCACAATCTTCCCTCATACACAACAAGCTACCTGGCCAAAAGACTGCCAACCTGTAAGTACACAATCTATCCTCATACACAACAAGCTACCTGGCCCAAAGACTGCCAAGCTGTAAGTACACATTAACACAATCTATCCTCATACACAACAAGCTACCTGGCCCAAAGACTGCCAAGCTGTAAGTACACAATCTACCCTCGTACACAACAAGTGACTGGCCCAAAGACTTTCAACCTGTAAGTACACAATCTATCCTCATACACAACAAGCTACCTGGCCAAAAGACTGCCAACCTGTAAGTACACAATCTATCCTCATACACAACAAGCTACCTGGCCCAAAGACTGCCAAGCTGTAAGTACACAATCTATCCTCGTACACAACAAGCTTGCTGGCCCAAAGCCTGCCAACCTGTAAGTACACAATCTATCCTCATACACAACAAGCTAACTGGCCCAAAGACTTTCAACCTGTAAGTACACAATCTATCCTCATACACAACAAGCTACCTGGCCCAAAGACTGCCAAGCTGTAAGTACACAATCTACCCTTGTACACAACAAGCTACCTGGCCCAAAGACTGCCAAGCAGTAAGTACACATTAACACAATCTATCCTCATACACAACAAGCTACCTGGCCCAAAGACTGCCAAGCTGTAAGTACACAATCTACCCTCGTACACAACAAGCTACCTGGCCCAAAGACTGCCAAGCTGTAAGTACACAATCTACCCTCGTACTCAACAAGCTACCTGGCCCAAAGACTGCCAAGCTGTAAGTACACCATCTATCCTCGTACACAACAAGCTACCTGGCCCAAAGACTGCCAAGCTGTAAGTACACAATCTATCCTCGTACACTACAAGCTACCTGGCCCAAAGACTGCCAAGCTGTAAGTTCACAATCTACCCTCGTACACAACAAGCTACCTAGCCCAAAGACTGCCAAGCTGTAAGTACACAATCTATCCTCGTACACAACAAGCTTGCTGGCCCAAAGACTGCCAAGCTGTAAGTACACAATCTATCCTCGTACACAACAAGCTTCCTGGCCCAAAGACTGCTAAGCTGTAAGTACACAATCTATCCTCATACACAACAAGCTACCTGGCCCAAAGACTTTCAGCCTGTAAGTACACAATCTACCCTCGTACACAACAAACTACCTGGTCCAAAGACTGCAAAGCTGTAAGTACACAATCTACCCTCGTACACAACAAGCTACCTGGCCCAAAGACTGCCAAGCTGAAAGTACACAATCTATCCTCGTACACAACAAGCTAGCTGGCCCAAAGACTGCCAAGCTGTAAGTACAAATTAACACAATCTATCCTCGTACACAACAAGCAACCTGGTCCAAAGACTGCCAAGCTGTAAGTACACAATCTACCCTCGTACACAACAAGCTACCTGGCCCAAAGACTGCCAAGTTGTAAGCACACAATCAACCCTCATGCACAACACGCTACCTGGCCCAAAGACTGCCAAGCTGTAAGTACACATAAGCACAATCTATCCTCATACACAACAAGCTACCTGGCCCAAAGACTGCCAAGCTGTAAGTACACAATCTACCCTCATACACAACAAGCTACCTGGCCCAAAGACTGCCAAGCTGTAAGTTCACAATCTACCCTCATACACAACAAGCTACCTGGCCAAAAGACTGCCAACCTGTAAGTACACAATCTATCCTCATACACAACAAGCTACCTGGCCCAAAGACTGCCAAGCTGTAAGTACACAATCTATCCTAGTACACAACAAGCTTGCTGGCCCAAAGCCTGCCAACCTGTAAGTACACAATCTATCCTCATACACAACAAGCTACCTGGCCCAAAGACTTTCAACCTGTAAGTACACAATCTTTCCTCATACACAACAAGCTACCTGGCCCAAAGACTGCCAAGCTGTAAGTACACAATCTACCCTTGTACACAACAAGCTACCTGGCCCAAAGACTTTCAACCTGTAAGTACACAATCTAACCTCATACACAACAAGCTACCTGGCCCAAAGACTTTCAACCTGTAAGTACACAATCTAACCTCATACACAACAAGCTACCTGGCCCAAAGACTGCCAAGCTGTAAGTACACATTAACACAATCTATCCTCATACACAACAAGCTACCTGGCCCAAAGACTGCCAAGCTGTAAGTACACAATCTACCCTCGTACACAACAAGCTACCTGGCCCAAAGACTTTCAACCTGTAAGTACACAATCTAACCTCATACACAACAAGCTACCTGGCCCAAAGACTGCCAAGCTGTAAGTACACAATCTACCCTCATACACAACAAGCTACCTGGCCAAAAGACTGCCAACCTGTAAGTACACAATCTATCCTCATACACAACAAGCTACCTGGCCCAAAGACTGCCAAGCTGTAAGTACATAATCTATCCTCGTACACAACAAGCTTGCTGGCCCAAAGGCTGCCAACCTGTCAGTACACAATCTATCCTCATACACAACAAGCTAACTGGCCCAAAGACTTTCAACCTGTAAGTACACAATCTATCCTCATACACAACAAGCTACCTGGCCCAAAGACTGCCAAGCTGTAAGTACACAATCTATCCTCGTACACAACAAGCTACCTGGCCCAAAGACTGCCAAGCTGTAAGTACACATTAACACAATCTATCCTCATACACAACAAGCTACCGGGCCCAAAGACTGCCAAGCTGTAAGTAAACAATCTACCTACGTACACAACAAGCTTGCTGGCCCAAAGCCTGCCAACCTGTAAGTACACAATCTATCCTCATACACAACAGGCTAACTGGCCCAAAGACTTTCAACCTGTAAGTACACAATCTTACCTCATACACAACAAGCTACCTGGCCCAAAGACTGCCAAGCTGTAAGTTCACAGTCTACCCTCGTACACAACAAGCTACCTGGCCCAAAGACTTTCAACCTGTAAGTACACAATCTACCCTCGTACACAACAAGCTACCTGGCCCAAAGACT
The DNA here is from genome assembly GCA_964019695.1 of Loripinus fragilis. Lineage (NCBI taxonomy): Eukaryota > Metazoa > Mollusca > Bivalvia > Lucinida > Lucinidae > Loripinus > Loripinus fragilis. The sequence continues at coordinate 99,151,002 of OZ026519.1, read as the reverse complement.
TTCAACCTGTAAGTACACAATCTATCCTCATACACAACAAGCTACCTGGCCCAAAGACTGCCAAGCTGTAAGTACACAATCTACCCTCGTACACAACAAGCTACCTGGCCCAAAGACTGCCAAGCTGTAAGTACACAATCTACCCTCGTACTCAACAAGCTAGCTGGCCAAAAGACTGCCAAGCTGTAAGTACACATAAACACAATCTATCCTCATACACAACAAGCTACCTGTCCCAAAGACTGCCAAGCTGTAAGTACACAATCTATCCTCGTACACAACAAGCTACCTGGCCCAAAGACTGCCAAGCTGTAAGTAAACAATCTACCCTCATTCACAACAAGCTACCTGGCCTAAAGACTGCCAAGCTGTAAGTTCACAATCTACTCTCGTACACAACAAGCTACCTGGCCCAAAGACTGCCAACCAGTAAGTACACAATCTATCCTCATACACAGCAAGCTACCTGGCTCAAAGACTGCCAAGCTGTAAGTACACAATCTACCCTCATTCACAACAAGCTACCTGGCCCAAAGACTGCCAACCAGTAAGTACACAATCTATCCTCATACACAGCAAGCTACCTGACCCAAAGACTGCCAAGCCGTAAGTACACAATCTACCCTCATTCACAACAAGCTACCTGGCCCAAAGACTGCCAACCAGTAAGTGCACAATCTATCCTCATACACAGCAAGCTACCTGGCCCAAAGACTGCCAAGCCCCTCATACACAACAAGCTACCTAGCCCAAAGACTGCCAATTTGTAAGTACACAATCTACCCTCGTACTCAACAAGCCAGCTGGCCCAAAGCCTGCCAAGTTGTAAGTTCACAATCTACCCTCCTACACAACAAGCTACCTGGCCCAAAGACTGCCAAGCTGTAAGTTCACAATCTTCCCTCATACACAACAAGCTACCTGGCCCAAAGACTGCCAAGCTGTAAGTTCACAATCTACCCTCATACACAACAAGCTACCTGGCCCAAAGACTGCCAAGCTGTAAGTTCACAATCTATCCTCATACACAACAAGCTTGCTGGCCCAAAGACTGCCAAGCTGTAAGTACACAATCTATCCTCGTACACAACAAGCTACCTGGCCCAAAGACTGCCAAGCTGTAAGTTCACAATCTATCCTCATACACAACAAGCTACCTTGCCCAAAGACTGCCAAGCTGTAAGTTCACAATCTACCTACGTACACAACAAGCTACCTGGCCCAAAGACTGCCAAGCTGTAAGTTCACAATCTATCCTCGTACACAACAAGCTACCTGGCCCAAAGACTGCCAAGCTGTAAGTTCACAATCTACCCTCGTACACAACAAGCTACCTGGCCCAAAGACTGCCAAGCTGTAAGTTCACAATCTACCCTCGTACACAACAAGCTACCTGGCCTAAAGACTGCCAAGCTGTAAGTACACAATCTATCCTCGTACACAACATGCTACCTGGCCCAAAGACTGCCAAGCTGTAAGTTCACAATCTACCCTCGTACACAACAAGCTACCTGGCCCAAAGACTGCCAAGCTGTAAGTTCACAATCTACCTACGTACACAACAAACTACCTGGCCCAAAGACTGCCAAGCTGTAAGTTCACAATCTACCCTCGTACACAACAAGCTTCCTGGCCCAAAGACTGCCAATCTGTAAGTTCACAATCTACCCTCATACACAACAAGCTACCTGGCCCAAAGACTGCCAAGCTGTTAGTTCACAATCTACCCTCCTACAATAACAAACTACCTGGCCCAAAGACTGCCAAGCTGAAAGTACACATTAACACAAGACTGCCAAGCCCCTCAACAAGCTACCTGGCCCAAAGACTGCCAAGCTGTAAGTACACAATCTACCCTTGTACACAACAAGCTACCTGGCCCAAAGACTGCCAAGCTGTAAGTACACAATCTACCCTCATACACAGCAAGCTGCCTGGCACAAAGACTGCCAAGCTGTAAGTTCACAATCTACCCTCGTACACAGCAAGCTACCTGGCACAAAGACTGCCAAGCTGTAAGTACACAATCTACCCTCGTACTCAACAAGCTACCTAGCCTAAAGACTTTCAACCTGTAAGTACACAATCTACCCTCGTACACAACAAGCTGCCTGGCCTAAAGACTTTCAACCTGTAAGTACACAATCTACCCTCGTACACAACAAACTACCTGGCCTAAAGACTTTCAACCTGTAAGTACACAATCTATCCTCATACACAACAAGCAACCTGGCCCAAAGACTGCCAAGCTGTATGTACACAATCTATCCTCATACACAACAAGCAACCTGGCCCAAAGCCTGCCAAGCTGTAAGTTCACAATCTACCCTCGTACACAACAAGCTACATAGCCCAAAGACTGCCAAGCTGTAAGTACACAATCTACCCTCGTACTCAACAAGCTACCTGGCCCAAAGACTGCCAAGCTGTAAGTACACAATCTACCCTCGTACTCAACAAGCTACCTGGCCCAAAGACTGCCAAGCTGTTAGTACTTAATCTACCCTCATACACAACAAGCTACCTGGCCCAAAGACTGCCAAGCTGTAAGCTCACAATCTACCTACGTACACAACAAGCAACCTGGTCCAAAGACTGCCAAGCTGTAAGTTCACAATCTACCTACGTACACAACAAGCTACCTGGCCCAAAGACTGCCAAGCTGTAAGTGCACAATCTATCCTCATACACAACAAGCAACCTGGCCAAAAGACTGCCAAGCTGTAAGTTCACAATCTACCCTCGTACTCAACAAGCTACCTGGCCCAAAGACTGCCAAACTGTAATTTACAATCTACCCTCGTACACAACAAGCTACCTGGCCTAAAGACTGCCAAGCTGTAAGTTCACAATCTACCCTCCTACACAACAAACTACCTGGCCCAAAGACTGCCAAGCTGTAAGTTCACAATCTACCCTCGTACACAACAAGCTACCTGGCCCAAAGACTGCCAAGCTGTAAGTTCACAATCTACCCTCGTACACAACAAGCTACCTGGCCTAAAGACTGCCAAGCTGTAAGTTCACAATCTACCCTCCTACAATAACAAACTACCTGGCCCAAAGACTGCCAAGCTGTAAGTTCACAATCTACCCTCGTACACAACAAGCTACCTGGCCCAAAGACTGCCAAGCTGTAAGTACACAATCTACCCTGGTACTCAACAAGCGACCTGGCCCAAAGACTGCCAAGCTGTAAGTTCACAATCTACCCTCGTACACAACAAGCTACCTGGCCCAAAGACTGCCAAGCTGTAAGTACACAATCTACCCTCGTACTCAACAAGCTACCTGGCCCAAAGACTGCCAAGCTGTAAGTTCACAATCTACCCTCGTACACAACAAACTACCTGGCCCAAAGACTTTCAACCTGTAAGTACACAATCTACCCTCATACACAACAAGCTACCTGGCCCAAAGACTGCCAAGCTCTAAGTACACAATCTACCTACGTACACAACAAGCTACCTGGCCCAAAGACTGCCAACCTGTAAGTACACAATCTACCCTCGTACACAACAACCTACCTGGCACAAAGACTGCCAAGCTGTAAGTACACAATCTACCCTCGTACTCAACAAGCTACCTAGCCTAAAGACTTTCAACCTGTAAGTACACAATCTACCCTCGTACACAACAAGCTACCTGGCCTAAAGACTTTCAACCTGTAAGTACACAATCTACCCTCGTACACAACAAACTACCTGGCCTAAAGACTTTCAACCTGTAAGTACACAATCTATCCTCATACACAACAAGCAACCTGGCCCAAAGACTGCCAAGCTGTATGTACACAATCTATCCTCATACACAACAAGCAACCTGGCCCAAAGCCTGCCAAGCTGTAAGTTCACAATCTACCCTCGTACACAACAAGCTACATAGCCCAAAGACTGCCAAGCTGTAAGTACACAATCTACCCTCGTACTCAACAAGCTACCTGGCCCAAAGACTGCCAAGCTGTAAGTACACAATCTACCCTCGTACTCAACAAGCTACCTGGCCCAAAGACTGCCAAGCTGTTAGTACTTAATCTACCCTCATACACAACAAGCTACCTGGCCCAAAGACTGCCAAGCTGTAAGCTCACAATCTACCTACGTACACAACAAGCAACCTGGTCCAAAGACTGCCAAGCTGTAAGTTCACAATCTACCTACGTACACAACAAGCTACCTGGCCCAAAGACTGCCAAGCTGTAAGTGCACAATCTATCCTCATACACAACAAGCAACCTGGCCAAAAGACTGCCAAGCTGTAAGTTCACAATCTACCCTCGTACTCAACAAGCTACCTGGCCCAAAGACTGCCAAACTGTAATTTACAATCTACCCTCGTACACAACAAGCTACCTGGCCTAAAGACTGCCAAGCTGTAAGTTCACAATCTACCCTCCTACACAACAAACTACCTGGCCCAAAGACTGCCAAGCTGTAAGTTCACAATCTACCCTCGTACACAACAAGCTACCTGGCCCAAAGACTGCCAAGCTGTAAGTTCACAATCTACCCTCGTACACAACAAGCTACCTGGCCTAAAGACTGCCAAGCTGTAAGTTCACAATCTACCCTCCTACAATAACAAACTACCTGGCCCAAAGACTGCCAAGCTGTAAGTTCACAATCTACCCTCGTACACAACAAGCTACCTGGCCCAAAGACTGCCAAGCTGTAAGTACACAATCTACCCTGGTACTCAACAAGCGACCTGGCCCAAAGACTGCCAAGCTGTAAGTTCACAATCTACCCTCGTACACAACAAGCTACCTGGCCCAAAGACTGCCAAGCTGTAAGTACACAATCTACCCTCGTACTCAACAAGCTACCTGGCCCAAAGACTGCCAAGCTGTAAGTTCACAATCTACCCTCGTACACAACAAACTACCTGGCCCAAAGACTTTCAACCTGTAAGTACACAATCTACCCTCATACACAACAAGCTACCTGGCCCAAAGACTGCCAAGCTCTAAGTACACAATCTACCTACGTACACAACAAGCTACCTGGCCCAAAGACTGCCAACCTGTAAGTACACAATCTACCCTCGTACACAACAACCTACCTGGCCCAAAGACTGCCAAGCTGTAAGTTCACAATCTACCCTCGTACACAACAAACTACCTGGCCCAAAGACTTTCAACCTGTAAGTACACAATCTACCCTCATACACAACAAGCTACCTGGCCCAAAGACTGCCAACCTGTAAGTACACAATCTACCCTCGTACACAACAAGCTACCAGGCCCAAAGACTGCCAAGCTGTAAGTTCACAATCTACCCTCGTACACAACAAACTACCTGGCCCAAAGACTGCCAAGCTGTAAGTACACAATCTACCCTCGTACACAACAAGCTACCTGGCCCAAAGACTGCCTAGCTGTAAGTTCACAATCTACCTACGTACTCAACAAGCTACCTGGCCCAAAGACTGCCAAGCTGTAAGTACACAATCTACCCTCGTACACAACAAGCTACCTGGCCCAAAGACTGCCTAGCTGTTAGTTCACAATCTACCTACGTACTCAACAAGCTACCTGGCCCAAAGACTGCCAAGCTGTAAGTTCACAATCTACCTACGTACACAACAAGCTACCTGGCCTAAAGACTGCCAAGCTGTAAGTTCACAATCTACCTACGTACACAACAAGCTACCTGGCCCAAAGACTGCCAAGCTGTAAGTACACAATCTATACTCGTACACAACAAGCTACCTAGCCGAAAGACTGCCAAGCTGTAAGTTCACAATCTACCTACGTACACAACAAGCTACCTGGCCCAAAGCCTGCCAAACTGTAAGTTCACAATCTATCCTCGTACACAACAAGCTACCTAGCCCAAAGACTGCCAAGCTGTAAGTTCACAATCTACCTACGTACACAACAAGCTACCTGGCCTAAAGACTGCCAAGCTGTAAGTACACAATCTATCCTCATACACAACAAGCTACCTAGCCCAAAGACTGCCATGCTGTAAGTACTAAATCTATCCTCATACACAACAAGCTACCTGGCCCAAAGACTGCCAAGCTGTAAGTACACAATCTATACTCGTACACAACAAGCTACCTAGCCGAAAGACTGCCTAGCTGTAAGTTCACAATCTACCTACGTACACAACAAGCTACCTGGCCCAAAGCCTGCCAAGCTGTAAGTTCACAATCTATCCTCGTACACAACAAGCTACCTAGCCCAAAGACTGCCAAGCTGTAAGTTCACAATCTACCTACGTACACAACAAGCTACCTAGCCCAAAGACTGCCAAGCTGTAAGTTCACAATCTACCTACGTACACAACAAGCTACCTTGCCCAAAGACTGCCAAGCTGTAAGTTCACAATCTACCTACGTACACAACAAGCTACCTGGCCTAAAGACTGCCAAGCTGTAAGTACACAATCTATCCTCATACACAACAAGCTACCTAGCCCAAAGACTGCCAAGCTGTAAGTTCACAATCTACCTATGTACACAACAAGCTACCTGGCCTAAAGACTGCCAAGCTGTAAGTTCACAATCTACCTACGTACACAACAAGCTACCTGGCCCAAAGACTGCCAAGCTGTAAGTTCACAATCTATCCTCGTACACAACAAGCTACCTGGCCCAAAGACTGCCAAGCTGTAAGTACACATTAACACAATCTATCCTCGTACACAACAAGCTACCTGGCCCAAAGACTGCCAAGCTGTAAGTACACAATCTACCCTCGTACACAACAAGCTACCTGGCCCAAAGACTGCCAGGCTGTAAGTACACATTAACACAATCTATCCTCATACACAACAAGCTACCTGGCCCAAAGACTGCCAAGCTGTAAGTACACAATCTTCCCTCATACACAACAAGCAACCTGGCCCAAAGACTGCCAACCTGTAAGTACACAATCTATCCTCGTACTCAACAAGCTACCTGGCCCAAAGACTGCCAACCTGTAAGTACACATTAACACAATCTATCCTCATACACAACAAGCTACCTGGCCCAAAGACTGCCAACCTGTAAGTACACAATCTATCCTCGTACACAACAAGCTACCTGGCCCAAAGACTGCCAACCTGTAAGTACACAATCTACCCTCGTACACAACAAGCTACCTGGCCCAAAGACTGCCAACCTGTAAGTACACAATCTACCCTCGTACACAACAAGCTACCTGGCCCAAAGACTGCCAACCTGTAAGTACACAATCTATCCTCGTACACAACAAGCTACCTGGCCCAAAGACTGCCAACCTGTAAGTACACAATCTATCCTCGTACACAACAAGCTACCTGGCCCAAAGACTGCCAAGCTGTAAGTACACAATCTACCCTCGTACACAACAAGCTACCTGGCCCAAAGACTGCCAACCTGTAAGTACACAATCTACCCTCATACACAACAAGCTACCTGGCCCAAAGACTGCCAAGCTGTAAGTACACAATCTACCCTCGTACACAACAAGCTACCTGGCCCAAAGACTGCCAAGCTGTAAGTACACAATCTATTCTCGTACACAACAAGTGACCTGGCCCAAAGACTTCCAAGCTGTAAGTACACATTAACACAAGACTGCCAAGCCCCTCATACACAACAAGCTACCTAGCCCAAAGACTGCCAATTTGTAAGTACACAATCTACCCTCGTACTCAACAAGCCAGCTGGTCCAACGCCTGCCAAGCTGTAAGTTCACAATCTACCCTCACAACAAGCTACACAACACGCTACCTGGTCCAAAGACTGCCAAGCTGTAAGATCACAATCTACCCTCGTACTCAACAAGCAAGCTGGCCCAAAGCCTGCCAAGCTGTAAGTTCACAATCTACCCTCACAACAAGCTACACAACAAACTACCTGGTCCAAAGACTGCCAAGCTGTAAGTTCACAATCTTCCCACATACTCAACAAGCTACCTGGCCCAAAGCCTGCCAAGCTGTAAGTACACATTAACACAATCTACCCTCGTACCCTGCAAGCTACCTGGCCCAAAGACCGCCAAGCTGTAAGTACACACTCTACCCTTGTACACAACAAGCTACCTGGCCCACCGACTGCCAAGCTGTAAGTACACATTACCACAATCTACCCTCATTTACAACAAGCTTCCTGGCCCACAGACTGCCAAGCTGTTAGTACACAAAAACACAAGCTGTAAGTAAGAGATGTTAACCTTTGTCCTACTGTGAATTAACACAATTCTGTTTTCAACCAAATAAAGCACCCTGTGCACATAACTTTCAAAATGATATATACAGTCGACTCTTGTTAACTCAACTATGCATAACTCAATACTATCACTTATCTTGACTCGATGGCCCGGTCCCGGTATTTTCCCCTATATATTATTGCAATTCCACAACGTTTATCTCCACAACGGCTAAGTCAATGCAACTGATAACTCGTTACGAAAAACTGGACCCGCTGATCAATTTTAGTGCATTTTACAACGCCTAACTTGATTCCATTTCATAAGAAAAAGACAGTTATTAACTTACCTTTTTATCTGAATGTGTCTCCAATTAATCCATAGTTTTGAACGTTAATTATCCTCATTTAATTTAAAAACCATCAATTGTTTGATCACTTGGTCCACATGCAGTTGTAAATTAGTGTGTTGTAAAATTACATAATTGACCGCGTTCGGCGAATTCTATTGATCTATTGTGTACAACTTCAAAGCGGGTACATGTCTATCTCATGTAAGTGACAGTTTGAGCTTATGTGTCATATTTGAGCAATCTATTGAGTATTAAGCCTGTCCGATGACTGCTCGTTTTAAATAAGGCCAAAGTATAATTTAAATGTTTCTTGGGCCATTTTTTGATTTTTGAAAACAGATGCAGCCTTTTATTTCAGGCACTGGACATTTGTGCGTGTAAGGCTATTTTCGGACTTTGGTCATGTCATGACAAAAATAGATTGGGAAGAGCCGAGGAAAATTAAAACGTGCATGTACACTGTCTGTTGGGGCTTAAACATATGACGATGTACTAAAGGGTAGAACCTGGGACCTCGGTACCAGTGGCCGATACTACCTTAGAACTGAAAATGCTTTGTTTATTTTATTTTACCTTAGAGAGTGAAAAAAAAAATGACCATAATGTCGGGACTGCAGTGGTACCTGAAAAACAATTCTATTTTTCCCCTTTTTCTTTTCTTTTTTTTTTAAATTTCAATTCCCAATGTTAATTGATTCTTAGATCAATTCGTCCCGCAGTTCATAAATGTTATAGCTACCAATAACGATCTATTAATGGACGAGTGGAACGTGATTTATTTTGCCCCAAAATTGTGGCTATACGTCATGATATGGTTACCTCGAACTACTGATAACTCAACATATTTTGCTCAGTCCCTTGAAATCCGAGCTATCGAGAGTAGACTGTACTCTCTTTTGAAAACAGTGTATATTCATATCAACTGGCCTCTGCTAAAGCCAGCTGATCTGTACCGTTTTTTTCTACAGGGATTTTCCTACCTTTTTATACCCCCGGTACGAAGTATATAGGGGGTATATAGTTTTTGCCTTTTCTGTAATTATGTTTGTCTGTCTGTCTGTCTGTTTGTTTGTCTGTAAACTTTTTTTTTCGTCAAAGATTTCTCAGCAACTACTTGGGTTAGGATTCTGAAATTTAGTACAAGGCTTGATAGTGATGAGTTGTATTGTGTAACAAAAGAACAGCCACATATTGTGTATCAGTCCCTTTATTTGTTCATTTTTCTTTCTCTCCAATGGAAAAAGTTTTCGTCAAAGATTTCTCAGCAACTACTTGGGTTAGGATTCTGAAATTTGGTACAAAGCTTGATAGTGATGAGTTGTATTGTGTAACAAAAGAACAGCCACATATTGCTTATCAGTCTTTTTATTTGTTCATTTTTCTTTCTCTCCAATGGAAATTTCTGTCACAGATTTCTCAGCTCCTATTGGAGCCAGTGTTTTCAAATTTTGTTTACATCTTCAGGAGGGCAAAGTGTACTGTGTAAATGGAAATTAAGATGCTAATCCTCATTTTGCCTTCTTTATTCAAATTTTCATTTTTTCCTTCTTTCTCTCTTATATAATACATATGGACATTTGTTTCTGTCAAAGATTTCTCAGCAACCACTTGAGTTAGGACTCTGAAATTTGGTACAAAGCTTGATAGTGATTTGTATTGTGTAAGAAAAGAACAGCCTCATATTGCTTATCAATCCTTTTATTTGTTCATTTTTCTTTCTCTCCAATGGAAATTTCTGTCACAGATTTCTCAGCTCCTATTGGAGTCATTGTTTTCAAATTTTGTGTACGCCTTCAGGAAGGCAAAGTGTACTGTGTAAATGGAAATTAAGATGCTAATCCTCATTTTGCCTTCTTTTTCAAATTTTTATTTTTTCCTTCTTTCACTCTTATATAATACATATAGACATTTTTTCTGTCAAAGATTTCTCAGCAACTACTTGAGTTAGGATTCTGAAATTTGGTACAAAGCTTGATAGCGATTAGTTGTATTGTGTAACAAAAGAACAGCCACATATTGCTTATCAGTCCCTTTATTTATTCATTTTTCTTTCTCTCCAATGAAAATTTCTGTCGCAGATCTCTCGGCTCCTATTGGAGCCAGTGTTTTCAAATTTAGTGTACACCTTCAAGTAGGCTAAGTGTATTGTGTAAATGAAAATAAAGATGCTAAAGCTCATTTTGGCTTCTTTTTCAATTTTTCCTTCTGTCACTCCTATATAACACATATGGACGTTTTTGTCAGAGTTTTCTCAGCAACTACTTTACTTAGGATTATGAAATTATTTATGTACTTTCAGGTAGGAGAAGTGTATTGTGTAAATGAAAACTAAGGTGCTAATCCTCATTTTGCCTTCTTTTTTCAAATTTTCAATTTTTCCTTCTGTCACTCTTATATAACACATATGGACATTTTTCATCAAAGTTTTCTCAGAAACTACTTGATTTAGGATTATGAAATCTTTGACAATTTTGTCTTTTCTCTGAAAGTGTTACAACCTTTGATGGCTACCGCCGGGGGTATGTGAGCTTTGCTCACTTATTGCTATATTTGAAGTTGGGGCCAGGGGCCTGTTAAATTTTGGAAAACAGGGCCTGTTAAAGTTGAGAAAACAGCATTCAAGCCATCAACATTTGGAAAAGTTTTTTCTGTCTATATGAACAAGATCTCCATTTTAAATTGACTTAAACCGTACTGAATCAGTTTACAGTTTCTTGAATATTGCATAGGCCTTATGATCGTTTATGAATGTTTGCAGCACCCTAGGTAAGCAGCGTATTTGCGTAAATACGCAATTAAAATCCTCAAAAAAGCAATTAAAATGAAATGTGTGCGTACCGAAAAGCAATTCTAACGATCGGTATGCAATTACATGCGATGTCATTGCGTACCATTTGGTCCATTTCCTTTCCATTTGGGTAATAAACAAATACCAGTCGGGTATTGATTTTGTTTTTTTACCAGCGAGCGCTCAATATAACTCTGGTTTTATGAAAATATCGATGCCCAGTCCAAAATTTTGCGGAAAACCACTGTGATGAAAAATTTGCAAAAATTTTGCGGAAAACCACTGTGATGAAAAATTTGCAAAAATTGCAAGTACGCAATTGAGGATAACCACGTTGCGTAAATACCCAATTGACCCAAAAGCTTATCTAGGGTGCTGTGTTTGCATCAAAATGTGAATGTAATGAATCCTGTAACTTCCTATTTATGATCCAATTTTCACGAATTTCTATGCAAAATGTAGATTTGGAATATTATCCACCATTTTGCGAAGTTTTTGCTCAATTTTCTGGCTCATTGATTCAAATTTATTTTTAACAAAGACAGGAAAAATTCTGTATTTATATATTTTCAGCTGGAGATATTACAAGGTCCGGGTGAGACTGTGTTTATTCCTGGAGGATGGTGGCATGTTGTGTTAAACCTTGATGACACTATAGCTGTCACTCAGAACTTTTGTACCGTTGCTAATTTCCCCATTGTGTGGCATAAAACTGTCAGAGGAAGGCCAAAACTTTCAAAAAGATGGCTGAATATTCTCAGGGTAGGTTGTTGACTTGTTGGAGCACTGACTTTACTAGTTTAGGCCAAATGAAAAAATGGGTGTGTGTCTGGTAACAGGTCTGAAAATTTTAGGTAGGGTAGGCACACATTTTTTTTTTTTTTTCTGGAATATATATAATTTTATGCATTTTGAAAGGCATAAAATTATATCTTTTTCAAGAAATCCTGAAAAGTTCTAGGTTTCAACAGTAAATTAGGTAGGGTTGGGTTGCCCTAAACACAGGTATTTTTTATTTGGTCATAGCATCTGGGATAAAAACTAAGCCCTTTCCCTGCCATTCACGACTTTTGTCGTTTGCCCTCTCATCTTCCTATGTTCTTAGGATGCCTATATTGTAAACAAGGGAGCATTCTGATCAGGTTTCATAGTGTTTGCTTCCATGATAAAATCAAGTCTGAAGTGCACTTGAATATATTATGCAGAAGACATAGAAAGCAGACATCATCAGGACAGAAAACATTTGCGGGATATCTGATAATAGTTAAGCACTTTTTACCATTAGCTGCTATTAAAGGTACATGTTTAAGTGGTAGCCCTCAAAGTCTTTTTTCTATTAAAGGTAGCAGAAATGTCCCTACCATCCCTACATATGATCCAAATACCTACTTTTACCCTACTATTTCTAAATTTGAGCCCTACATATTGCTCCTTTTTGTCCCAACCCGCAAGATATAGCGACTAGACTTCCATCAATCTGTAGTGAAAAGCTTTGTGTGCTCTATAACTTTTAACACCCTTGAAAATATTTTGTAGATATTTGGTAGGCTTTTATATCTTGATTTATGTGTTCTAGGAGATGATGCATGGATAAGTTAGGGGTCTTTCATGCAAACCAAACATCTATCCACATCTGAACTAAGGGGGAGGTTGGCCCGCCGTGAAACCGGTTTAAGCCCTCCAGTAAAATATTTTTACTGACCGTTCTAAGACGGTACTTCTTTTGTGGATCATTTGTGTTATTTATGTCTTGTGTTTGTCATGCTTTCACGTCTTTTCATTGCTGCCTTGTGGCCACCTGAAGAGAAAAGGCTTGTTTGTGATGATTATTGTGATTTTGTTACTTTCCCATTTGGTATCCTGGGACAGGTGTGGTACTTGATTGTATCGATTCCTGATCTTTGCTGTCTTTCTTACTTTTATATATCCGGTCAAGGTAGTGTGTTGCCTGTATGCATGGTTGCTCTTCCATGCTTTCTGTTTGAGATATCTCCCATGAATGAAAACCATAGAGGAAACCTTACACGCTCCTAACTTTCATACCCATTGAAATATTATCCCCTCCAAATGGTCGGAGGGATATATTTTTTGTGTTATTCTTCCTCCCATCCATCTGTAACCATTTATCAGTAGTCTTTAATTAGATTTGATACTTTCTTGATATAGATGATGAGTACCATAGAGGGTAGATAACCTATAGCAGGCCTTGAGTAAACAAAATAATTTTCTTATTGCAGTTAAAAATAAGTTTCTGTTGTTGAATTCATCAACTTTAGAACACAATCTTGCAAAACGAATAAGCTGAGAAATATATACACCATAGGAAGGGGAGCAAGGACCATCTCCATCAAGAAATGGGAAATTTACTATTTCAAAATTAAAATCATCCTGTTTATCATAATGAAGAAAATATGCCATTTGTAATTGACAAGTTCAAGTCCAAAAACAGAGCTTCAGTATCAGAAGAATTTGCCTTATTTAACTGAAGTTCAGTAGGATATATCTATAAGATACAACAAAATCCAGTGTCTTATTTATATCTGTGTGTATTACAGAGGGAAAGACCTGAAGTAGCTGCTATAGCTGACACAATTGATCTTTCAAAACCGACAGGATTTAATTCTGACAGTTCCAGCTCGGGATCCTCAAGTTCCAGCTCGAGTGATGAAACTTCGGACAATGAAGAACCCAAGTATCGCAACAAAAGGTATGTTATAGTCTGCATAGCCCTACTGAAACTTTAAAACCCAATGTAGCATTATTTGACAGTCTGAATAACCCAAAAGAAGGCAACTTTTCAAGCCAAAGTAGCATTACAAGTCAGTCCCGTTACTACGCGCCGATTGGGGTCCACGAATCTCATTCGCTATATACGCGGGACGCGTACTAACGAGTTGAAGCATGAACAGCTGTACCTTAGTCATTGTGGGTGGGGAATGTTCGTTTTCAGGAGAGGTTCTGAGTCTATTTAAATTCCAATAATACTTACTGTATATTATTCAGATATTTAAATAAACATAAGCTCCGTATGTTTTGTCATTCAAATCCCACCAAAATAACTCAATTTTAAGCAAAAATCAAGCATTTTAAATATTGAGAAGATTTCATCACATTGGTGTTACGGTAAATGCGGTGTAATAGTAAACATTTTACCCGCCACAACGTCTGGCAGAAGAGTCTTATACTCTAATAAATATTGATTGGATAATTCTTACTGACCCCAAAGGTCAACTTCAATGAGCTGTATGTTGATTGGCTGATATTTTGATCTGCGTTAAGGATAATGAATATTCAATTAAGCAAGTTGTGTCACTGGTCAATGACAGAAAAAAAGCCTGGGGTAACTATTTGATGACTGGCTTGTGTTGTGAGCTCAGCAGGTGTCAACTTTATTGATTTTAATTGCTGCAATTACTAGAAACTTTCCAGACAAACGTTTAGACATGTGACAGGGCAGAAAGATACAATACACAACATTTTTTTGTCAAATTACCTAGTGGAAATCGTGTCAATTTTTTTGCAGACTGCTCACTGGCTATTTTACAACAACAAGAGATTAATTAAGCATGCATTATTTATTCCAAGAGTGAATAGTAATGTTTTGGAAAAACAAATTTATAGTTTAGTAACAGCCATTTGGATAGATGAGAGATTTTTTCTCATAATATTTTTTTTTCTTCTAAATTTTGGGAGCCAAGGCAGATTCACACTATAAGCGTATTCGCGTAAAAATGTGACGAGTACTAATGGGACTGACCTGTATTCTTAAACATTTGTGATTCTGCTCATACGAAATGTCTCAATACCAATGACTACCCTTTTACACTCTCAGAACGAATCTTATCTTACCATTCTGATTTGAATATATCCTCTTTGAAAACAATTTACATTCAGATCAGCTGACTGCTGAGAAGCCTTTGTGTATGTTACATTTATGGATTTCTCCTTCATTATCATTACAACCATGCAACTACCAGGTTAGCAAAGAAGTAGTTCACAAACTCTAATTTATAGATGTAGCTGTCATGCAATTTAAACAATTTGCAGTATAGTGACATATATTTTGATACTTATTGGCAGTGCATGAGATGATTAATAGAAGACGCAAGGACAATGGACATGGTACTTGGTATATATGTAAATTTTAAAATAGTTTTTCTTATTTTCAGTAACATATGTTGTGGGTACACATTAGAATTGCCTCATAGACATACATGTGTGTCTTTTCAATAAATGCTCTGTTCACAGTAAGCTTCTTAAAAACAGATTCTCAACTACTTTCATTGTTTCAGTGAAATGAGCTAATAGAAAAGAACAAGGTTTCATATAGTTTGTCATGTACCTGGATGAGTATACTGTCTTCAGCCTGTCCATCATTCTGCCTTTCCCTCAACATTTCAAGGTTTTTGTTGAATAACTTATGTAGCTTTTGTTCGATTTTGATCAAATTTGCATCACACCTTAACCATTAAACAATGCACCTTTGGTAGGAAAAAGTGACTATTAGGATAAGTATGCCACTTTGTAATGCCACTGTATGCTGTTTGCAATATGGCTAATAGTACATTCTTTGTGAAATGAACTCCTCCTACTGCCTTCAGTATAACCTCTGGGCCTCGTCGCGAGAAAACCTGTCAACAAAGCGAGTTACAAACCACACCCCTCAACTACAGAGTCTAGCTAGGAAATTGAATTTTCGCTCGTAGCTAGTCTAGATATGATACTTTCTGATAAACGAATAACAAAGGCACTGATCAGTCTGTGCAGATGCGCAGGCTGGTCTGTGCCTTTTGTTTTTCGCAAACCTCCGAAGACAGGTTTTCTCACATCGAGGCCCCTCTTATACTTTGCAGGTATGTTTAGGACATATTGAAGATATGCATGAAGAAGTTTAATGATGTAAAATATTTATTTTGGATTTTACAGCATTTTTTACTTAGCCATTTTTGAACCATTTTATATATGAAATGATGATGCACCACACTTTGTAAAATCAACTCCTTAGAGATTTTAGTGTATCCTTTCAATATGTTGTGAGTATGTTACAGACACATAGAAGATGTGCATTAAGAAGTTTGGTTAAAAAAACAGGGCTTTTTTCAGCAATTTTGGGAAAAGGCCCTTGGCCAAAATTGGGAAAAAAAGATCTACTTAACTTCAAAATAGGGGGAAATTAACGACATAGAGAATAACAAGGGTAGCAAAATATATCCTCAAAATCAAGTTATTTTAGATTGTGCAATGCCAAGCATATCTCTAAAGCACCTGTGTTTAAGTATCACTCTGATATGGGTCATGGGTCATTGTTTCTCATAAGAAGTAGTGGTCTCTTAAAAAAGTAAAAAAAAAATTTTTTTTTTTTTTTTGGGGGGGGGAAATGTGGCTGTTTTAGATGGGAATGGGGCCGAAATTCGGCCTCTTTACAAGGGCAGAAAATCCCCTGAAAAATGTTTTTGACATAGCAGTGCAATGAGATAAGATGTGTTTTAACAGGTGAAAACCACTGAAAACCCATTCTGGAAAGCAAGATAACATATAAATTTATTTTTTCTAGGAGAAGAACTGGTTCACGAGTGAGGTCAATTACTCCGAACGGCAGCAAGCAAGGTAGACGATCGCGCTCCTCATCTAATGACAGTGTCGGAACATCAACTCTAAGTCACAGAAGTATATCGAGTACACCTAAGAACAGTAGATGACCCCCTCCCTTTTTGAATGGTGCTGTATAGCTGGATCAGTTCTAGGTTTTCCCACCTTTTATTTTCATCAACTTTCTTTTATACTTCTTGAAATATGTAATACACATGTAGTGCTGTTAGAGACTGAATGAGATATTGATGCTGCGATGCTGCTCTTGATTCTGATGTTGGAAGACAGACAAATTATATGTGGGGACGGTGGTCTAGTGGTAAGACATAGGATCGAGGGGTCCTGGGTTCGAATCCCGCCTGGACCTTCAGATTTTTCTGAGCAGAAAATTTGTCCCATGTTTGCTCCTCTTCACCCAGGTGTATAAATGGGTACCCTGATAGGACGGTGTTTGTTCAAGTCTGATATTCCCTGATCGCAATATCTCGATGTACGCTGCTTCAAGAAAGGGGAGAGAATAGTTTCCCTGGGGAGACTCGACTGTAGGTTTCACAACGTAGCCCAATGATCAGGGGGATTTGTGTCAAAGGGTGGCTGAACAGCTGTAGAGCTGAAAGTAGCCCTTGCAAAGTGGCATTTAAATTTTAATTTTATATGCAAGGTCATCATAAATATGATGTCATATGTGCAAACATCTGCTACGTTTTTAAATTGTATTTAATGAAAAGAAATTTCATTTTCATGGATATGACATGTATATCATCTTTTGTAGTGAAAAAATGTATATTTCATCGGTGCCTTCACCACTTGATGAAATAAATGTTCTATTCATGACAAAAAATTGAATATCCTCTTTCATAGGCCCAGTTAAGCAACATATTTGAGCTTAAAATTGTCATTATTTTCTCACCCATCAATTTAAACACTTGTTTTTGGTGCTCAAAAGAACCGTCTCATTGAGACGGTTCTTTCGAGTACCAACAACTTACGTTTTCGTTGAGAAACAAGAAAAATATTTTTTGATTACACTCACTTATCTGGAGGCCAGCTCTATATATTAGGCCTGCTCTATATTTTAGGCCTGCTCTTTATATTAGGCCGGCTCTATATATTAGGCCTGCTCTATATATCTCATCTCTGGATCTTCATTTTGTTTGCCTGCTAACCATTGGATGTCTATTGATAATCCTAGTTTTTCAACAGTAGCCATTTGTGCCATATGAGAGCAACTATGGTGCCGGTTGGCATGTAATTCAGTGCAGGCTATTCCTCACCATTATTGCCTGCTTCCCAGCTGATAGCTCTACATAGCTGACATTGATATCTCCTATAATAAACCAGTCTACCTAAGGCCAAATAAAAAAAAAATACCTGTGTTTAGGGTAACTCAACCCTACTTAAATTTACTGGTGAAACCTAGATTTTTTTTCAGATTTTCAAAAAAAATAATATACAAGTAGTTTTATCTTTATTATATTAAAAATTATATTTTTTCCAAAAAAAACAAACTGTGTGCCTACCTTTAATACCTAGAATTTTCAGACATGTTACCTGAAACACACATATTTTCTATTTGGCCTTATCTAGCCTTGATATTACCTATAATTGATATCAGCATTCTTCAGTTGCGAAACTCAAGGACAATTATTCTCACTATTTGCACAACAGCAACCTCCTTAAAATGAGGAATATATATGGATAGCTGAAAATTTATATTCTGTTGCATTATTTTGTTTTTCTCAAACAAAAGGTTTGTGAAGTTTTGCATAATGCTAGAAGCCACAATAATTGGGCAGCCTAAGAGAAAATTGGTACTTATCCATATGGCCAGTTAAGCATATATTTTCAGAGTAAAATTGCGATTATTTTCTTATCCATCAGTTTAAACATGTGTTTTGGGTGCTCAAAAGAAGCGTCTCATTGAGACGGTTCTTTTGAGTACCCACAACATATGTTTCGGTTGAGAAATAAGAAAATAATTTTCAGTTACACACTCTTATCTGGGGGGCCTGCTTATCATATATGGGTAAAATATTTCAAGTCTGTGTGCACAACTATCTAGTGTGGCTACTTATCAAGACGTTTAGCTGAAGCCACCACCTTTGCCCATACTTAGAGCCACCGCCTATGTCCGTCTATACATAGTGTATACAAGCCCTAATGGCTCTGGGGAAACTGCACAAATGCACAAACTTCTCTACAGCCACATAAAATTTATATGTGTTTATGGTTACCCAACCCTACCTAAATTTACTGGTGAAACATAGAATTTTTTTTCAGTGTTTTTTTGGAAAGAATATAATTTGATGCATTTTGAAAGGCGAAAAGCATTTCAAAATGCATAAAATTATATATTTTCAGGCCTCGAAATATCCTAGAATAGGCACTTGCATCACAAATAGTATTGGCATATATGGGGAAAAATTGATTTTCACTAGAAACATCAAAATTTTCACTTGCTCTGCAGCCTGAGGCACTCGTAAATACGAGCGGACGAGTGCTATTTTCGAGCCCTGATTTTCCATAAAAAAAGATAATAAAAAATATATATATGTGCCTACCCTTAAAATTTTCAGACCTGTTACCGAAACATACTTATTTTTTATTTGGCCTAAGCCTAAGCCATTAGTACCAAAAGCTCATAATGCTAGTTCGATTATTGTCGCGGTTCGGGCATAGTAAGGTCATTTTTGACACAATGTCACTTTATCATTAATATGTTGTTATTTTTTGTTTAAACTCAAAAATTGACTTATAGTGATATTGAAATTTTGCTTTCTTTTGAAATGCAGAAAGACTAACCCTTAATGCGCCAATCGCAACAAAAGTCGTCTGCTTTAACTGGGTTGTGATCTTTGAGCAAGACACATTTATCCTAGCTTAGTACTGGTTCAACCCAGGAAGACCCGTCCCTGTTTAACTGAAAGATTGTTGATGGGACGTAAAGAATCAAATCAAACAAACAAAATTGTCTGCTTTTCTCCTCTGCTGAAATGTTTAAGAAGCCTCTATGGCAAACAGTGTGGACCCAGTCTGTTCTGGGTCCAAGCTGTTTGCTTCTTTACTTAATTTGTCAGTAATGTTAGGCAATTATTTTCAGCAGACGACATTTTCAGATGCATTTTTTTTCTTGGCGCTTTAAGGGTTAATCATAAACATTGGAAACTGCATGTAAATGTAAAGGAAAAATCATTTGAAGCACCCTCAGGTCTCTTGAGAAGGAAACAAATGGGCCAGATTTCGGTTATTATCAGCCAGCAGCAAAGGCTCTGGGGAGTTTGTGCATATGCACAAACTCCCCAGAGCCATCACTGCTTGCATACATGGAGAATGAATATAGATGAAAGCTCAGACCAATATTAAGACCTCTAGTTTCTTGGATACAGCAGTATGAGTGTTTATAGAGGCATTTGAGCATATGTGATAAGTCATACAATATTTTTTCGGAAATTATAACCTGTGACCCCACAATATATATAATGGACTATCCCGTCTTAACTGTATCAAACTTTATTGGAAATTCCATTGGTCTTAAAGGGGTTAGTAAACCTGAAAATGTTTTGGTAGAAGCACTACATATTCTTCAAGTTTTTGTTCTAATCGCTGAAATTTTTGTTTTTTGTAAATGTTTATATTTGTATCTTATCAAGTTATATTAAAATATGTTTAATGCTAAAATGTTTAAAGGGTTACAAGAAGGGCACATTGTGGCCTCTATTGTTAATTTGTTTGTAAATATCTCCCTACATAACCATTTGCCAGTGCTAAGTTGAAATAGCAATAACATTCTAAGGACTATTGGCATGTTTAAGTGAAGATGCAAGAAAAATACACTTTGACCCGTTTTAGAACATTATTCCACTTAATACCAGGCCGCATAGTGCAGTCAGTAACGTGTCTGACTACAGATGCATGTCTGACTGCAGATCCAGGGGTCCCAAGTTGGATCCCGGCCCGGTCCCATACTTTTGTGGAGATTGATCATGAAATTATTTCTACGGACATTCTCCTATCTTCGGCTGATTCATGACCCCCCCATGACCTTAGCTGTTGACAGGGACATAAAGCAACAAAACAAAAATATTCTACTTAAGACCCTTAGTTGTCACTTGCATTTCACATGTGTTTTTGTTTCACCCTTTGTATTCTGGTGGCTTCTTCCACTTGATATGATACAATCAACTTAGGATGATTCATTGTATATATTGAGGGGCCACAGATTATATTTTCCAACTAAAATTTAATTTCTTTCTCTGAAGATTGTTTCAGTCTCAGCCAGCAGTGCAGACCCTGATGAAATGCAGCATTATATTGCATTTCATTTGGGTCTACACTGTTTGCCCAAGTAATCTTTCCCTTTTAGGAGTTTCCAGTATTCAAACGGCTAGATGATGCATTCTGCAGGTGGTTTCACAGGATTGCATGGGTGAAAGTTTTCAGGATTATTCCTGAATTCAGGATTTTGAAGCCGACTTTCCATTGAGTTTCCAAAGAAAGTCGGCCTCAAAATTTTGAATTAAGCAGCTTCTAATAGGTTCTCTGATTTATATTCAGTTTATTTATGGACTTTTGACCATTTAAACTTGAAATTGTTGATATTGGTAGGCATACTGCAAGTTTTAAGATTTGATTTTAAAAAGTTCAGGATTTAGGAAATTGTGAACTCTCACCCATAATAGTGGCATGGCAACCTGCAGTGGATGTTTTCATCCTATTCTGTGGTCTAAATATAGCCCTGAAATTGATGGCCAAATCAACCACTGTGGTCTAAATGTAGCCCTGGAATTGATGACAATATCAATGACTGTGGTCTAAATATAGCCCTGGAATCGATTGCCATATCAACCACTGTGGTCTAAATATAGCCCTGGAATTGATGGCCATATCAACCACTGTGGTCTAAATATAGCCCCGGAATCGATGGCCATATCAACCACTGTGGTCTAAATATAGCCTGGAATTGATGACAATATCAATCACTGTGGTCTAAATATAGCCCTGGAATTGATGGCCATATCAACCACTGTGGTCTAAATATAGCCCTGGAATTGATGGCCATATCAACCACTGTGGTCTAAATATAGCCCCGGAATCGATGACCATATCAACCACTGTGGTCTAAATATAGCCTGGAATTGATGGCCATATCAACCACTGTGGTCTGAATATAGCCCCGGAATTGATGACCATATCAACCACTGTGGTCTAAATAAAGCCAGCAAAAATTGATGGCCATATCAACCACTGTGGTCTTAATATAGCCCTTGAATTAATGGCCATATCAACCACTGTGGTCTAAATATAGCGCTAGAATTGATGGTCATATCAACCACTGTGGTCTAAATATAGCCCTAGAATTGATGGCAATATCAACCACTGTGGTCTAAATATAGCCCTAGAATTGATGGCCATATCAACCACTGTGGTCTAAATATAGCCCTTGAATTGATGGCCATATCAACCACTGTGGTCTAAATATAGCCCTAGAGTTGATGGCCATATCAACCACTGTGGTCTAAATATAGCCCTAGAATTGATTGCCATATCAACCACTGTGGTCTAAATATAGCCCTGGAATTGATGGCCATATCAATCACTGTGTTCTAAATATAGCCCTGGAATTGATGGCCATATCAACCACTGTGGTCTAAATATAGCCCTGGAATTGATGGCCATATCAACCACTGTGGTCTAAATATAGCCCTGGAATTGATGGCCATATCAACCACTGTGGTCTGAATATAGCCCCGGAATTGATGACCATATCAACCACTGTGGTCTAAATATAGCCAGCAAAAATTGATGGCCATATCAACCACTGTGGTCTTAATATAGCCCTTGAATTAATGGCCATATCAACCACTGTGGTCTAAATATAGCGCTGGAATTGATGGTCATATCAACCACTGTGGTCTAAATATAGCCCTAGAATTGATGGCCATATCAACCACTGTGGTCTAAATATAGCCCTAGAATTGATGGCCATATCAACCACTGTGGTCTAAATATAGCCCTTGAATTGATGGCCATATTAACCACTGTGGTCTAAATATAGCCCTAGAATTGATGGCCATATCAACCACTGTGGTCTAAATATAGCCCTTGAATTGATGGCCATATCAACCACTGTGGTCTAAATATAGCCCTGGAATTGATGGCCATATCAACCACTGTGTTCTAAATATAGCCCTGGAATTGATGGCCATATCAACCACTTATATACTGGAAACCCCTCAATTGGTACCCAGATAATACATAATGCAGCATTTCATCAGGGTCTATGCTGTTTGTAAAAGTAAAAACAATCCTTGGGGACAGAAACTCATCATTATTGAGAAATACTGACCTGTGTGACCCCTTAGAATATATAATGGACAATCTCATCCTTATTGCTTTTAACTGTATAGGAAAGTCTATCAGAATATAAAGGGTTAAGGTGTGGGCCCTATTGTTCAGAGAGGCCGACTTTTCTAAGGTGTGTATGAATGTGATGTTATACACTGCCATAGTCTTACTGCCAAGTGTTTTAACCCTTTCAAGCTCACACTGAGAATGAGGTAATCGAAAAAGCTCTTTACAACCGACGAACGCAGATAAAAAATTGCTAGAAACAGTGTTTTTGATTGCCATTTGTCGCCAGTTGGGCCACAAATGGCAATCAAAAACTCTGTTTCTAGCGATTTTTGATTTATGTTTGTTGATAGTATTAATGTTTTTGATTGTCGCATATCCGGTGTGAAGCTGATTAAATGGATATTTTTCCACTTTCCGGCTTCTTCATATGAGAGGTTCCATTTATAATGATGGACTCAAGTTGTATGATTAATTATGGCTCATCAGACGCCAACTGCTCAGGATCTACAGTTGAAAAAAATGGATAGATCTAGGTCACATAATGTAGAGGGTATTAGGCAACATTTCATGTGACCTTGACATAGGTCACATGATGTAGGGGTGCTGGACATTGTTTCCTGTGACCTTGACCCATAAGTCAAAGGGTCCAATCCTTAACTGTTGAACTAGGCACCTGCATGTTTTGGTTGAGAAATAAGAAAAATATTTTTTAATAAGAGGCCTGCTATCATATATGTTCACCATTGGAAACAGAGCAGACCCAGATCAGGCTGCCTGATCTGGGTCTGCTCTGTTTGCAAAAGTGTTAAAAGGTGTCTCTATGAGGTAAAGGGTTAAAAATTGTTGCCTGTTTTCATTGGGCCAGTTAAAAATTTAGCGTAAAATTGTGATTATTTTCTTACCCATCAGTTTAAACATGTGTTTTGAGTGCTCAAAAGAACCGTCTCATCGAGACGGGTCTTTTGAGTACCCACAACATATATTTTGGTTGAGACATAAGAAAAATAATTTTCTGTTACACACTCTTATCTGGAGGCCTGCTGTTTTACTAATATTTGTTCAGTTCATTTTCCCTTCTTGGAAGTCGAAATGGGTTCTCTAGTTACATGTTAGCATTTTATTTGAACTGCTTAAAGAATGAGCTTTATAAGAAGTTGATTTCATTGTAATCTAATCTCAAATTTCATGCATTGTTTTTATTATGGTTAAGCTAACCAAATGTTCTACATTTATGTATATTTGTCTTGTTTCATTTACCACTAAGATAATGTTGTTTTACCCCTAACAAAATCCCCTGGGGCTTGTTTAGGAATTGGAAAACAATCTTAATGCTGATTAAATTATGTATATCATTGTAATGTATACAAGGGTGAAAGTTTTCAGGATAAATCCTGAATTCAGGATTTTGAGGCTGACTTTCCATAGAAAAAATACTGAATTTAGCAGATTATGATACCATCTCGGATTAATTTTCAGTATCTAATGGCTTAAAATGATTTATACCTGAAATGGTTTATGTATTGAAAGCAGTCTGCAAGTTTTAAGATTGAAATCCTTAAGTTCAGGATTTTGGAAATTTTGAAATTTCACCCATGGGTATACTGTGTTATATGGGCCTCGACGCAAGAAAACCTGTCTTTGGGGGGGGGGGTCTAATCAGCGCCTTTGTTATTCGCTTATCCAAAAGTAACATATCTAGACTTGCTACCAGCGAAATTTCACTTTTCTATCTAGTTGCTGTAGCTGAGGAGACTGGTTTGAAATTCACATTGTCGGAAACCCTGAAGACAGGTTTTCTCGCGAAGAGGCCCATATGATTGTGATCATGTATGATTACTGCTGTTGTGAAACATTTATATGATAGAACACCCCAAAGTATCAGGCCTGAATATAGGTTTTTCAGTCTGTTTGATGACGGAAAACCTTCCAGCAGTTTTTGGATGGAAAACCCTTCCAATAATACAGTGTCTTAATTACTACTCTATTTCTAGAAATAGAAACCTTTCTTATAATCAATTAGCCATAGCTTCTATTTGTTTCTGTTTGTAATTCCATCAAGATCTAATTATAGTTACACACATAAATAACTTTGCATAACCTTGAAAGATATTTCAAAGAAGAGTCACCAAAGCGTTGTTAAGGTTACTGAACACCATGGTCAAGAAATGATTGATTAACGCCATTCTTTGTCTGTGACCTTTATTCCAATGTTGTGTATCATGTAGAAACATGTTTTTAATGCTTAGTTATATAATAAAATCATGCTAATTACACCATTAACCCTGCAATCGGACAGTCAATCGGATGCCAATTTTCCTATCCTTAAGCTGTTTTGGAAGGCTTTTCCCTCCATAACTTGTATTTAACATGGATGGTTAGACCATCCAGCTCGGAAGGAAAATCCGTCCAAAAAAAATTTTAAATTGGAAGGCTTTTCCTTCCAAAAAGGTATAATTTTGGCTTGGATGGTTTTCCATCCTGGAATAGACGGTTTCTTTATAAACCTCCAAAAAGAATGTGAGAAAACCCAGTTCAATAAAATGAATATTGATTGTTTGAACAGTTTGTGCCATTAGCCGAAGAAAATGTATTTATCACATGACATCATGTTTGTGACTGATATACAGTAAAACCTGTGTAAAACGTTCACTC
The DNA here is from genome assembly GCA_964019695.1 of Loripinus fragilis. Taxonomy (NCBI): domain Eukaryota; kingdom Metazoa; phylum Mollusca; class Bivalvia; order Lucinida; family Lucinidae; genus Loripinus; species Loripinus fragilis. The sequence goes on along the minus strand of OZ026519.1, from coordinate 99,125,145 downwards.
TCAAAAAGACAGAAAATTGGTTTTCCAGACCAATTATTGCTTAATGCAGGTCAAAAGTATTGCAGAATGCTACAAGTGGAGCATTCTGCAATACTTTCGACCTTCATTAAGCTACCATTTGTCATTAAAATCTTTGTTTTGTCTATTTTTGAGTGGCCGTTTTACACAGGTTTTACTGTCATGCCATGTATTAAAATCAACAATGATGTCCTTAACAATGTTGCACACACAATGATAAAACCTTAATGTTTTCAGGCCAAAAATATGATTTCAATGTAATTTTATTGTCAAATAGAATCTAACTTTCATGCACTTTTATTACTGAATTTATTAAACTCGTGAAAAAGCGATTAAGTGCTCAGCAAGTCTCACATTTTATCTGTTCCCCAACTCCTTTGATAAATTCAGTGGTACAAGAGCCTCATGTGTAAGACCCTCTAGTTGCTCAGACAAACATGGATATTAGCCAGCATGTGTTGTATGGTTAACCATTTACTTAATAGGCTATTTTTAGATCATGACATCATTTTCGATTTTTAAACCACACAATTCAAGAAAAAATTAAAATAAGTTATGGAAAAATTGAGCATTTGCTTTTTTGGCTAGAAATCTTAAATCACTAAATCTTTGAGTGAGATGATTGATACTGATTCTGGTACCCAGTTCAAGCCTATTGTTCTCAGAGTGGTAAAAATACAATAGGAACCAGCACATGAGATTATGATACTTAAAGCATTGTCGAGCAACACCATGTGCGGACCCAGAGGGGGAGACAAGGGGTCCGGACCCCCCTGAAAAATCACAAAAAGATAGGGTTTCTTAGCAATACTGGGCCAGATCCCCTGAAAAATCACAAAGCTACCAAGCCAGCATTCAATGTTGGGCCACCATCGGCACGCGATGATCCACATTTGATTGATCTTCTTCTTCTTGCCAGAGCCTTGCTGCTCACAAACACAAAGTTTGGATGTAGATGAAAACTTCGACCAACATTTAGACCTGGCCAAGATGGATATGTCAGCATGGGCCTTTAAATGAGCCTTACATATAAGATAAGTAACAAAATCCTGTGTGCTGGCCCATGTAATTTTGGTCACTCTGATATGATAGACTTATGATTGTATACCTCTACAATATTAACCTGATCCTGACCTTTATGCATGAATAAATTATTACAGTACTAACACTGAATATATAGGTTTTCGTGATGGATCGTGTGCAATCGGTATGTTTCGAGCAATTACGGAAATAAACGTCTTGGTACAATTGGGATGAGATCCGTTGATAACTCAATGTAGTTGTACTTTCCACTGTAGTCTTGTGGTTAGTCAGCATAGCTACAGATACGTAAAATATGGGTTCGAATCCTGGTCGGCGCAACTTTTTTTATTACATTTTTCTTTGTTTTCATGTTAAAGAAATGCACATAAACACAAAAAATATAAGATCGCGCTTTCTTTGAAAATGTAATGACTAACAACTTCTTGATGCTTGGAGTTAGAATTTAGTTTGCGAATAGGTCTACACCCGTGCTCTTGCCTCCAAAGCAAAATAAATAAGTTATTGCAGATCGTGGCATTTCTATAAAAAACAGCAAGGAGGCCCATATTTGAGCCACGACATGAGATTTCCAACAATGTGGTATGTGCGACAAGCAAAGGCGCAGACCAGCATGCGCATACGCACAGTCTGATCAGAGCCTTTCCTAGTCACTTGAATATTCTATGCCTGGTAAGCTAATGAATTAACAGCTTTTAGTTTCAATTCTTAAAAGGAGGGTGCACAGACTCACCTGCGCCTATTCGTGTCAAAATGCCACATTGTTGGAAATATCATGTCGCAGCTCATATCTTAAAAACTGAAGAGGCGACAGGCGATAGTTGAAGTACAGTATTACGGATCATGCGAGTGAATGTTATTGTCAACAAAGAGATCAAATTAATTAAAATGGAGAAACAATTTTGTAAAAGGAGAAAATTTAATAAAAATGAAACAAAAGTCTTTAAAGTAGTTACAAAAATAAATGTCGCATGCAGGATTTGAACTAACAACGCAGAGCTTAAAAATATAAGCGTGCAATATTCACGTGTTCTATCCACTGAGCCACCCAAGCAACTGATAGCCAATTGAGCTTTATAGCGGTATATACATCTATTGTGTTAAAAAGTACCATGTGCATTTCCGTATTAGTCGTACGATGAACGCCGAAGATATATTTAGATGCTCAATCGGCTGTGAAATTATGTTAATGATAAAGGCCAGGATCAGGTTAATATTTTCAAGGTACAATTGTATGTTCTGATTGATTAAATGATAATAAAACTTTGTTACTTTTATATTGAAATATGTTGTATATTTGTATTCCCCTGAATTAAATTTTTGCATGCTAGGTTATTTTACCTCCCCTTTAGTGGTCTACAGATTTTTAGCTCACTTGAACCGAAGGCTCCCGGAGAGCTTATAGGATGGGACTTGAGCCGGCTTGTGTGCATCCACATTTTCAAACATGACTGTCTCTGAGACCAGCTGGCCGATCAAAATCAAATTTTATCTAGAGCATAATTTGGTTGGCGGATTCGCTGCATTAGGTTTTGGGCTAGATCGGAACAGAACTCTGGTTTCCATGGCAACAGATAGCTCCCATAGGATTATAATGGGGAAAATCTTGTGACTTCACTTTTGATTGGTTCTTCTTTACTCTTGCAGGTAACGAGGACATCCATAAAATCTCGGATGGCTTTGAAATGATGGCTTTGAAATACGGCAAGATCAGACCCCGACCCCGGACTGTGGAGTTACCTGCCCTTGAGAATCATAAACTTATAATGGGACTAATGTTGTGACCACTCTAGTGCCTTCATTTTAGATGGATCTTCTTCATTCTTGCAGGTAACAAGAACGATCATAAAAGCTTGACGAGTTTGAATTTCTGCAAGATTCCATCACTGACTATAGAGTTAGCTGCCCTTGAGCGTCTGAAAAATAAATGAACTATGTTGTGACCACTCTAGCTTCTTTATTTTTGATTGGATCTTTTTCGTTCTTGCAGGTAACGAGGACAACCATAAAGTCTTGAATGACTTCGAAATTCGGCCAGAATAGACCTGGGACTGTGGAGTTAGCTGCCCTTGAACGTCGGAAAAAGCCCCATGGACTTATAAAGGGGGAAATATTGTGACCACTCTAGTGCTTTTTCAGGGATCTTCACTCTTGCAAATAACATGGATAGCAATAGAAGCTTGGATAAATTTGAATTTCAACCAGAACCCATCACCCACAAAGGAGTTAGCTGCCCTTGAGCATCTGAAAAATCAATTTATAAGGTGACAACTCTAGCACCTTCACATTCGATTGATCTTCATTCTTGCAGGTTACGTGGACAGCCATAAAATCTTGAATTGGTTTGAAATTCCGCAGACATACTGAATATAGTGCACACTCAAATTCTTCTTTTTTTTTTTTTTGTGGGGAGGGGGGGCTGGAGGGTGTCAAATCTCAAATAAGCGTATATAATTTTACCAGCGAAACCATGGACGTTATATTACCAAGTATACATCCCTGGCGAAACGTGTTAATCTCGCAGCACCGTGTCTGGTTCTAAACTCCAGCTGTTATGTTTTTAGACTTAATTTTTCGCCGTGAATAACTTTTTTATCTTCAATTTTAGCAAAATGTGTTCGCGATGAAAAGTATTCAGGAACATCTCCGCCAACTTCTCCAAATGGTTACAACATCCTAGATGCTGCGGGTTAATCTGTGCTTAGATGCACTCTTTGACTATTTTAAGCAAAGCGCAAATAAATTAAGTCCAAGATGTCAGTCAAAAAGTTACATTGCACCACCTTAATTATTTTACTAAAGCGATGGTTGGCTTGTTCAAATATAATAGAAATCGCGCCTTATTCACTCGTGCGTTAAGCTAGTAGGGTTATCTCAAAACCGTTCATTTCATAGCACGTGCACAAGAGAAAAAATGCACGTCATGCGATAACCCAGCCTTTGTTCCTACAAATGAGCATGCTTTAAGTTGATTCTGCATATGCACGGTAAATTCTGAGTATGTTAACGGCAGTTTTATGTTATACACAGCCTTTGAAGAACGGGAATGTGCACCGCTTCCGAATATATTTTGAAACTACCCCTTTCTGTCACGCCTATACGAATTATACCTGTCATTAAAAGACTTAGAAATTTAGGACGAATTCAATTTATTGCAAAATCTTCATCTATATACACATAAATTAGTTAGCGCCACAAGCACAAGACCTTTTGGAGAAGTTGGCGGAAATTCTCCTCTACAACTTTCATCGTGAACACATTTTGCTAAAATTGAAGATAAAAAAGTTATTGCGAAAAATTAAGTCAAAAAACATAACAGCTGGAGTTTAATACAATACACATTACATGGCATGGCAAATTGACTCTTTATCTCGGCCAATCAATCTGCCGATGAACTGATTTTAAAAGTGTCAGTAAACTGTATTCAAATGTTATCGTTGGACTGTCTTCAAAAACCTTGGCATTGAACTTTTTCGATTCCAGATTATTAATAAACTACCTTTAATACTTATATATGCATAACCTTCGCGTTAATTAAGGCTTAGGTCCAAATTTAACCGTCTAGTCCCACTGTTCACATGCTCATGTACGTTTTAAGAACGACATGACGTATATGGGCAAGACCACAGGATTATTATACCTATAAAATCTTAGGCTTTAGAACATTGACCTGGCTGACCTTGGCATAGTTTGAGTGATAAGCGTTATTGACCGGTCTATAAACGATTAGGCCACCGAAATAGCAAAACGCCTATCATGTTTTAATCACTAACAACAGAAATAAATTTTCCTTTTTAAAGGAGGGCTTGCCTTGTTGAAAAACAGCATGTACACCTTGTTGGGAACACCTCCAAATTTGGTTATTGTTTACACTGAACTAAAACCATGTCATAGACGAACATTAACAATAGTTATTGAGTCAGTGGGTAAGATACTCTTGGAAAAAGAAAAACACAAACAGTTATCTAAAGCCGCACCTAGCAACGTACACTGAAGGACTTTAAAAACGCCAAAAAATGAAATTTATAAAATTTAATTATTTTTAATGTATCATTTTTTTTGGTTTTGGTAACATCAACACGTCAGCAAAACATGTTTTTAATTTCATGCCAAAATATAAATAATGTTAGGACAACAGTCTATCGAATAGCAATACCCTTAGATTAAATCGACGTGATTTAAAGTCATTGTTTCAAAATATTTTTATTAAAAACCTGGATACAAATTACCCTCGAAGCCCTATTATTTGTCTGGAACTGACGATAGCCAGCCAGAACGGATATCTTTGATGCAAATATCCTTGATACACTTGACGTAAGTTGCCGTCTTAACGTCAGGTCGTCATTTTTGGTTAACCAGACCTGCCTCAATATTTAACTGTCCCTGAAGCCTGATAACGATCTCTGAGGGGCTGTATAGTTGATCGCCTTTCCCAAAGGCCTAGAACTTTTCAAATAGTCATTTCATGTTTCCCATATAAATATATTCCTATTTTGTTGCTAGTCTATAGGCTGATGCTAAGTTCTGATAATCATACAACTCTACTGCAGACAATTACATTTATAGAGTAATGAACATAACCATTTGGAAAAGAAAGAAATATTATTACAATATTTTACGTGTATTAATGACCACTTTTATTATCAGACTGGTAGCAATTCTATATAGATTACTGATGGCAATTATAATGGCTCACTTCGAATCGAAGTTTAGTTCCTACTATAGTAACTAAAGTTCAATTCGAACATCGATAGTCACTACTATAGTGACGTCATGAACCTACTAAAGATCAACGGTGGGTCAGAGCACCGTTACTCTAGTAGCTTATCTGGTGGTTCCCTCCTCTAGACCTATCTAGCAAGATGGGTTCGAGATCTATCAATAGCGTCAAAATGTTTTTATTTTACAAAATAAATCCTTCATGTGTTCTATTTGCAGTCCCTCTTGTTCGTAATTGTTTATTAGAGTAGTCTGTGCAGTTTATGCACACCCTTTTTGTCTATCATGAATAATTGAGGTGGGACATACATGGCTATTCACTTTGTTTACTTGACAACTAATTAAAAGGGAGCAACTGTAGCCATTTAGGTGTAAACGTACGCACGCATCTATTGCGTAAGATCTTTAGTAGGAACTTTAGTTTGATTCGAGGTGGGCCAATATCATTCCAATTGTGCCAGATGGTTCATGTTTGGACAATCGTGGCATGATTAATAAAGTTATAAAAGTAAATCTGCAGTGTTTTTATACATGCTTACGTACAAGCTAAATGTCAATTTGACCCAGAAGTGTATGCGACACGCCATGATCCCAAAATATATCCTCATACTAAATTTAGGATTCCTACCTCAAATTATATACAGATAAGCTCTGAGCTTGACCTTGCTAGAACAGAAACCAGAGGTCAAAGTCACAGTGACCTGGAAACATTTGGTGACTCTCCAGGGTCCAAGATGTATGTACATACCAAATATGGAATGCTACCATAAATAAAATAGGCGATCTGCTGTGGGTGCATTTTTTCAAGATATGACTCCTGAGATCAAGGTCACAGTGGATGAAAACAGTGAGCGACATTCCATGACCACAACATATATCCACAAATTGAATTTGGGGGTTAATATGGCATATAATATGAGACATGCTCTTACAGGGCTCGCACAGACCTGGAAAAATTTGGCCTTGGTCCTGGAAAAAGTGCCTTTTGTCCTGGAATTGTCCTGGAATTTTGTAAAATCATCCTTGAAAATAAAAATTAGTCTTTGAAAAATATAAAAATACAACTAGTCCTTTCAGATTTATGGGATGCGCTAGAAAAACTGTGTGAAATCGCGAAAAAACTGAATGAAAATCGCTAGATACACTCCAAAGAGCGAGGTACAACTCGTATTCTATTCTATTCATATTGTGTGGTAGTCCCGGTTTTTATCACAGGTGTAAGAATCAAAGAAATCGAGTGCGCCTATACTTTTCACCACTTCTGACTGAAAAAAGTGCACTTTAAAACGTTGTGTTATACAAAATTGGGAAGAAATTGAGTCCTTGAAAAATGGTAAAAAATCCTAGAATAGTCCTGTAAAAGTCCTGGACTTCTGTTTTCCCATTTCTGTACGAACCCTGTCTTAACTTGCTGTCGGTGAGTTGTCTTGTCACTGAACTGTTTTGTTCCATAACCACGACCGTTATGCTAACAGTTTGTTTATATAAATAGACAAACCAGATAGAGGGTATCACTATTCCGACAGAAATGCTTGCGGCGAGAGCGCCGCAAGCAAAAAGAACATTGACAAAATAACAATGGGCCAGCCAGTGAAAAATGGCACAGGTCGCGTACTTCATGTGTGTAAGTAGTGAAGGTTCTAGTGAGCATATATATCTGGCCTGCTTAAACCGGTGCCCGAAACCCATACTCGCTCTTTAAGGTCATCTGAAAATGAACTTCTCTCCATACCTATTTCACGTATGGCCGCTCTTTCTAATTCTCTGCCTGAAAATTGTGGAACACACTACCACAGTCAACCCGAACTTAACTCTCCTTAAAAAGTTTCAAAACGTCCTCAAACAAAATTGTTTACGCCATATCTTTTGACAAAATAATCCATAGAGAATACAGTAATAGAGGGTGATGAGCGTCTGCGGAAATTTGAGTGAAGATATGCTACTGAAAAGCTGCTCGACAGACTAGTCTTTTGGTCTGGACCTTGCCTTCTGCTAGTTGCACTTTTGAGTGATCAGCGGGGCCTTTCGGCTTAAATGGATTAATCACATTTTAACCCCAAAGATATCCACAATTGAAGCAAGTAACCAAAATTAATCTTAGGATTTCCCACTCTTATCAATTGCACCAGCAGTACATATCCGTTTAACGGGTTGTTGGGTGGTACTTTTCATTTATATTCAAATTTTAACAGAACATTCTGTTGACAAACAGTGGAGACCTCCCAGTGTACAATACGTTTTGGTGACGAAGACGTCTGAGACATGTGTTTCATACGTTTATCAGCAAAATTGACGTCTGCAGGACATCTCAAAAACGTTTTGAAAACTAAATGCAAACGTGTTTGACGTCTTCAATTTGTAACGCTTTCACGGCTTATGTAAAGAACGTCTCGGTCACGTTCAGGAATCACTAGCACACGTTTTTAAAACGAGTTCACTGCAGTTTTATAATGTTTTGATATCGTTTTAAACACAGTTTGAACACCAAACAAAGGCGTCATTGTTTTGGAATTACCATGATCACGTCTTAAACATGATTTAAAACGTTATTAAAACATCCCCATGCAAGGGTTTCTTTCGGTCTTCATCACGATTTGAAAACTAGATGCAAACTTGTTTGACGTCCGCTTTTGGAGTGACGCACACGTCTTGGATAATAAAACGTCTCAGTCACGTTAGGAATCACTAGCACATGTTTTTAAAACGAGTTCACTGCAAATTTTTAATGTTTTGATTCAGTTGTGATCACAGTTTGAACACCAAACGAAGACGTCATTGTTTTGGGATTACCACCACGGCTTAAACATGAATCAAAACGGTATAAAAGCGTCCTCGTCCTCGTGCAAGGGTTTCGCTAGGTCTTCAACACGTTTTAAAAACTACATGCGAACGTATTTGACGTCTTCAATTTGTGACTTTTTGTGAGTGACGAATACGTGTTATATGAAAACGTCTTCAATAGTGTTAGTGGAAACGTCTCCATTGCGTTCAGGGTACGTATATAGAAAGACAGTTACAGCTTTTGAAACGTCTTCCTCACAGATTTGCAATGTTCCACGGCAGGTATGGGTTTATAATAACGTCTTGAACACTAAACAAAACGTTACAAAAACGTGTTCATGTAGGGTTTTTATTTAGTCTTCTGCACGTTTTGAAAATGAAATTTAAAGGTTCTGGACGTTTTCAAAATGTAACGCTTTTGGGGTGATGATCACGTCTTGAACACGTTTTACTTGGGAACGTCATCGTCACGTTCAGATGACGTCGAATGGTTCACTGGGCTTGATCAGACGGGTCCGCACTGTTTGCCTATTTCCCATAAAAATGACGCTAGGCTTATATGGGTTAAAATACATAGATATGGTACGAGGGCGGGATCAAAAGTAATGCAACCTATGATGTTAAATGACAACTAAAGGTGGGATTGCATTTTTGTTTATTTCAAATTGTCAAAATACCATCCCTTCACAGATACACAAATTTTCAATTTTTTTAATTCAATCCTTGAAGACTTTCTCATAGTCTTTTTGGGGTATACCTCTAAGGCGGTTTAATATGGAGACACCTAACTTTTGGCGGGAGGTATACTTCTGCCAGCAATATTTTTCTTGAGACGAGGGAAGCGAAAAAAGTCACAGGGGACTAGATCAGGGGAATAGGGTGAATGTTCTAGAACATAGACCCCCTGTTCTTTCCAAAAGCGACGCCACACTTCCGGCCTTGTGACTTGAGGCATTGTCATGTAACAAATAAATACCACAGATGCCTATCTTCGGTCAACATTTCTGGTAGAATTTGACAAATTTTCTAAGAACTTTGTTCCTGTAAAACCTTGTATTCATTGACTTGCCTTTGGGCATAGAGACTTGTATTGCTAGTCCGTTAGAAGTGAAAAATATAGCATACATAACCTTTTTTACACTGCTAATCCTTTGCCTTCTTGCATTTTGGTAAGCCATACTCGATTACTTATTTTTCGATTCGTTCGAAATAGTGCATCCAAGACTCATCATATGTTACTACATTCATAAATAATTTCTGATCATATCTTGGAAATCGTTTTAACAGTTTGCGCGCCGTCCTAACATGCGTGTATTTTTGCTCCTCATTGAGCAACTGTGGGGCCCACCAAGTGCTTTCCTTCTTCATTTTCAAAATATTTCGCCAAAAGCACAGTGCAAATGCTTTTGAAATGCCAACCCTGTCCGCAATCTGCTGAGAAGTATATCTTTGCGTCTGATTTTACTATATTTTTTTATAAAAATCTTTGGACTACTTGCAGATTTAGATCTACAATATTTTGGACCACTTGTAACAGACCCTACGCCTGCACTGAAATCCCTAACCTGTCTGCAAACTGTGGAAATGACATTGAATTACTAACATAAACAGTACATATGTCAGCATAAATGTCCGTTGAACCTCTGCTAAGTAATGCGCGAGTCTTAATGTCAGCCCTGATTTCGATCTCATTTTCAACGCTTCTCCCAACCATTTTGCTTAACTGCCTATGAGTAGGGTTTGTGCAAAAGTAAATTTCACGAGAGATATTGTGTCTACATGTGCAGTTGATACATCGATTGAAAGGTGAGAGAATGGAGAACACATACAAGGCGTGGGTTTTATCTTCCCGCCAACAGTTGCGGTGAAAATTAGCCAGTGGCATTACTTTTGATCCCATCCTCGTATGTTGCGCAACTCCTATGGTTTTATACCGATTGTTTCTAAACTTTGCTGGACTGACTGCTTTTATAGTCTTACTATAGTCAAGTTCGACAATGTTTACTAGCAATCTATTTTATGAACGCGACAAACTACTTCCCTTGCACAGCTATGTACACCTCTCAACGTTTTTCAGGAAGTCAAACGGTTTGGATCCAGATCATTTTTTCGGGCTGGTCTGTTAGCAAAGGTGATCAGCAGACGGCAAAGTCTCCACTAGCGGAAAAATAGGTAATGGCACCAAAGTTGTTTATTTGATTACTTCTGTCACTTTCACTTTTGCAAACAGTTCTGTCGGGCCTGGTCTGGATCCAAACTATTTGACCCAGATCAGGCCTCGACGGAACGTCGGGCCTGGTCTGATATGGTACCTATTCCTGATGGAGCGCAGTGGCTCAGTGGTAGAAAGCTTGACTCGAGACGTTCGAGCCTCACCGGCGTCATTGCGTTGTGTATTTGAGCAAGACACATTAATCCTAGCTTAGAACTGGTTCAACCCAGGAAGACCCGTCCCTTTATAACTGAAAGATTGTTGATATGACAGAAAGAAGGAAACAAACAAACAAATCTATTCCTGAAATAATATTTTGTATAAGTTGATTTTGAACAAAATCAGCAGACGACACAAATATCTGCTGAAAACCTTTGACATTTTTGCCTGTGTGAAACTGCGAAGCTTTGGCGACGAGAGTCTGAGCCTTCGCCAGTAGCCTATGCGATTCACCTACGCAATAAGTTCCATTTCATATATTCTGGCGGCTGAGTTTCTATTACGTAATAAGAGTGGTCTGTGATACTTTGACTGCACAAAATAAAAAGTACGTTGGATCAATGTTGGCTCGAACTGACACAGAATCCAACCAATCAGATTGTGTTGACAACCATAATAATATGACACCCAGATCAATGGAAATTGATACAGCGTGCGTAATGTAAAAATTCATTTGGCATTTGTCATCTTATGATCATTGGGGCAATTGAATTTTGATATTAGAACAAGAAAAACTATAACATGTGTTACATGTTATAAACGGCGTTGCTGAAAGGTTCTTATGAGTAATAATAGATGAAGGATAATAATGAAGTTTTTTCTCGCAATGAGATATACATTAAAGCGGCTTTGAAATGAGTCATTAAATGCTTGACGTTTCGCTAATACATAAACTATTCAATCAGACGGTGTGATGGGGAAGCAAGCTTTTGTGAAAGCGTATGTTTGTTTTCAAACCACAGCGTTACCAAGACCCTTCGATTATGAATACAAAAATATAAGACTTCTTCCTTAACATAACTGTAAGTGAGCCGATCAGATATTAGATAGACATTTAATTGTTCAAAATATTATCCATTTTGGTCACTTGCTATACCACCGCAACTTTTCTTTACAAACACGGGTAGCTCTAAAAAAGAAACAGACAGTCAGTGTTGAAAAACGTGTCCCTAAGAGATAATCAGCCCGGGACCAAAATCGTCATTAATGTTTCTATTGTGGTTTTAACGATGTTAAGGGAATGTCAATATATTAAGCCTACAGAAACGTTTGAGATATCAATCTTATTTGGAACTTATCGCATCTTCAAGCAGAGAAGGCTCAGTCGAGTTTATGCCAATGCACAGCCTCGCCTGACCTTTCGCTGCTTGCAGTAAACTAGAAAGAAAATCTTGAAATTAGGTACCTGTCGCAATTTAAAGCAACGAAGGCTCAGTCGAGTTTATGCCAATGCACATGCAGTCTCGCCTGTGATTTCGCTGCTCGCATCAGATGAGAAAAAATATGGAAACTTGCTATTTTTCGAATTTTAAAGCTAAGTCGAATTTACGAAAATGCACAGACTCGCCTGAGCCTTCGCTGATCGCTGAAATGAGAAATGATATAGAAATTCGCTATATCTCGATTTTTGAAGCTCAGTCGAGTTTGCGACAAGAGTAGCGTCTCAGTGGTGAGATGCAGCAGTATCAGGGTTTTTATACCCAGCATGGTTTTTTTTTTGTTTTTTGTTTTTTTGGAATAAGTGCCAACGTGAATTGTTCGCATATTATTTTGCATGTTAATTTGGCCGCCAAAGATAACTTGATTGTCCATTGTTTCTATGATGCTTCAGAATATTGTTAGTTCCTATCATAATTAAATCTCGTTAGCTAATTAATTAATCATATACAATTATGGGCGTGATTAGTTTAATTCCCTAACACTCTCGTTAAAGGTGGGTTATCAAGTCATTGACAAACTCAACCGCTATAACGTATAGCTTTATTATCTGAATTCAAGTTAGGCCAATTCAAATATACTTTTTTATTTTCATACTCTTTGCCAGCCTTATATACTGAATTTTTCTTTATCATTTTTATCCTCTTGCAAAATGGACCATGATTTGCCATGATTTCGATTTGCTCATGCTGTTCATTCTGACGTAATATTGAGGTAAGTGTTTTTCAACAATTGTCGTCTGACAAATGTGAATTTATTTCAATTTGAAAACAAACACTTTTAGGTGGTAGCCAGATGTCTTAACAAATGGAAAAAAACACAAAAGTTTTCAGAAAAAATCGTTTTATTACACTCCCACTCGCAGCGTTTCTTTGCTAACGTCAGTCTTAAATTTTCAAACATCAATAACAGACGGGTGACGTCCGCGTATGTCGCGACACTTTTGTCTTTTATGCAACTGATTGAGGAGTATCTGTCGGCAACTTTTTTTTTTATTATTCCTGATCCTTATGATATAAACGGCCAATTACGTCAAAAATCAATGACGTCATATAGACGTAATGAACGTTGCCAAAGGCCTAAAACTTCATGATTTGATTTTGTCTTTCCTTTTGCTTTCAAGAACAAACATCGGTTCGAAAACTTTTTTCTTTCATAATGGAAGGTATGGGTACTCTGTGACTTTTTGAATTTGAGTTGTCTCAGAATTATCGCGACGTCACGGCAATCATAAGCCACAGCGTTTCGATTTTCTTATTGAATGCAAGCTGAGTGACTGAACTTGTCAATTTTATTTTTCACATAATGAAAATATCTAATTTTCGACATAAATTAGCATTTATCAAGTGGTGCGTTTTTAAAGTCCTTCAGTATAGATGACAAAACGAAATATATAATTGGCATCTAAAAAGATTTTGTAGGCAAAAATTGAAATTCCCTTGACATCGTCAATGCCGCAATAGAAATATATACTGGTGTTACTAATTACCGTTGTACTTATTGTTTAAGACAGTCTATAAAACTAACTATTTTACAGAAACCAATAAATAACGTCTTGTACAATTATTTATTCAATCCTTCAATGAAAACAAATGATATATGCTTCAAAGTAAAGTCTAATTTGCTGAAAACTTAATTCATATTGGGCTACCCTAGCCGATATTTTGAATTCCCGTTGTTACTTATTACCGGTGTATATGTAAACAAATGCTCTAGAAAATTATCTGGGGTAGGAAACTCTTCATGTGATGGGTTTCTATATTGAAAGGATAAGTGACCTTTAAGATGATAGTAGTAAAGGGCCTGTCTGAAAGCTTGTTATGCTTTCTTTGCCTGTTTTTGTAAGGTATACCATTTTTTAGTGTAGGTGAAAAAAATATAAGTCAATTCTACAATGTTTTTTACATTCATGGTAACTAATATCATCACAAATATGTTTCATAATCATAAACAAATTACACAGTCTATATTGGGCATATGCCATACCAGACGGTGTTCCAAAAGGGCGAAGACAAACAAGATAAAACAGAGGTGACACTTTTTATGTCTACACCTTTCAGCCATATTTGGGCATAATGTGACCTATATGCTGAGACATAGCTTGACGTCATTTTCAGTGTTTAAACAGGGAACCAGGCTGTCAAAATCTTCCACAACAAGCAGACACACTTTTCCAACGGCAATTTCTCATTTATTTTCATGAAAATAACATTTTTAATGATATATACCGACGAATCCACATCATGATTTAGGACTACTCAAACAAGAAGTAAAACACTTACTCTCAGAAACGACATGTTTGCTCTTTTTTTTCTTTGATGAAGAGAGAAAAATGCATTGTAAACAATGTTGAGTGGAAAATTCCGAATGATTATATCGCACGTGACAGTCATTTGGAGGAAACGGAATACACCGGTAATTAGTATACACCGGTAATTAGTGAACAAGGGATAAATGGCGATTTTGGTCCCTTGATTAATTTTATCTTAGAATATTAGATCAATTCAAATATTTTTTTTTATATTTTTATACCCTTTGGGATCTTTTAAAACAATAATATGAAAAAAAAATTGGGATTTAAAAGGTTTCTGTAGCCAAATTTTGGAATATACTCGACATCTTCAATACCGCAAAAAATCAAAAAGTCATAAAGAATCTTTATAAGCATTTTAAGAAGGCTCTATAATGAACATGTGATCCAATTTTTAGGTCGACATTTGCATTTTAAATACCATTTTGATGCTTGCAAACTTTGGTCCCGGAATTTGGTCCCGAGTCTCGGGCATTGGTCCCATCTTTTATTCCTTCCCCTTGTTATCTTCAGTCTTTTATGAAAACCAATACTTGTCCGCGGGGAAAGAAGACTTGTCAAGTCGAAAGAATAATATCCCATGCATTTTCCTCCTTTAGATGGAAAGAAATCCAACCCCAGCCATGAATTTGCGAATGATAGGAAAAATCTACAAGCATGATCACGAATGTACAGTTAAATATATACGTCCCTGGCATTATGATCGTTTGACACAATTTGCTTCGAAAACAAACCTGAGGTCAAACCAATCGAATGACCTATTTTCCGCGTTTTGCCTTTAATCTTTCTTAGGTTATTTTCTTTGCTTATTCATATGTTCTGCTTGTATGCCCGTTGTCCGTTCTGTTTGTTTGCTTAAGATTTCTTGCTTCTATTTTCTAATAAAATGAAAAGTTCGTTTCTGTTTTATCGTGGCACGATATAATTTGGCACACTGCTAAATATAGAATGAATGACGTCACAATGATTTACAGAATAGTCCTTCATATACTTATTTAATATACTTATTTAAGAATTTCGTATCTATAGAAATGAATTTATCAATAAATTCGCTCCAAAAAACACTGAAAAGTTATTCTAAGTTAGACCATTAGACCAGCTGGCGAGGGTGAAAAATAGGTACAGTCCGTGGGTAGAACAGCTGTTGAACATCCGACATTTACACTGAAAAGACACCCGATTTTAGACGATTTTAGACGTTTTAAATACTCTTTTAATAAGAGAAGTCTAAATTTGTTTTACTTTACCCTTGGAAAAACGAAAAAAAATTAATCAAAACGTTATTCATTGAACAATAACTTCGATCACACCCCTCTTCGGAAGAGTCCATTTCAAAACCAATTACAATTATAGGCTAAGTAACCACTGTTTCATAAATGAACTAATATTATAGTCCGTACAGAAATTCAGTGAACATCGTTTTTCTTTTTTAAAATGGCTTTAATGATAAAATTTTGGACCAGAATTTTGCACATACATATAATAAAACACCGCCTAATGTACAATTGCATATTTGAATATTTATGATAGGAAAATAAGTCTGGAATCTCTTGTAAAATAAAATAACTTAGTCGTTTTCAATTTAGAAAACTCCTCATTTTCCCTCAGTGTATTTCATATGGGTAACACGTGGTTTATACAGTTCAATGAATACCATGTTTACTTTCGTATATGATAACGAAAACGGTCACCAGCAGGATAACTCTTGGTATGTCTATTTATTCACTGAAAATGCTTTGAAGAGAATGCACAAATTACAGTTCTGTCTGAGGTATCATATTTCACGATAATCAAATTTCGCATCTTCTTTTCTTATATGTGCCATGGTTAAATGACACATATAGCAATTGGACCGCGACTGAGAAAACCTGTTTTCGGTGATTTGTAACAAATAAGGCCCAGATCAGCCTGGGCATCCACGCAGTATCCACAGCAACTTAGTTGTCTGCTTTTTGAGAAGAATCATCCCTAGACTTGCTTCGTGCGAAAAAAAAAACAATTTTCTATCTAGCCTGTAAAGCAGAAGAGATTGGTTTGAGACTCGCTTTGGTGGAAACCCAGAAGACAGGTTTTCTCGCGTCATGGCCTGTGTTGCTTGCTCGACAGCTCTAGGACAAATATTTCAAGTGCAACAGATAATAATATAATGAGGAGGCTGTTCATCGGATATATTAACGGGAATCACAGTATTTGATTGCGCTCTAAATCGTCTAATACACAAGTCATTCGTAACTACGCCCACATAGCCGGGGAACGGCGGGGGCTTTGATTTTCTGGCTACAGGTCTCTGGTATGACCTTGGACTAACAGCACATTTGCCTGGCTTGTCCGTGGCTACAAATGACTGGTGCACTTAATTTTTTTCGTCTTTATGCACCAGTCATTTGTGACAACCCCCAGCTCAGAGGAATGTCGAGGACTTTGACTTTGTGTGTGCAGTTCCCCATAGTAACCACCATACTGTGGGGCAGCTAGCTCGCAAAACCATGACAGTTCTCTCCCGCAGTCTGTTATTATACTGCACTGCCATGGTTGCCTATGTCTATCAAACCCCTACATTTCCTCCGCATTGTGGAGACAACGTAAAAGTAAAAACACAGCACATTATATCCCCAGCTTGCTCATAGGCTTGGGTGAAGCAGTGGTTACAAATGACTGGTGCATTATTTAGAGCCTATGATGCACTTCGTATGAACAATAAGTTCTCAGCCACCCAAAACATCCGCTGATATATTGTTCAACGTAATTCCAAGCACATTTCCACCCTATCACTAGTTTCTCTTTCCGACCTCAGCATTATTTTTATTGGATGAGTCTTTTTTCACTTGAATCACACCTGACGGGTGAGCCCTGTGATTATTTTATCTTATCACTTATAGTTGCCCGGAATTACATTTTGGCATGCATGTATTGCATTGTCTGGTGTCAACAAATCAGTATTTGGAATAAACAGATAGAAAGTTCAATTAATTTAATAAACAATTTTGATTTTTTTAAAATCTGAGGATCAGAGAAGGAGCAGGGAGCACAGAAAATCAAGATTTTAAATTGAGGAACAGGGGAACACAGAGATTCATTTCATAGGAACAAGCAGACGGGTACCCACTGATTTTCTCGTATGCCAAAATTCTGTGCCATAATTTGCATTTGATTTTGATTTTATAAGAATCCCTTCTCCTTACACGTTACTTCGTCTTATAAAACTGTATAATTATTCATCGATAGTAAACTAAAGGTAGTGATCCATACAAAGGTGCATTTAGGGTAAATTGAAAAATGCAGATGCTCAAATGAGGACAAATTCCATCATATCACAGTCCATTTGACAATACATTTTGTAACGAAAAAAATATCACCAATTAGGCGGTGTATAGATGTATTAAATTCTGATGGTCATTGTGCGATCAGTCCGCACATAACGAAATAAACGCAAAAAAGCGTTGTTCACTGAATTCCTGTACGCACATTAGTTACTTATGCACGTAGAAAAACACTATTGATTTATTTTCTCAATAACTATAATAATAATAATAATAATTGTCCACTTCGTATTTTAAGGGCTGGCCGTACCAGAGGGAGTTCGCTCGAACCCCACCCCCTCCTCCCCCACATCGGGTAGGCGGCAATCGAAAACACTATCAACAATCGACGAACGCGGATCAAAATTCGATAGAAACAGTGATTTCGATTGTCATTTGTAGCCAGTGTGGCGACTAATGGCAAACGAAAACTCTGTTTTTTTACTACGTTCCTCGGTAGTTTTGGCGTTTTTGATTGCCGCCTACCCGGCGTATCCCGGCATCCTATGAAAATGAAATAATTTGGTCTCAGTGGGACCGAACTATTTCGCTTTCATGTGATAATTAATAAAAATGAGATAAAATCAGCAAAGCGACCCCCTGGCCTCGCACACACACCTTTATACCTATTGAGCCCTTTTCCAGAAATCCTGGATCCGCCCCTGGTAAAGTCCCTTTATCATTTCATCTGGATCGTTACTGTTTGCCATAGTACATGTACCTGTTTACCTGAAAAGCTATCGACGTTGCGGAATCTGACAACAAAGGACCATGTCTAGAGCTAAAATTGGGGGGGGGGGGGGGGGGGCGTTCTTAGCTAAGATCCACCCGTGGACATTTCCATATAAAAATCGGTAAGACAGAGTGTATTTATTCACCTGTGAAACGCTTTACACCTGTATACCTGTAGTAGTTTTGAGCCCTAATGGACCTTTACCAAGTTTGTTCAAAGTATGCCTGTGGTGGCAAAAAATGGCCCCGCCCTGGGCTCCTCATGTTTTATATAGGGTTATCATGATAGGGAAAGCATAAAAATCTTCTTGTCTAAAACTACTTGGCATAGAGCCTTGATATTTGATATGTAGCATTATCTAGTAGACCTCTACCAAATTTGTTCAAATTATGCCCCTGGGGCCAAAAACGGCCCACCGCATGGTTCACATGTTTGATACAGATAATTAAGAGGAACTACATAAAATCTTATGATTTTAAATTGCACATTTTGCTTTGAGTATTGGTGTTCATTGGCGTAGCTTCATACGCGCAGTCTGGTCTGAGCCTTTGCTGGTCTCTTGATGTTATATGACTGTTAAGCTACTGACTGAACACCATTTGGAGTTTCTAAGCTTAAAAAGAGGCTGCACAGGCTCTTCTGAGTCTACACTTGTCAAAATGCCACACATGTCGCAGCTTAAATATATTGCCACTTATTGCATATGCGTAAACTAACGATTTGAAAGGTAACGTGGAACTCGAGATCCAAGTTTTGCTTTCAGCCTTAAAGCCCCATTCTCACTGTGCCGGTGTAGCCACGGTTCATCCCGATGCAGGACAGCCGGTATACCGTGATGCACCGGGACACATTTCATAAAAAATAAATTGCGTTCTCACTGTGCCGACGTTACCCCGGTATAGCCCCGGTTCTCGAGAAAGCAAGACGCCGGTTGAGCCCCGGTTCACCACGGAGCACTTACGGTGCAGCACGGTGGAGCCACGGTTCGTGCCGGTATACCCCGGTGTTACCCAGGTTGTTTACGGTGATGTCCCGGTAACTGCCGGTTGCGCCACGGTTACATGCCGGTAGGGCCACGGTTGCGTCCCGGTACTACTCTACACTATAAAACCAGGATAAAAACGTGGAGTAACATCAGTTTTCTTCTGTCTCTATCCCATAACAGCTATGACACAAATTGGACTGCACATCCATATACGAGTTACTAGAGGAATCATGATATGTGCAGAGAAAGCAAAATTGCCTAGTAACCTCGCAGCTCAGTTGCATGACAAATAAGCAGAAGCAGACCTGTTTTCTTACGACGAGGTTTAAATGTTGTTGATCTGGGCCCAGAATTACAATGCCTCCTTAAAGTTAAGGAAGACTTAATTTAAGTCTTGATACTTCAACATGTACATTAAATGCTTAATAAATTGCCAAGACCGATGCAGTACTCATGGTCAAAGATATTATTGTGATCTACAGAAAAAATGAAACTACTTTGGTTTTAATCAGTTTGGAAACGTTATTTTTCGCATCCTGGAAATTCAATACTTAACTTAAGTACTCCTTATTTTTAAGGATACATTGTAATTCTAGGCCCAGATTGTCTTGCTTTTTCGTAAAAATATATAAACACTTTGAGCGGGGCATGTGATTTCCAACAATGTGATATTTTGAGAAGTGTAGACGCAGACAAGCCTGTGCAGTCCCCAATTAAGCTGTAAAGTTGTTCGGTCAGTAGCTTAACAGTCATAGAATAATCAAGCGACAAGCAAAGGCTCTGATCAGACTGCGCCTAGGCGCAGGCTGATCTGAGGCTTTGCTAATGGCAACTACCACATTGTTGGAGATCTCATGTCGTGGCTCATATATGCTTGACTCTTCAGTAATTATAAGTGCATTTATTCATATTCAGCTTTGTAAATGAGCAAATTTATACTGCTGACAATTTAACCAACTTGTGACGAATGGACTTTCCCATCCTTATCATTTGGATGAATCCACTTTCATTTTAGGTGCAGCAGGAGTGACTTTTCATTTTATTTTGCATTTTATTACATAAACATAGGCAGTGGAACCACACGGTTTCTCACGGTGGAGACACGGATGTTCCCGGATTACGCCGGTATCGCCCCGACGCCGTCCCGGTGGAGACACGGTTGCTCCCGGCGTCTTCCCGGTTTATCACGGTATTTGACAGCCTTCCCGGTTACTCCCGGTGAGTCCCGGTTGTTTTAAACATTTTAAAACAACCGGGGACATGAGCCGGTTTAACACGGTTCAACACGGTTCATCCCGGATCTCCAAGGTTGTCCACGGTGCCGCCACGGTTGTGACACGGTTCATCACGGTTCATCCCGGATCATCAAACCGGGGTGAACCGGCACCTTAAACCGGGACAGTGAGAACGGGGCTTTATATATTATCTACTTACATTCTTTGTATGTGCGAACAGAGAAGGATTTGGCAAGACTGCGCGGATGAGCAGGCTCGTCTGAGCCTTTTGCTGATCGCACAACAAATGAGCTGGACAATATATAATTAATAATTATCTAAGGTTTATATATTCATGAACAACACTTTTGATTGCAAAGCAGCGGAGGCTGATCGTGGCATATAATTTTTCTCATGGCGTGTGTGTGCAGTTACATGGTCTGATCTGAACGTACGTCAAACTTAACACACTTTTCATGTAATATCCAATGTAGGTTTGTGATATATTGGGATTCATGACGTATTTTAAGTTTTTGCTTTCCGGTTTTAACTGACATGAAAAACTGTTATAGAGAAAACAGGCACCTTGTAACATGATGGAAGAGACAGGAAATTATGGTTGCCTCAACATGGAAGCCGTACACTTGTTATATTAGCAGACAACAATGTTAAAGATCAGTCTGCGCATGTGAACACGAATTATTAGGTATATGAGGAATACTTTTCTCAACACATGAGATTTCCAACAATGTGATATGTGCGACCAGCAAAGGCTCAGACCAGCCTGCGCATACGCGCAGACTGATCAGAGCCTTTGATAGTCGCTTGAATACTCTATGAGTGTTAAGCTACTGACTGAACATCATCTGGAGTTTCTAAGCTTAAAGGGAGGCTGCACAGGATCGTTCGAGTCTACACTTGTCAAAATGCCACATTGTTAGAAATCACATGTTGCGGCTCATATATACTCTGGTCTTGTACATACTACGGCGAATCAGACAGAAGCGATCCTAAATGCACATTCGTGCACGGCTAACCAGGGCCTGGATGGAGATCTGCATGGGTCTAATGATAGCGATCTGTTGTTTCATCTTTAGCGATTCATAATGTCGGGCTGACGTCTGCACAGCCGTCACAAAGACATAGCAAACACAAGACAGAACAAAACATAAAATATCCACAAAAGAAGTACCGCCTTGGAACGGTCAGTAAAATATTTTACTGGAGGGCTTAAACCGGGTTAACGGCTCCATCACATTTGAAATTCCTACCTCAAAGATTATAGGAGATATGCACCAGATTCAAAGCAGTTTCTAGAAACTAGGTCAGAGGTCAAGGTCAATGGCACAGGGACCCAAGGATGGTGCGCGACACTTTGTCATCTCAAGATGCATCCGCATACCAAATTTGGGATTCCTTCCTTAAATACTTCGGACACGATTATTTTAAAAACTAGGTCAAAGTCAAGGTTACAGTGACCGCAAAATATCATGAGACACTTTGCTATCTCAATATGCATCCATACACCAAATTTGAAATTCCTACCTCAACGAATATAGGAGATATACACTGGACAGGAAGCAGGACGGACGGACTGATGGACGGACGGAGGGGAGGACAGTGCGATTACTATACGCCTCTTAAAGTTCCTTAAGGGGCATAAAACAGTTTTGTTAAAAAATTTGAGCTCGTGATTGCCGCAAACCCAGTGTGTATATACAGTACATCATTGTATAAAGCCTGAATCACTGTCCGATGGTCGGTGTTTTGTAGTTTTGGCATCAAAATGAATGTTGAGATGTTCCCTAAAATAATCCGCGGTCAGTTATCCGCTATCAGCAGTTCGCTTTGTGGGTTTGACCAAGTATTTATTTCAGCACTTAAGAGTTCAATATGAGTTTGGCTTTAGATATGAAATGTTTTTCTGGTGAAAATAGGTTACTTTCAATAGCCATGTCTCACAAATTGTGACAGAATGCGAATTTTGAAAATGGGGTACCAATATTCAAAGGTGCATCTAACATTTTGCCAATATATTCACTGCATGGCTGGTTATTTCATGAAACAAAAAGAGTAGTAATGCATTTTTAGGTTTTGAAGAAATTTTATTAGTACTTTTGGAATAAGTATTTGTCATAATATATCTTAATATTCCACCTTCTCGCGGTGAAAAAACGGACATTGCAGCCTGGCCTTGAGCTCTTGTTTAAACTGATCTATGCATTTTTTTCTGCCAGGGAAGTTTATATATTTCAAAGCGGTTAACTTGTGTCTCGCCTATCATTTACCTGCAAATGACAAGGTCCTTCATTGAACCACGGCATGAGAATCCTGGGACTGTGCTATATACCTCGACAAAAGCAGCACTTAAGCGTTGTCTGATCAATGTTTTTACTGTTCGCATCATTGAAAGTATCAATCATATCCTTATGCGTCCTTATTGAAGCTGATCTCTGTAGCTGAACGTGCTGGTTTCTGGTATGACGTGTCTGTTTCTGAAATGAATGTTTCGTTATTAAGTAACTACCCCAGTCACCGAGATTTATGCGCAGACGAATTCCGTACATAAATGTTAAACTACTATTCATTATCGCTCTGCGGGCGCCAAAATGATCACTTGGCACACTCACACATACACTTTGATCAAAATATACCATGCGGTTCAAGAGTTATGAGTATTTTCACTAACTGACTACGACATCGTCACCGTGTTTAGACAATGTTAAATGTTTGCAAAATTTGATCAAAATATACCATGCGGTTCCAGAGTTATGAGCAGTTTCACTTAGACATCGAGAGACGTAAATGCTGCTCGGCGAAGCCTCGCCACCGTTTTGCATACCAGTGGCTGGACAATGTTAAAATAAGTTAGTATGCAAAGTTTGATCTAAATATACCGTGTGTTTCAAGAGCATTTTACTTACTGACCACGATTGGCCGGACTAATTCTCAGGAAAGCATCGACAATCAGACATGGCTGTTACACTTGCCAATAGTTAGACAATGTTGACATGCATATGCGTATGCAAAATTTGATCAAAATATACCACAAGTATGCAAAACGGCCAGCCTGGTCACTGGTATGCAAAACGGAGAAAATCTTTGCCGAAAAATTCGATAGCCGCCCCTGCCTCTTCCACATTGATTGCTCAAATAAAATATACTCGCCAATCAGTAGGCCTATTGCACGACCCACATGTGTGTACTATTATCGCTGTGTGAGTGTGCGTCGGCCCGCCCATCCGTGGTCAGTAAGTGGAAATGCTCTTACATATGCATAACTCTTGAATAGTATGGCATATTTTGATCCATTCATGCATCATGACCAATTACGGGCAGTTTCTAAGTGAAGATCTCCCTCTATTTTGGAAAATCAGTACTTAACTCTTTGCCTACTAGTGTCGTCTGCTGCATGGGCGGATCCAGAGGAGGGGACAGGGGGTCTAGACCCCCCCCCCTGAAAAATCACAAAATCATAGGGTTTCTTAGCAATACTGGTCAAGATCCCCTGAAAAATCGCAAAGCTACAAAGCCAGCATTCAATGTTGGGCCATCATCGGCCCGCCAGCGAAACGCCATTTAAATGGCGTTTGGCTGGCGGGTCGATGATAGCCCTCTTATAGTGGTACTTGGATCCTCCCTCCCCTCATCAACTCGATAAAAAAAAACGTTGTCAAAGTTGGACACCCTCTGACAAAACTTTCTGAGCCGCGCATGTGGGTCCAAACTGTTTGACACTTTTAAGATTTTTTTTCGAAAAAAGATAGCTGACGACAAAAGCATACAAAATCACCCAATATTTAGAGAAGCGTGGTTCAATAAATTGTGCTATTTTTAACGTGATTCCTGCATCAATAGCGTGATCGTGTCTGTTATTCGTGATAGATGTGCAAGGTCAGGCCAGGAGGTCTGAGGAACAAACGAACAGCCTAGCCAGTTCTACGCTGCTCTCCAATCCCCTAACATCTCGATCTTGTCATCCACATATCAACGAAGCTTGGTGCAAATAGCGACTACTCGTATTAGACTATGTGGAAGCGCAGACTGACCCGAGTTTTCGCAGTTCGCATAACTTACACCAGTTTTTCTTTTGCTCTGAAATACATTAGTTAGTGCATGTAAGCCAAGCTGAGCTACTTCAGGTGAAAAATATGAGCTTTGTGCAGGTTCTTACCAGCCTGCGGGTGCTCAATTAGTCAATTTCATTATTGAGCCGCGACATGAGATTTCCAACAATGTGGCATTTTGACAAGTGAAGACTCAGACGATCCCGTGCAGCCTCCTTTTAAACTTAGAAACTCCAAATGATGTTCAGTCAGTAGCTTAACAGTCATAGGATATTCTAGCGACTAGCAAAGGCGCTGATCAGACTGCGCATATGCGCAGGCTGGTCTGAGCCTTTGCTAGTCGCACATACCCCATTGTTGGAAATCTCATGTCGCGGCTCATATTTAGATTAGTTCCGACATATTTCCAAAAGTATATGCACGCCTGCGAAATTTTGTTCTTTGCCGTCCGCTGATTATTTTCCAAAATCAACTTTTTCGTAAGTTTCTTTGAGTGCCAAACAGATTGGATCCAGATCAGGCCCGACGTTTTGTCTGGCCTGATTTTGGTCCAAACTTGTTGCAAAAGTTAACAGCAGACGACTCTATAGGAGATAAGGAATTAAATTCGACGTATGCACAGTTCTCGTGTCGCGACTATGACTAGACTGGCTCCAGTCCTTAAAATAATTTTTCATCAATGTGTCATATCATGTACTTGTTTTAAAACAGAGCCATCAGAGTTAGACTGGCTAGAAGTACACGTATATTACACATTGATGAAAAATATTCCAAGGACTGGAGCCAGTCTAGCTTATGACCTTCGAATATTTTCTTCTGATGTGCATATACAGCATGTACAGTATGATTTGAATGGCGTTTCGCTGGCGGGCCGATGGTGGCCCGCGTATAGTCTGATGTTTACTCGGATAGCGCTGATTCTGTTCAGTCGATTTAGAAGTAGAGCCACGTCGACTATATATAACAAAGCAAAAAAAAACAAAAAAAAAAACACAAAACACAATGCATTCGACGAGGCTATTCGTTGATTAAATCTAGGCCTACATTTCATTAATGGATGCAGTGGGTGAAATCACAGTAGGCCTTGGGGAAACTAGACTAGAACATGTCAAACGATCGATTTAATCGCTCTAGTTATTTTTTTAACTTTTTTCAACATATATAGGCAAGCTCGAGTTTCAGGAAAAGATGTAAGAAAAACTTGATTGTGTAATATACTAAGGCCAAGTTCTAATCGGTCACCTTTTAACGCCAGTCTCGGACCCAGTGCCAGTTCAGAAAGTGAAAAGTAGGGCCTACAAAATTCATGCTTTCATAAATAAAGCAATACTTTGCCGAGACTCTGCAAGTTATTTCATCTAAAAATGACGTGTACGTCTTCCACAGACGAAGTTAGAGTAAAGGTACCCTCATTTCAAAGAGTCACACTTTTTCTACGATATAAAATAGTCCACAGAATGCAGATTTGACTGATTTACACGATCCCACAAACGGACTCGAGGCTCCGTTTTTTCTACATAAGCGACACGGCCAATCATTAGCACTAGACGTGATCGTTCTTTTTTGAGAAGTGGAAAAAAGTAAAGTGCATTTAATCATTTTAGTATGAACTACTGATGAATTTCAAAAATCTTGAAAATTCTCGAAAAATGCAATATATTTAGATTAAAGTAAAATGCGTAAAAAACTATCCTAAGCAAAAGTTCAGTTGTTTTAGGTGTTTTTCTAGTCGGGTAGAACAGTTAGTAACCACCTTCACTTTAATTTCATAAAAACAACACTCAAAACCCATTTCCTTCACTAAGTCGATTTTTGCATTTTAACCCAAAAACTTTGTAGAGTACAAAACACCGCTAAACTTTTGCCCATTAAAATCCCCATAATTAGGCAAAAATTCATTTCAATTTTATCAAAGCTTGGTCAGAAACAATGAGTTTGAAAAGTGACCAATTAGAACTTGGTTTCAGTTTAGTTATACAGTGGTTTGTCCGCTGTACGGGACCTTTATAGTTTTCAGGAAGCCATGCATAGCCTGGGAAATACTAGGATACTCGCAATTATTAGTTCTACCATTGTTGCTGAAAGTGGACCCGAATAAGGAGCAGTCTGATCTGGGTCCCCACTGTTTACCATACATAGATGCTTCTTAAACATTTCAGCAGACGAGAAAAGCAGACGACTTTTGTTGCGATTGGCGCGTTAGGGGTTAAAACAACCGCAGCATGCAAAGAGTTGTTTACAAAGTTTTGCAATATGACTCATAATTTGACACGAATACATTTGCACTATTGCACTTATAATATGCATATCAGAGCGCATGCACTTTGAAGTATAAACCAGGCATGCGCATTGTATGGCGCGTTTCCCAGATTTTGTAGACTGCTGTGCGTTAACATTGCTATGCAAATAGCGAGCATTACGACCAGACTGCTTAGCTGATTAATTGAGTGAGTGCACCATCTTACCAGCACAGATTATTAGTTCTTCTACCAAAACCTTTACATTGACGTTAGGATCAAACCTAGACTAGCCACTAGTCAGATAAATAAGTCCCTGATCTTTAGCTCCTTTCTTACTTTGATTATTTGTCTGTAAATGTTAGAAACTGTTTGGCCCTTTAAATAGCAAGTCTACTTTTCATTGCATCTAGGCTTAGATTTAAAACTGAGACATAAGGGTAGACTTGCCATATAGTGTGCATCACAGATTTTACCCCTTCTGTAGATATTTTTATTTTAACGCCTAGATAGCCTAAGAGGCCAGGCTAGATCAAACCATCTGTTAATACGATACATATTTACACTTTAAAGACATATGCTACTAAATACTTCCCACATTGAAATCTTTTCAATACTTTGCATACAGTTTGTTTTATGCATGGACTGTCAATTTATGAAACAACCAATTTTGTGGACATAACCTAGGTCTTAATTTGTCTTCCTGATGTCTCCTGATGGTTGAGCGGCTCTTCCTCGCGGTGCCACAGGGTTGTCTGCGGTTTGATGTTAAGCTAAACTAGTTGTAATTGTCATCCAGATTCGTTATATTAATTTTGATTATTGCTCATGACCTCAAGCTTTTTAGAAAACGTGAAAAATTATTTGTTTTCCCAATCCGCAACAAGATACTGCATGATATATTTTGGAAATTCCCCCAAAACATGCGCGTGCGTGATGGCGAACAGCTGATCGATTTGACTGCCGTCAATTTTATCAGATTTTCCAATTTTCTGACTGTAACCATCTTACAATTTGATTCTACAAAGGAGATTAAGATGGTTTGACAAGGTTGATTAAGCCCTTCACTTCTTTCGTTAAGCGGAGAGACCCACAGATCGATTTTTACTGACCTTTCATTGTGATTGATATTCCCACCAGAACGAGGCCATGCAATGGCGGCGCCCATGAACAACAAACAATAATGCAGATACGAACATCTCAACTTGCCTTTTTGTTAATCCTGAACTTTCACCACCTGCTTGACAGAAGATATGCTATCTCTAGGTATACAAACCTCCATCCTGACCACGGGGAACCACATGCCTACCTCCCACTTCATCATTCTTGCCATATTACCATACCCCACCCACTTTTCTGCAAGAGGGCATATCATTATTGCCACTATCGTGATTCATCTTCTATTAGGAAGCAGGGACTAGAGATATTCATACACAGGAAGTATCTTCTACTTATGGCTGGAATAGAACCAAATCCAGGACCCAGGGCACCAAAATACCCATGGGGTGTATGTTCAAAAGCCTGCAAGACGAAATGCATTGCTTGTGATGACTGCGGCCAGTGGATGCATAAATCAAGTATTGGCTTGACATCAGCATAACTTAGCGAACTAGGGAAGAGCGAAAACAGTTGGACCTGCCCAAACTGCCAGAAACAAAATAACTCTAGCATCACCTACACTGTGCCACATGCCGACATCGACGGCAACTTGTCTACGAACCCAGGACTGTTAGATAATTTATCTGATATATCACATTCAACACGGGTCAGCACCAGCACAGAACCAGCCAGATATGTCCATCTCATTCAACTGCTCAGGAGACTCATACTCACATATGCAGACTTCATCTCCTAAACCCAGGCCTAAATTACCACCAAACAAGAACCCACCCTTACGGATCATAGTCATCAATTTTCAGAGCCTACGCAATAAAGGAAAGCTACTTGAATGTGTGATTGAGGATTCAAATCCCGACATCATCATCGGCACTGAGACTTGGCTAGACACAGGAATAAAATCATCAGAGATACCCACTAACCAGCTTGGATACGACTTACAGCGTAGAGATAGACCGAATGACCCACATGGAGGCGTTTTGATCGCATCAAAGTCTAATCTACAGATAGGAGATGTCATAGTAAGCCTGTCATTAGAGCTACTGAGTGCAAATATTACCCTTGAGAAGTAGAAGAAATTTTGGATTGCTGCCTTCTATAGACCACCAAATAAGACTGACGCCCACCACCTCCAGACAGTTAAAAATGAGCTTTCCCAACTTAAAGCAAGATCCAAGAAGACTCCACTTCTCATAGAAGGGGATTTCAACTTGCCAGACATACACTGGAAGGACTTAACAGTAGCCAGTTCCCAATATGCAAGTCGAGTAAACACAACATTCCCCAAAACCATAGCAGACTGCAACCTAGAACAACTAGTAGACTTCCCGACAAGGAAAGACAACACACTTGACATTATCCTCAAAACTCACCCTAGCTTCAAACAAAGATGTAAACCAATACCATCTATTGGTAGCAGTGATCACGACATCGTCCTGTTAGACATGTATTCTACTGCAATACGCCCAAAGCCAATACGCAGGAAAATCCATCTCTGGAAACAAGCTGATACTCTGGGATTAAAAGACGACCTCACAGATCTTGCTGACTCTGTCATAGTTCCTGATGACATTGACACAACATGGACACATTGGAGAACATCAAGAGTAAGATCACTGAGACATTTAGAGAAGAGTCCCCTCGAAGATGACCACTTCTCGCTACACAAACCCCTGGATGAACTCAGAGATAAAGAGAGCCATCAAGACGGAACCAGAGTGCCTACAGGAAAGCACGTCTAACCAAGAAAAAACAAGACAAAGACCGCTACAAGAAACTACAGAGAGAGGTACAGTTCAAAGTCAGGCGCACCAACATGGACTACCTAGAAACCTCAGTCAGTGGTGATTACAAGGAAAACTCCTAGAAGTTCTGAACATACGTTAAGAGCAAGGGCCAAGAAGCCACTGGAGTCGCACCTCTCAAGAACAAGGATGGATTCATACAGAGTGACGCTCAGGCCAGAGCCAACATATTGAACCGACAGTTCGAATCAGCATTTACCGCAGAAGACACAACAGCAATCCCAGACAAAGGAAGTAGTGCTACTTCAACAATGGCATCCATTAAAGTTGACTGGAAAGGAGTCCACAAGCTTTTGAAGAATCTGAAACCCCACAAGGCAACAGGCCCAGATGCAATCCCTTCTTTCATCCTCAAAACTGCAGCCACAGAACTAGCACCTGTCCTCACATGACTCTTCCAGATATCACTTGACTCGGGCGTAGTCTCTGAGGATTGGAAGGAAGCTTCGGTTGTGCCGATCTTCAAGAAAGGTGACAAACACCAGCCAGCCAACTACAGGCCAGTTTCACTCACCTCCAACACATGCAAGCTACTTGAGCACATCATGCATAGCAACACGATGCAGTATTTTGACAACCGTAACGTCTTATATGATAACCAGCATGACTTCAGGAAGCGCCGCTCGTGCGAGACTCAGCTCATCTCTACAATTCAAGAATTATCCTCATCCATAGCCAAGGGCAAGCAAGTCGACGTCATACTTCTAAACAGATCAGGCGAAATCAGACAATGTAAAAAAAATCCTATTTTTTCCTTGTTTGCGAATACGAATATGGCCGATACTCGGGTTATCTGTTCAATATGCACTGTTATTTCAAGCCGCTCACGACCTGACCTTGTAGCCTAGTGGTTAGCATGTTGGACTTTGGAACTAGAGGACCAGGGTCGATTCCCGAGTTGGCACCTATTATACATTGTTTTCTTTTTCTTCTTTTTAAGCGTTATAATGCTGAGTTACTTCATACAAGTAATATGTGATATGTAAATGACAAAAACATTCACTCCTTTAAGTTTTGTATTAAATTATCCTCGAAGTCTGTGGGGGCAGGGTTAAATTTGGCCCTCCCGAAAGATACTTAGTACGGTGACATCCGATTTTTTCCCTTTTTCTGAAAGGTAAAAATCATAGTCCATGAAATAAAAACAAGAATTTGAGATTTTCAACGTCAGATTTTTTAATATTACTCTAAAAAATCGAAATCCTATTTCTTCTTCTTCTTCTTCTGTCTACTGAACTGGGGTCTGCTTAGACCATAAATAACTACTTCTTATTATCTATCACTGAGGAACGATCTCATCCAAATGTTAAAATATCCATCTGACATAAGAGTTTCTGAAAACTGTATTAATCCGAAATCGTAAACGGTCGAAATACAGGACCCAGACAACTTTCCTTGTTTCCAGACGCAGGAAATATGCGCAATGAAATTAGCCGCATATGTCTTTAAATGATGAAATTCACCTTACAGATAATTACTTACAGAGACCGCCTTCCAGAGACAAATTAACAAAGACCACCTTATAGAGAAAAAACTAACAGAGACCACCTTTAAGGGGGCCATCTAATTCAGAGCACCTGATAGAGACAAACTAACAGAGAACACCTTACAGAGACAAACTAACAGATACCACCTTACAGAGACAAACAAATATAGACCACCTGGCAGAGACACACTAACAGATACCACCTTACAGAGACAAACAAATATAGACCACATGGCAGAGACACACAAACAGATACCACCTTACAGAGACAAACAAACATAGACCACCTGGCAGAGACACACTAACAGATACCACCCTACAGAGATCACCTTACAGAGACAAACTAACAGATACCACCTTACAGAGACAAACAAACATAGACCACCTGGCAGAGACACACTAACAGATACCACCTTACAGAGACAAACAAACATAGACCACCTGGCAGAGACACACTAACAGATACCACCTAACAGAGACAAACAAACATAGACCACCTGGCAGAGACACACTAACAGATACCACCTAACAGAGACAAACAAACAAAGACCACCTGGCAGAGACACACTAACAGATACCACCTTACAGAGACAAACAAACATAGACCACCTGGCAGAGACACACTAACAGATACCACCTTACAGAGACAAACAAACATAGACCACATGGCAGAGACACACTAACAGATACCACCTAACAGAGACAAACAAACATAGACCACCTGGCAGAGACACACTAACAGATACCACCTTACAGAGACAAACAAACATAGACCATCTGGCAGAGACACACTAACAGATACCACCTTACAAATAACACCTTACAGAGACAAACTAACAGATACCACCTCACAAAGACAAACAAACATAGACCACCTGGCAGAGACACACTAACAGATACCACCTTACAGAGACAAACAAACATAGACCACCTGGCCGAGACACACTAACAGATACCACCTTACAGAGACAAACAAACATAGACCACCTGGCAGAGACACACTAACAGAGACCACTTCACAGAGACAAACAAATATAGACCACCTGGCAGGACACACTAACAGATACCACCTTACAAAGAACACCTTACAGAGACAAACTAACAGATACCACCTTACAGAGACAAACAAACATAGACCACCTGGCAGAGACACACTAACAGATACCACCTTACAGAGACAAACAAACATAGACCACCTGGCAGAGACACACTAACAGATACCACCTTACAGAGACAAACAAACATAGACCACCTGGCCGAGACACTCTAACAGAGACCACTTCACAGAGACAAACAAACATAGACCACCTGGCCGAGACACTCTAACAGAGACCACTTCACAGAGACAAACAAACATAGACCACCTGGCCGAGACACTCTAAAAGAGACCACTTCACAGAGACAAACAAACATAGACCACCTGGCCGAGACACTCTAACAGAGACCACTTCACAGAGACAAACAAACATAGACCACCTGGCCGAGACACACTAACAGATACCACCTTACAGAGACAAACAAACATAGACCACCTGGCCGAGACACTCTAACGGAGACCACTTCACAGAGACAAACAAACATAGACCACCTGGCCGAGACACTCTAACGGAGACCACTTCACAGAGACAAACAAACATAGACCACCTGGCCGAGACACTCTAACGGAGACCACTTCACAGAGACAAACAAACATAGACCACCTGGCCGAGACACTCTAACAGAGACCACTTCACAGAGACAAACAAACATAGACCACCTGGCCGAGACACTCTAACAGAGACCACTTCACAGAGACAAACAAACATAGACCACCTGGCCGAGACACTCTAACAGAGACCACTTCACAGAGACAAACAAACATAGACCACCTGGCAGAGACACACTGACCGAGACTACTTCACATAGATCACCTTACAGAGACAAACTAACAAAGACCAACACACTAACAGATACCACAGATACCATCTTACAGAGGCACACTAACAGAGACCACCTGGCAAAGACAAACTAAAGGAGACCACCTTACAGAGACAAACTAACGGAGATCACCTTACAGAGACAAACTAACGGAGATCACCTTACAGAGACAAACTAACGGAGATCACCTTACAGAGACAAACTAAAGGAGACCACCTTACAGAGACAAACTAACGGAGATCACCTTACAGAGACAAACTAACAAAGACCAACTTACGGAAACCAGCGATTGCAAAAGTAGCTACAATACTTATTTTACAGCCAATAAAACGGCTTTTTTGTTTTATTCACATACAACATTTACATGACTCTAAGATCGCAATCTAGAGTCTAGACCATACTAAGATAAATCGGTCAACCTATTTTTGACTTTGTTATTTCCCTAACAAAGTAGGATACTTGTGCAATAAAATACATAACAGAAGCGCTTCACTTCAAACTCGACCTTACAGGATACTTATTGACCATGTTGCTCAACGCTAACCACGCTTCGAGTTTTCATAATTCCGATCTACAGTCGGTCAAGCTCACTTTAGTGGGTCAACACTCTCCTGGTCAGTATGCATGGTTACATTATACCAGTTCAGTTGCTCTTTGAACTCTTCATCATATTGTTTTATTCCCATTGAACCTTAAAGCATCAATCATTTTGTGACATCTCTATGATTTTTAGAAAAGTAAGGCCTGATATTTCAAGGGAATCGTCTGCTGGCAGACAATTCACTTGAAATATCAGGCTTATTTGTTATTCTTGAAAAAAGGCAACACAATTCTAAAACGTCGTCTGCTGCAAATTATAGGTGGCGCTTTAAATGGGTTAAGAGTGTCGTTGACATCTTTGTCCTTGAACATGGCAGGTTTTATGAAAATGGTTCTTCTAATACACGATCCATTGTGTGTTCAGAACAGCCAGTGTTCAGCTGCTGACTAATCAAGTCCTGACCAAATTTGCTCTGTTGCTTTGGTTATCAAAGAACACCCAAGAATAAGACTTTAAGTTGCTTCTTTGGCAATGAACACAGAGTTTGGTTTGCCATGAAAAAGATATTTTTTCGATGACAATGCTTTGGAAACTTTATATAGAAAAACAACTTTTTATAGCATGCAAAATATGTAAAAATAAACTAAACTAAAAAAAAACATGGCCATTTATAGTCTTGTGTTTTCCTAGCATGTCCGCCAGGCGTTAAAATGAAAATATCTATAAAAGGTAAAATCTATAAAATCTAACTTCTGTCTCAATTGTAACAAATGTTTCAGTGGTAGTCTGGTCCCGTCAACTACTGTCAGAAAAATCTAAATCTGACAGCTGCCATTGGCATGTAGGGCTTACATGTAATGCTTGTTTAAAGCTGTTATTCTTTTATAAAAAAAATGTAAGTGAGTATGAACAGAAAATGCCACAATCACAAACTGCAGACGAACCCATGGCAATGCGAGAAAGAGCCACACAACGATAATACAAACTAAGATCAACAACCAGCCCCCTCTTCCCCATCAAGACGATTGCAAAACTAGAAGGGACATAAAGTAAAGTACAACAAAACATAGAACAATTACAGACTCACACAATGGGAGTAACAATATAACACACAACAAATCAACAACAACAGAACCGCCGCCTCAGAACGGACAGCAACCTAAGCCACCGGTGGGGGGCTTAAATGCATTTTACTGGTACCAAGTCTTCGCCCTAGATTCTGCTGTTGTTGAAGCACAAGAAATGTTCAGCTCGCGATAGAAGCCTTCTAACTATTGCAATGTATAATCATGGAGAAACACTCTAATCAAATTAACACACTATGATGAAACAAAGAAAATGGGCTCACGACTCACAGATAGTCAGAGCTAAAGAAAACCTCAAGTTGAGCCACGATGGTTCCAGCTACTGATACGCATCAAGTACCAACCCGCCGATTAAAGCTTTACGTCAGAGCCGTCATAGAGATTTTGTACTTGCCATAATATATGGGATCAGACTGAAATACAAAGTGAAAAGGGGAAACAATTTAGTAAACGACAAGCGTTAAAATTGAGACAGAAGAGTAGTCATATGATGTGATACACCTTATAGATTTTACCCCAATGTAGAAATTTTCATTTAACCCCTCGTATTTCAAATTGTCACATAAATTGTAAAGCTGTTTATGTTGTTTGCGGCCCGTTAAGGGTTTAATATTAATGTCTGCCACAAAATCGGTCAAAAGGTTTGTCTCGATGTATAATCTATGTTATCAGATAAAAGAAATTCGAACGTTGCATATTTGGTTCAATTTTGGATGAACAAGGACAGGTCATCGGGCATGAATAGATGAATAGTCTACTGAGACCGAGAAACTATGTCATCCGAAAGGAAAAAGTGGATCCGCACATGTGCGGATCCAGAGGGGTCCGGACCCCCCCTGAAAAAATCACAAACATATGGGGTTTCTTAGCAATACTGGTCTGGATCCCCTGAAAATCACAAAGCTACCAAGACAGCATTTAAATGGCGTTTCGCTGGTATTTGGATCCAACTAAAAAAATAATTAAACTTTCTTAAAGACGGACCCCTATGATCTGGATCCGCGCATGTCGCACCTCCGGCACCCCCCCCCCCCCCCCCGACAAGGTAGATCCACGTGTACTTCACTAAGGTGCCCAGAAGTATTACGTGTACATTGTAGGTGTTTGTATGTTACTTTTTCATGTTTTTGTTGACTTTTATTAAAATTACGTGTATCTTTTTTCAAAAAAAATATTTCAGGAACCTTATCAGAGTGATCCAGATCAGGACCGACGAAACATGCGAGTCCAAACTGCTTGTATCTTTTCTAACATTTACTCTTTTAAAACACCACCCTTTCTTTGTTTCTTCGCCTTAACCCTTTTCCTGTCATTGGCGGCACACGTCGCCCGCTTTCTCATCTGTTGTATACTAATACAATCAGTATGGACCCAGCTCAGACTGCTCCAGGAACAGCCTGATCATATCTGATAATTGCTGCCATGATAAACGGAGGAGGCTCGAGTGTATCAGATGACATTAAAATGGCAGGATAAGAATTAACCTAAGTCAGTGCTCTGCTATGATCTTTTGAGCAGAATTAATGTACAATCAACAGTGGCGGTTTGGCCCTCGTAAGGGTTACCCCTTTGTCAAACTTTGAATTTTTTTTAACTTTTAGATATTTTTTAATAACACATATAAATTGTGCCATTTTAAGCAAAAAAAAGAAAACCTGCTTCTATTTGCAACCAAAAGCAAGACAGGCAGGCGTGTCTCGAACTAAGCTACGTATCCAATGAAACGTAAACAGATTCGAACCTAACCGACAATACGTGAATTCAGACGTGGTCTGTGTAAATTGAACTTACAATACTCATCATGACAAGTCATTTTATCTTTCTCGAGGTCAAATGGTCTAAATGTAAAACGAGCAGTCAACGTCAAAAGGGTACATATCAGAAATGTTTGCATGCTTTTGTTGTCGTCTCAGAAATAACTTTTAAAAATTGCTTTCAGGCACACTATCAGAGTGTCAAACGATTAGGATCCATATCAGCACCGACAAAATCTCGGTCCTGATCTGGGTCCAAACTGTTTGCAAAAGTGACTAGGAAAGAGTTAAAGGTTTGAGTCTGCACTGCTACGAGAAGCTTAAATGTACATGTACATATTCCACTGTCAAACAAAATTTAAGTACATTTTATTTTGATATTCGTATTTGAACATAGTAACAGTGTCAAAACACTATCTCTCACTGGCATGTGTCAGCAGTCATCTATGACCTATCCATGTCAAAATGATATAAGCCTCTAAATGATCCTACATGGGACAACGGTACTTATCACATAGGCTCAGACGAGTATCAGTGCAGTCTTGCAAGAGCCTTCGCTGCTCTGGGCGTAGATGAAGGCTCTGGCAAAACATTAGACTTTTAGCTCTACTGGAAAGTTTAACACACATGCTTTTTATGGGAAATATAACAATTGCTTCTATATGGAGTGAAATACATTGACTAAAAAAACCTTGTGAAGGACCCCATTCCAACCCCCTTACGGAATTTTCTCTATTCGCCCATGAGTATGGTCTAGATAACTATCCTATATCTGAACATATTTTGCAGGCGTTTATTCAAATGTGCTGTTTGCATGGGTTGTCGAGTATATGCTTTCCATACCGCAGAAGTTAAATCTTAAAGCATTTCCAACATACTATTATAAACTTTTTTTTCTTCATATTTTGTAAGGTTTATCTCCCGTATGTAAACGCTAATCAAAGGTTTTCATACCACAACGGCTACCAAACGGACGATAACTGCGTGTGATCAAAGATCAGATCGAAATCCCAAAGAATAAGTGTCGTAGTACCTTCATGTATACTTAGGCAGTTCACATTGCATATATTCATCCTATTATAAAGGGCATAATAAAGGTGCAATTTCGTGATTTTAACATTTGGTCCCATTTGGTTATGATGTCCATTCTAGTTCTGCAATCATCTTGATTTGTCTTCCTGGTGTCTCGTGATTGTTCTGTGGCTCTTCCTCGCGGTGCCATGGGTTTATCTGCAGTTTGTGATTGTGGTATTTTCTGATCATACTCACTTACTTTTTTGATGCCAATTTCATACAACACATTTTTGAATCCTGGTTGCAATAGATTGGTAAAGCAACCGTTAATGACTTTGCCTTTGTTCTCATCTACTGAGCTTTGTGCGTTTGTGACTGGTAGTGAACTTATTTGAAAACTTTGTAGACCTTATCAGTTTCTGGTCATACATTTAGGAGACATACACTTTATATAGATACTGCCTAGTTCAATTCTTACAAATTGCTGCATTCTTGAACTAAGCGCACTCTGATGATATCTGAGTCAGGGATATAATCTCTATAAGTATATATATATATATATATATCACTTGATGAAGTTAGAATTGTGCCTTTTCAACAATTATTTCAAAGTGATGTCACAGAGATTAACTTATTTAGTTCTTATGCCAATGTAAAAATTGCATTATCAAAAACATAGCTGATTCGCGTTTGAAAATAACTTTTTTTCTGACCTCAAACGACCTTGTGTACAAATTTCTAGACGATGCGTACAGAATATTATTGCATATAGATAAAAACCATTTTAGTCTTCCAGATAAAATTACCCACATGGCCATGAAAATTACGATTACTTCAGGCTACGAAGATCCACTCAAATATATTAAAAAATGCTTCAAGTTATATATAGTTTTTTAACTTTTGGTGGTTATGTACGCATTTATGATAAAAAGAGAAAAATATAACTACAAAACAATTTTTATAGATATTTAATGATGTAACTTTTAAAGTCTCTTAGGTGTGTGGTGGGGAAATCAGCAAATGGTGGTGAGCTGTGAGAGTGAGCGGTATATCCGTGCTCAAAATGTAATAAATAAAATGACAACACTGGAGACAGATATAAAGTTCCAATTTTCTTCTTCACTTTGCGTTATCAAGACTGTCTAAATGTTCAAAATACTATAACATGTTCCAATAATGAATACAATGTAATATATAAGTTCTCCTAATTATCGTATAATACTTCAAGATTTATGTTTAAATAACATAAATTTGCTGGAACATTCCAAGCGTTCGTTAAACTTAGTTTCTCAATCTTAAACTTCAAACTTGGTAAAATTACAAAAACAGAATAAATGTCTTAAACTTTCAGTTGACAAATTCAAACTATGTCTTAAACACTGAGTTGGTAGATCCAAACTATGTAATTAATTGCTTCTAAACCGTTCAGTTGGTAATTCCTAACTGCCTTATCGCGTGTTACCCGTTTAGTTGGTAAATCCTAACTAACATCTCCCAATTCAAAATATCTCTAATTCTAAAAACAGACACGCCCATATTGTACCATATACAGCATAAGCCAATCGCCTTGGCAGAGGTATAAGGCGGTCCTAAAACATTAAGATTAATAATTGAGCAGAATAAATCCCTTTGATGGACAATAGCGCCGCCGCCAAACGGACGCGGATGACAGACGTTGTGAAATCAACTTCCGTGAGCATGTTTGCACAACTGACTCATGTGTGAACAGCGCTATTGTTCGTCAAATGTAAGACGCTAAAATATGATCACCTTAATTGATGTCAACACCTGCGAGAAGCGTGGGTTCGACTCACTAATTAAGGAGACACATCCTGGTCTAAAAATACAAAATAAAATTAAAATCTAGCGTTGAAAAGTAAAACATTTTCTAACTAAAATAAACTATTTTGTTTCAGATTCTGTATAAAGTTGCGATTATTTTGATACCTAACATGCCATATTTTGTTTGACAATAATTATTTTCTGATTTTATAAATTATTAATTCTGTTCCTTTCGACCCAAAGTTGATTTTTATTCTAAGAAACATACTCGTGCAGTCTCATAGGGACATGCACTGTAGTTGTTTTTTGTTAAAACTGGGACATGCACAACAGTCTTCGAAACAGACTCGCGTGGTCTCGTCGGACATACACGGAGGTCTCGAATACTGAAACATGCGCCTATGTTTTGAGTAGTAGGTTGAACAGAGAAATGTAAGCAAATGATCAAATTCCTTCTCGTGCAGTCTCGTCGGGACGTGCACAACAGTTATGAAATAAACGGGTCATGCACGCTAGTTCAGAAACAGTCTTGTGCAGTCTCATTGGACGTGCACAGATGTTTCTGTAACAGCGACATATACCACGGTTTTGACTCTAATAATTTGAAACAATACCCAAACTCATGTAAGGTAAAATGATCATTTTTCTTCATCATAATAACTACAAAAGCATGTTAAATAATCTCGTAGATATTTCTGCAATTATATATTTTCACGGTAAACATAATTATTCTTAATATTCTCTAAAATTGCTTCAAGAAGCACTTGCGAATGTTAATCAACGAAACATTTTCATCAAGAAAACTGGCAGCTGAAGACTGTCATAAGTGACTATTTCCCAAACTGAATGTACCATTTATCATGTTTATTATACAGGTAGACATGTGCACTATCTATCTTCTGCACTGAGGCTGATTCAGCCAAAAGATCTCAGTTTCTAGACCAGGTAAACTAATTTTAGTGGATATGATATGCGTTTTAAAAGTCGGTCGTCTTTTTCCATCTTCACACTATAAAATCCAGTACTGTGTTACCTGGTGAATCTCCGAGCAAACGTTTTAGAATAGTTTCTTCTTCTTCTTCTTCTTCTTCTTCTTCTTGAATTATTTGAGATTCTAACACACCTCGCCTATAGAGCCTATAGAGCCAACGGTAACAAACCGTGATATATCTGGCAATAATTCACAGCTAGTGTGATAGCTGACGTCACTGGAAAATGACGTCATTCATGGCGTTAGACGGTGTATCGTCGTTTTTACGCTTGAAAGACGTTACAATTACATGTAAACGTATGCGACGTAGTCTAAGTATTGGCGGGAGTTCTTCAGTGCAACGGCGGAAAGTTGGAAGAAGCTGAAAATGTGTTTTCATCGTTTATTGCGTGTTAGAATCGAAATAGATCAGCTCCAGTGCGTGAATTGTTGAGTAATAATTCACTGTTTGTCGGTCGTTTGCGCGCTCGTGATTTGATCTTCTATACAACTGACCTCCAAAGAGTGAATTATTACTCAACAATTCACTGCTGGAGCTGATCTATTTCTTAAATCAAACTGTAAGACCGGCCTTTGGTATAGCATGCATCAAATGTTTATTCATTAAAATCAAATAAAAAATTTGATTTTAATGAATAAACATTCGATGTGAATAGATTTAAATCAGTACATACGTAAAATATAGCTTAGCAATTGAGTCATTCATAATCTCATTGGGAACCAGAAGCATATTGCTCTAGGGGAACCAGAAACACATTGTTCTAGCAGGAAATACAAAAACAAACACAATAGTTTCAGAACTAACTGCTCCAAGAGGGGCAGTCTATTTGCTGTCTTTATTTGTAGCAAATAATTCTTTGCTTAATAGGATGGATCAATCCATACTATCAAGCTGAAGCTTCTATTTTAGAATTTCAGTAGTCAAATAGTAAATCGTTGATATGTTGCTTTCCAATGGTATCATCTGTGAAGCTGTGCCTGAACCATCACAGAAATCCAGTACATTATACATCTACTTTAGCTGACCACAACAGGCACTGGCAAGCTGTAGTCTGTGAACATTCTTTTTACTGTTGTTGATGGAAATGGAAACCATGATAGCTCTCTCTCTCTCTCTCTCTCTCTCTCTCTCTCTCTCTCTCTCTGTGTGTGTGTGTGTGTGTGTGTGTGTGTGTGTGTGTGTGTGTGTGTGTGTGTGTGTGTGTGTGTGTGTGTGTGTGTGTGTGTGTGTGTGTGTGTGTGTGTGTGTGTGTGTGTGTGTGTGTGTGTACTTAAAGTCGCACCAACAGCTAATGTAATATATATTATACTCCTGCAGACTGGAAAAGCTGAGGATCAATCCTTTGATCCATGGTTTACAAGGCGTTTTAATTGGTTAATGCAAGACATCAAGGTGACTCCTTTTATGCACAAGTAACGAAAACGTGTGAATCAAGCACATGTTTTTCCCATATAAAGTGCCACTGGCCAACGTCAAACATTAACCGCCTATGACAACGAACAAAATGAAATCATACACAGGCGACTACAACTAAAAGCTTGTCAGTAACATGTTAAACATATGACAAACGCATTATGGCGGCTTTAGAAATGCCATACACATAAATGCAGCTAAATTTATAGATATCCATAATGTTCAATCTGTTTCCTTTAGTACTCACAGATAATCAGAGGCAAAGAAAACCTCAAGTTCAGCTACAGTGGACCCAGCAAACGACAAACATCAGGCACCAACCAACAGATTAACAGGGCCTGGCCCTCCATCGTGCAATTCAAGAGGACACTGTAGCATAAAACCGTGATTGATTTTACAACCAGGCATACAGCTGTCCCATGATATCCATGTTGTATTCCACTCTTTGAAAAAACTTAATTATAATTAAAATTAGGTCTTCCAACAATTATTTTAAATTTATAAACTAAATCGCCATAAAATACAAGTTCTGATATGCCTTGTTGTGGAAGAATTGTATTTAACAATCAACTCTGAGTATCGGTAATAAAATTTAAGAAAAACTTTATGAAGTTTATGGTATCGATAGCATTGTTTTGTAACTTAGAAGTAAAAGTGTGTTTCTGTTGTTGAAGTCATCAACATTAGAACATACTCTTGCAAAAGGAATAAGTTGTGAAATGTATACACCATAGGAAGGGGAGCAAGGAACATCTCCATCAAGATATGAAAATTAACTACTTCAAAATTGAAATCGTCCCGTTTATCATAAACTTTAGATGAGACTATGTCATTTGCAATGGACTAAGTCTAAGTCCGAAAGGGGGGATTCAGTATCTGAAGAATTTGTATTATTTAACTGAAGTTCAGTGGGATATATCTGACTTACCATTTGTTCAAAATAAGGATTATCAATATTAAGCAAGTTATCTAAATATCTTGACTGAGGTAGAGTTAAATGCTTCAACAACATTTGCTTGATTATTTTCAGAAATTGACAACATGAAGTCTCTCTCATAACAAAACAAAAACAAATCTGCAGCAAGAGGAGCACAATTAGTACCCATATGAATACCTTCAATTTGTCTATACAATTTTGAGCAAAATCTTATAAATATATTGTCTAAAAGATAACGAAGAGCGTCACAAACTTTCTAACATGACCACAATTTAAATCTTTTAGGTTGTTCAGAAGTGAAAAATGCGCGTTTCTCATTACAAGGCCCTCTCTGTTAAGACCGATTATCGCATAATGCATGTATAAATATTGCAGAACTTTCTACCTTCGTTTAGCGTCCATTTATTTTTACGACTCTTGTTTTTAATATATATATTTGAGTGGTATATATATCTTTGTACTCTACATTTACATGCTGACATGATTTAGGATTTTTAATCTGGATTCCAATTATTTTGTGGTAGGGGCGGATGCTTTGTTCAGTCCAAAGCCCCTGCCCAGAGGCTGATGGTACTGAACGATTTTGATTCTTGATCTAGGTACCATACTGATTGTCGCACTATCAATACTTACTCTCAAATGTCCCTGTCCAGTGATGATACTGTAGTATAATCAGCCTATTGTTTATTACAGGTGTTTACTGATTCGTTAGTACTTGGTTACTCAATTTAGCTTTTACTATAGCAAGCTCTGAGATAGCAAGTAGTACAATGAGCTTGAAGAGACGCTGTATTATGCGACATCTCATCTCAGCTTGACCTATTTAAGGAACGTTTACCATGTAGACTTACAGTCTAGGATGTATTTTCTCTACATGTACATTAGCTGATATGGTGTAAGTATACAAAGTACGGTGTACAAATGGGTTACACGCTTCCCCCAATGCACTACATTCGACCTCTAAACTTTCAAATAGACAACCAAACAACTTCAATAATTTCAAAATTACATCTAGTAACAGTACTATACGTTATGCTTCTAAATATTAGCAAGATAATATGGCAATAATATGTAACTTGATTATAACCTTGTGACGTGCATTGATTTCGAGTCAAACGGATGCTTTATCATTCGACTTTTATAAAAATCAATCTATCGTTGACCTTAACAGCAAATCTCACATGCATCCAATACTAACAGAGCCGCCTAGACTAAGGAGATATTTTTTTTTCTAATTAAAAATTCATTCAAAAGAAGAAAATTACAATAAGCAAAAACGGACAATAATAAGAATGGTATGCAAGGTGTTCGCCACCGATTCACTGGGTGTAGCAAGCATCGTTCGATAGGGTGATATGAAATCAAGAGAGGCATGAAGCTATAGCAAAACCAACAACATTAATGTCTATCCAGCGAAGACACAGACCAACCTGGGCCGCAACTTGAGAAAACCTGTTTTCGGTGTTTCTGACAAATTGAGATTCAAACCAGTCTGCCCAGCTACAGCGACTAGTTAGAAAAATGAAATTTCGCTTATAGCAAGTCTAAATATGATACTTTATAATAAGTGAATAACAAAGGCGCTGATCAGACTGCGCGGATGCGCAGGCTGGTCTGCGCCTTTGTTGTTCGCAAAACCCCGAAGACACGTTTTCTCGCGGCGAGGCCCAAATCATGATAGCCAATATAATTTAACACTCACATGTTTGGCAGTGGCTCATTGACAACAGCGAAAATTCTGATCAGACTGGACGGAAGCTTTGAATTTTAAAAGTAGCACATATTTATAAATGAAAGATGTAACCCTTAATGCACATAAAATAAAAGCATCGTGGGTACTGTGACCCCTTTACAGAAGAAACTTATCTAAAAGTGCCTCATAAAGGGATGAAAATTAAATGTATAACCACTTGAATCTGCTAGTAATAAAGCTACACATTGAACATATATCAATTGAAATGT
Source organism: Loripinus fragilis (assembly GCA_964019695.1). Classification (NCBI taxonomy): domain Eukaryota; kingdom Metazoa; phylum Mollusca; class Bivalvia; order Lucinida; family Lucinidae; genus Loripinus; species Loripinus fragilis. The sequence continues at coordinate 99,080,287 of OZ026519.1, read as the reverse complement.
GAGGAGGTATACATTTTATTGTACATCATGATGTAGTTTAGCTCTTAGACCTTGATGTTTATGACAATTTTAATTTACTTTTCTTTCAGTATAATCTGAAATCATATAGCTAGTCTCATCTATTCTGTTTGACATCAAGCATCCTCACCTAGTCACAAATATTGAAATCGTAGAGGAAAGAGGAAGAATTAAGAAATAATTTTAAAATGAAATTATCATTAATTAAAAAGAATATGATATCATACTAGTGGCTAGACTAATCATGATGTAGGAAGACAATCATTTTGTAATAGTAATCCGCATAAAATCCATTTAGTTCAAAGCAATGCTGATTTAATGAATTAACAACAATGTATTATACCTCAAAACCCCTATACATAATGGTATCAACAATAAACAATAAATTAACAACAATGAACCATACTTCAAAACCCCAATACATAATTGTATCAACAACAAACAATGAATTAACAACAATGTACCATACTTCAAAACCCCTATACATAATGGTATCAACAACAGTGAATAAACAACAATGAACCATACTTCAAAACCCCTATACATAATGGTATCAACAACAAACAATGAATTAACAACAATGTACCATACTTCAAAACCCCTATACATAATGGTATCAACAACAGACATTGAATTAACAACAATGTTCCATACTTCAAAACCTTATACATAATGGTATCAACAACAAACATTGAATTAACAACAATGTTCCATACTTCAAAACCCCTATACATAATGGTATCAACAACAAACAATGAATTAACAACAATATACCATACTTCAAAACCCCTATACATAATGGTATTAACAACAAACATTGAATTAACAACAATGAACCATACTTCAAAACCCCTATACATAATGGTATCAACAACAAACATTGAATTAACAACAATGAACCATACTTCAAAACCCCTATACATAATGGTATCAACAACAAACAATGAATTAACAACAATGTACCATACTTCAAAACCCCTATACATAATAGCATCAACAACAATGAATTAACAACAATGTACCATACTTCAAAACCCCTATACATAATGGTATCAACAACAGACATTAAATTAACAACAATGTACCATACTTCAAAACCCCTATACATAATGGTATCAACAACAGACATTGAATTAACAACAACAGAACAGAGAATGATATAGTTTTATCAAAATATCTTAAAAGAAAAATATCAATATTTCGAGGCTTATAGCGCTCCGAAAATCTAATTTCAGGAGTCTGCAAATTTGACCAATATGATTGCATATGCCACTATTTTTCTCGTCTCAAGACAAACCATATACTTCATTCTACTACAGAAAATTGCCATCCATTATATAAAACCTCTGAGTAATGTTAAATATGCTTTTGAAAAAAAAACACAACACAGCGAAAAAATGTTCACAAAACAAGGCCAGTCAAGGGCATACAGGTTGACCATATAGATATCAAGAGACGACCTGTCTACATGCCAAAATGTTAATCATATCACCAAATGACATGTTTGCAAACAGACTGGGGAGCATTGACTGAAAATGTACTTCATAGCAAATGACGATGCATTCCGTGGACTCTTGGTTTTCGGCCTTACTCTATCGTTGCCTATTCACCTTTCTGTCAAGTAATTGCAAACTTAGACTATTTTTCCAGGTGTGAATGCGCTGGTCAGATTCTCCCATAGACTTTAAATCTAGCGAGGGCCTTTCTGTTTGAATAGGAGTACGGATTGCATCTTTAGCCCTCCGATGACCATTCAAGTAGGTCAGGTTAATAAATATAACACAACTATGGCCATTTGTTTGTCTGCCTCTGCCATTTAAACTTGGTTAAAAGGTCACTCCGCCAATTAACAGCGCTTTCGTTACACTTACAAATTTAATAATTTCTAGGTTATCTCTATAGTAAGGGTGCAAAGATCAGGAATCGATACAATCAAGTACTACCTCTGACCCAGGATACCAATGGGAAAGTGACAAACTCACAGATAGACATCACAGACGAGAGCCAAGCAGGTGACCACAAGGCACATTTAAACAGACGTACACAAGACATAGCAAACGCAAGACAGAAAAAAACACATAAAAGATCCACAAAAGAAGTGCCGCCTTGGAACGGTCAGTAAAATATTTTACTGGAGGGCTTAAACCGGTTTCACTACGCGTCAACCTCATCTTTAGTTCAGATGTGGACCAAGACACTAACACAAAACATAAATAACACAAATGATCCACAAAAGAAGCCCATTTTAGTCTGTCTTGGCGAGGTGATTCAGTGATTTGGCTCACCTTAACCAAAAATGCCTCCGTCGCCCGTCAACATCTTTTAAACCATATATCATAATATTATAGCATTTTATATTTTAAAGGCTGGAGGAATACAATGTAGGGGGTAGGGAGGGGGTTGCAAACTACCCAAGACCAATGAGTTGTGCATGTTCAAATTGTAAATGACAACGCTCTTAGTCTCTTTTCAAAATTTCTCATTTAAAATGGTTTTCGGCGAAATGGCTATTGTGATAAAATAAAGATTTATTTGTTGTTGTTTTTTATTTGATTCTTTACGTCCCATCAACAATCTTTCAGTTATAAAGGGACGGGTCTTCCTGGGTTGAACCAGTACTAAGCTAGGATTAATGTTCTTGCTCAAGGACACAACGCAGTGACGCCGGTGAGGCTCGAACCCGCGGCCCCTCGGTCTCGAGTCAAGCACTCTACCACTGACCCACTGCACTCCTAAAAAAACAGATTTATGTCAATGTCAACTTGTCAAGAGAATTTAAGAAAGCTTGAGCGTTGTTGCCTTTATAGGAGTTGGGTCACGGTGGAACTGACGTTGGTGAAAATGTATAGTTTCGTTTTAGCTCACGTGAGCACGAAGTCAATGGCCAGCGTTGGTACAACAACTCCTCCTAAAACACAGGGCCAATTTAAACCAAACTTCACAGGAATGCTACATGTGTTTTAATGTGGCGAAAGGTTTATCTGGGCTCAGCAGTTAATCTCAATTAACTCGATTCTAGATTAAATTTTCTATTTGTGAAAGCAATACACTGTAAGAAATGAAATGTAATTTCACACCAAATTTGGAGGCAGCTGAGCTGCCATTGTTCTTGGTGCAACAGTTTAACTGATTCAAAGTTATGTTCTGTTCGGCTGTATTGATCCGGAGAACAACTACAACAATGACAAGTGAACATGTTTTCAAGCTTTTGTAGGTTTGCACCAAAATAGTCAGCACTTATTTTTTAAGTTCAGGTTACCTAGATCGTGTTATGCTGATAGAGTTTGCAAGCAGTTTTGATCCAGACCAAGCCTGACTGTCAGGCTTGATCTGGATCTAAATTGTTTGACGCTCTAATTATTCCTGACTTTATTTTTTGGAAAATTCAGCAGACTACAAAATTGCGTGCAATTTACTCAGTTTATCCCAATTTCAGACTACATTTTTACAGGCTTTGTTTTCCCAGACTAATAGAAGAGTAAACTGGCTCCAGTCCTGAAACATTCAAATGTCAATGGAAAAGCTCTCGGAAAAGCTCTGAATATTCTACTCTAAAAACTGTAGCTTCTGGTCTACCCATATTTTTTCAGGAACACATGGCTATCAGAAGGTACAATTTTAGGAAGGATGTTTGAATATTATTATATGGAGATTTTTTCAGATATGAGCCGCTGCAACATGAGAATTCCAGCAATGTCGTATGTGCGACAAGCAAATGCTCAGACCAGCGCGCAGTCTGATCAGAGCCTTTGCTAGTCGCTTGAATATTCTATGAGTGTTAAGCTACTGACCGAACAGCATTGAGAGTGTCTAAGCTTACAGGGAGGTTGCACAGGCTCGCCTGAAACTATTCATGTCAGAATGCCACATTAATTGTTGGGAGCCAGTCTAACAGCGCATTTTTGTTATCACGTTGATGGACGTGTGACCGTCTGAATGTCGTGGAAGGCGAGAGATCAGTGTTCGTGGAGCCAGGTAAATGTGTTTGTAAACAAAAATGACCTGGATGTACCGGTCACCGGGGTCAACAGGGCAATATACAAGAAATACAAAGGGTAAAAAGCATATCGCCGGCTCATCAAGGTCGTGTGTAGTCGGGGAGACGGAAAATAGGACAGTTTCACTTATCCAGCGTAAAACGGAGCATGCGTGGATCCTGAAGGGGGGGGGGCTGAAGTGGGGCGAGGGGGGGGGGCAGGAAATCACAAGTCTATCTATGTTCATATTCATGTGGGTTTCTATTGTCTGAAACCCCTCTGGAACCTTGGAATAATAGTTCCCTTTGCTATAGGCCATTATTAGATCCCCAATCTTTTCTATGCTGAGTTTGTTTCATTCAGAGCATATTTAGGCCTACTCCTTATTATACCATCTTTACCAACTTTAGCATGAAATATCTCGTGATGCGCAAGATCTACACTGATGTAGGTGGTATAAAATAGTTATACCATGTTTGTCCACCTGTACATAAGATAATCCACTCGCTAAAACTCGTGGATTATCTCCACGTACAGGCGGGCAACCCTTGGTATAACTAAACCCGTTTTCCGATACCGCCCCAAGAGAAACGCAGTCTGGTCTACTAGCATTGGGATCGAAGGATCGCGAGTTCGAGACTCACCGGAGGTATGCTACGTAATAGTTATACCATGGGCTGTCCGCCTGTACGTGGAGATAATCCACGAGCTTTAAGCGAGTGGATTATCTTACGTACAGGTGGACAAACATGGTATAACTATTTTATACCACCTACATCAGTGTAGACCTTGCACATCATGAGATATATCATGCTAAAGTTGGTGAGGGTGGTATAATCTGTTGTACCCTTGAGCAAAACACATTATAGATCCGGATGACTGTAAAATCGTCGACTGTAACCTAAAGCATCAACATGACTTTAAAATTGTCGACTGTAACCTAAAGCATCTACACATAAACTCAGCAGTATACTGAAACAGACTTTAATTCATTTGCATATAGCTTGTAAACACAGAAACTGTTGACCTTCGTGACCTCATCACGGTGAAACAGTGGCATGACGTGTACTGTTGTTTATCTCGAATTGGGAGCAACGTGACAGCAAACAAGTCTCTTTTACCCTCGCATTAAATGAAATATTTCCTTTGTCAAAATACCCTTTCTCATAAATCGATTAACCGACTTTTCCTCATGGTCAAGGAACTAAACTTTTAAAGGACTTTTATTCTTTATTTGTGTTTTGCACAAAAAGTGTAAATCGGTCAGTGTTCTAACCGAACATGCTTTTAATTTCGCGTTTGTTTATTTTCATAGACATCCTTGAAACACACAAAAATGTGTTTATGCCTCTGTATGTCGATTTTGGTTTTGAGATCGGCTCGCGGGTGATGAGAGGGGGTGCTGCTCTCATTTTTCTTGCTGCGTGGGCTCGGCCCAAGCATCTACTGTAATACCCCACCACCCCCTCCCCTACCCCTAAAGATATCAGGCATGTCAGGCATACATAAAAATATTTGAAATTTTAGCAAAATACTTTGACCATTAAAATGACCCTTAAAAGAAATGAGAGAAAAAAATCCAGTGGTGAACACACAAAATTTTATACTCCAAAAAACTTATTTCTTTTTTCTGAAAACCCAAAAAAATATCGAAATTCAGAATTTTGAACCCCACAAAATGGACCGAGCTACAAAATGTCAGAGTACCGGGCCAAGCTTCTGTGAAGCATGTAACGAATGGCAGTGCGCCGGTGGGCCGATTTGCCCGCCTTTTATGTGATGACTGGGATACAAACGATTCTCGTCCATGGGACCAAAGTTACGACTTTGAGTTATCAGTAGTTCGAACTGAAAAGAGTTTAGAAGTAAAAGGTAATTTGATGTCGCGTAGCTATCATATACGCAAAAACGCATTTGCGTACACATTTGAACCGAAAACATTGGAGTTTTGATGGGGCATCTCCCGTTATCACAAAGTGAAAGGAGGGGGTATTGAATCCAATATAATTTTATATATGTATATTCTTTTATCATACGCCCCCCCCCCCCCCATTACTAAGGGCAAACAGAGCGGACCTGATGAGACCCTGGGTCTTCACTGTTTGTAAATGAGGCCCCTCCAGGGGGGGTCTGTGCTCCCTTGATCCCTGAAAATAATGCATTGATCTCCCAAGATCCCTGAAAATAATTGCCTCGGCTCCCTAAAAGTATTTTGCCTTTGCTCCCCAAATCCCTAAAAATAGACCAGCTTCTCCCCAGATCCCCAAAAATATAAGTCAATTCTCCTTAAAATGTATTTTTCTTTTCGTAGAATTAAAATCACATACTTAAAAACTTTGAAGCTATACAAGAGCGCATGACTTAATGATAACTTAATATATTGCCTTATACATGTAAAGACAGGGCTTAGTCATGGAATAAATGACATATAATTATTTCAATGAAATGCATGGTATATGGCTCAAAGTATGAGGCCATTCCTTAAAATGCTGTTGCTGTACCTGGTAGAGTGGGGCATGTCGGAAAGCTCTCTAGATTTGATTTTTTAACTAGAGACATACCATTTGTTTTTCTGGTTGGGGGGTTGGGGATGGGGGCAGGGGCTGATTTTTTCCAACAGCTTAAACTAGATATTTTATAGACAAAGTGAAAGTATTTTTTGTGTTATACAATTGTTCTACAATTGCTATTAAGCCCTATACACTTGTTAAGCTTCAGTTTCATCAAATAAGTATTTATCTGATCAGCATTCTTAAGATTTCCCATAATAATGAGCTTATTATCTAAAAAGAGGATTACATAGCAGGTGCATAGGTAGACTGTAACAATACACAGCCCGACTCGTGCTAGGGGGGGGGGGGTCCGGGGGCATCCCCCCCCCGGGGGAAATTTGGATAAAAATGGTGCGATCTGGTGCAATCTGAGCGTTCCAAAGTATTTTATTACCAAGCTAAAAATCAGTAATTTTAAGGTTAATAAATCAACAACAACAAAAGCTAATTGCACATTTTTCCCCGAGGTCAATCTAGATGTACATGTTATACGAAATAAATACATTTAGAATTTACAAGGGGGGTCTGGGGGGCTATCCCCCCAGAAGCAGAAGAAATTTTAAAAAATCTAACTAAATGGAGGCTTTTCCTTTATTTTTTTTTGCTTTTTAGCAGGGCTCCCTAGATGCCCAAAAATTTGAGCTTGCTCCCCAGCTCCCCTAAAATAACTACCAGTGCTCCCTAAATCCCTGAAAATAAATAGCCATTCTCCCCAGATCTCCAAAACCCCTGGGGGGCCCGTTAATGTTTCCAGAATTACGTACCCTAAATTTAAGGCCAGCTACGTCCTTATTCACCATATCTACATTAATTGCTGGTTCCCGCATTACAGGTGGTCAGTAATGGAAAAGCAGGTAACCAGTATCCCCCCCCCCAATACCTGGAAATGGGAGGGGGGGTTCTGGTTACCTGTATTTACATTACTGACCACCTGTAGACAGGGAACCATTAATTAATGTAGATATTGTGCATATCAGAAAAATGCGCCCTATAACCTGAATCAATTCAAATGTGCCACAAATTTAATTCGAATTAGCGGGCTATCGTGATTGCGTTCATCATTTTGTACCGCACATTTCAACGCCAGAGAACCGCTGTACCTGAAAGGTGCAGTCATCGCGTGGTGGTTGCAGTCGACGAGTGCACAAAATATTGTACCTATAGCTGTTTAAAAGGGTAATATTTTGGTCAATCTTTTACTTCTGAAAATATTCATCGCGAAATATTATCACTTATAAATCAAGCTATGTATCTGCTTAAGAAATTTTTTTCTAGGTTGAGTGATAGTCGCTACTGCTCCAGAGTTATGCCAAAAATGTGATTTTTTTCCCTGAAAAAGTGGATGAATGAAATTTCTGCTTATGTTCTGGAATTTATGCTTACTTTAGCTAAAATGCAATATGACAGTACTTTAATGTGAAAAACTTCGAAAACTGAGGCTAGAGCTTTATGAAAGTTATTCAAGCTTTTCATATTGTACACATAATTCTGTATATCGGTTGTTCTGGCCCAGTGGTCAGGTCGTTGACTGTTTCATATTGATTTTATTTAGACATTTGACTACTGGGCCAGAACACCCGATATACAGAACTATGCATACAGTATGAAAAGCTTGAATAACTTCCAAAATGTTCTGTCCTCAGATTTCAAACTTTGTGCACATTTAAGGATTGGTATTTTGCATTTTATCGAAAGTAAGCATAAATTCCAGAACATAAGCAAAATTTCTTTCATCCTCTTTTTCAGGAAAAAACCACATTTTTGAAATAACTTTGGCGCTGTAGCGCATATCACTCAACCCACAAAAAATTGTTAAGTAAATACACAGCTGAATTTATAAGTGATATAAATTCGCGATGAATATTTTCATTAGTAAAGCATTGACCGAAATATTATCTTTATTAACAGCTAGGTATAGTAGTTTCAAAGGTGCATAGTAATTAGGCAATTCTATTTTTCGTATAAACAGGTACAATAGGTAAAGCATGACTATTCGCTACATATACAGTAATCCGTGGTAGGTTCAATATATGTAAACTGAGACTACCTGCACGCCCAAAATCAAGGTAAACTCGCCAGTGTTTGTTTACAACGATTCTTATCTATCTTTGACACTAAGGCTAAACAAAGCAAAACTGGCACTCATTAATCTTCGACATCATTCGGTCACGTTCGGTGTGTATTAGCTATTTTTGATTAATGTATGGAACAATTATCTTTCAGCAAGGTGATCTAACAATGCTGAAGCAGTGGCGTAATGGTAAGACGATTAACTCATATTCGGCATTGCGAGAGTTCGATTCCCTCTGGATATAGTTATTTTTGGCATCATTTTTAAATTTATATAATTATTGAGTTATGATATTGTTTCTTGTTTATTTTAATTTTGATGGATAGTTGACATGTTGTCAGTTTTCATGACTGATAAGTGATTATGTATGGCCGGAAACTGATGGCGATGGGTGTAAACCTCCTGCACCTTGTTTCTGATAAAAAACTCATCAAAGTCTTCCACAGGTTTGTATTTTCCACTCTAGGGACAAGCGCTTTTGAAGAACTCGGATCCGAGTTCATAAATTTCGCCTGTAATTGTGTTATCAACACCCGGAGATTAATTGTTTATTTAACTGGGTTCAGCATCTGAATTTAGAAATTACTCTGTCATAAGTTAGCTCCATGCATACAGCAAAACATAATGTATTTATCATTGCCTTGTTTTTGTTGAATCCATTTTATCTATCAAAACCCAAACTAGACTGTTCCAGAAACTAACTTAATTTTAATAAGTTCCTACTGTATAAAATCAGCAAAGTATGTGACAAACAGCCACATACATCAAAAGAGGTAAGTTTATTGACCCTTCAAGTTCCAAATGAATCTTCCATCTACATGGGATGTTACAGCAAACAACTTTAGCAGACGACATTTTCAGATGTGTTTTGCTGGCCCTTCAATGGGTAACAGTGCAGACGCTGATCAAATGTCGCCAGATATAGCATTTCATCTGGGTCTTCACTGTTAAATGTAGTTTACTTGTATTCCAAGCTAATCACTTGCCTCAAGTTTTACATGCATGGAGATAAGACAGCTTACGATTTTATCTAGGATGTTTATTTTGAAAGCAAATCTGACAGAGTGTTGATATATGTAATTTTACTCAGCAGTGATTGTTTTAAAGTACAGGGGCATCTTGTCCCTAGACTGTGTCCCCGTTTTGAACGTTGAAAGTGTATCGATTTCTCGTAGTTCTTTCCCTACTCAGAAAACGGTTCTGCTGCAGACCCTAGTTGCCTACTGAATAGTCTGTTGAATATATATACGATGAGCTGTCCCGCCCTGAGTGTTTCTCGAAATAGTTTGAAACATTAGCTATGAGAAATTTGTCTTTAGCTTTTAAATTGTATAAAGATTTATCGGTGGGCATCAGAGTTCCAAACTAATATAATGCTTTAAAATGAATTCTATTACAATGTACATTTACTTTTACAAGCTTGTACACGTAAGTCTTGCAAAAAATCGTGCAAGACATAAGCATGATTTATGATAAAAAATGAAAATATTTTTTTTAAAAAAATATATTGTATGTCGTGAGACTCAAACCCACGATCTCAACCTTGACAGCTATACGCTCTATCCAAAGGGCTAAGCGGGACAGTGATGGATACAGGATTAGAAGATACATCACTCGGACATCAATACTTTTCATAATGTTTGCAAATCTAAAATTAGCTTTACGACTTATACGAGTTTATACGGCATATATACTATGCACACTAAGTTTAGCAATTTCTTATGTTTCGCATCTTTTTTGTGCTCATCTTTGTGCAGTGCCAATCAATTTCAATTGCAATGACGAGAACAGGATCTTAGGCAAATCAAACCACGAAATTTAAGATGTCATCCTTTAAATAGGCATTTGGGGAGAGCAAGAATTGCAGAAGAGGTCAGAACAGTCTAGGGACAAGATGCCCTGTGTACTTTAAAACAATCAATGCAGTAAAATTACATATATCAACACTCTGTCAGATTTGCTTTCAAAATAAACAGCCTAGATACAATCTGTCAGCTTGTCGTATCTCCATGCATGTAAAACGTGAGGCCAGTGATTGATTAGCTTTGGATACAAGTAAACTTCATTTAACAGTGAAGAATCAGATGTAATGCTACATCTGTCAACATTTGATCAGCGTCTGCACTGTTACTCATTGAAGGGCCAGCAAAACACATCTGAAAATGTTGTCTGCTAAAGTTGTTGGCTGTATATTTAGAACTAGTTAACATCCCATGTAGATGGAAGATTCAATTGGAACATAAAGGGTCAATAGACTTACCTCTTTTTATGTATGTGGCTGTCTGTCGCATACTTTGCTGTTTTTATACAGTAGGAACTTATTAAAATTAAGTTAATTTCTGGAACAGTCTAGTCTGGGTTTTGATAGATAAAATGGATTCAACAAAAACAAGGCAATGATGAATATATTATGTTTTGCTGTATGCACGGGGCTATCTTATAACAGAGTAATTTCTAAATTCAGATGCTGAGCACAGTTAAATAAACAATTAATCTCAGAGTGTTGATAACACAATTACAGGCGAAATTTATTAACTCGGATCCGAGTTCCTCAAAAGCGCTTGTCTCTAGACTGAGAAAGCGAAAATGACATCCGTTGTAAGTAATGCTAAAATGATAAGCATGTGATTTTTCGTTTGGTGGTATTTCATCTTCCTCATCCATCAAACGCCTATAAAAACTATTGGTTATGTGACGATGTCATAGAGATTTTATGCTGGAAAAAAATCAGCTGCCATCAATGACGTCAAAACGTAGCCATCATTTGATTAAACTTCTAATGTTAATTGGCATTTCAATTCAACAGAGAATCAGTTTACAAAGATACCATAGGCTTACAATGTAATTCATCTTATGGTTGATTAAACCCTTAAGTTACTGAAAAATGGAGCGACGCATTTAAGAGATAACGGTGACGTTAGATTTTATCTTTCGGCTCGTGCACTGTAGTAGTGAAAATGTTTCATTCACCTGAATATGTTGGAAGGCATCAAGCAGTTTACTTGTTAATGTGGTTCAAGAAAACCCGACTAGAAACACCGTTTAAAGGCGACAACGTAAAAGCATTAGTAAAAACGTCAAATTGTGAAAACCTGGTCCTTTATTTCTCTGCGAAAGTTCAGAAAATTGCAGCATTTGCTATGCTTTTTTGGTTTTCAGTGACCAAACAATCGCTTGAAAATGGTTTCGGCTCCCCCCAATGATCAGAAATACCCATGTTACCCGCTAGTCTTAAAATTAAACGTCACTTTAGCACGGCCGCTGCGTTTGGTAATTCTGTATCTTTTAACTGGAAAATCTTGTCAGATGATCGGCGCTTGTATCTTCATGACAGCAAATGAAACTCGAGATCTGATATAGATGGGCTCACGCATACAAAACAATTGCTAAATTAATTGTGCATAGTATATTCATGAGTGCCAGTTTAACTTTGTTTAGCTATACTATACTCTATTTTGTGCACTCGTCGACTGCAACCACCACGCGATGACTGCGCTGTTCGAGTACAGTGGTTCTCTAGCGTGTTTTCGGTCGCGAGACATATTTTCTCACGACCCTTAAATCTCAAATCTCTGGCCTGCTGATAAACTTTGCAAACAGGGCCTGATCTGGATTCAAACTGTTTAACACTCCAGATGATGGTCAATCTATTTTGAAAACATTTGTTTTTGGGGAAAAGAGACGACCAAAATTAGCATGCCAAATTACCGAGCGTGCAAATGCATTCGTGTTGGGTTTTTTTTTATCTCGTAACATTCGTCTCGATGTGAACTGAATGTCGGTTAATATTGCAGTTGTGTGAGTAAATCTATTTGACCTTGTGCTGTTGCAGCGAGTTATATGTTTTTGTCGGTAAGTCAGTCAGCCGTACAAAACATAACAATGAAGTGACTCATTCTCGATCTGCTCCACACGCGTCTCTCGATAACTCGAATCCTTATAAATCGAAGTACCTATGTAAATGACGAAATTAAATGTCTTACCAACTTTAGCACAAACTATCTCATGATATGCAAGGTCTACACTGATGTACGCTCGTAGGTGGTACCATGTTTGTCCACCTGTATAAGGTTATACGATAGTGGCCCTTTATAAGTCTACTTCAGTATACAGAGACAAGCTAGACAATTGAAACTTTCTTGTAGCAAGATTTCCAAAAAACGAATGATCAGTCAGCGCGGATGTTTGAGCCAGCATAAATTAAAATTCTGGACTGGAATATGTTGATGTGGAATGGTAGTGGTTGGTATGGAGTCAAAGGAGTAATATCAACATCTACGACTGTTATCAGTCTAGTTCGCATATTCAATGCCATTAAACAGTTTTTCTCTTTGTACTTTTATGTAAACGGGTATATGTAAAAGTTATACCATGGGTTGTCCGCCTGTACGTGGAGATAATCCACGAGCTTTAGCGAGTGGATTATCTTACGTACAGGTGGACAAACATGGTATAACTATTTTATGCCACCTACATCAGTGTAGACATTGAACATCACGAGATATTTTGTGCTAAAGTTGGTAAGGGTGGTTTAAAAAGTTAAAGTGTTTATTTGTTTATCAATATTTCTGATGGTCAAACTGACCCAAAGGTGACCTGTTCGGGCATTTTAATCTCTTGTATAAGCATAGCTTAAGCAATTATCAAAGCAGATATTTTTCTCGGTCACAAAAACATCATATTACATATACACTTGTATACTCTCCGACTTTAAATAAAATTTGTCTTATGTCTTATGTCTTACCAAAGGTATGGCAATTAAGCTGTTGAACTATATTTGCGTGCTGTTTTTTTATGTTGGTTTTATTCAAAACATTTTTTTCAAAAACTTTTAACCGGAACGCCATCAGAGTGTCACCATGTTGTCGGGCCTGATATGGGCCCAAACTGTTGGCAAAGGTTATTGTTTTACCTTTGAGTGATATTCCAATGTTTTACATCAAATATCTCACAATGCACATAGTGCACATGCATGCTGTTGCAATATGGTTGTAATGTGCATATGTACGGGAGATAATCCACTCGCTAAAGCTCGTGGATTATCTTCCCGTGCATACGCACAAACCATACAATATCTTACACTCAGTAGCTGACACCAGCAGGCAAAGAGTAACATATGTAACTGAGGACTTGATACTAGTCTGCTTATAAATGTGCTGTCTGTAATACATGTAAAAATGTAGTTGTATTCACTTTCTAAATGGTTATAGTCATGACTATTCTATTTAAATAAATGTACGTACATTTTTCAAAAAAAAACTTGCCATCTTTCAGCACTTAGCTAAAGTTGGATGTTTTCTACTCACTGACTGAAAGTACAGTAGCCATTTAAACGCTGTCTCAAAGGAAAGTAATGCATTTATTAAATGAAGAAAAATGGCATATATAATTGACTACGGTAATTTTCACAGAAAATACTATGTTACCGTTCCAAGTAAGTAAGGGCGCAAAGATCAGGAATCGATACAATCAAGTACCACACCTGACCCAAGATACCGAAGGGAAAGTGACAAACTCACAGTTAGACACCACAAACGAGAACCAAGAGGTCAGTCCTTTCCCAGCAGGTGACCACAAAGCACATATAAACAGACGCGCACAAGGCAAGACAGAACAAAAACATAAAAGATCCACAAAAAAGGTACCGCCTTGGAACGGTCAGGTCTTTGTTATTTATGTTTAGTGTCTGTCATGCTTTCATGTCTGTTCAGCCTTGTGGTCACCTTGTGGTCACATCTTGGCTCTCTTGTGTGTGATGTTTTCTTGTGTTTTTGTCACTTTGCCATGTGATATCCTGGGTAAGGTATGATACTTGATTGCTCCGATTACTGATCTTTGCCTTCTTTACTTTGTACCAGTAATTGATATTTAACACACGAGGGGGGGGGGAGGGGGGCTGGGCCCCTGAGTGGGTTTATGTCAATTGTGAGTTCAAGCCATTTTCTAAATATATGTTTATGAATGTTTAAAATTCCACTCATTGAATTGTTCCACCTTACGAAGGCTGACAGATCTATTGCTGAAGAGTTACCTCTTTAAGCAACTGAATATGTCATCTGATTATGTCGTCTACTGCATATGAATAATGTAAGTAAAGGCAAACAGTGACTGTGTGGACCCAATCAGACTGCTCCTGATCTGGATCCACACTGTTTGCCTCTACGCATTCATAAGTCAATAATGTCAGCAAATATTTTTTCAGCAGAAGGCTTGAGTGGGTGCATTTTTGCTGGCGCTATATAGGTTAACATTGTTTAGGCGTTTCGCTGGCGTGCCGATGTTGGCCCAATATTGAATGCAGGCTTGGTAGCTTTGTAATTTTTAAGGGATCTGGACCAGTGTTACTAGGAAACCCTATATTTTTTTCTTGATTTTTCAGGAGGGTCCTGTCCACCCCCCCCCCCCTCTCTGGATATCTCAACATGATCACGACGATGTTTTGAATATAAAGTATAAAGCAGTACTTCAATGAACAATTTCGATTTACGTCATTTTTCGTGACCTAAAAGGGCAATACTTTTCTTAACCCATTTCAGCCGAATGGCCTGGCCTACCATCAGTAGGACGAGCTCATTTCAGATTTTGGGGTGTTGGATGTTTTTTTTTTCTGTTTTTCTAAAATGTAGTAGAACATACGCGCAGTCTCACCAGGGCCTTCGATTCTCGCGTTCACAAAGTTTGGAAGTTGAAGAAGGATCAGACCAAAATTAGAATTGTCTCAGTAAGCACGTAAAATTGGGCGGCTATCGGCCCGTCAGCGAAACGCCATCCAAATGGCGTTTCGCTGACGGGCCGATAATGGCCCGAGAATTGATGCTAGCTGGGCTTGCCCCACTCAATACGTCAGAATGAGCGCTTAACTGAGGTTTTTTTGCACAAATGTGTTATGGGGAGCGCAGTGGTTCAGTGGTAGAGTGCTTGACTTGAGACCGAGAGGCCGCGGGTTCGAGCCTCACCGGCGTCACTGCGTTGTGGTCCTTGAGCAAGACACATTTATCCTAGCTTAGCACTGGTTCAACCCAGGAAGACCCGTCCCTGTTTAACTGAAAGATAGTTGATGGGACGTAAAGAAACAGATCAAACAATAAAACAAACAAACATATGTGTGTTAGCCCATCATTGATATGAGCTGCGACATGTGACTTTCTACTATGTGGCATTTTGACTTGAATAGACTCAGACGAACCTGTGCAGCCTCCATAATAGCTTAGAAACTCCAAATACTGTTTAGTCAGTAGCCTAACACCCACAGAATATTCCAGCGACTAACAAATGTATGCGCAGGCTGATCTGAGCATTTGCTGGTCACACATATCACATTGTTGGAAATCTCATGTCGCGGCTCAATTATTCTGCTTTGACAATATGATGCAAGAAAAGAGGATGGAACTAATGATTTATACGATGGCGTGAGGTTTTACGTCTTCTTGTCTGCGACATCCGATAATATTTGCTGTAGAAATTGGCCAGGATGTCAATTTATGCGAGAATAATTTCAGTTCTGAAATAAAGATCTTTGAGCTGTAGTCACATATGACATGTGTCAAATTGATCTTCCCTCTTTTTGTTTGGACATTTTATTGTTATATCTCCCATATTACGGCACTGTCACTATTGGTTAGTACGGCAGTAAATGATTTCACCAAGACAAACAGCCGTTCCGTTCTATGTCAGTTCATCTTGGTCTCCACTGTTTAAAGATGTTGCATTTTAGTTAAAATTGGTTAATTCCTCGCCCACGATATTCAAGAGACGGGCGTTAAACATAACTTAAAGATGACGCAAATATAACCATTAATCATGCATAAATATTTTATCGAGCCAATCTGACTTGAAAAACCAAGGATCTTCATGCGAAAATGTAACCCTAATGTAAAACGTCGTCATCATTTCAAACGTATGGCCCTGGTCATTGAAGGCCTTGGACACTTTGCACTGCTTATACATAGTTTGAGTGCCCAACGACGCCGGTGCGAGCAGCAATTACGTAAGCAATGACATCCAAAGTGATTACATAACTAGTGCCAAGGAAGCCAGACTTACAAAATACCAACGTGTGTGAGTATTGATTTAAGGCAACGACGTTTGGAATGCTTTAGGAGCTAGTGTCATGGACGCCAGTGTGAGCATAGACTTATAAAGTCTGATGAGATATGATTTTATTCATATAGATGTTTTTTATAGTATTAATATTGATGTTTTTAACTAAATCTATCCTTCCTCTCAAATACTTTTTCTTCTTCTGCTATCTCATCATCTTATTAAATCTGCTAACATTAAACTTTAATTTAGACTTTTCATATTGAATGTTGGTACATGTAACACTTCTCAGATTGGTGAATTATTTCATACATATGGGATTTTCCATTCCACACTTAGGGGTTTGGCCTAAGTTATGTGTTTTGTCCCTGAAGATTGTTTATCTTAAGGCCCTGTCACACCATGACGTTTAAGCCAACGTATGCTGACATATGAAAAATATATCCAGTACGCTGACATACTCTGAAATCGAATTAAAAAAGTCCGAGAAAGTCTTTCTCTGAACATATACAAAGCGTATGATAAAAGAACATAGAACTTGTGTCTAACTTATGAGTAACATGTTCATAACTTATTCCTGACATAACATAACATAAACGTGTGCTAGCATATAACAGCATATGCCCAGCGTATCACTAGCGTTCTTCACTTATTAGAAACTTATGCACAACAATCGTCTAACTTGAATTGTACATGTAACGTACGTTAATGTATGCATATCGTACATGTAGCGTACATCTTACTTATGTATAACGTATAAGCATGTACACATTTTTGGGACCACATTATGTATACCAACGTACTGTAGTGTGTTCGTAACATATTTAAAACCTATCTCTAACATATTCAGCGTACACCAATGTACTTGCTGATTTTCTCATACGTCCGCATACGCTGGTGCTAACGTACTTTAACGTATGCATAACTTACCTGCTGCGTACATCTAGCGTATGCCTAACGTATAGAAGCAGTACGTTCACATACGCTATAATTTTTTATGGATGCACAAAATGCCTGTTGCGTACCTCTAACTTATGCCTAACGTATAAGCAATAGGTCTGCATAGGCTGAAGATTTTATATGCAAGCACAAAATTTTGGGTGATAACGTATACCAACGTATTGTAGCTGTTTAAAATTGATCTCTAACATATTCAGTGTACACCAACGTACTTGTTGAATTTCTCATACATCTGCATACGTTGGTGCTAACATGCCTTAACGTATGCATAATGTACCTGTTGCGATTATCTAACTTCTGTCATATAGACGCAACACGTCCGCATACGCTGAAAATTTCTATGGATGCACAACGTTTTGAACTTCTCGCCGTATGGCAATGCACTATAGCGTGTTCGTACCGTGTGTAAAACTTATCTCTTACTTATTCAGCGTAGTACTACACTAAAATACTAGTTTTCGGAGAAAATACGACAAAGAATTCAAGTGAAATATCAAGCCTTTGCTCATAAACCCTTTTCATTCTGCATACTGGTAAAAGCAGCATCCAGAGACTGATATGCATCCTTTTATTCCAATTAGGACCAGCTATGCCAAAAAGTACAAAAAGAACTAATCCATAATCATTAGTAGTCTGAGGCGCTCATCCTGAGCACAAAGCACTCAGTGACCCCCTATATATTCTATATAAAGCCGCCATCTTGGATTGAGGGAAAAATCGAGAGCATTTGGGGTATATAGATTAACAAACTGCTGTGAGGCGTGACTGAATTTACACTATTGTAATAGTACCAGATGAAAGACTGTCAAGTGCTTACTAATATTTTAATTTAATACTTTTGACACACACAGATGTTTCAGTTGGACCGGCTTATGTTCCACATCAACCTTTTGAAATGGAATGGTCTAAAGATCATTACATGGAGGTCATGGTACATCTGTAACAGTATTGATCTGGCACTCAATGTCCTCTCTCTTATACATATATTTTTTGCCAGGGTGGAGGAGTATTGATCTTGACTTGCCATAGCATAGGACAATGGTCAAAGTGGAATCAAATATTAGAAATTCATACTTTCTTTATAGAACCTTAGGTATCTTGGCTAAAATCCTGTTTTGTCATAGAAGGTGATGCAACAATTAAACCCTCTCTCTCTCTCTCTCTCTCTCTCTCTCTTTCTCTCTCTCTCTGTATGTGATAGGATAAGTATTGTTATGTAGAAAGACAAAACAAAATGTTTTACAATTCTATAAATTTATTTTAACACATCAGTTCAACAAGGAGACACACACAAACACATGCGGGTGCCCTGCATTTCCATTTCTTATTTATGAATATTTTACACAAATATTATGTACAGCTGGTGCTATCCAAAATCTGATTGATAATGCATGCATAAACACATTATAATTCAATAGTATACACTAGAGTTACAGCCATTTTCTTTATTAATATCCATAAGGATATGTGACAAAATCCTTGTCTATGACTCGTTTGTCAAACACAATCTTATATTCCTTTCCATCTTGCCTGGTGAATAATGCCATATTGCTGATATCCCGACATATTTTCATGTCCACCACTTTGACTACACTTGAATCTGATTTTCCAGTGATCATGTCAAAGACTGTATCATAGTTTATTTGTAGTGAGTTTTTGAAATTAAGTGTGATACCCTTGACTTTGCAAAATGAAGTACTTCCGTTTTCATCGCCACACTTTATCTTATAAGCATAGTTCTTTGGTCCACCTGTGACAAAATGGGTAATGGTGGCTCCAGATACTTCATCTGTAAGATCACCCAGGTAATCTCCGAGTGGAGGATTCCAGTCTCCAGGTTTTGCTGTAAATATGATGGAATCTGTGTCACAGTAGAGAGCACGTTTTCCAAGGTGTTGCAAATAACTGTAGAGTTTGAGGCGTGCCATGGCAGTGGTATATGCAGCTATTACAACATTTGTTCTACATGACGGTTCGACAAAATCATCACGGTAAGCCCAATCAACTTGAACAGCTTGGTCATTTACAAATCTAATGTTTTTTATGTCCTGCTGGTCACTGGTCATGAAATCGAAAAAATGTTTAGTGTCAGAAATATATGAGGTTTGTGTCAGATTAGTACGCTGACCGAATTTCCCCCAAAATGAATTGAGCATTAATTTAGACAGAGAACGCAGACCTGGATTTTTCTCAATTTTGCTATATTCTAAACAGATTCCTTCCGTGTTGTAGAACTTCTCAATGTACAATTGCTTGTCCTCCTCTGACTGACACCATTCAGGCCAACCACTGGCTTCTTGCTTGATTTTTAAAAATGTATTCACATATCCAGTGAAAACACCACCATCTTTTGAGATTGGATTATACTGAGATATCTCATTGAAATGCCAGACTTCATAAATATTGAGTATTTTGTATCCTTTTATTAGAGCCATCTTGATTTCATCTGTGACCCATGTGCCGAGGAAGGCCCTTTCACTTTCAGTATGCTGACATGCTGTCTGATTATATTGATCAGCACAGGATCTACACAAACTGAAAAGCAGTTTTCCATTTGACTTTGCAGGCAGGACAGGTACGTAGAGACCACGTGGAGCTACAATTTTGCATTTAATCAAACCTTCATACTCCATGACGTCTTTGAAATTCTCTGTGATGATCTGAGGGTGACCTAAAGGAATCTTTCCTGTTTTGTTAATGTATGGATACAACGAGGTCACATCATAGTATTTTATTTCCATCGTATTGGAAGATTCTTGGTACAGCTTGAAACCTTCTGTCCTTCCGCCAAAAAATGCATCCCTTGGTTCTAGCGGTGACACAATATCTAAAGATTCTACAAACATACGCATGTCAGGTTTAGCTAACATGTCACGTTTGAAATCACATTCCCACATGGCAACGTAAGTGTAACCTTGAGCTTCTATGTACTGTTTCTTTTCCATAGTTCTGAAATAGAGGTCAGCCATGGACATTTCAGTCACAGGATTGATGGTAGTCTCTGTAAAGCATCTAGGACATCCATGCCAAAAACAACCATGGAATTCAAGTACAATTTTTTCACCGTCAGCAGTCTCTTGATAGCCATCTACCTTGTAAGGGCCTATTTCTTTCTCACCCATGTTTCTACCATGTTGTATATAAATCTTCTTTTGAAATGCTACAAATGCTAGCCATTGGTAGGCTAATACAGATTGTTTATCTTCAGGTCTGTAACCATGTGGTGGAATTATGCCTATACTCTCATGATCCAGAAAATTGGTTCGGAAGACAAGATTGCACGCTGATGCAATAGTTATACAATGTTCAAATGGATCTATTCCAACACCCTCATCCTTCTTACTGATTTCTTGGAACAACTTCCTGAACTTCAAAGAGCATTTCCGCAATATGTCGACATCAGAACGACAATATTTTAAAAGTTCTTGTTGAAATTCAAACTTATTATGTTTGTTGTGTTCATACCATGACAGAAATTCTTTGCGTTTGTCCATCTTCATCCCGTCTGGATTATAGTACTTGATATCGGGAAGGTGATGCAAGGTTGATGCTTGATTTTTCTTTGTGTTATAAAGGTGGGGAAAATAGCCTTTTGAAAGTTCAGATTCGCCAAAAGCTTTAGGCATATCTACCAATGCCATTGGAATGAAGTTCAATGAATCAATAAAGCGTATTTTACATACAGGTACTTTAATAGACATGAATTTAGTACCATTGGTGATCACCTCTGGGAGAATGGCATTGTCATGCAGATATTGTAGAACTGGATAACTGTCATAACCTTTGAAATTATGACAAATGACTGTAGCTCCTACATTCGCTTCTGAAAACAGCCATTTACAAAATAACTGTGTTGTCTGATCTCCTTTGAACACCAGTTCATTTTTCCCACAACATTTGCATATTGACTCACAAGTTATTCTATCATCTATGCATTGACTGCATACTTTTTGGACAACACATAAATTAGGTTGATGCTGAAATGAACCACACTGCGTCTTTTTACATCTGGTGCACTTATTTTTTTCATCAGGAAGATATCCTGATTCACACTCCAGGAGACTGTCCTGTGTACACTCAAAATCAAAAAATATGTATTTGGTTTCTTTGGGTTTCTTTTTGCTATCTGTAATCTCTGTTCCATCTTCACACACTGGTTGCATATAGCACTGATGGTCTTCGTTGAAGAAGTCTTTGCAAGTTTTACAATATGCTTCATTGCATGTGTGCGGCTTCTTATGTCTCCCCATGTTTACAGTTTGGCCACAGTCTTTACACTTGTAATACATTTGACACGTTGATCTTCCTGAACTGAAGTTTCGCCTGTGCATAAAGACACATGTCTCATTCTTAAAATAACGATTACAATCATTACAATATATCCAGTTTTCCCAATTATCTTCATGTAATTGATGACAGTAAACACATGGATTGTTGCATGAGTGTGTTTCTTTGTGATCATAACCCTTTTTGCATTGTTGACAGAAGTAACTACGGTTCAGAAATCCTGTCATCTTGGTAATAATATCAAAATGTTCATCATGATAGTACAGGTAGATTGGAACACCACCTTTTGGACCTTCATAAATGATTCCATTAAAATGTTCTTTTGACAGTACATGTATCTGATAATTTGAGATTACTGCTTGAAACTGCTTCACTTCTTCTAAACCACATTTCTGTAAAGGCACCCCAGCTTTATTGTGTAGATCCATGGCTAGCTGCTGTTGAATATGGCGCCCGCTACGAATATTATGCCACTGAGGGTGACTTTCCAGACGGGCCATCGCTGTAACTAGTGCTCTTGCACAACAAAGGTTATCCTTATTTTTGATTTGAATGACACTGCCTTTAGTATGTAATAACTTGGATATATCTACACATGGCTTTTGTTTGTGACCACTCCCAGAAGGAACATGAACATGGACCAATTCCATTCCAAAACTTTCATCAAGCACAAACTGTTCGTATGACTGTAAGACCCTTTCGATTTCTGACAGGAGACGATCAACAGTAAGAGCAGTTCTCCGAATGAATGGTAAAACAATCGGAAAGTCAAGCTGTGGATTGTCTATTGAAATTCTCACCAAATCAGCAGGAAGTACCTCTGATGTTATATTATTGATAATGGATTGAAAAAGTTGTTTTAATGTTTTGACTATGTTTGACAGCTCCCTGACTTCCATATCTTTTACAGCAATTTTATAGTATGTTGCACTGGTTTTGAACTTCTCAATAGTTCGTTCACTGATCTTTTCAATAGAATAAAAGTCTGATGGGTTATCTGAATTCTGAAGCGACCTCCGTTTTACAACACCTCCACCTTCTTGGATTTCAGCTGGACGTTTTTGAGCACCACTCCAGCCATGTTCTAGGTGCAAATGATCCTCAAGGGCGTCTTTTCTGGTGAACACTTTTAAGCATTCAGGGCAGTGCTGATTTTTTTCATCAGCATGTTTCTTTAAATGCCTGTCTAGATTGTCTTTGCGGCTGAAGGTCTTTTTGCAGCTCGGACAGGTAAACTTTCGCCAATGATTTTGCACCCGTCTATGTTGAAGCAGCTGACTCAGCTTTGGGAATGATAAGCCACATTCTTCACACTGGTAGGCCATCTTGAATGTAGGGTTTCTGAAAATAGAATGGCATTTATGTATTTGAAAAAAAAGTATAACTTTGAAGTATAATACAATTAAGTGAGAATAAAATAAGACAGGCGAGACTACAAAATTAGACTCAACTTGTATCAAGTTATGCTTATAAGTAAACTATTACCTTTTTATATTGTATTCTCTATAGTGTCAATAACAATGTGGCTTTTGGTCCTTTGATAGCTTATGTAAAGATCTCTCTCTCTCTCTCTCTCTCTCTCTCTGGAAATAAAATTGTAGTATAAGGACATGCTTATTTATATCATCTCTTGGTATATGCGCGCTTTATCTTTATTGAGAAATTTGATTGGCTAAGCAGAACAGAAGATGTTTGTTCTTAATTATTTAACAGCATTAGAATGTAACATATTATCATTTTGAAGTAGTTCACTGGAGGAGCAACATGTCTAAGACGTCGTGCCCTGACTGTTCAGAAATACTATCAAGGCGAGACGTCATGTTAAGACACAGACGCAATAAGCATTCTGGCAGCAAAATCAATCAAGCATATCCACAGAGCAGTGAAGTGAATCAACCACCGCCGCCGCCGCCGCAACCGCAGCCGCCGCCACCACCGCAGCCGCCACCACAAGGAGGCAAACCACTGCCACAGGGAGTTATGCCACCGCCACCACTGCAGGGAGGCATACCAATGTTCAAAGACCATAGGTTGAAATACACCAAAGATGATTCATTAGAAAAACCAACAGTTCTACAACATCCATTTACCATGATTGTCTCAGGGCCTACATGTTAGTATAGTAAATCTTCTTTTCATAACATTGTTAAAATATTTGGCAGATATTTTTATAGAATTTACGTTTTATGCAAAATGTATGACTTTTTTTCCTTGTATACTTTCAGCATGTGGGAAGACTTCGTTTGTGAAAGATCTTTTGCACCATTTATCAAGGCGAGTGTTTCCAACTATAGACAGAATTGTGTGGCTTTACAGACGGTGGCAGCCAATGTATACCGATATTCAGAGCTTTGTGACACCAGGAGTAGAATTTCATCAAGGAATCCCTTCTGATTTAGAAGATGATGAGTTCTTTGATCCAAAATTGAACAATCTACTTATTTTGGACGATTTGCAATCAACATCAGGAAAAGATAAGCGCATAACAGATTTGTTTACTGAAGGATCACATCACAGATCATTGTCCATCATATCCATCAACCAGAACTTATATGCTAGCAAAGATCCAACACAGAGAAGAAACTGTCATTATTTAGTGTTATTTAACAATCCAGTTGACAAGCAGTCTATTATGACTCTAGCTAGACAGATGTACCCTGGCAATGCAGAGCAATTTATGAAAGCTTTTGACAAAGCAACTAAGTACCCCTATAAATTTTTACTGGTGGATTTAAAACCATTCACGCCAGATCACGAGCGATTGAAATGCAGTGTGAAGTGGTATGATAGTCAGGACAATCTTGTGAACGATACTGCTTTAAAACATTATCCGGATTCATATACACAACTGGATCACGTGACTCAACAGAAAAGTATAATTGCAAACGAACAACCTAATCCTAATCATTTCATAGTTAGCGATCAAAGTGCACACATTGAACCACTAGAAGCTGAACATTCTTTAATAACACCTGCTCAAATAAAGCAAGACCATATTATTGAAGATAACATGGCAGACAACTATCATGCTTGTGACGACTGTGGCTTATTACTGGAAAATATTCATGATCTTCAAAGGCACGTGAAGAACTGGTGCCCTGAGAAAGACTTTACATTAAAACGTAAACGTCCATCAGAAGAAACTGTAGAGGAAATCCCACTCAAACATCAGCGCAGGGTTCATATGACTGATAAAAACTACAATGACCAGGAAGCTGATGCTTACAAACAAATGTTAAGATGTGCTAAAGTACGATTTAAAAAAGATTGGGAAGAAAAATATGATGAATACATCGAGCGTGGGATGACTGAAAAGGAAGCCAAACGTAAAGCTGATGCAAAACTAGAAAATCTGAATGTCAAAGAGTTCATGCTCAATTATAAAACCATTATAAGGTATTTGCTTAAACTGAGAGGTGGCCATCTTCACCGGGAAGTCATTAAAAAGGTAGAAGAATTGCTAGAACGAGGCTACAATGATGTAAAAGCTATTCAGATGGCAGTCAAAGTATTTCAACACAATTTGGAAGGCTACCTGGAAACGATAAATTTTGATGATGATGATGATGATGACACTAGTGAAAGCGATGATGAAACAGAGGATGAGACTGAGGATGAAGAAACTGAAGAGGCTAAGACTGACAATGATGAAACTGAAGAAGACAGTATATAATATAAGACAGCTTCTTAAATGTGTCATAATTGTTTAAAAGCTGACTCAGTCAACATGGCATTGGAAAACTATTTAAAGAATATATATTATAACCCATCTAATCCAGCAAGTTTTTCTGGTCCTGATAAACTATATCAATTTGTAAAAAAAGATGGGAAATATATGATAAGCAAATATAGAATAAGAAAGTGGTTACAAAGAGAAGATGCCTACAGTTTACAAAGAGAATCCAGGAAACCAGTAAAAAGAAGTAGAATTGTAGTGGCAGGCATAGACGATCAATGGTCAGCTGATTTGATGGACATGGTAAAATTCGCCAAATCCAATCAAGGAGTTCGGTTTATCTTGGTTGTCATCGATGTGTTTTCCAAATACCTGTGGTTGCGACCTCTAAAAGATAAGAAAGGGCCATCTATTGTTGAAGCATTTGAATCCATATTCAAGGAAGGAAGAAAACCAGAAAGAATCCGGACGGACAAAGGTCAAGAATTCCGAGCCAAAGTGGTGGAGTCAGTGTTTAAATCAAAATCTATAAGACACATGTTTGCGGAGTCAGATGTCAAAGCTTCCATAAGTGAACGAGTTATCAAAACTATAAAGTCAAAAATATACAGATATTTTACATATAAGCAATCTTATGAATATGTGAATGAACTGCAAAGTTTTGCTCAAGGATACAATAACACTGTACATAGAACAATAGATATGAGGCCAATTGACGTCAGGCGAGACAACGAAGAGGAAGCAAGACTGGCTACATATCTCTCAAGAAAGAAACCTGAAAGATCTCGCCAAACATTCAGATTTAAGTTTAAAATTGGAGATTATGTGCGCATATCACATACAAGAAACATCTTTACACGAGCATATGATGAATCTTGGACAGGAGAAATATTTAAAGTGGCTCAACGATTTGTGAGGGATGGTGTACCACTTTATAGACTGACTGATTATAATGGAAGTGAAGAAATCAAAGGCAGCTTTTACACGTCAGAATTGTCAAAGACAGAGCCACCAGAAACTTTTAAAGTTGAAAAAATTCTGAAAACCAGAGGCAAAGGAAAAAATAAACAGTATTATGTGAAATTTCTTCATTATCCAAAGCAGTTCAATCAGTGGATAGTAGCTAATGATATCCAAAATGTCTAACTTCTTATATTATAATTATGTATGATTTTATGAACTTGAACATGTTTTGTTTATACTATGTAAGTAAAAAAAGAAAAGAAATGTGACTCAGATCATTCTCAGTTCATTTAAGGAGCGGTTCTTCGAGACAGTATCTCAGTCAATATCCAGAGATGTGTAGTAAAAATATGTGGGAAAAGTTGATACTAAAACAAGTCCATACAGCTTGATCCCATACTTGCAGCTAAACATCTGGCATTAGTCCTGCAGTGCTATAGGTGACCAGCCGCCATTGTCTAACCCAACCACACACTTATTACTATTTTTAATGCATTCAAGATACAGTACTGGTTTCTATGCGTTTGGTATATAACACTATATGTTTAGTTTAATGTAAATATCATTAATAGTGTATGTATTGTGAATGTCAATAAAGAACATATAAATGTACAATTGTTATTGTCTTGTAACTCCCTGTTGCAGTAGTTTTATAAAACTCACCAGAAAAGCTACTGTGTAAGAGTGACATCATTTAACTACAGACTAATATCCCTTGTGACCCATTTTATTAAACATATAAATGCAAAAATCAACAAAGAACTTTCAAAGCTGTAGATTCATAGATGCAGGCTTCTTTCACTTTAGAAATGATTTGGCATCAGTAGCAAACAGTACTTTCATAAAATACCAAATATTGGTAAACCCAAAATAATATATGTAATTCCAAACATGGAGTAGCCATGCAGTGGCCTAGGACGAAATAGCTAATAGTATAGACTCTGATCAGACTGTACTTCTAGAAGAAGTCTTGTCCCTTCAGAACTATCTGACACTATGCACAGAAGTTTTATGTTTTTTCACCCTTTTTAACAGCGAACTGGCCCTGACTTCATAAGGTTTAAATAAAATACAATAGTATTTACAGCGATATAGGCGAAAGATGCGAACTCTTTGTCTGTGATTTTGTCGTTTGACGAGTATTTTAAGATCAACTTTGTATGTAAATTTCTTTTAGAAATACCATCTTCTCAAACAGGTTTGCTTCAAACTGGTTTGTAGAACCTGATCTGGTTCCAAACTGTTTGCAAAGTTTATAAGCAGATGACACACGTCGCCATAAGCAGGTTTCAAGTTAAACACATAAAAGGTCGAGTATATGATAAATATTTGTAAAAAAATCGTCTGTTAATGCAAATGTATATATGGATAAATTGAAAAAATATATGAAAACCGATAGTTTTACGCCAATGTACAACAGGTTGACACTTTTGTTAGGCTTTATCTGGGTCCAAACTGTTTGCAAAGATTATCAGGAGCTAAGAGTTAAAGCGACATGTTTATTGTATAAAATTAATATCATCTTGTAGATAAATCCTTTTTACACATTCAAAAACTGTCTGATCCAAGAAGAACAAACGATTTTCTGTTAATTTTATATTCAACAGGGGAAGGGAATTAAACCCCATCGTGAATGAATAATACCTGTACGACGTTAGAGAACAATTTATCAACAATTTACCTGTATCGCAAGTATATTCGTCTGGTTTGAATTCTTTTCGATGAATGAGCGTATTGATAAAAAAAAGTATTACTTTTATAGATGAAAAGTGTTGTAATCAGTATATATAGCAAGACATGTCTCAACTTGATCTAAATTATACAAAAGACGAGTACAAAAAGAGCTGCACAGTGGGAAAACAACCTTTATAGCCATTTGCGCAACTGACCCTTTTCCCTGGTGTGCTTTCTAACTCTTTGCATGCAAGGTAATTTTGCATTCGTTTAAAACTCAACTTTGTAAAAACAAAATCTGTAATACACAATTGTCTGACGTTTTGTCAGGCCTGATCAGGGACCAAACTGTTTGCAAAATTTATCAGCAGACGACAATAATCGCCATTAGCGGGCAAAGAGTTAATCACCCACCTATAGATTTTCACCTGATGGTGAAATATTTGTGAAAAAAATCGTCTGCTTCAACGTACCTGTATCTGTTATATGGACAGTGATGGAGAACTTGACTGGTCGCTGTTTGTAGAATAACTGATAAAATATCGGAAAACTCTGCACTTTTAACAAGGTCAAACAGGTATGAATAAAGTATTCTACAAAAATAAATTTTATCGTCTGCTCTAATACACTTTATCAGTAGACCCTGATTGATACTGCACCCCAATGCTCTCGATTTTTCCCTCAATCCAAGATGGCGGCTTTATATAGAATATATAGGGGGTCACTGAGTGCTTTGTGCTCAGGATGAGCGCCTCAGACTACTATCATTGCATCAATACATGATGTATGGAATGGATAGTCCATCTTAATAGTGAAATAGGTTAAGCCTAAAGGATGTGAAAAAGTTTGAAACTCCATGATCTATTGCCTTGCAGCGTTAACTGAAGATGTGAAAACTTATGCGTATTTATATAATACTACATTTTTTCACTGTTTGCCATTAGCTACCCATTTGAGAACACAGCAAAGACTCTGATAAGACTGTGCTCATGCCCAAAGGCCTAGAAATATTCATATAGTGCTTTCGTTTTTATTTTTAAATAAACATAATTTTTAACATATTATTCCTACTTTGTAGTTAGTCTATAAGCTGGTGCTAAGTCCTCCACTGAAGGCAAATATATACATTAATAGACTAGCTATGAACATAACCATCCGGCAAAGAAAAAAATACAGTTACAATTTTTTGCTTGTATTATGACAACACTTTTATTAGCAGACTAGTAGCTAGTCTAATGCCCAAACTGAGCCGAGTCTTTGCTTGGCATGAAAATATTTTGCGGTATTATTTAATTTTGATGGAATTTAACCTCAGAACTACTTTTAACCAATTTTCACAGAATACTCATACATAACTGCTGGTTTGGCTGTGATATGGCTGGCTTATCTGTGTACCCACTGGGTAATTTTGCATGTTTTTGTCGTCTGCTGATATTTTCTAACACAGTTTTTTTTTAAGTCAGAAATACCACCAGAGTGTCAAACAGTTTGGACCGAGATCAGGCCCGACAAATGTCGTGACCTGGTGTGGATTAAATTGCCAAATAGAACTAACTTAATCTACGAGTATTTCTCAAAGTTACTTCTGTTTTGCCAAAAGTGTGATTGAAATAAATGCAGCCCTTATACAATTTTATGACCCTATCTTGTATCTGGTCAGAGGCCAGCAATAAATCACATGATGCTAGTGAGAGAAGTTAATTGCTCTACTAAGCACCATGATGAAGTAATGTCTGTTAAGGAGCTGGAACACATTTGTGAATGCTTTGAAGTCTGTAGTAACCTGAATTCCTCCAACTAGCCTGGTAGAGTTCATAAGTCGTAGATGTTGAGCTAGCATAAATTAAAATTTTTGACTGGAATACGGCAAAAGTTAAGATGTGGAATGGTATTGGTTGGTATGGATTCATAGGCGTAATAACAACATCTACGACTGATATAAGTCTAGTGTGAGCAGTATAATTCTAGAAGGCAATGCGTCCGAAAATATAGCTAATGCCCGGGGAAACCAGTTTGAGCATCAGTTTAGTAGGCAACTGCGTCCAAAAAATATAGCTTGTGCCATTTGGCGCCAGTTTCAGTATCAATTTAGTAGGCATGCATATGCGTTCGAATTTTTACCAATGCTAAATCCAAAGGGCGGTAGTTTGAGAATAAGTTTAATAGGCAATGACGTTCGAATCTCTAACATAGCCAGTGCCAACGGATGTCAATTTGAGCATCGGTTCAGTAGGCAATTTCGTTCGAATCCCTAACATAGTGCCAAAAGATGGTAGTTTGAGCCTCAGTTTAGTAGGCAATACCATCCTAAGCTCAAAATTTGGCGCCAGTTTGAGCATTAAGTTAGTAAGCAATGACGTTGGAAGCTTTTACATAGCTAGTGCTATTGGGCGCCAGTTTGAGCATTAATTTAGTAAGCAATGACGTTGGAAGCTTTTACATAGCTAGTGCTATTGGGCACCAGTTTGAGCATAAATTTAGTAAGCAATGACGTTAGAAACTCTAGCAAAGCTACTACCGAAGGACGGCAACTTGATCATCAATTTAATTGGCAATGACGTTCAAAGCTCCAACATAGCAAGAACATGTACCAAAGAACACCAGTTTGAGCATCAATTTAGTAAGCAATGACGTTCAAATCTCCAACATACAGTCAAATCACAGGACTTAAAATTTAAGTAATAGATAAAGGATACTTTTCCGAGGATTTCTTGTTTAAACAGAAAGCCGAGGAAAAATCCTTTATCTAGCTTGTAGTATGGCGCAGGCGCAAATAAACACGTGTTACTGACACTTGCCGAAATTAACATTCGCTCCTCCCAGCATCCGGCCTAAGCTATCAATTATATTACATTTACCCACGGGTCAATTTGTTGCTATTTAGGAAGTTCCCGCCTACATCGCTGTTTAACTAAAATTGGAAGTCAGAGTACGTTTTTAAGCTCCTCCTTCGTCGTTATTCTAGGGTGTCTGATTTAAACATCAGCAAAGATCAAAGAAAAAAGCATCGGCCATACTACAATTTCGAATTATTTGTTGTTCGAATTATAAGTGTATGTTCAAGTGCCAAAGAAGGCCAGTTTTGGCATCAATTCAGTAGACAATGGCGTCAGAATCAATATCTTATCTAGTGCAATTAGACGCCAGTTTGGGCACCAGTTTAGTAGACAATTACTTTCGAACCTCTAACATAGGTAGTGCCGAAGGTCGCCAGCTTGCGCATCAATTTTGCAGGTAATGACATTCTAAGCTCTTACATAGCAGAGCCAAAAGACGCCAGTTTGGACATCAATTTAGTTAGCAATGACGTTCGAAGCTCTAAACCAGTGCCATTGGACGCCAGATAGCGCATCAATTTAGTTGACAATGACGTAAGAAGCACTATCATAGCTAGTGCCAAAGGACGCCGTTTTAATCATCAGTTCAGTAAGCAGACGTTCGAAGCACTAACTTAATCAGTACCAAAGAAGCATCAATTTAAGTAGGCAATCACGTTGGAATGATCGAATCTCTAACATAACCAGTGCCAAAGAACGCCTGTTTGGGCACCAGTTTAGTAGGCAATGACGTTCAAACGCCATAACATAGCTAGTGTCAAAGGAGGCCAGTTTGAGCATCGGTTTAGTAGGCAATTACTTTCGAATCTCTTACATAGCTAGTGTCAAAGGAGGCCAGTTTGGGTATCGGTTTAGCACGCAATTGCTTTCGAATCTCTTATATAGCTAGTGTCAAAGGAGGCCAGTTTGGGCATCAGTTTTGTAGGCAATGACCTCCGAAGTGCCGACATAGCAACCGAAGGATCTCAGTTTGAGGACAATTTCTTTCGAGACTCCAACATAGCTAGTGCTGCCATGACGTCACCATAGATTAGTGATTACTTTGGCTAAACTGAAAAATCGGTCCAATTTAGTACTCTGCAGATTTTATTAAATTTCAAGTGCGCTGCAGATTTAAACAATCGCTAGTGCTCTGCATATTAAGAATTTCTAGTGCTGGCTGACTTATTTTCTTCGCCCCTGTGAATGCACCTGGACTCTGGCTAAGAGATGTAAATCGGTCAATCAGTTATTCTCATGTCTAGCCTCTTAGTCTGCTATCATGATATTGAGCCAAATATAGAAGAGCTTAACACATATTTCAACTTATATTAAGCTGCACCAACAGGATTGTGAAGCAACAAAACATGAACAGACATATATTATCGAGCAATTAGCTCGACAAGTAAGACATATGGTCAACATGCACGCTGTTTCACAGACTACCCAGTAAGCTCGTAA
The DNA here is from genome assembly GCA_964019695.1 of Loripinus fragilis. Lineage (NCBI taxonomy): Eukaryota > Metazoa > Mollusca > Bivalvia > Lucinida > Lucinidae > Loripinus > Loripinus fragilis. The sequence goes on along the minus strand of OZ026519.1, from coordinate 99,047,792 downwards.
AATCGGGGCCACTATCGGCCCGCCAGCGAAGCGCCATCCATATGGCGTTTCGCTGGTGGGCCGATAGTGGCCCGAGATTGGATGATGGCAGAGTGTTTGTTCAAGTTAGCCCTGACTGTTGAATTTCTAACATCAATTCGCAAGCCCGGGATAAGAGTATGTAATTGATAATTATGTTTCTTATTTTTCAACCCAAACACATGTTGTGGGCACCAAACCATATGTTTAAGTTGATGGGTAAGAAAATAATATTAACTTAATGATCACAATGGACCTAGGAATATTCCAGTTAACTATAAATAAGATGCTGTAAAAAGCAAGCAAAAAGTCCCTGATCTGATATAGCACTGTTTGTTTTTTACTTTTTACTAATTCCTCTAGTTTACAATAAATACGTTGCTTTAGAAAGCAAGCAAAAAACACTTGATCTGATATACCACAGTTTGTTTTTACGTTTTACTATTACCTCTGGTTGACAATAAATACGTTGCTTCAGAAAGCAAGCAAAAAGCACTTGATCTGAACTAGCAATATTTGTCGAATGTTAGAGCCCTGGGAATAAACCTGAAAATCAGTTCACTTTACCTAGCCTGGCCACCAGGCGTTAAAATATTTACAAAAGGGGTAAAATCTGTAAAATCGGGGATGTACACAATACTGCTAGTCTACCCTTATGTCTCAGTTCAGTTTTTAACGTTAGCCAAAGTCTGCTAAAGACTTGCTATTGTAAATGACCAAAACGATTTTTATTTTTTACAGAAAAAAATCATACGTTTAACACAATAAGCATGCGCAGACAATTCCGTCATGGGTGGGGGGGGGGGGGGGGTCCTGACAATGTTTTTAGTCATCAACGTATTTCACAGAGGGCCGTACGGATCTCCCTCGAGAGGCAATTGAACACAAGTGCCCAATTGTTCTCGAGGGAGTTTGTACCAGTATTTCTAAGCACTTGTGATATCCTTTCTTTCTTTCTTTCTCTATATACTGCCTGACGCTCGCTTTCGAGCATTATCGGCAGGTGTACATTGTACACTCCGGGTTGCAGGATGAAAGCCTACAAGTAACCATATCGAAATTACCGTAGGGTTCTTTAACCTGCACAGGGGGTGACTTTCCCTGCACAGGGGACATCCAGTTAACGTCCCGATCCGAAGGACGATGCACTTATCTAGCGTCATCCCTGCAAATGACACTAGAGAAAGCGTGTTCGGACACCGAAATTTTTCTCGCCGCGAGCGGGAATCGAACCTGGAACCTCTAGCACCAGAGGCAAGTGCCTAACCACTGAGCTACCACGCTTCCAGGCGGGTCCTCTCAACGTCCGCCCATGAAATGATATGACACAGAGTGTGTCATGAGTGAAATTTTGCAATGCTCAACACGTTCTTTATAACTAACTTTAGGTTGCTTCAGTCAGTTATTTCTTATACGTAGCCAGGCGAAAGTCAGGAAGCCTGTGCTTCAACATCATATGCGCCTCGATGAGAGAAACCCTGCCCTATAGTTGCTTGCGAACATCAGCGCCTTTGTTGTTCACTTTCTGAAAAGTAAAGAAACTAGGTCAGACACCTCTTACATTTGTAATTCTCCATGTTTGGTGGGCTTCAACATGATAAAGCCTCTTACTACGCCCCTGATTCTGATGACCAACTTGTTTCTCATTGGTTAACAAAGCAACCACGCATAAATCAAACCAATGTTGTACATGGTTGTAGAATAATTTAGAAAGCAAGACTGATAGTCTTACTACTTACACTCAAACCAGTCTGCTGAGCTACATAGAAAAGCTGTAATAAAGAATTTTTGCATAAAGCAAGTTTAGTATACTTTCCAATAAGCGAACTACAAAGGCGCTGATCAGACGACGCCGATCCGTAGGCTGGTCTGTGCCTTTGTTGTTCGCATGCAGGAAAGTCAGGTTTTCTCGTGATTGTCTTGCACAGAGCAGATCCTGATGAGAATAAATGTGTTTTGGTGGCTTCTTATCGTTTGATGATGCCCCATTTATGGGACGCTATGCCTTGGTGGGCTTAAACAAACGGTTACATGTCCGAAATAAATGATCAAACATTTCACAATTATTTTTCATATATCGATAATTCGAACACATCATAATAAATATGATATTTGACATTCTTTCACTGCTCATAAAGAGTATTGGGGCGAGGTCGCCGAATGCTAATAAACAAATAGTGAGTGCGTATTGTGTATGTTCTGGTGGGAACAAAGATTAAGATATCGGTCGATCACCTTCAATGCTTTAGTGCAATAGTACCTTAGTAGTTACACAGATAATGTACATACGACTGGATAATGTACTAAATAGTTCATAAGACTGGGTTTTGAAGTATAATGTGCGTGTGCGTGTAAGCGTGTGTGTGCATGTGCGTCTGTGCGTGTCCTGCGGCAATGCAGATGTAGGGAAGTATATAGAGTTCATGGGGAGGGGGATTACGGAGTCGTAACTACGAGTAGACAAGTCAAAGCCTATAAAAGCGGGCTACCTTCGGTCCATCAGCGAAACGCCATTCAAATGGCGTTTCGCTGTTAGGCCGATGGTGGCTTGAGACTGTATGCTACCTAGGATATCGAATAGGAGCTCTAACTTGAATAGGCCTACGATTTTTTTCATCAGGTCTAAAAGTTCCCAGTAAACATGTAAACGTGAGCGGTCCACTGTGGACCCGTCATCGAACCGCCATAAAGTGTCTTGCTCTAGGACACAACGCGCAGTGCCTCACGTGAGGCTCGAACCAAGGTCATCTCGTGCTCAAGTGAAGGCCAATGCGCTCATCTAGCTTTGTATAACACTATTGACGTCGAGTTACATTCGCAAGTGTAATATGAAGGCTCATCTGACCCTTCCTTGAACGGGGATTTTGCAAGATCACTATGCCTATACTTATGCCAACGTTAATTTAAGGCGCTCACGTATAAATAGGTTAATTATTGCTTTCCTGGTTTAGGCTTATAACCAAATAATTGTTTTCGCTACTTAACTTAAAAACAATTATTAAGGCCGGGGTTACCAAAAAAGTTCGTCATTGAAACGTGTTTCTAGAAGTCCGAAACCACAGTAACATCGATTGATTAATATTCGGACAGAACATGACCTAATTGTGCAGCTATCAAGCTTTGAATCTGCATGATATACCATCTTGATTTAATTGAATATTATATCGATACCAAAGCATAGCTTTTTATAGTGTCAACATTAACTCGACTAAGCCAGTTTCTTGGCGCAGTCTGGTCTGATTTCACACTAACAGCACGTACTGAGACACGCAACTGTACGGTGAACGATCGAACTTTAATCAAACAAAACATTTGCTTAACCACATAAATATAGATTGTTCGCATATCTTGGTCAAGCGCTGACGTCAAAACGGAAAGGTTGCTTAAACAAACAGAAAACAACCATTCTGTTTTTATCGTACAAAATCCGCTTAGGGCTAAATATGATATTAATAAAACCTTACAAGCCACGTCATCAAAAAATATGTTTTCTCAAATGCAAACAAGGAAGCCGGTCAACATGCGCCCCCGCACAGTCTAGTTAAAATCTTTATTTACGCTATACATGCAGAAAGGATTATTCTATTTTTAAAAATTTAAGATCCTCGGCTCAGATCACATCTATAGCTAAACAGACTGGTTTGAGTCTTATTAATCAGGGGCGGATCCAGATAGGGGGTGCAGGGGGTCCGTAACCCTCTGGAAAATCACAAGTATATATACAGGTTTCCTCAGAACTGACCCACCTCGAGAAGCTATTTGACCTATTGGGTCCAATAGCTTCTCGAGGGAGGTCCGTTTCGGCCCTCTAAAAATATGTTGATGACTTTAACAACAACAAAAAAACGCCAAAAACGGAAAATGTTGCTTAAACAAACAGCAAACAACCATCCTGTTAATCAGCCCGAACACCGGAGCAGACTGATCAGTGACTGTGGTATTCATTACAGGGTGGTGGTTCCGAAAAAAAGACACGCTGTCCTTAATTAAGAAATGATTAACACTGAGTGTGTGTTCTTATTATTGGACAGGTTAATGAGTTACTTGGGATTAAAGGTAAATAACAACAATTAGCCAATAGTTAGTCAGACTAACATGCGTCTCTGACTTTTTTCCAATATCTGGGCATGTACTTAACTTGGTTAACCTAAGTTCTGCCGAGGGCGCATAACTTCTCCTTATACCACCCTTACCAAATCAAGCAGGCAATATTTCGTGATGTGGAAGGTCTACGCTGATATAGGTGGTATAAAATAGTTATACCATGTTTGTCCACCTGTACGTAAGATAATCCACTCGCTAAAGCTCATGGATTATTTCCACGTACAGGCGAACAAGCCACGGTATAATTTTTACTTCTGCAATAGGTTACACTCTTGTGTTATAAGGATTCATGCGATCCATCAAAACGCAGGAAGGTGTCCTTTATCTTAACGCATTTCGAAGTTCGATCTAGCATGCGTGCGTTTGTGCATTTTGAAATCGTTTCCATATGTATATTCAATAATGTTACCTGATGGGTGCTGGTCAATGACAGCAGGGCCCGGAATTACAATGCCTCCCTAAAGTTAAGCAAGACTTAAGTTAAGTATTGACATTTCAACAATTTATATTAAATGCTAAATAAATTGCCTGGATCGTTGTGGTATTTGTGGTCAAAGATATCTTTGTGATCTTCAGAAAAATTAAAACTACTTTGATTTTAATCAGTTTTAAACGTTATTTTTCGCATCTTGAAAAATCAATACTTAACTTAAATCTTCATTAACTCTAAGGAGGCATTGTAATTTCGGGCCCAGGTTAACACAGACCATTTCCTTAAGTAGGCAGAAGCATAATGTCAATGACACCAGCATAACAAAGACAATTCATTTTATTGTAATTTCGGGCCCAGGTTAACACAGACCATTCCCTTAAGTAGGCAGAAGCATAATGTCAATGACACCAGCATAACAAAGACAATTCATTTTATTGTAATTTCGGGCCCAGGTTATCACAGACAATTCCTTTTAGTAGGCAGAAGCATAATGTCAATGACACCAGCATAACAAAGACAATTCATTTTATTGTAATTTCGGGCCCAGGTTAACACAGACAATTCCTTTTAGTAGGCAGAAGCATAATGTCAATGACACCAGCATAACAAAGACAATTCATTTTATTGTAATTTCGGGCCCAGGTTAACACAGACAATTCCTTTTAGTAGGCAGAAGCATAATGTCAATGACACCAGCATAACAAAGACAATTCATTTTATTGTAATTTCGGGCCCAGGTTAACACAGACAATTCCTTTTAGTAGGCAGAAGCATAATGTCGATGACACCAGCATAACAAAGACAATTCATTTTATTGTAATTTCGGGCCCAGGTTATTAACACAGACAATCCATTTTTATAAGCAGAAGCATAATGTCGACGACACCAGCATAACAAAGACAATTCATTTTATTGTAATTTCGGGCCCAGGTTATTAACACAGACAATCCATTTTTATAAGCAGAAGCATAATGTCAATGATATCAGATTACACAGACAATTCATTTTAGTAGGCAGAAGCATGTGTCAATGACGCCAGCATAACACACACAATTCATTTTAGTAGGCAGAAGCATAATGTCAATGACGCCAGATTACACAAACAATTCATTTTAGTAGGCAATAGCATATGTCAATGACGCCGGCATAACACACCCAATTCATTTTAGTAGGCAGAAGCGTCTGTCAAAGTCGCCAGCATAAAAAAGACAATTCATTTTAGTAGGCAGAAGCATAATGTCAATGACACCTTATTACACAGACAATTCATTTAAGTAGGCAGAAGCATATGTCAATGACACCAGCATAACACACACAATTCATTTTAGTATGCAGAAGCATATGTCAATGACACCAGATTATGCAGACAATTCCTTTTAGTAGGCAGAAGCATAATGTCCATGACACCAGCATAACAAAGACAATTCATTTTAGTAGGCAGAAGCATGTGTCAATGACGCCAGCATAACACACACAATTCATTTTAGTAGGCAGAAGCATAATGTCAATGACGCCAGATTACACAAACAATTTATTTCAGTAGGCAGTAGCATATGTCAATGACGCCGGCATAACAAAGACAATTCATTTTATTGTAATTTCGGGCCCAGGTTATTAACACAGACAATCCATTTTTATAAGCAGAAGCATAATGTCAATGACGCCAATATAACACAGACAATTCATTTTAGTATGCAGAAGCATATGTCAATGACACCAGATTACGCAGACAATTCATTTTAGTAGGCAGAAGCATATGTCAATGACGCCAGCATAACACACACAATTCATTTTAGTAGGCAGAAGCATAATGTCAATGACGCCAGATTACACAAACAATTCATTTTAGTAGGCAATAGCATATGTCAATGACGCCGGCATAACACACCCAATTCATTTTAGTAGGCAGAAGCGTCTGTCAATGTCGCCAGCATAAAAAAGACAATTCATTTTAGTAGGCAGAAGCATAATGTCAATGACACCTTATTACACAGACAATTCATTTAAGTAGGCAGAAGCATATGTCAATGACACCAGCATAACACACACAATTCATTTTAGCATGCAGAAGCATATGTCAATGACACCAGATTGTGCAGACAATTCCTTTTAGTAGGCAGAAGCATAATGTCCATGACACCAGCATAACAAAGACAATTCATTTTAGTAGGCAGAAGCATAATGTCAATGACACCAGCATAACACAGACAATTCATTTTAGTAGGCAGAAGCATGTGTCAATGACGCCAGCATAACACACACAATTCATTTTAGTAGGCAGAAGCATAATGTCAATGACGCCAGATTACACAAACAATTCATTTTAGTAGGCAATAGCATATGTCAATGACGCCCGCATAACACACCCAATTCATTTTAGTAGGCAGAAGCGTCTGTCAATGTCGCCAGCATAAAAAACACAATTCATTTTAGTAGGCAGAAGCATAATGTCAATGACACCTTATTACACAGACAATTCATTTTAGTAGGCAGAAGCATATGTCAATGACGCCAGCATAACACAGACAATTCATTTTAGTATGCAGAAGCATATGTCAATGACACCAGATTAGGCAGACAATTCATTTTAGTAGGCAGAAGCATAATGTCAAATACACCAGTTAACACAGACAATTCATTTTAGTAGGCAGGAGCATAATGTCAACGACACCAGAATAACTCAGACAATTGATTTTAGTAGGCAGAAGCATAGTGTCAATGACACCAGAATAACTCAGACAATTGATTTTAGTAGGCAGAAGCATAATTACAACGACACCAGAATACACAGACTATTCATTTTAGCAATGTTATTACATCATTTTAATAGGCAGTAGGCAGAAGCATAATATCCATGACACCAGCATAACAAAGACAAATTATTTTAGTAGGCAGAAGCATAATGTGCATGACATTAGCATAACGAAGACAATTCATTTTAGTAGGCAGAAGCATAATGTCGATGACACCAGCATTACAAAGACAAATCATTTTAATAGGCAGAAGCATAATGTGCATGGCATTAGCATAACAAAGACAATTCATTTTAGTAGGCAGAAGCATAATGTCAATGACGCCGGCATAACACAGACAATTCATTTTAGTAGGCAGACGCATAATGTCAATGACGCCAGCATAAAAAAGTAAATTCAGTTTAGTAGGCAGAATCATAATATCATTGACACCAGATTACACAGACAATTCATTTTAGTATGCAGAAGCATATGTCAATGACACCAGATTAGGCAGACAATTTATTTTAGTAGGCAGAAGAATAATGTCAAATGCACCAGTTAACACAGACAATTCATTTTAGTAGGCAGGAGCATAATGTCAATGACACCAGAATAACTCAGACAATTCATTTTAGTAGGCAGAAGCATAATCACAACGACACCAGAATACACAGACTATTGATTTTAGCAATGTAATTACATCATTTTAATATAGACAATTCCTTTCAGTAGGCAGAAGCATAATATCCATGACACCAGCATAACAAAGACAAATTATTTTAGTAGGCAGAAGCATAATGTGCATGACATAAGCATAACAAAGACAATTTATTTTAGTAGGCAGAAGCATAATGTCGATGACACCAGCATAACAAAGACAAATCATTTTAATAGGCAGAAGCATAATGTGCATGACATTAGCATAACAAAGACAATTCATTTTAGTAGGCAGAAGCATAATGTCAATGACGCCAGCATAACACAGACAATTCATTTTAGTAGGCAGAAGCATAATGTCAATGACGCCAGCATAACACAGACAATTCATTTTAGTATGCAGAAGCATATGTCAATGACACCAGATTAGGCAGACAATTTATTTTAGTAGGCAGAAGCATAATGTCAATGACGCCAGCATAACACAGACAATTCATTTTAGTAGGCAGTAGCATAATGTCGATGACGCCAGATTACACAAACAATTCATTTTAGTAGGCAGAAGCATAATGTCGATGACACCAGTTAACACAGACAATTCAATTTAGTAGGCAGAAGCATAATGTCCTTAGCACCAGAATAACACCGACAATTCATTTTAATAGGCAGAAGCATAATTACAACGACACCAGAATACACAGACTATTCATTTTAGCAATGCAATTACATCATTTTAATATAGACAATTCCTTTCAGTAGGCAGAAGCATAATATCCATGACACCAGCATAACAAAGACAAATTATTTTAGTAGGCAGAAGCATAATGTGCATGACATAAGCATAACAAAGACAATTTATTTTAGTAGGCAGAAGCATAATGTCGATGACACCAGCATAACAAAGACAAATCATTTTAATAGGCAGAAGCATAATGTGCATGACATTAGCATAACAAAGACAATTCATTTTAGTAGGCAGAAGCATAATGTCAATGACGCCAGCATAACACAGACAATTCATTTTAGTAGGCAGAAGCATAATGTCAATGACGCCAGCATAGCACAGACAATTCATTTTAGTAGGCAGAAGCATAATGTCGATGACACCAGTTAACACAGACAATTCAATTTAGTAGGCAGAAGCATAATGTCCTTAGCACCAGAATAACACCGACAATTCATTTCAGTAATGTCAATGACGCCAGGTTAATATAGACAGTGTATTTATGTATGCAGAAACATAATGCGACGGTCGATGACATCAGATTATCAAATACAATCCATTTTAGTAATTTATATGACAGCAGGTTAACAATCATAATTAATTTTAGTAAGCAGAAGCATAATTTTAATGACACCAGGTTAACACAGACCATTCATTTTTGTAAATAGAAGCCTATGTCAATGACACCAGGTTGGCACAAGATATTCTTTTTTATCAGCAGAATGTCAATGACACCAGGTTAATACAGACAGTTCATTTTTTATCAGCAGAAGCATATGTCAATGACATCAGGTTAATACAGACAATTCGTTTTTTATCAGCAAAAATATATATGTCAATGACATCAGGTTAACACAGACAATTCATTTTTATCAGCAGAAACATATGTCAATGACATCAGGTTAACACAGACAATTAATTTTTTATCAGCAGATGCATATGTCAATGACATCAGGTTAACACAGACAATTCGTTTTTTATCAGCAGAAACATATGTCAATGACATCAGGTTAACATAGACAATTATTTTTTTATCAGCAGAAGCATATGTCAATGACATCAGGTTGGCAAAAGCAATTCATATTAGTAATGTACATGCCATCAGGTTAACACAGACAATTCATTTTAGGAAGTAGAATCATATGTCAATGACATCAGGTTAACACAGACAAATCATTTTAGGAAGCAGAAGCATATGTCGATGACAGCAGGCTGACACAGACTATTCATTTTAGGAAGCAGAAACATATGTCAATTACACCAGGTTAACACAGACAAATCATTTTAGGAAGCAGAATCATAGGTCATGACACCAGGTTAACACAGACAAATCATTTTAGGATGCAGAATCATATGTCGATGACAGCAGCTTGACACAGACAAATCATTTTAGGAACCAGAATCATATGTCATGACACCAGGTTAACACAGACAAATCATTTTAGGAAGCACGATCATATGTCGATGACAGCAGGTTGACACAGACAATTCATTTTAGGAAGCAGAAGCATATGTCAATGACACCAGGTTGACACAGAAAATTCATTTTAGGAAGCAGAATCATATGTCGATGACAGCAGGTTGACAAAGACAAATTATTTTAGGAAGCAATATCATATGTCAATGACACCAGGTTGACACAAACAAATCATTTTAGGAAGCAGAATCATATGTCAATGACAGCAGGTTGACAAAGACAAATCATTTTAGGGAGCAGAATCATATGTCAATGACACCAGGTTGACAGAGACAAATCATTTTAGGAAGTAGAATCATATGTCAATGACAGCAGGTTGACAAAGACAAATCATTTGAGGAAGCAGAATCATATGTCAATGACACCAGGTTGACACAGACAAATCATTTTAGGAAGCAGAATCATATGTCAATGACAGCAGGTTGACAAAGACAAATCATTTTAGGAAGCAGAATCATATGTCAATGACACCAGATTGACACAGACAATCCAGTTTAGGAAGCAGAATCATATGTCAATGACACCAGGTTGACACAGACAATCCAGAATCATATGTCAATGACACCAGGTTGACACAGACAATCCAGTTTAGGAAGCAGAATCATATGTCAATGACATCAGGTTGACACAGACAATCCAGTTTAGGAAGCAGAATCATATGTCAATGACACCAGGTTGACACAGACAATTCATTTTAGGAAGCAGAATCATTTGTCAATGACACCAGGTTGACACAGAGAATTCATTTTAGGAAGCAGAATCATATGTCAATGACACCAGGTTAACACAGACAAATCGTTTTAGGAAGCAGAATCATATGTCAATGACACCAGGGTGACACAGACAATTCATTTTAGGAAGTAGAATCATATGTCAATGACACCAGACTGACACATAAAGTTCATTTTAGGAAGCAGAATCATTTGTCAATGACACCAGGTTGACACAGATATGTCAATAACACCAGGATGACACAAACAATTCATTTTAGGAAGTAGAATCATATGTCAATGACACCAGGTTGACACAGAATTTCATTTTAGGAAGTAGAATCATATGTCAATGACACCAGGTTGACACAGATATGTCAATAACACCAGGTTGACACAGACATTTCATTTTAGGAAGTTGAATCATATGTCAATGACACCAGGTTGACACAGAGAATTCATTCTAGGAAGCAGAAGCATATGTTTGTTTGTTTTATTCTTTACGTCCCATCAACATTCTTTCAGTTCAACAGGGACGGGTCTTCCTAGGTTAAGCCACCAGTACTAAGCTAGGATAAATGTGTCTTGCTCAAGGACTACAACACAGTGACGCGGGTGAGGCTCGAACCCGCTGCCTCTCGGTCTTGAGTCAAGCACTCTACCACTGAGCCACTGCGCTCCCAGAATCATATGTCAGGTTGACACAGCAATTCATTTTAAGGAGCAGAAGCATAATGCCATTGACACCAGATTACACAGACAATTCATTTTAGTCAGAAGAAACATAATGCCATTGACACCAAATTACACAGACAATTCATTTTAGGGAACAGAAGCATAATGCCATTGACACCAAATTACACAGACAATTCATTTTAGTCAGAAGAAACATAATGCCATTGACACCAAATTACACAGACAATTCATTTTAGGGAACAGAAGCATAATGCCATTGACACCAAATTACACAGACAATTCATTTTAAGGAACAGAAGCATAATGCCATTGACACCAAATTACACAGACAATTCATTTTAGTCGGAAGAAGCATAATGCCATTGACACCAGATTACACAGGCAATTCATTTTAACAATGTAAATGACATCAGGTTAACAAAGACAATTCTTTTTAGTAGGCAGTAGCAACATGTCCATGGCACCAGAATAACACAGACACCTCATTTTAGTAATGTCAATGACGCCAGGTTAATACAGGCAATTTATTTATGTAAGCAGAAGCATAATACGACAGTCGATGGCATCAGATTATCACAGACAATCCATTCTAGTATGACATCAGGTTAGCAATCATAATTATTTTTTGTAACAGAGACATATTGCCAATGACACCAGGTCAACACAGACAATTCATTGCAGTAAGCAGAAGCATAATGTCAATTAACACAGATTGTTATACATGTATTAATGCCAGCAAAGTCACCCTCTCATTGGCTGATACTGCATACAAGAGCTTTGATCAAAAATTTATCTCGATCGTGATTTCTAAATTTATGTAGTTCCTTGGCATGTGAAAAATCTGATGTCCGGAATCCCAAAACTATTTTAGCTGTCAGACAGCCTTAAAAGTCATGTTTACCTATCCACAGCTTATTTTATTTCTAAAAACAGCCTTAATAATCATATAAAACATGCATTCTTTTGAGGTTAACATCAGGCTTTTACAACCAAAGAAAGTGATGTCCACCTCGCCTCTTACAACCTGAGAACAAATCCTGATGTCAACCTCAAAAGAATGTTCGGCTCGGTGGACATCAGTTATTTCTAGTTTAAGAATAAATGGTCGGTCACTGAAAACATATTAACACATATCTTCATTCTGATAAGCAGAAATGATGTCAGTGAAACCATGCAGGCCTAAACATTAGGCAGAAATATAACTTGAATCATAAAGCAACCACAACAGGTCTACTTAGAAAATTATACAACATGTTTACGCCACAGTATTTGATCTACACAGAAAATTGATTCTTGAAAATTACCACAGCTGGTGTGCACAGTGTTTTCATTATTTAGAATAAGCACAGAACATTATATTAAGCAAATATACTATAATAGCACCATGTTGATTTCTTTTCTATTATTCTATTAGGTAATCTGAATAGACAATGGACACCTTGCGTTGAATATCATGGGCATACTTCGCTGTCCCCACATCAAAGCTGTTATAAAAAATACCATGTTCGCATGACCCTCTTCGAAAGAGGCGGCTCATCTGTATAAGAGCGACATGCTGTATAAGTGCTTACGAATCACTCAAGGACGAGTTTGTTTACCAGTTTAACAGCTGTTCATCTTGGCATGTCCTAAACATGTTATAATTAAATTTCATTTCTGTGATTTTATTCAAATATTATAAGACTCTTGAAGAAGATTGTTGGCTCTAATAATTTTTCAGCGCAGTTCATTAAAATAATTTCCCATTATACAAAGATTGGTAGTAGTAATGGCCGGTACCCATAGTGCCCCCCATTACTACTATTGGCTATAACGTTAATGTATTGCAACAGACTGCATGCTTAGTGGTCAACCCAATCACGGTTGGCAACTTTGCTTTCCTCTTTAATTGCACGCCGGTGGATCAGACTTCAGACTGTATGACGGTTCGGACTTAAAGACTTATCTATTGATGAGATGGTTGGGGCCTGATGCTTTGGCTGTTTGTCGGGCCCTCTGGGGTTTACCTGTTGGATTTCTTTTGCTCCGGTATTCAGTTTTATTTACCGTTGAGTCCTTATCTTGCTTTATCTTCTTTTTATATCATTATTTATATGTTCATGGATATGATGCATTGATAAGTTATGGGTCTTTTATGCAAACTAAACATCTATGTGTCTTGATCCACATCTGAACTAAGGTGAGGTTGGTGCACCGTTAAACCGGTTTAAGCCCTCCAGTAAAATATTTTACTGACCTTCCAAGGCGGAACTTTTTGTGGAGCTTTTTTTCTGTCTTGTGTTTGCTATGCCATTGTGCGCATCTGTCTGTATGTGCCTTGTGGTCACCTGCTGGGAAAGGGCTGACCTCTTGGCTCTCGTTTGTGGTGTCTAACTGTGAGTTTGTCACTTTCCCATTGGTATCCTGGGTCAGGTGTGGTACTTGATTGTATTGATTCCTGATCTTAGGCCTATTTTCTATATGGAGTTTATCATTTTGGTCGATATTGTTTTCTGTTCATTTCTATACTTATTACACTTTCATATTTGGCTGAGCATGGCAATTAGTTTGGTTTTGTTTTACCAGAAATTACACCATTCTTTACTTGAGTTGTCTATTGATTTAACGACAGCAACCATCTAGCTTACCTTGATGAAATGCCCATTCTGTGTCATTTTATTGTGCACTGATGACTGACTTCCCATGAATTTGGCGCTACAATACGAGTACTAAAATGTGACATATGACTATGATTCATTAATGAATAATTTTAAATAATTTAATAATTTGAATAATTTAAATCCTAGGAATCCCAAATTTGGTTTGTGAATACATTTACAGTTAAGCGACCACTGTGACCTTGATTTTCTGGCATCAGTTTTAAGAATAATGTGCTGTCTAGTGTTGTCAAATGATTTTCCATAAATATGTCGCATGCTAGATACATTACCATAACATACCATGCATAAGCCGGGTGCTTTCAAAAGATCAAGCAACATCCTCGCTTGAAGCATGTGTTAAATGGTAACAAACCACAGTTCAGATGTTAATAATCAGAGCTTAGAATAAATCTACATGTACAAGCTCTAGAAGTTCAAAATGGAAGCATGCAGTGGGCAAGAATACATACAACGATAGGGCTAAACGACCGCCAGCTTTTTTGAAAAGCTAATACTTGTCCAGTAATACCAGAGACGAGTTCAACAATGCGAGCGCTTTCAAGCGCTCGTTGTACTGATGCCAGGCTTTACACATTACGAATAAAGATAGGTACCAATCAACGAGCGCTCGGCGAGCTCTCGCATTATTGAACTCGCCTCTGTTGTTATGCAGTGAGATGGGTACCTGTTTTGTTATTGGTATGACGAATAGAAGTATAATGCCTTCAATGTTTACCGTCGTGAGTTGGCTCCCGGTACCGTTAGTTTAACAGGTGACAGGGCCCAGGGCGACGACAGTAAACATTGAGCTTAGTATAGTGGTAGGGAGATTTGATTGACGAATGAATGAATCTCATGTGTGGTGAATATCCTGACTAACTAGCCAAACCGTTTGTAAATTAAAGACATAATGGAGACGTTCATAATTCTAGGGTAAAATGATACATTGATTCTTAGAAATCAGGCATCATGTCAGCGAAATATTCCAATTTTAAGGTACGTTTGTCTATATTATAGGAAATAATAATCAGCTTAAATGGGTAAAACTTTAAACCAAAGGAACACTAGATTCTGCATTCCTCACTTGATACTGAGAATACATTGTATATGTATATATTTATGGCATCCAGCATATTGGGTGGATTATCTGATTAACGTTGACAAAAGTATTCCGGAGGTATAGAAAAGAGCCCCAGAAAGGGCACTTGCTGGTCAGCTGTGTACCGATGCGTGAACAAAAGACTGCAAATTATTTTGAATTTGAATTTGATACCCATTTTCACCGTCCTCTTTTTAAAATGTAACCCTTTCTACTGTGTCCGGTCAAAAAAGAAACCCGTTTCACTATTGTGCATTAAAACGCTTACTCTTTTCCTTCTGCAATCTTTGTATGTTGTTGCATGTGCACAAGAAAATACTGTTATTTGCTGAATCCTACGTTTTTTAACAGTAAGATAAGTACAAACATTGTGCACACAAACCAGATGCCCCTTGGAGCACAGCACTGATCAGACTGTACAAGTGTGCACCTTTTGCACCATAATTTCTACTGTAATATGACACTGTATAAGATTCTAATATTTCATCTGGCATCTGCAATGCAGCTCAGGGGGCAGCTAAGTTATTTGATTTAATCCCAAATTTGTGTGTGCTTTCTTTCAAATTTGTAAAAAGCATACCCTTTTCCTACAAATACAGCGCTGCGCATTGCCCAGCTTAAAAAGTACCCTTGCACATCGCTTTTTTTTTGTTCACGCATCGGTACACAGCTGACCAAGCAAGTGACCCCACCCCTAGGAAATTAGCACACCCATCGTGGACATGTACATGGTTTGGACACAGTCTCAACATGCAGACGTCATTTGTAGATATTTTATTTTTCTGTTTGTTTGCAGTTGTTTTTGTGTTATAGTTCTGTGTGCTCATTTTGTTTTGTGCGTTAGAGTTCTGTGCGCTCATTTTGTTTTGTGCGTTAGAGTTCTGTGCGCTCATTTTGTTTTGTGCGTTAGAGTTTTGTGTGCTCATTATGTTTTGAGCGTTAGAGTTTTGTGTGCTCATTATGTTTTGAGCGTTAGAGTTCTGTGTGCTCATTATGTTTTTGTGTGTAAGAGTTTTGTGTGCTCATTATGTTTTGTAAATATGAGTTCTGTGTGCTCACTATGTTTTGTGCGTTAGAGTTCTGTGTGCTCACTATGTTTTGTGCGTTAGAGTTTTGTGTGCTCATTATGTTTTGAGCGTTAGAGTTCTGTGTGCTCATTATGTTTTGTGCGTTAGAGTTCTGTGTGCTCACTATGTTTTGTGCGTTAGAGTTCTGTGTGCTCACTATGTTTTGTGCGTTAGAGTTTTGTGTGCTCATTATGTTTTGAGCGTTAGAGTTCTGTGTGCTCACTATGTTTTGTGCGTTAGAGTTCTGTGTGCTCATTATGTTTTGAGCGTTAGAGTTCTGTGTGCTCATTATGTTTTGAGCGTTAGAGTTCTGTGTGCTCATTATGTTTTGTGCGTTAGAGTTCTGTGTGCTCATTATGTTTTGTGTGTCATAAGTTTGTGTGCTCATTATGTTTTGTGCGTTAGAGTTTTGTGTGCTCATTTTGTTTTGTATGTTATAGTTCTGTGTGCTCATTTTGTTTTGTGCGTTAGAGTTCTGTGTGCTCATTATGTTTTGTGCGTTAGAGTATTGTGTGCTCATTATGTTTTGTGCGTTAGAGTTCTGTGTGCTCACTATGTTTTGTGCGTTAGAGTATTGTGTGCTCATTATGTTTTGTGCGTTAGAGTTCTGTGTGCTCACTATGTTTTGTGCGTTAGAGTATTGTGTGCTCATTATGTTTTGTGCGTTAGAGTTCTGTGTGCTCACTATGTTTTGTGCGTTAGAGTATTGTGTGCTCATTATGTTTTGCGCGCTAGAGTTCTGTGTGCTCACTATGTTTTGTGCGTTAGAGTATTGTGTGCTCATTATGTTTTGTGCGTTAGAGTTCTGTGTGCTCATTATGTTTTGTGCGTTAGAGTTCTGTGTGCTCATTATGTTTTGTGTGTCATAAGTTTGTGTGCTCATTATGTTTTGTGCGTTAGAGTTTTGTGTGCTCATTTTGTTTTGTATGTTATAGTTCTGTGTGCTCATTTTGTTTTGTGCGTTAGAGTTCTGTGTGCTCATTATGTTTTGTGCGTTAGAGTATTGTGTGCTCATTATGTTTTGTGCGTTAGAGTTCTGTGTGCTCATTATGTTTTTGTGTGTCTTAAGTTTGTGTGCTCATTATGTTTTTGTGTGTTATAGTTTTGTATGCTCATTTTATTTTGTGCGTTAGAGTTTTGTGTGCTCATTATGTTTTTGCGCGCTAGAGTTTTGTGTGCTCATTATGTTTTGTGCGTTAGAGTTCTGTGTGCTCATTATGTTTTTGTGTGTTATAGTTTTGTGTGCTCATTTTATTTTGTGCGTTAGAGTTTTGTGTGCTCATTATGTTTTGTGTGTTAGAGTATTGTGTGCTCATTATGTTTTTGTGTGTTATAGTTTTGTGTGCTCATTTTATTTTGTGCGTTAGAGTTCTGTGTGCTCATTATGTTTTGTGTGTTAGAGTATTGTGTGCTCATTATGTTTTTGTGTGTTATAGTTTTGTGTGCTCATTTTATTTTGTGCGTTAGAGTTTTGTGTGCTCATTATGTTTTGTGTGTTAGAGTTTTGTGTGCTCATTATGTTTTTGTGTGTTAGAGTTTTGTGTGCTCATTATGTTTTTTGCGTTAGAGTTTTGTGTGCTCATTATGTTTTTGTGTGTTAGAGTTTTGTGTGCTCATTATGTTTTTGTGCGTTAGAGTTCTGTGTGCTCATTTTGTTTTGTGCGTTAGAGTTTTGTGTGCTCATTATGTTTTTGTGTGTCATAAGTTTGTGTGCTCATTATGTTTTTGTGTGTTATAGTTTTGTGTGCTCATTTTAATTTTGTGAGTTAGAGTTCTGTGTGCTCATTTTGTTTTGTGCGTTAGAGTTCTGTGTGCTCATTATGTTTTTGTGTGTTATAAGTTTGTATGCTCATTATGTTTTTGTGTGTTATAGTTTTGTGTGCTCATTTTATTTTGTGAGTTAGAGTTCTGTGTGCTCATTTTATTTTGTGAGTTAGAGTTCTGTGTGCTCATTTTATTTTGTGAGTTAGAGTTCTGTGTGCTCATTTTATTTTGTGAGTTAGAGTTCTGTGTGCTCACTTTATTTTATGAGTTAGAGTTCTGTGTGCTCATTTTATTTTGTGCGTTAGAGTTCTGTGTGCTCACTATGTTTTTGTGTGTTATAAGTTTGTGTGCTCATTATGTTTTTTGCGTTAGAGTTTTGGATGCTCATTAAGTTTTGCGTGTTAGAGTTTTGTGTGCTTATTATTTTTTGTGTGCTTATTATGTTTTGTGTGCTTATTATGTTTTGTGTGCTTATTATGTTTTGCGCGCTTATTATGTTGTGTGTGCTTATTATGTTTTGTGTGCTCATCATGTTTAAGCGTGTTTTAGTTAGTTTTGTGTGCTCATTATGTTTTTGTGTGTTAGAGTTTTGTGTGCTCATTATGTTTTGCGCGTTAGAGTTTTGTGTGCTCATTATGTTTTGCGCGCTAGAGTTTTGTGTGCTCATTATGTTTTTGCGCGCTAGAGTTTTGTGTGCTCATTATGTTTTGCGCGCTAGAGTTTTGTGTGCTCATTATGTTTTTGCGCGCTAGAGTTTTGTGTGCTCATTATGTTTTTGTGTGTTAGAGTTTTGTGTGCTCATTATGTTTTGTGCGTTAGAGTTTTGTGTGCTCATTATGTTTTGTGCGTTAGAGTTCTGTGTGCTCATTATGTTTTTGTGTGTTAGAGTTCTGTGTGCTCATTATGTTTTGTGTGTTAGAGTTTTGTGTGCTCATTATGTTTTGCGCGCTAGAGTTTTGTGTGCTCATTATGTTTTTGCGCGCTAGAGTTTTGTGTGCTCATTATGTTTTGTGCGTTAGAGTTTTGTGTGCTCATTATGTTTTGTGCGTTAGAGTTTTGTGTGCTCATTATGTTTTGTGCGTTAGAGTTTTGTGTGCTCATTATGTTTTTGTGTGTTGGAGTTTTGTGTGCCCATTATGTTTTATGTGTTAAAGATTTGTGTGCGGATTTCGTTTTTACAAATGATCACAAATGATCGTGCCGTTTAATACAAGGTTCATCTTTTGAACTAACAGTTACCGAAGCTGTATAACAGGTTTCGAGGTTTTTGTTTCATTTCAGAAGAAGATTATGTTTAAATGATTTCAAACACATCTTAAGTACATTATTTACAGTGCTACTATTTTGATACTTTATATGTATTATCGCCAAGCCCCTAGGTATGAATGGATGCCAAAGCCAATGATATTCTCGTTCGCGGATATTTGTAAAATACAGTAAAGCCTGTGTAAAACGGCCACTGTCAAAAAGACCACAAATTGGTTTTCAAGACCAATTATCGCTTAATGCAGCTCAAAAGTATTGCTCCAAGAGGGGGCATTCTGCAATACTTTCGACCATCATTTAAGCTACCGTTTGTCATTAAGATCTTTGTTTTTATATTTTTGAGCGGCCGTTTTACACAGGTTTTACTGTATAACATAAATGTGCACGTTGATAACTTCAAATTGCGCCTCTCTATAAAATCAGGTATTTTATGCACAATTTATGCGACAAATTGGACCTATCATGGTGAACGTGACAAAACTAATGTTAGACCTTTTGCTGAAAATAAAGAATCACATCTGCCTGCACTAAAATCCATATGCATGTACTAATGAACTATGACTATCTTCTTGCAATAAAGGTACTAAAACATTATGTCTGCACTGTTGGACCGTATTCGCCTACACAAAAGGACCATATCTGCCTGCATTAAATTCTATCTGCACCGCTTAAGGACCATATCGCCCCCTTAGCGGCAGAAGGTGCTATGTGCTTTTTTCATACTTTTGAGAAAAACGCGTTTAAAGATTTGCAGTTTCCTGAAAAATCAGGTTTACAATATAACTGTTTGGTGTTGATATTGAAAATAATGTATGAGTGTATAGTTTGAAATGAAACTAGTTTAAAACAATTTAGTTTAGAAATAAAGAGTTACTCTACCTTTTTGGAGATAGCTCTTTTTACCGTACAGCAAATTCTCAATTCTTAGGGGTGAAAAGGTGTCATATGTCACATAGCACCTTTTGTAACCAATGGAATTTAGGTCATGTGTTGATTGAAAAGGTGCTATTTGACAAATAACACCTTTTGTCAAAACTAAGTTATATTCTATCTTTAAAGAAAAGGGTGCTTTCTGCCAAATGGTACCTTTTGTCAGCGAAAAATGTATTGCTCTAGTCATTTTGGTTAAATCAAAATGGGCTATTTGCTAGTTATGTGAGATTGTGACATACGTATATATGAATGTGTCATCTATATATACGAATATGTAAACATATGAAATTTCAAGGTAAGAATATGACTTTCTACTATGTAAGAATGCGACATTTCTATGTTAAAATGAGACATATCTATGAAAGAATGCGCAGCTATCTCTATATAAGAATGCACTACCTTTATGTACGAATATGACATCTCTATATAAGAATGTGACATCTCTTTTTAAATGTTATGCCTCTATGTAAAATGAAACACAACCCTTTGTAAGACCTAGACATCTTTATGTAAGAAAGTCACATCACTATTTACCATGACATTTCTAGAATGTTATTTTCTGGGTGAGAATGCAACGTCTCTATTTAAGAATGTAAAACTCTCTAAAATATAAGATTTTGACATGTTAATGTAATAATATAAAAATAATGTTTCATCCTTATGTAAGAATGTGTCATCTTTATATAAGATTGTGTCATCTGTATCTTAGATCAAGTTGCATCACTATATGACAATGTGTTATCTCTACATTTAAGAATGCAACATCTCTATAAAAGTGGTGACAAGTCTATGTAAGAATATAACATGTCTATGAAAGAATGTGACACGTATAATACAAATGTAACATAATATGTATGTAAGAATGTGACATTTGTACATATGAATGTGACATCTCATAGTAAGAATAACTATAATATTTGTATGCAGGAGTGTGATATTACATTGCAATAATGTGGCATATCTATGTAAGAATTGGACAATGCCACACCTGTTTGTAAGAATATGACAGTTCGTTTTAGCAATTTCACATTATGTAGGAATAAGACATCTGTATATAAGGATGTGATATTTCTCTGTAAGACAAATATGATATTTCTTTAAATTTCTTGATTTCATAATTTGATTTTTTGATGAGTAAAGGTATAAAATGTTGTTCGTTACTAAACTTAAAGGTTATTAAAGCCAGTTATGGAAATAAATATTTTTTGACAGTAATGAAAACAGTTTTAAAATAAAAATTGAGAAAATAAAGCACGATAATTTAACAAAACAATTAATGTATTCCTTCAAATCCAAGGTGGACACCACAATGCATTCCTATCTACCTTGACAAGTCCTCATGCTAACCGCAGAAGAACATTTCAGTTGTCTAATGTAAGAATTTGATACCCCTATGGAAAAATGTGACATCTGTATGTAAGAATGTGACATCTCTTTGTAAGATAAAATGACATCACTATTTATAAATGTGACATCTCTCTATTTAAGAATGTGATATCTCTAAGTAAGAATACAACATATGTGTGTTAAATGTGACATATATAATATGTAGGAATCTCTTATTTATCAATAAGGATGTGACTTCGTCATGTTAAAGTCTGACATCTGTATGTAATAATGTGACACCTGTAATGTAAGAATGTGACATGTATCTAAGTTTGCGACACATCTTTGTAAAAATATAACATCTCTATGAAAGGATTTGATATCTGTATGTAAGAATGTTACATATATATGTACCAAATTGACATTTTTATACAATAATAAGCTATGTGTTATATGCAAAAAGGTGCTATTTGACAAATAGCACTTTTTTCAAAACAAAGAAAAAGGCGTTATCTGTCAAATGGTACATTTTGTCACCCAATACTGTATTGTTGTAATCATTCTGGTATATGCAAAAGGTATTATTTGTCATGAAACACATTTTACTCTAAATAAGTTTAACAAAAGCAGCACTTTACTTCCAACTAAAAAGGTGTCATGTGACACATAGCACCTTCTGCTGCAAATTTGACTGCAAATAACTCTTTTTGTCGTGAGCAAAATCATAGTTATGCACATAACCCCAAATGTGATTTTGTTACCATTATTTGTGTTCAAGGAATACAGCCATGATAATTTGTTAGATGATAGATACTATGTTAAGAATCGTAAAAACTAAAATAACTCAATTTTGTTGAAAATGTTAGATAGCAACTTCTACCACTAAGGGGGCGATATCTTCCTGCACTAAAACCCTATCCATCTGCACCACTAAAGGACCATATCTGCCTGCACTAAAACCATATGGACTATAATTATATTCATGCACTAAAGGCACTAAAACATGATGTCTGCGCTGTTGGGCCATATTTGCCTGCACTAAAGGACCATACCTATCTATCCGCACCACTGAAGGACCATATCGTCCTGCACTAAGTCCTTATCGATCTGCACTAAAGGACCATTTGTAGTCCTGTACTAAAACCTATCTATCTGCACTAATACTCATATTTGTCTGCACTAATGGACCATATCTTCCTGCAATAAAAACCCATATCTTCCTGCACAACCATGCAGGACCCATAATTGCAAAAATCAATCCGTTTCACTCAGCATGCAGGCTACTTTAGCCGATAATCATCAACCCTTTTCATTCTGATGAGTTCCCTATACTTGTTGATAGACTAAGTATGTAATTGTCCATTTTGTATTTTAAGGGGTCAAAGGTAGATTGTTTTAAATTATGATATTTCTGGTAGCCTTTATCTAGACTGGCTCCAGTCCTTAAAACAATTTTTCATCAATGTGTCACATCATATACTTGTAGCTAAGACTAGCTACAAGTACATGATATGGCACATTGACGAAAAATTGTTTTAAGGACTTGAGCCAGTCTACCTTTATCGTGTGACTTGTCTTTAGCTAACAACTGGAAATAAACCTTACAAAAAGTAAGTGAGTATGAACCGGAAATACCATAATGACACACTGTGGAACAACCTACATCTTGTCCTACCAAGGGTTGCGATTCACTATCTTCGAAAGGTTAATACCGACAAAATCTTCGCTTGAGAAGATGAACAACCTATGGCACCGTGAGGAAGAGCTACATAACAGTAACAGTCACAAGACATCAGGAAGAAAATTAAAGTGAAGCAACCAGCTCTCTCTCTCTCCAAGATGCATGCAAAACTAGAAAGAACACTAAGTAATACATAATAAAAAAAACAAGGACCAATCACAGAATCCCAACAAACCAATGCGAGGTCACAGCCTAAGCCACCTGAAAATTTTGAATGTAGTTTACTCATTTCAATTGTAATGGTCCTACCTTAAAAAAATTGGTTTAAGAAAGACGAAAGGCAAGTCAAATGAATATTTTAAGACAATTCTCTGAATCACTGGCTCAATCTTGAAATTATTACAGTTATTTTTTTTCAAATGATTCTCTTTGCGAAATTTCCTCACAGAGCCCAACAAACAGAGATATAAATACGATAAATGATAAAGAGGAACACCTCCAAATTGCCTTTAATTTTTCAAAATTATATTGTGCTCATGTTACCCCTTTTGAACTAACCCAAAATGTCTCATACCAGATGACTGTCTGACTAGAATAATCTGTGTTGGCTGAACATTGAAATAATTTCCCATGCTATACTCTGCTATCACAAAAAGTGAGAAAAGCTGCTAGCTATCAATCTCGCTCAAATGTTCCTTATGCTGCCCACTATCTAAATTTCCCGAAACCATTTGACTTCACATGCTCTAAATAAATCTTAAAACGACATATCTTGCTAAAATATTCCCCTGGAGCGAATTTCTGTCAATATCTTACACTATTTCGCTGACATCATTAAAAGTGTAAACCATACCTACATATGTAATGATAGGCATGCTTCGACTTCGGATTTGCATCCCGCCCCGAGTTGAGAAAGTAGTTTGATAGGCCTACTTTTGAGACTCTTTGGCAACATTCCATAAGCAGTTTGTGCAAAATTTGAGTGAAAAACGTTTGCACCATTTTAAGTGCCCTCTCCCCCCCCCCCCTCTCTCTCTCTCTCTCTCTCTCTCTCTGTCTTACGTTCAAGTACGGCCTGTAAACCACTACATGGAAGTCGATGTTTTTGGTCTTTATGATTGTGTTTACCTTTGAAAATGAAATAAAAAGTGTCTGAGGAATTTTCCCAGGCCGTCGAAGTTTAATGCTCAAAATATGTGGCAAAACGTGAAAATGCACTTTATAATGAGCCATTATTTCAACAGCCTGGTGGATAGGGCAGGAGTTCTAGCTAGAGAAACATTTTAAAGAGAAGTACTGTTGATTTAGTAGGTGTCAGAGTTGATCGGTGGAAAATAAGTGTATACAGTGTATTGGCTTCGCATATTCAAGGGATCTTTTCGTATGGGTACAGGAAAGACAATTTTCAACTTTAACTCAGTGCGTCAAACCACACGCCTTACGATGGCAACAAAAACTGTTATTTTCATGACAATAAAACTAATATACCATAATGATAATGATGGCAATAAACTATATTTCAAAGAAGGCTTTTATAGCCATCATCAATATATTTTCTTTTCATAAAGCTAGACATAAAGCTTGCACCAAACTCAAAAAAGCCAGTACGTGAGATTTTGTAGACTTATGCAATATTGTTTACGAAATATATTTTACTCCATGTACTTTACACGGGCGGATCCAGAGGGGGTGGGAAGCAGGGAATCCGGACCCCTCTGGAACATCACAAAAATCTCGGGTTTCTTAGCAATACTGTTCCTGATCCCCTGAAAAATCACAAAGCTACCAAGCCGGCCAGCGAAACGCCATTTAGATGGCGTTTTGCTGATGGGCCGATGATGGTCCGCTTTTAGTGGTATTTTGGATCCTACCTCACCCACAGTATGTAAACTGAAATAAACATCCTGTACGCGTTCCTCCTAGCTCACGCCTTATACATTATGAATTACAGCACTCGTGCGTAACCAGTTGTCGGAAATCGTGATGTGAGAGTTGTTGGTACAGCTGTAATTGCGAGGGCCCACCGCTTAAAATTCATTTTTCCATAGATCTGTTACAGTAACAACCATGTAATCATGTATACATGTGATTGCCAATTCCACTAAAACCGTCCAATCTGGCATTTAAGCTCGTTTTCGACACAGAACGGCTCTGATTGTGAGCAAGTCGTTTTTGCATCCTCTTGCATATTTTTCTGGATGCTAACTGCGCATGCTTTACTTCTCAAAGGCTAAAAGTGAACTGAACTACATTTTTGAAGTAATGGAGACTGAATATCAGTCTAGTGAGTTTGGTACTTATCGCATATATGAGTTCAGCGAAGGTTCAGGCGATTCAGCGAATTCGCGCAGTCTCACCAGGCCATTTGCTGCTTAGACGAAAAGAATGGGCGGTTAAGGGCAATTTGAAGTATCTATCACACACTAAATAGCTTCGCCCCTGGAGCTTCGCAGGCATGCTAAAAGAATGGCTCTGTGCGAATATTTAAGTACCAGATTACATGAACTGGCTCGAATATTATTTTATGAAATGAGATAGACGATGTGCTTGGAATTGCATCCAACGTAAATGTCCAGATCAGAGGCGAGTTCAACAATGCGAGCGCTTGATAGCGCTCGTTGTACTGGTGTCTGGCTTTACACATAACGAATAAAGATAGGTACCAGTCAACGAGCGCCCGGCGAGCTCTCGCATTATTGAACTCACCTCAGATGTCTAGTCTGGCAGACGACAACACAGGCTCGAATCAGACTGGTAATGAGTCCTTGGTTTATTGATGCTCATAAAATACGACATTTTTCATCTTTGAGGGAAAAGTCAGAAACGTGAATCCAGGAATAACATTGTGTAGGCGAATCTGCAGCAAAATATCTGCAGTCTGGTACTGCGTTTTCGCTCAATAAAGCATTCTTCTGACTAGATGTGACCCCGACAAGATGCTTGCCAAAATTCTGACTGAAAGAAATATGAGAGGAAATGTGGAAAGATAAACTAAAAAATGCACCTGGCTCCTGGAAAGAGATAAGTTTTGTTGTATGTATACTGAATAACAAAAGTAACTTGAGAACAAAACGAATGTGAGCATTTTCATTGACCACAACCGGCTGAAATGATGCTCAGCAAATCCTTGTCCATCAAAAACGGCTATTACACAGGTCACACATGCCAGTGGTTGGAAAATGTTGACATCCATTTGTATGCAAAATGTTAATAAAATATACCGTGTGGTTCAAGAGTTATGAGTATTTTCACTAACTGATCACGGACGGACTCCACGGTTTTATAGTGCAGACCCAAGGGTCGTGCAATAAGCATATACCTTGGCTGAAAGGTAAAAAGGTCAACCATGACCATAGTCAGTGTCTATTTAAAGCTGCATAGTCTGTAACTTTTGGTCTTCTAATTTTGAAAATAATGTTTTTATTTTTCAAGAACACAGTACAAATACTCGAATTCAGGTAAACATTTTACCATTTTCGTAAATCTTAACAAGTTATCACTATCAAAACAACTGCATTTATGTTAAAATTCAACGGTCTAGAATTATTGGAGGGATGCAAATAATTACCAACAAGAGAAAAATACACCTATTTGATAAGATAATTCACTTTTCCATGCAGTTTTCAGCTGTACTGAACCTTTTTATTGTAAAATCATAGCTTAATTCTACTTTTACAAATGATTTAAAAAGAAAATAAAAATTTTCGAAAAATGTTCATAGTTACAGAGTATGCAGCTTTAAGCTAAATATATCAAGTAATACGTCTTTGACTACAACAATCTTTTAAATGTTTTCCCAATATCAATACATTTAGAAACATATTTGACCTAGTCGTAAAGTAGATCAAGGTCAACAATGGATAACTAGTCAAACGTACATTGTAGAACCAACATCCACAGTGCTACATGCCCAGGGTCGTTGACCCGTTGGTTCTGGAGAAAGTCTGAGTTTTTAAGTTTTAACCTTATATGGTCGTTGGCAACCACATTTGTCGTGTGTCCCACAGTCATTTTACTTTGTCTAACGCTTGCTCCTTATGAAATTCGTTTCTAATGAAAAATATGATTAAATATATTAACAGCAGTCCCATATGAGCGACCTTGGCTTAAAGGTCAACGTTCAACCATGGCCTTAAGCACTTATCTATAATAATTGTCTGGTCTACTTATCAACGTTTAAAGATTATTTAAGGAGATATATCTTTCAAATGAAATTTTCCCTGTAATAACAAAAAATGCTTTTTATCAAGGAGACGGATACCTTTGGCCACATCGTTGTATGAACATTTTATACATCTCACATAGATCACTTTACGCCCCAACATACAGCTTTTGAGCAATCGGCAGCATGCTTATCAGTCTATTTAGACTTACTTCCTGGTTTGATACCGTTTTAAATATTGTGGCACGATGGGCATTAGAGAAAACCATTTGCATGAACATAAACTACAATGATCTGACTACGATATTTAGAAGTATTTTGACCCAAATATAATGTATTTCTGGTATTATTTACAATTTTTCATTTTGACCTTGAAAAGTTCACAAGCAAAAATTGTAAATATATATTTTTCTACCAGAAATTTGTACATTTTGAGCGAAAATACTTCTAAATTATTCTAGGCGGATAATTGTAGTTCATGTTCATGCATCTGTTTTTTTCTAAGGTTCAACCAGCGTGTCACAATGTTGTAAACGGTATCAAACCAGGTAGTGACTCTAGAGAGACTGAAAGCATTCTATGGATTGCTCAAAAGCTGTATGTTGGGGCGTTAAGTTATCTATGCCAGATGTATAAATTGTTCATACAACAATGTGGCCAAAGGTATCCGTCTCCTTGATAAAAAGCATTTTTGTTTATACAAGAAAAATTTCATGCGAAAGATATATCCCCTTAAAATACATTGGGGAACAGATTTTACCTTGTCATAAAGTAGATCAAGGTCTACCAAGGATTATTTGAACAAACTGGGTAGGCCAATATTACATACCAAGTCCCAAGGTCATTGGCCTTCTAGTTGTAGAGAAGATTTTAAAGGGGTTTTCTCTGTGAAGGGCTAAGCAAATCGTTTCAGACTAAGGTAAAGAGGTTTTTCGCTTCTCTGTCAATGGGCTAAGCAAAATATTTCAGACTAAGGTGTTCTCTGTGGAGGGGCTAAGCAAATCATTTCAAACTATGGTAAAAGTAAGTAAGGGTGCAAAGATCAGGTATCGATACAATCAAGTACCACACCTGACCCAGGATACCAATGGGAAAGTGACAAACTCACAGCAGACACCACAAACGAGAGCCAAGAGGTCAGCCCTTCCCCAGCAGGTGAGCACAAAGCACATATAAACAGACGCGCACAAAGACATAGCAAACACAAGACAGAACAAAAACATAAAAGATGCACAAAAGAAGTACCGCCTTGGAACGTTCCGTAAAAATATTTTACTGGAGGGCTTAAACCAGTTTAACGGCGCCAACCTCACCCTTAATTCAGATGTGGATCAAGACACATAGATATTTGGTTTGCATGAAAGACCCCTTATCAAAGCATCATCTCCTAAAACATATAAATCAAGATATAACAAGGAGATAAAGCAAAGATAAGGACTCAACAGTAAATAAAACTGAAAACCGGAGCAGAAGAAATCCAACAGGTAAACCCTGGTGGACCCGACAAGGCTATTTTTCGTTTCTCTGTGAAGGAGCTAAGCAGATTGTTTCAGGCTAAGCTAAAGATATTTCTCTGTGAAGGGGCAAGCAAATTGTTTTAGGCTAAGGAAAAAAGATTTTTCGTTTCTCTGTGAAGGGGCTAAGCAAATAGTTTCAGACTTAGGTAAAGATATTTTTTGGTTCTCTGTGAAGGGGCAAGCAAATTGTTTCAGGCTAAGGTAGATTTTTCGTTTCTCTGTGATGGGGCTAAGCAAATAGTTTCAGACTTAGGTAAAGATTTTTCGTTTCTCTGTGAAGGGGCTTAGCAAATAGTTTCAGACTAAGGTAAAGATTTTTCGTTTCTCTGTGAAGGGGCTTAGCAAATAGTTTCAGACTAAGGTAAAGATTTTTCGTTTCTCTGTGATGGGGCTAAGCAAATAGTTTCAGACTTAGGTAAAGATATTTTTTGGTTCTCTGTGAAGGGGCAAGCAAATTGTTTCAGGCTAAGGGAAAGATTGTTCGTTTCTCTGTGAAGGGGCTAAGCAAATTGTTTCAGACTAAGGTAAAGATGTTTCGTTTCTCTGTGAAGGGGCTAAGCAAATTGTTTTGGACTAAGGTAAAGATATTTTCGTTTCTCTGTGATGAGGCTAAGCAAATTGTTTCAGACTAAGGTCAAGATATTTTACGTTTCTCTGTGAAGGGGCTAAGCAAATTGTTTCAGACTAAGGTAAAGATGTTTCGTTTCTCTGTGAAGGGGCTAAGCAAATTGTTTTGGACTAAGGTAAAGATATTTTCGTTTCTCTGTGATGAGGCTAAGCAAATTGTTTCAGACTAAGGTCAAGATATTTTACGTTTCTCTGTGAAGGGGCTAAGCAAATTGTTTCAGACTAAGGTCAAGATATTTTACGTTTCTCTGTGAAGGGGCTAAGCAAATTGTTTCAGACTAAGGTAAAGATATTTTCGTTTCTCTGTGATGAGGCTAAGCAAATTGTTTCAGACTAAGGTCAAGATATTTTACGTTTCTCTGTGATGAGGCTAAGCAAATTGTTTCAGACTAAGGTAAAGATTTTTCGTTTCTCTGTGAAGGGTCTAAGCAAATTGTTGCAGGCTAAGGTAAAGATATTGTTCCGTTTCTCTGTGAAGGCCAAGGGGCTAAGCAAATTGTTCCAGACTAAGGTAAAGATATTTAGTTTCTCTGTGAAGGGGCTAAGCAAATTGTTCCAGGCTAAGGTAAAGATATTTAGTTTCTCTGTGAAGGGGCTAAGCAAATTGTTCCAGACTAAGGTAAAGATATTTAGTTTCTCTGTGAAGAGGCTTAGCAAATTGTTTCAGACTAAGGTAAAGATTTTTCGTTTCTCTGTGAAGGGGCTTAGCAAATTATTTTGGTCAAGATATTTTTCGATTCTCTGTGAAGCAATTAGCTCTACAAAGCAAACCGTTTCAGACTAAGGTCAGGCCATCCTTAAAAATATATTTGTTTGCTGTGCTCCTACCCATCAATTTCAGTTTGGGTAGGTAGGTAGGTAGGTATGTTTTTTTTTGTTTTTTTTTTTAG
Source organism: Loripinus fragilis (assembly GCA_964019695.1). Taxonomy (NCBI): domain Eukaryota; kingdom Metazoa; phylum Mollusca; class Bivalvia; order Lucinida; family Lucinidae; genus Loripinus; species Loripinus fragilis. Next base: position 99,017,267 of record OZ026519.1, on the reverse strand, counting down.
ATATTCAGCTTAATTCTATGACCTCTTCTTACTATCACTTTAAGAGGTCTACAAATGCTGTTATAAGGTAAGAATGCATATAATAACATTCTCTGTAACCTTTCTTCTATTAAAATACAGCATTTAATGATTTAAAATAAGTATTTGTTAACAGCATTTAGAGAAAAATTAAAAAAAAAAGATTCTAAGAAAAGCAATAATTTGTTTTGGGTAGGGCCTGTTTTGGGTGGGTAGGCAGGAGCACGGCAAACCAACGTTTTTAAGGTCGGCCTCGTGATATTTTTCGTTGCTCTGTGAAGGGTCTAAGCAAATTGATTCAGACTAAGGTAAATATATATTCGTTTCTCTGTGAAGGGGCTAAGCAAATTGGTTCAGACTAAGGTCAAGATATTTTTCATTTCTATGTGAAGGGGCTAAGCAAATTGTTCCAGACTAAGGTAAAGATATTTAGTTTCTCTGTGAAGGGGCTAAGCAAATTGTTCCAGACTAAGGTAAAGATATTTAGTTTCTCTGTGAAGGGGCTAAGCAAATTGTTCCAGACTAAGGTAAAGATATTTAACGTTTCTCTGTGAAGGGGCTAAGCAAATTGTTTCAGACTAAGGTAAAGATTTTTCGTTTCTCTGTGAAGGGTCTAAGCAAATTGTTGCAGGCTAAGGTAAAGATATTGTTCCGTTTCTCTGTGAAGGCCAAGGGGCTAAGCAAATTGTTCCAGGCTAAGGTAAAGATTTTTCGTTTCTCTGTGAAGGGGCTAAGCAAATTGTTCCAGGCTAAGGTAAAGATTTTTCGTTTCTCTGTGAAGGGGCTAAGCAAATTGTTCCAGGCTAAGGTAAAGATTTTTCGTTTCTCTGTGAAGGGGCTAAGCAAATTGTTTCAGACTAAGGTAAAGATATTCCCGTTTCTCTGTGAAGGGGCTTAGCAAATTGTTTCAGACTAAGGTAAAGATTTTTGGTTTCTCAATGAAGGGGCTAAGCAAATTGTTAATGCTGAGTTTGTGATGCTCTGTATACTCTTTTTAAGCAGAGGGCCGATTGCTTCACTGTGTTATGTTGCTCTTCTAGATTTTCATTTGTTCTAGAGTGGTTTCCCCTTGGTGCCAAAGGGTTATCATTGGCGTAGCTCCCATTACGCATGTGCATAGTAAAAATAGTAACATTCAAGGGAGGTCACCGAATGTTGTAAAATTGATTTTCCATACCATAAGGAACTGCTCTTAAAGGAAAGAATTTGCTTTCCTTTAAGAGAAGTTCCCATTTTGAAAAGTGATGCAATTGAAGAGAATCACTGCTTGATCCAGTAGTCGATTACCTTTTCAGCGTTCTTGCCACGCCATTGGTTATCTATGATTGAGGAATTTCCTGCTCATATATCCTATGTGGCAAATGGAATGGGTTAACTAGTAATACACAAGTCCTTGTTCATTTTTAATCTTTTAATATTTTTTCTAGTACTTTTTTCTGATTTTTCTTGCATGTGAACACTATTTGGAGAAATAACGTTGCAAATTAAACAGTTTTAAACCTTCTTGTACAAAACATAAGCATTCACTCTTCTTTCGAACACAAAACAAACTTTGGAACTGTAATCATGCTAAAAAAATCACAAACCTTAAAATTGGGTATCAAAATTGACACACACTTGCTCTTATAGTTTGAGTCGGTCATTGGCACTAACATGGAAAAGGTGGGGTATGGGGGTATTTATCCCCATCAACCCTTTGTACACTAATGGATTCTTCCTTTTGGTTTGATACAATAAACTTGGGAGAGTCCATTGTGTCTGGTTATATTTTCAAAAAATATTGTATTCTTTTTTACTTTAACAGATTGTGAAAATCCCCGCTGTTTCCCATATACAAAGGGTCAATATTAATAGTCGGTCAAACATTCAAATCAGCTAGCACCAAGATGCAAGTTTTACCCTAGCAAAACAGATTGGCCAATGTTGTAATAAGAATGACAAGATTTTATAATGAGATAATTGCTGTTTTGAAATAGACATCAGCAGGCTTCAGCCGAACACTAGCACTCCCAAAGTAAAACTATGGTGAAAAATTCATAGCTCCAAATAAGCAAAGTCTGTAAAAATTTTTATATATTTCTATAACTCTGACGTAAAAGATTCTTTCATAGTAACCAGACTACATGATACATGTATGACAGTGACAATTTTGAATGCAGCCTGGAATCGGTCTCGTTTATGATTTGGAAATCTTAAACAATGCAAAAGCAAAGGTGATTGGCCCATCAGTTCCAGAGACTATCTGTGGAATATCTTATTTGGAGCTACTAGGCAAGATTTTTGTCAACTGTAAGTTAAAAAGGTTAGCACTATAAGGTTATAGTACTTTAAACGCATTCACATCTTAACATGATTAGCACATTCATAAATATAAAAAATTCAATCACAGTTTAAAAGGAATAATTATTGAGAAGTATCATTAGAGAAGGGGCTGGTGACAAAATGGACGCGAGAAAACCTGTTTCGAGGTGTGCAAAACAACAACAGTGCAGACCAGCCTGCGCATTCGCGCAGTCTGATCAGTACAGTATAGTGGCCAGCCATGTTACATGCAAAATTTCAATATTCTAGCTAGTCTCTGTAGCTGAACAGACTAGTTTGAGTCTCCTTTTTTCAGAAACCCCGAAAAAGGGTTTGTTTAGGCAGACCAGAATTTCAATGTCTTGACAGATCACTGCAACAGAAACCTGTTATTTGCATGGAGAAAAGTTGCTTCATCGCAACCTTCATGTGTCTATGGGATGAAAGTTAATACACCAAGAAAACCTGTACATGTATTGCTTAATCACATACAAGACCCCTTCTCTCAGGATACATCTCAATTTCAGTAACAAAATGCTTGAAGTATGAATCGTACAGCACTTGTGTTCATGAACCTCAATTTTTACCATTTAGCACAAAGTATAAGAATGATTCCCTTTTAAAAGTCCCAAAAACCTTGCTCGATTGCTCTTTATCAATGAATTAGGAGATTTGAACATATTCACTTGTGTCAGCCATTATAAAAGTTATAATTCTGAGTGTGATTCCGTTATAGGAAACTAATATGTATATTTTTCTTTCAGAATAACTGATGAAAATACCCAAACTACTGTAAATCAGACCATTTGGTCCAAGAAAAAGACAAATAAATAGTTCTGCTCTGGGGACAAAAGGCATACATAAACACAAGTACTGTCGATTAAAACGAATGAAAAACACACCAAGTTAAACTTAATGTTTTTATGACTATACAGACATGCTTAACACAGTGGATCCTGCTAAGATGATGACGAAAAAATTAAGCATCCCTTTGATCTGGATTGTTGTTCATTTGGTAACCTTTTATCACTAAGAATGGTAATAAATCCATAGAGGACTTGTGGCCATTCTGAGGGCAAAAAAAATCTTTGATTTTGAAGTTTTTGTTAACCAAATAAACACAAATGTTGTGGATAATGCATGGATTTTAAATATCCTGTATACATGATCAATTTTATAAGAATTTGCACCATCTCCAACCATTGAATCGAGTGGTTTTGAATGTTCCGAATGCAAACTGGAAATATATTAAAATACTGCTACATTCTAATTGTTCAATAACAAAATTATATTCAAATCTTTTCTGGAAGTTTAAAAAAATCTATCCACAACAAATGCTTACGATATAAGTCGAAAATGAAAAATTCAGAATTTCAGATCCAATCAATATATGCCTCGACACAAAGTAAGTAGTCAGCTGTAATTGTGTAGTTCAGACCCAGTAGACAACAATCTCAACAAGACATTGTATGTGTTACTTTAGCTCAAGTCCAGACAAAAATTTGAGCATAAAGTTGTGATCAATTAAACATTTGTTTTGTGTGCTCAAAAGAATCGTAAATGAGCACCAGACCTTTAGTTAAGAATGTGTACCAAAAAATTAACTTTCTTATTTCTCAACCAAAACATATGTTGTGGGTTCTCAAAAGAACCGTCTCAATGAGACGGTTCTTTGGAGCACCCATAACATATTTTCAAACTGATGGATTAGAAATTATTTACAATTTTACGCTCAAAAATTTTGTTTATCTACACCTATGGAGTACCCATGAGAAAATTGGAAATAAGAAAATTGTAACTACGCTCTTATCAAAAGGCCTGTATAGGTTTAAGATTTTTCTAGAAGTGGCACTTGGGATACCTCTCAATGAGAGACTTCCAAAGAGTTCCCACAATGAATGGTTTAAAGTAGAAAAAAGAAAATTATAATTCTGACGATTCTATATACCACTTATCTAGCTTCAAGTATCTGGACATTTGTGTCGAACTACAGACAATGTCATTTTGAAGTTATTTGACGACTGGGATGTTGCAGTATATCACTGTCACAGTTTTTCACTGTCATTTTAAAACAGTTTGTTTAATCTGTTACAGTTTATGAACTGTCTCTTCAGCACCGCAATGCTACTATGGCAATCAAGTCTATTATTTCCCCCTCTCCACGGAGACTACACTGATCTGCCCCTCCTCTCACAATGCCCTAATCAGTGTTGCACCAGCAATCCGACCAGTCACCAGCAACTGGTCGACCTTGACCCTGCATTACTTCGAAGGTCAACTGCGCTCCAAACCCGTCTGTCGTACGCAGCACTAAAATTCTGAGATCATAAGAAATGCCAATACTGGGCGAGTAACTCGGCCCGGATGAATTTGTTAAATGTCTATTTCTGCTACTAGTGGATCAATTGTCCGTTATGTCGGCTGTCGCACTGTTGTTACTATTGGAGTTTGAGTTGGAGAGGTCAAATCGGATGATGGCACGGCCGGTTAACTGACACTGGGCAAGTTCTTCTAAGACTCTGTTGGCATCATCTAGACTATGGACGGAGTAACTGGGTGGTTGTACCTGAAGAGAGAAAATCAAAACGTCATTAACTAGTTGTCAGACCCTTCTATTTATATGCTGGGTAATTTTGCATGCTTTATCAAATGTCGATTTTTAGCGGAATACCTTGTATCAAAACAGTTTGGATCCAGATCAGACCAGGCCTGATCTAGATAAAAACTGCCATAGGTAAAGAAGTGAAGTGGGTAAAGTGCTAATTGTCAAAGTCCTAAATGTCTTGATTATTATAATCAAAGAATTCAAAATATCTGGTTCATTATTAATATGAACCAGATATTTTGAAAAAAGCAGACTTCATATCAGACATAAAGTGTTAAAATTTTGCCAGTACATACTGAAGAGTTAACAGGGTTCATACAGGCAAGTATGAGTAAAATTGAAGGACTTTTCAAAGACTTCTAAAATCCTCTCCAACAGTTTTCAAGGACTTAAAAGTTAATGAAAATACTGATCTAAGTGTTAAAATTCTACTTCAGAAATGCTAGACTGAGATAATGGAGACAGAAGTACTGGGAAATTAGTATAAAATTGTTGTGCCTATATTTATGCTGCACCAAATAAAGGCTCAACAATTTTATACTAATTCCAGTGCTAAGTCCTACAGAAAATAGTAGAATTTTAGGGCTTTTGAGTGATTTTCCAGTACCTTTCAAGGCAGATTTAATTTTCAAGGACTTTTCAAGAAAGCCCTCTAAATTCAAGTACTTTTCAAGCCTGTGCGAAGTTGCAAACCCTGGTTAATGCTGTGGATGGCATTCAAAGTTTTCATTCAATATATTTTTTGGCACTAGGCGTTTCTATAATGTGTGACTGATAGTTACCTTATTATCAGCTACAGTCTCTACCAACTCTCTCAGCTGTTCTGGAGTACCTTTAGGAATTCCCACAATACTTTGTTGTTTAGCTGCTAATGTGTTCAGATTAATTGAGACTTCTGTCATTGCGTTACCACCAACCAAGATCAAACCTTCCTGTAACGAGACAATACAAACATGGATTCAGTTATTGCTTTAAAACGCTACTTGACAACCATATAGAATTCTTCACAGAAATCTTTGCTTTTATTCAAAAATATTTGATGTAGAGAATTGAAAATGTTTAACTGGCTTTAATCATGTTTATACATGGCTTGCAATCTTAATCTTATTGATTTTGTTTGTTTGATTTGATTCTTAACATCCCATCAACGATCTTTCAGTTATATTGAGACGGGTCTTTCTGGGTTGGACCAGTACTAAGCTAAGATTAATGTTCTTGATCAAGGACACAAGGCAGTAACGCCGGTGAGGCTCGAACCTGAGGCCCTTCGGTCTCGAGTCAAGCACTCTTACACTGCATTCCCTTAATCTTATTGATAAAAAATGTTTACAAGAAAGAAAAATTTCCAAAGCCCCAGATTTATATTATGTTACGGGGCTCATAACAAGCTCTACAGGAAACCTGTTAAACAGGTACTTTGGCAGACAGTGAAGACTCCAGATGAAATGCAGCATAATGCGCATGTACTTTCGGATCACAGGTATAATTTAGAAAACTCTACCTGTGATCTGAAAGTACACAATGAACAGTCCCATTCTTGTGAAACAACAATTCAACTTACCCTATTTAAAACTTTAAGTGCTCTCATCATCGTTCTTGGAGAACTGACGAAATCTACGACGACATCAACGCCACCCCGACAGGATTCTAGCGTTCTCTCGGTGATGTATTGTTCATGATCCTCCTCGCACCAATGAATGATATCGCAGCAGCCCTCGTCTTCAGCGTTGATCAATTTGTCAATACTGTTATCGGCAACAAACAGTCGGATGTTCGTGTTGCTCTCTCCGATCATGTACTGTGCTAACTTGAGTACCCAGAGTCCCAACCCGCCGGCTCCTACTATCAATACATTCACACAAGCTGAAAAAGAGAAAAGAACAATATTATATTACATGACTCTATAGACATTCAAAAGAGAACAGCTTCAATCTTTAACCACATATTTTACCTCATAACCTATAAAAGTATAAGTGCACAAGTACTTAATGGTTGTTTACAATCTATTTACACCATGTTTCCCCATTAAAACCAGTGGTGTCATTTAATTATGAAAATTGGATTTGTGGTGGTGCAAAAACAGTGTGGATCCAGATCAGCTGGCTTCAGAAGCACACTGTTTTCATACAGAAATTTTTAAAGGTATGCACACAAGTCCTAATATGGTAGCTGTGAGCACTGTCCAAATGAGCAGCAAAACTGGTTAATAGTAGTAAACATACTGTTAGGTTAAAGTTGGTAAATGTTTATGTCTGGGGGGCTACTATTGAACAAATCAGAAAATAATGTTATTTCTTTTGAAGTTTGTAGATACACCAGAAAGGATTATCTCCCCTGGTATAAACAGTTTTGTTTACATTAAAATGAAAAGGTGAACTTGAAGGTCAACTGATAAACATCTCTTTGTGTAGAAAACTTGATCCAGATTTGCTCTCTTTACCATCAAGAGAAAATCGATTTTTTCGCAAAAAAGTGTAGTATTTTAATGCTGAGTAAACAAATGAATAAAAGCAGAACTCAATCTGTTTGCTAGTGTTGTCTTCTGTTATAAATGCAAATGGTTGGACACAGATCAGGTCCCACAAAATGTTGGGCCTGATCTGGATCCAAATTGTTTATTAGTCTTAATGTTATTAAACCTGGGCCTATGTTAAAGCAATGTTTCAATCAACCTACCTTTGACCTTCTGTAGTTTTTCTATGTGAGGTTTTGCTTTTAATACTGCGTTGTACGCCTGAAGTGCTGCCCCGGGTAACATGGCTGCCACCTCCAAGGGGATATTTGACGGCAACTGGACAATGTTCTCAGTGTCTGAGATAGCAATGTATTCTTGGCAGCCATCAAGGACGAGATCATCTTCGGGGAACATGATTACCTTATCCCCGGGCATGAGGTTGCAGTTTGGCAGAGAGTTACAAATGTCGTGTACAACACCAGAGACCTCGGGTCCTGAAATACAGAAATGGAGGCTCAACTTAGTAAACCTGAAACGAGATTCTTGTGGCAACAACCTTATCGCTTATAGGCTCAGGCCCCTAGATAAGATAAGATTTCTACAGCCAATTGGAAGTTCAGTTACTTGAGTACTTCTGAACCAAAACAGACGTTGTGGATACTCAAAACCATCTAAATGGTATGGCTAACAGTCAATTAAAAAGGTATTGACTGGTAAATTATGGCCCGAACCTCACTGAGCCAGTCTGATCAGTTTAATATTTAGAACTATAGTCGGCATAGACCGAAGATTTGACATTTATATGAAATATTCAGACACCTGTAAACCCTGATCATACTGAAGAAACATGTCTGATCAGGGTGTATGTTATTAACTGCTAGCAGCTACATCAGGTTGTAAGCTCCGGTTGTAGGCTGTTAAAACGTAAAATTGCCAACTCAAAAATTTTTTTGTCGACTCTTTGCCTGCCAGTGTTGTGTACGGATAATAAACACTGCAAAAAATTTAGACCCAATCAGGCCCCACACTTTGTCCGACCTGATCTGGATTTAAAATGTCCAACACTGATACTATTCTTACAATGACAATTCTTACAAAAGAACTTGTAGAAAACATTGATTTTGAAAAAGTATGCAAATAACAAAAGAAAAATATACAAAATAGTTCATTATGTTAAGGTGTCCTTATATTAGGTTAAATACTGTAAATAAAGCAAGAAAACAAAGCAAGAGCAAGTGTGCACACCCCTTATACCTGTGCTTTAGGTCAAAAGCAGGATTTTGGAAAAGCAAAGCAAATGGGAGAAGGAAGACAAGAAATGAGGCATTCTCCCACCACACTCGCTTCCATCACCAATGAAAGCTTGGGATTTCACTGGATTACTGAATGAATCATGAGACTCCCCGGGGAGTACCCACAAGACCTATTCAGATCCAGTTCTCTCCCTTACCTGTTGCCTTCATTTTGCACACAGAATGAAAACTTGAGATTAAGTCACTCTGGGTGCAAAACCATGCCTTTTTCACAAGGTGAAAGGATAAAGCATTGCAGTATAAGGTTGTGTGCACACCTGGTAATGCGCAAGCTTCTATACCTGGCAATTTTGGGCGCCGGTGACCTTTGCGTACATATCCCTCTGGATAACTCACACCAGCATAACACACCTGAAAATGCAATAGATGTAAGATATGAGAGATTGAAAGCAATACCACTATTAACCCTTAAAGCGCCAATCACAACAAAAAAAGGTCGTCTGCTGAAATGTTTTAGAAGCCTCTATGACAAACAGTGTGGGCCAAGATCAGACTATAAGCATCGGTTCTGGGTCCACCCTGTTTGCTTCTTTACTAAAATTAGTCAGTAATGTTAGGCAATCATTTGCAGCAGACGATTTCAGCAAACACCTGAAAAATGTTATAGATACAAATAGTATAGATTGAGCACAATACCACTATTAAAATAATCTAAATACACCAATCATCGCTTAATTGTTTCAATAACGGTGCAATACGGCATAAAATATATATTAATTGAATTTTAATTGTTTTAGACTACCATGAGTCTGATGTCCCCCACGGGGGTTGTAAAGACATAATTGAAGAAAGATAGTGTTCCTTTGTGGTTTAAAAACAAATTAATTGGAAACAAATGAATTGTCATAGTATAACCACCACTTATGTTTTATATAAAACGACAAAGACTGTCAAATTTACTCTTTATATTTTTTTTTAAAAAAAAATATTGAAGTTGTTTATTTAAATAAGTATTAATTGATTGAAGTTAATTAAAAAATATATAAGTAAAATAAAACGTACCTTCATAATGACACCCCCTTTAGGGACTTGTGGCATGTAGTGAGAGGTTGAGCTGACCTCAGAATGCAGGGCTGACAAACTGTCTACCATCCTAGCTACCTTCACCTGCTCGTTCCGGTTAATTTCGTTGTCCAACATCTTTCTATCTTCTGAAGAGAGAAACAACAAATATTATAATTAAAGTCGCCCAAACTGGGAAACAGACTATAGGAATACACAAACAACGCCAATTATCTGTGTCACACTTTGCGAGCATGCGCCGTTATATTTCGGTCAGCTGATTAAAGGTGAAGGCCGGGGTAATCGATCACACGCGATCAGCTGCTCAACTAATGGGCAGTTAGCGTGCTATTAATTTATCAATTAACTGAGCAAGTCAAAGCATTTGCTAGCCTTTCTTTCCCTAATATATGAATCTTTGACTTTGAATATAATTTTTCGTTTCACATCCTAAGAAACGGGGAAACCTCCACTTTGACTAAACGAGCCATGAATATCTTACGCGAAAGTTTCATTTGTTACAGAAATCATACTTTAGATTCTTCAAATCTTTCTTCAACTTACTCCAACCATTTCTCCAAATAATTTTATTCCACGTGGATGTTCACCGATACAGAAAATATTTTAAACACAATAAACTGATAAATCCAAGTTTCCTAGCAGACGATCAAATAGTTGAAACTTCCAAAGAAAAACATCCTACCTTCTAATCCAACAAAATAAAATAATCCTCTACTGTAAGCACCTTACGGTGATGTAATATTAATATTCAAATAAAATAAAGCACAATAAATCAACTGTCTTGCTCTCGTGAAAGCTAAAATTGTTATGAGAAAATCGGCCGGCGTACTTGCTTCATATATTTTTGATCATTCACTAACCGCGTGGACAGAGAGTGCTAAAACACGGTTAATTCGGTCAATGCATGTAGTTGCGAAACGAAAGGAGATATTTTGTTCGGATCTCAACGTACAACAAACCGACTTCAGATTCATGCATGAGATATTAGAAATGCAATTATTGATGGAACTGGACATATTATTTTGTTATTTTAAAATGCTATACCTATTCGGTCGAGTTATCAAATTTAAATGCACGGGACCCTGGCGACCTGGGCCCTTGTTTAACAACTTGATTAGCAACAAAGGAAGCTCTTCGAATTTGAGTTTTCTTTCGATTTCTGTTTATTTATAGAAGCTTGCTGACTGAAGTCGAATACACGTCCCGATCAGCTGTCATGTACGCGATTTGAAAAACGTACATTGCATAATTAGTGATGACTCGCCCTATCGTGTGTTTGTGTAGAAACACCTTGGGGATAAAGATATTAATCCAGTTGGAATTTTGAAAATTAAATACATGTAGTTTTTTTTAAGAATTTAAAATACTGATATAAACCGTACCACAAGAAAAGAGACATATATTGTTGAGAGTATTTACACACAAGTAACAAGGGTTTGGAACATGCGCGTATCCAGGGATTTCCGTCGGTCCCCAGGGTGTGGGGGGTTTCTTCATAGTTAGGCTCGGGCCCAGCATCTACCGTCCACATCAAATCATTATCAGAAATTTCAAGCACCCTAAAAAAATATTTGAAATTTTACCAACCCCCAAAAATACCGCCATTATTTACCTTGACCTTAAGAAAAGACCATAAAATGCATAGAAATTACCCCAAATATAGTCATATTTTGAGATGACCCCAAGAAAATATCCACAAAATCTTAATACCCCCAAAAATATTCATTTTTCTGAAAACCCCCAAAAATAAGGAAATTCAAAATTTTGAACCCCCCAAAAAATGACCCGGGCCTACGTATGTGTGAAAATATCAGAGTACCCCCACCCCCTGCAGGGGAGGGGTCCAGGATCAAATGACAGAAAAAAGCTCAGACAACTTTATTTCGGTCCTCAACTCATTTTAGTTTTACAGAGGGGCAGTGATTTTGTTACCTGCGCATCCTGCATCTTTTGCGCATAATTTTGCATCTGGGATGCAAAGTTTTTAATTCAGCGAGTCCCAGGATGCAATAGTATTGCAGACTTGTCATTGAAAATAGTGTTCTGGACTCATTGATATGGGAAACAGCGAGTCCCAGGACCCATAAGCCCAAAATTGTAAATGAATCACTGGAGGGGGTTCTTCCAATTTTTCTACCCTAATATCCCCCCCCCCCCCTGTATCTACGTATAAGGGGCACTAAAAAGTGCGCCGTCCTTCGAGTCGTTTGGCTGAAAATAAATTTCGATATTTATTTTTATTTTTTTTTTTGTATTTTTTTATTTTTTTTTTTTTTTTGTGGGGGTGCGGGGTGGGGGTCAAAACATGGGGGGGGGGGGGGGGGGGGTATGATTAAGTTGAGGATATTATTTGGGTGTAGATCTAATAACAAAACTGGACTTTTTTTTGAGGGGGGGGGGGGTCTATACGTTTTAGGGTCAGGAATAGGAATGCTAAAATTTCAAATATTTTTAGGGTTTCTATCTCTGGCATTTTTTGGTGTGGGGGGGGGGGGGGGGGGATGCGAGAATCCTGCCGGAGAGTGATCGGCCTCACCAGAACACGAGAAAACGCCCCACCTACTATAAAAATTGAGCCAGTGCATGAGATTTCAAACAATGTGGCATTTTGACATGTGTAGACTCGGACGAGCATCGGCAGCCTCCTTATTAAGCTTGGAGACTCGATCCAAATGGTGTTCAGTCAGAAGATTAACAATCATTAAATACTCAAGCGACTAGCAAAGGCTTTGATCAGACTGCACGCTTGCGCAGGCTGATCTGAGGCTTTGCTGGTCGCACATACCACATTGTTGGAAATCTCATGCACTGGCTCATTAATATCAGAGATGGTAGGGTGTGGGAGGCTTTTTTGCATGCTAAAAGTGCCTGTGCACCAGGAACACATTAAATTGTTGACTCAACATAGATTCAACGTTGATTCAACACCATGACGTTGAAGCAACGTTGAATCAATGTTAAGTCAACAATGTGTGTCTTCTGGGCTGTGTTTTGTCCTATATCGGGACACTTTAATAATTAGTACCGGTATGACTGAAATGTTGCTGACTGGGACATTGACTTAAATTCGGGCTAATGTCCGACTGTGACATGACTGAAAAAATGTTGATCGGTACACTGCGCGCAAATATTTTACTACGTGCGATACTCAATGTTTATTCATAAACAAAATAGCCTTCCGTTTCAATATTCAAGGTCATAACACCAATACAGTGAATACACAGACGGTTGCATAGAGCAATGCGTCTAATAATAGCAGCCACGTGTGGAGCATGCTAGGAAAGCATGGAAAACCCAGAATTGCAGCACATGTTTATTTTTAGCTGAGTAATAGAGGAAACACCCAGTGTCAACCGGGTCACGAGAAAAGAAAAAAATGATACAGATAAACAAAGGAAAGAACATCCAAGTTCAGATTTTTATGTTAACAATGAACATGAGCAGACAGTGAGTGAGTGAGCAGGCTGATAAAAACATCCTTAAGGTACGTCAAATGTGCATGAGTATCAATTAATTAATCAGCTGATGTCATTCGGTAAAGCTACCGAATGACATCAGCTGATTAATTGATTGATACTGATCACACCCTTCTTTGTCTCGCCTGTCACAACGCCAGAATTACTGAATGAAAATTCTTATCTGTGATCCCTCAAAATAGTTTATTTGAACATGCTCATCCGAGAGACTACCACACCACATCCCCGCCCTGCCTACCTTGGCACGGTTCAGTTTGCCACTCTCCATAGTATCTGTTTTATCTTTTAACTATACTAACCCTCTCCATAGCAATGTACAAACTCATTTCACCCACTTTTCTCCATGCTTTTATTCCATTTAACACCCTTTAGCTCAGGACTGGTATATTCAAGAAAACCACCTCACGTCCTCCTCGTATGTTTAGGTGTACAGGAAGATAGATAGAGACTGGATGAACCGGGGATCGAACGCTGAACCACTGCTACTGCCAATATTTTAGTCTGCTAATTAAGTCAGTTGCATATATTCAAATGTACCCAGGTCCTCCAGGCTAATTTTATCTCAGAAGCCAACACTATGAACCATGATCAGACTGTTCCAGAAGGACCAGTGTGATTTTGATCCATATTGTTTGTTTGGTTGGTTGTTTGGTACTTTTGTTGGCTGGTTAGTTGGTTGGTTGTTTGTATGGTTGAATGGCTGGTTGGTTGTTAGCTCACCTGAGCCGAAGGCTGATGGGCGAGCTAATAGTATACCAGTTACTCCGGCGTCTCCACCATTTTCAAACAACCACTGAAGTGGTTGGTTGGTCGGTTGATGGACTGGTCGGTTGGTTTGCTAATTGATTGGTTGGTTGACTAGAATGTTGACTTTGTAGTTGGTTGGTTGACTGTTTGGTTGACTGTAACGTTGGCTGATGGTTTGATAGGCTGACTTATTCGTTCATAGGTTGACTGGTGCGTTGGTTAATGAATTGGTAGGTAGACTGGTTAGTTTTAAGGTTGACTGTTTGGTTAATTGACTGGTTAGTTCACTGGTTAATTTGCATGCTGACTGATTGGTTGTTTGGCAGGTTGGTTGATTGGTTGACTGACCGGTGGACTTGTAACTTTGTATGTTATCTTGATGGATTGTTGATTAGTTGGCTAGTTGACTGTTTGGTTGGTTGAATAGTTGGTTAGCTGGTTAGTTTGTATGTTGACTGGTTGGTAGGTTGGCTGGTTGGTTTATTGATTGACAGGTTGGTTGGTTGGCTGGTTGGTTTACTAGTTGGTTAGCTGGTTAGCTTGTATGTTGACTGGATGGTTGGTTGGTTGGTTGATTGATTGACAGGTTAGTTGGTTGACTGGTTAGTTTGTAAGTAAACTGGTTGATTCACTTGTTGGTTGACTGGTTGTTTGACTGGTTGGTTGGTTGACTGGTTGTTTGACTGGTTGGTTAGCTGACTTGCTGGTGGTTTGATTGGCTTGTTGACAGTCGGTTGGCTGGTTAGTTTGTATCTATTCATGTTATGTTTATGTTCTCGGAGAAGCCAGTGTCACTGTGTTAATGTTTATATGATGTAATGACGATGAGCTTGTATGCTTAAGCCTTAAAATAAAATTTCTGTTCTTTTCTGTTCTGTATGCTGTCTGATTGGTTGGTTGACTGGTTAGTGTTGGCTGACTGACTGGTTGGTTGGCTGGTTGTTTGAATTATTAGTTTGTATGTTGACTAGTTGGTTGTTTTGATGGTTGTTTGACTGGTTGTCTGGATGACTAGTTGACTGGTTGATTGACTGCTTAGTTTGTATGCTGACAGCTTGGTTAACGTGGTGAACTTTTTTATGACTGGTTCGTTGGCTTTTAGGTTGATTAGTTCGTTGGTTAATAAATTGGTAGGTTGACTGGTTGGTTGGTTGACTAGTTTGTTGAACGGTTAGTTTGTGTGTTGACTGGTTGGCAAATTGGTTGACCGGTTATTTTATAAGTTGACTGGTTGGTTGACTGGTTAGTTTGTTTATTGATTGGTTGGATGGTGGATTGGTAGGATGGCTGGTTGTTTACTTTTATATTTGTTGAATGGTTCGTTGGTTATAAATTGGTAGGTTGACTGGTTAGTTGTATGTTTGACTGGTTTGTTAAACGGTTTGTTTGTATGTTGATTGGTTGGCAGATTGGTTGATTGGTTGGTTTATAGGTTGATTGGTGGGTTGGGTGGTTAGTTTGTATTGTATTTTGACTGGTTGATTGGCTGGTTTTTTGATTGGTCGGCTGATTGGTTGACTGGTTTATTGACTTGCAGGCTGTTTAGTTGCCTGGTTTTATAGTTGGTTGTCTGGTAGTTTGGTTGGATGGTTGGTTTACAGTTTACTTGATTCATTGTCGGTTGGTTGGTTGGTTAGTCGGTTGACTGACTGGTTGGTTGACAGATTTGTTGACTGGTTGGTTAGCTTATTGGTAGGTTAACTGCTTGATTGGCTGGTTAGTAGGTTGAATAGTTGTTTGGTTGGTTGACCGGTTGGTTTTTTGGTTGGTAAATTAACTGGTTGGTCGGCTGGCTGGTTGGTTTGTAAGTTGACTGGTTGATTGACTAGTTGGTTTGTTGACTGGTTGGTGTCTGGTTGGTTGGTTAGTTGATTGTTTGATTTGTATGATTGACTGACTGGCTGGTTAATAGATTTGCTGGTTGGTTGGTCCGTTTACTGGTTGGATGACTGTTTGGTTTGCTGGCTGGTTGGATGGTCGACTGGGTGTTTATTAGCTTGTTGGTAAGTCAGCCGATTGGTTGGTTGGCTGGTCAATCCCATCAATTCCATCAGCGAGTTGGCAAATCAGTAAGATTCATTTGGTATGTTGTGGATATCCACCCAGCACCTAAGGTCATGTGGAATGGGTCATGAGGAACCCGGCTTTATGCCCGTGGAACAATGAAGACACAGATCAGCCTGCATGTAACTGTGCTGTCCGTTGTATTTATTTCTGGTAACACTGCGCTAAAGTATAGACTGGCCTGAGCCCTCGCTCGCTTTAAATAAGGCCTATGTTTTCAGATCCAGATTGTCCTCGATATTCTGTTGTTTTTTTTTTCGAATCAAAGCACTGAGAGTATTAATGGGGAACGAGCTCTTTTAAACTCTGCACGCCTAATGTTGGGAGTGTATGCAGGGTTGAACGAGGCTACCTGATTAGGCTGTGCTTCAGATAATTATGAACAAATGGGGACCTTTTGACAAATTTTGGCACGTTTCGACTTGGGGTGGAAGATGTAGATCACAACATAAAAGCTACATCTCCATTGTCTAAGCCAACCAGTAAATATTTACTGGTTGGCTTAGACAATGGAGATGTAGCTCACAACATAAATCCACTTATTTGTTTCTTGACAAAGGCCAAGTGGCCGAAAATTTGAAACAGAGTAAACATAATGTTTTAGTATGAATAAATTCCCTTTGGAATTTTTATTGAGATAATCAGTGTAAATATGTTTAGTTTGGTGATTTTTTTCCCTGAGAATATCGCCTCCTCATTGCGCCTCACAGTTGCCTATCACTGCTGCCCCTAAGCATTTACTGCTGTTTTTTTTTTCATTTCAATAGTTAGATACATCGTTTAGAATATGCTATCTGTATGTGTCCAGTGCAACGTCTATTCATTTCTGAGTCAGCACCACTATCACTCATAACACCCCACGCTCCACTCATCAGTCCCCTAATGTTCACTCCTCAGTCCCCCTCTTGTCTCCCCATAAAGTAATTAGTGCTTCCTCATACCCTACTTGATTGGTACCAGGTAGCCTGTCAGTTTGTGAGGGTGTTAACCATTGTAAAAGATTTTAGCATAAATTAAGATGGAAGAACAGAATGAACCATTCATAAAGTTTCTGACAACATGAACTCTTTTTTCATGTGGCATGACTGTTAACTGTTAAAATACAAAAGTACAAATTAACTTTTCTCAAAAGCGTTCTGATTGCATCATATCTTTGCTAGTTGTCAAAATATTTTGTTTCTGACTTTTTAGAAACGTAATGTTAGGATGGTAAACATTATAACGTATTCCAGAGTCGTCACGTGTTCCAACATGACTGACAGGAAATGGCATGATCCAAAATGGCCGACAGGAAATAACGTGTTACAAATGGCGGCCAGAAATGATGTCATTCAAAATCGTCGACAGTAAATGACATGTTCGAAAATGGTGGTCAGAAATGACATCATCCAAAATGGCGTAACAAACCACAACCACAACAAGTGCGAATAGGGGTGATATATACATAGGGTGGCACCATAGGAATTGCTCATGTATAAACAAAAATGGCTTTTTATCAATGAGACGGCTAGCTTTAGCCATATTGCTGTATGAACAATTTATACATCTAACATAGATCCCTTTATGCCCCAACATACAGCTTTTGGGCACACAGCAGCATGCTTATCAGTCGTTTTTTGTTACTTCCTGGTTTTATACTGTTTTCCCATTGGTATCCTGGGTCAGGTGTGGTACTTGATTGTATCGATTCCTGATCTTTGCACCATTACTTACTTTTTTTGCAATATTGTGAGACACTGGGTTAACTTTAGAGAAAAACATTTGCATGAACATGAACTACATTTACACAACTACAAAATATAGAAGTATTTCGCCCAAATGTACACTTTTTTGGTAGAAAAATATATTTTTACAATTTATGCTTATGCATTTTGCATGGTGAAAATAAAAAATGTATATAATACCAGAAATACATAAGATATTTTTCATTTCAATGCAATAGGCCAATGGCCCTTGAGCCTATACTACATATACAAAACCAACGTTGCAAAGTTTTATAGTATCCAATTTTTAACTAGATAAGTGAGTACGACTCTTTTCAAGGGAGGATCACATAGTACAACAAGAAATACATATTCAAACAAAGCTTGTTGTTGTTTATGAGCAGAAATGAGCTCGCATCTATGGGCGTTATTGTATGGCTTAGAGAAGAACAGGAAGTGATCCATATAAAGGCCCTAGCTCACTTGAAAAGTCTCAACTCACATATCAATTAAAGAGAATATTTGCCTTATGTATCAGCATCATCTGTAATTATATTGTTATTACTGCCTATCATTACATATATATAGCCTTCAATCTGTATGTAGATGCATGTTTAGAATACTTATAGTATTGTGATTCAGCTTCAATAGAAACTCACATCAGCATTAAACAAGCCAAAAGTCATATACATGTATCCATACATATTCATACAATATGTAGCAGTATGCATAAACATTCTAACTGTAGTATTAAAATGGAATCTAATACAGAGTAACATTTCTTAAAGTAAAAGCTTGATAAGTGAAAATTGATAGGTCTGTTGCTTGCTTTTCTCTAGTACTATTAAACAGCTGCTGTAGCTTGAAAATATTTGGATGTTCATAAAAATAACTCTAAATACTATATTCGTAATTTAGTATAGAAAGAACATTCAAGCAGGAAGTGAAATTCATTTTCAGCCACATCACATCTTTTACATTTTCTGTTTTCTACAGGACTTCCAATCTTATACCATCTGCCTGCTTCAATTTCTAGTCTATGTGAAGAGTACTGCAATCTAGCTATTGTCTGTCTATACTTTTTTACCCTAACACAATTTAAATAAGGTTGATAATGAAAACTACATATGTCTGAATAAAAAGATGCTTTGCTAGACACTCAGCCTAAACCGTGAATTCAAATTCTGTATAAAATTATCATGCAGTCTTTGCTTAACTAGACTAAGAAAAATATTTACATCCCCTACTGCTTGTGCGACCCATACTTCATTAAAACCAAGACATCTTAATAATTAAGTGTTTTACAAGTTTTGCCCAATTTTCTTTATGTGGCATCGATTCCATATCATTTAGCATCATGTAAATATTTTTATAAGTCTGTTTTCTGGACACAAAACAATCTTTAGCCAATATTTTATAATCATCAAATATCTTTTTGTTTAAAAAGAAGTCCGTCCCAAATCCCAATAAAAGAAATCATTTTGTGAACAATGTTTTACTCCCAGTAAACGTTTAAAGAATTGTAAATGCACAGTTTCGATTTTATCTGTTTTGTGAAACCCCGAAACTTCTGCTGAATAATTCATAATGGGAGCCTCTCGTTTATCAAACAGTTCTAGTCTAAGGTGAAATATCAGTAAATTTATATAAATAACTATTAAATCTGAAGATAGCTTTTTGGGCTTGGCCAGACAAAGTATTTTGTGCTAAGCTAAATGATCCACCAGGCGTAAAAACAACCACCTGGTAAGAAAAGGAATCAACATTGTTAAAATAGAATTTTAAATTTCTGATTAGTTGTCCACATTTTCTAAACACCATGGTTTTGGATTTCTCTGGATTGACCATGAGATTCCGTCTAGTGCAATAATCTTTCAAAGTATCTAATGCTTTCTGGAGACCATCAGATGTTTCAGCGAAAATCGTTATATCATCAGCATATAACAATAGAAACAATTTAAACATATAAATATCCACTCCTTCTGCTCCTTTTAAATAAAAGCAATCTTCAATATCATTGACGTACATGGCGAATAGAAAAGGTGACAAACATGCACCCTGTCTTACTCCTAAACAGCATGTAAAATCATCACTTAATTCATTATTAGTCTAAACTCTGGACTAAATAATTTCATACACACTTTTAATTACCTTTAACACTTGCCCTCTTACTCCTAATTTAATCAATTTGTACCACAATATATCCCTAACAACATAATCAAATGCTTTACTAAAGCAATAAAAGCACAATAAAAACGCTTCTCTCCATTTAACATGTGTAATAAGCCCATGAAGTACAAAACATTACCAACAGTACTCATACATTTTCTAAATCCTGCTTGTACCTCTATATATATATCTGAATATATATCTGATAAGTTTCAGCCCAATCTGTTAATCTGTTATTAACTATTCGAGTGAATAACTTACCAAGAACACTTAGTAATGTTATTCCCTGATAGTTATTAACGTTATTAACGTCTCCTTTTTATGTAGAGGGGCTATAGTCCTCAGACCATGAGCTGGGGAAATATCCAGAGATTAAACGCTTATTAAACAATGAATGTAAGCATGGGTGTCAACACATGTTACCCATGAGTGGAAAAATCATTTAATAACTTATCTGGGCCTCCACTTTTTTTCCATTTTTAAGCTGGCCGATTGATATGATAATTTCTTCTCTGGTTATTTCTATATCAAGCTCTGAGAACATACCTGAATCTCACTATCAAGAAATCTTTGTTGAAAATATAATTTATCCTCATCTGGCTGGAAGAAAACGCTATCATGATTATTGATGGATTTAACGTATTCTGCAGATGTGTTAGTGGACAAACCTTTAGGGGTACGTGTGTGTATTTGCAGCGGTTTCAGGAGTTTCCAGTATTCTTTTGCATTTTTGTATTTGGCATCAATCATTCGTTTAATTTTTGCTTTTTCCAGCTCAAATTTGAACTTTCTTACTGTCATTTAAAAATTAGTTCTGGCTTTGACCATATTAATTCTGTTAGTATCGATACTGTCCTTTCTATATTTATTCAACATGTCTAAAAATACTAGTTTTTTTATACTCACATTCCTCATTAAATTTAAAATTTGTATTAACTGATCTTTCATTTTCTTTCAGAGTGATTTTAGTCTCTTTATAAGAAGATGGTGAGACAGATTCGATCAAAGTAGTAAAAGAATCAACTGTACTATCTATTTCATCATTTGTAATGGTCTGTTTAATATTGTCATTTAAAACGTATAACTGCTGCTTAACATCTTCAGACTGTAATTTAATCAGGAAATCACCAGTTTTATTATTATCCCATACATATCTACAATTAGATTCATGTGTAACACAAGTGTCTTGTGTCATGTTATAAGTGCAGCTACTGACAGATTCTTCCACTTTCTTACATGAAACACAAAATGTTAAAATAAATTTAACCACACAATGATCAGATAAAATATTTGGGTCTTCAACGCATTAGTTTGAAAACTATTTTTAACAATTCAGTATCAGCGATCACATAATCAATTAAACTTGAACCACGTGAGCCCACATATGTGCACTTCCCTACTCCAGCATCTTCTTCAATCCTTCCATTTACCACTGGAAATCCAGTTTTCTACATAAATATAGTATCATACATTTGGGTCAATAAAAAGTGCAACTAAACATAACATACTACTAAATCTCTACGATAGATGAATAAACATTTCATGGCATGTACTTTCCTCCATACAGAGATCAAGTCAGCTTTTCACACCAACAATGAAATTATAAGATTTCGTCTAAAAAGTAAACTTCACTGCTGTTTCGTTGACTTTGCGAACGCTTTCGACAGTGTATGGAGGGATGGTTTGTGGCAAAAATACTTACACACGGCATACATGACAAAACATTTGATATAAAAAAACATGTATAGTGAAATAAATCCTGTGTTACAGTAAATGGTTGTTCATCCGGAATTTTCAAGTGTCAACAGGTGGTGAGACAGC
The DNA here is from genome assembly GCA_964019695.1 of Loripinus fragilis. Lineage (NCBI taxonomy): Eukaryota > Metazoa > Mollusca > Bivalvia > Lucinida > Lucinidae > Loripinus > Loripinus fragilis. The sequence continues at coordinate 98,995,572 of OZ026519.1, read as the reverse complement.
GTGAAAACCTGTCTCCTCTCCTGTTTTCTTGAACGACCTAGATTATTTTATGCATACATCGTGATGTAAAGGTTTAATTTTATTCAGGATCATGAATATGTATTTTTTTTTTATCTTATTTGTATTTTTATATGCTGACGATACTCTGGTTCTAAGTGAAAATCCCAAAGACTTTCAATACATGCTTGATATTGCAAGAAATGAAACCTAAAAATAAACACTGACAAAACGAAAGCAATGCTCTTTGGCGAATATGCAAGACACAGAGCTATATCATTTAACATTACAGGAAATAAAATTAAAATAATCAAAGAATTTAAGTACCTTGGTGTTCTTTAAAAAATGGGCGATTCGTTCAGCATATAAAATACATATCATCATTGGCAGAAAGTCAATGAAGTTATTTAGAAAACGAATTGTTAATTACACTTGTCTGTAGATTACCAGTTATAGCTTTTTGACCAGACAATTGTGCCAATATTATTGTATGGAAGTGAAACTTTTGGTTTTGAATTAGAAAATTAGATTTCCTAAAAAGCATCCTAAGAATGAAAAACAGTACCCCATTGATCATGGTCTATGACGAATTAGGTCGATTTCCCCTAGAGATTCAGATAAAAAAGAACGACAAAATTGTGGGCAAAAAACGTAACTGGCATAAACTCGAACATTTCTTATAAAATGTACAAATTATTGCTGTTTTTGCAAAATAATAACATATTTATTCAAATTAATTGATTTCATGTATTCAAAAAACTTTGCGAGATGTTGGCTTGAACTATATATGGATAAGTAATAATTATGTAGAAAATATAAATTGGCTTTAAAGAGAAGTTAGAAGTCGTTTGGAGATGAAGTTCGTGCAAAAGTGGAATTCCGATGTCCAAGTCAGCCCAAAAATGCACTAACTATAGAATTTTCAAAACAAAGTTTAGAATCGAACCATATAATACACAATTTTAATCTCTTTATCTAGGTTCAGGACAACAAAATACCGACTTCCTGTGGAATGGGGTAGATGGAAAATGTTGAACGTTCATAGAGATTATGTAATATTTGTACGGGAAACATGTTGGGCGACGAGTTCCACTATTTGCTCGAAGAAGAAAGAAAGAAATACCTACCGAAATTCTATTTACGGCATGTGAATACATTTATATTTCAAAAAGTGTTGTCTACTGAAAATTTGAAACTGTCAAAACAACTTAGTAGGTTTATTTCTATAGTGCTCAGTAAGTTGTAGTCCCTGTTAATTACACGCGCACCTAATATTATAAATTGTAGAAAAATCATAAGCTTATTAGAATTTATTACCTCATATATTGTATTATGCAATCTGAGAGTATAAAGGTTATGTTATGTTATGTTAAGCTGATCAGGATCGACACTTTTTTCACCCACACGATAAAGCCATATGTATATTATGTTATTTCACCACTGGTGCCATATGTGTATTATGTTATTTCACCACATAAGCCATATGTATATTATGTTATTTCACCACTGAAGCCATATGCATATCATGTTATTTCACCACTAAAGCCATATGCATATTATGTTGTTTCACCACTGAAGCCCTATGCATATTATGTTATTTCACCACTAAAGCCATATGCATACTATGTTGTTTCACCACTAAAGCCGTATGCATATTATGTTGTTTCAACACTGAAGCCCTATGCATATTATGTTATTTCACCACTGAAGCTATATGTATATTATGTTGTTTCACCACTGAAGCCCTATGCATATTATGTTATTTCACCACTGAAGCCATATACATGATATGTTATTTCACCACTGAAGCCCTATGCATATTATGTTATTTCACCACTAAAGCCATATGCATACTATGTTGTTTCACCACTAAAGCCGTATGCATATTATGTTGTTTCAACACTGAAGCCCTATGCATATTATGTTATTTCACCACTGAAGCCATATGCATATATGTTATTTCACCACTGAAGCCCTATGCATATTATACTATTTCACCACTGAAGCCATGTGCATATTATGCTATTTCACCACTGAAGCCATATGCATATTATGTTATTTCACCACTGAAGCCACATACATATTATGTTATTTCACCACTAAGCCCTACGCATATTATGCTATTTCACCACTGGTGCCATATGCATATTATGTTATTTCACCACTGAAGCCATATACATATTATGTTATTTCACCACTGAAGCCATATGCATATTATGCTATTTCACCACTGCAGCCCTACGCATATTATGTTATTTCACCACTGAAGCCATATGCATATTATGTTATTTCACCACTGAAGCCATATGCATATTATGTTATTTCACCACTGAAGCCCTATGCATATTATGTTATTTCACCACTAAAGCCATATGCATATTATGTTATTTCACCACTGAAGCCATATGCATATTATGTTATTTCACCACTGCATTAGTTCTTACCAATCAGTTTGCTCAGAAATTAAAATGTTTGGCCAACTTAATAACATATTTTGTAAATATGTGTAATATCAATAATTAAAATCCGTTTAGTGGTCAATGCGACCATTTCCAAAGAAGCAGTCAGAAAAGGGGAGAATAAAATTATAAGTAGGTCATAGCTTACATGTTACAATTATTAGTGATAAGATAGATGAAAAATATGGAAATTAATGTGTGTTTTGAATAGAACAGATTATTGAAATTGACAATTCTCAATATCGAGTTTGTCCCAGGTTTCATGTAGAACTCAGGCACGCTTTAAATAAGCCTACCTGAGTTTTCCACTGAACATCTCAGCACTAAACTCGTATAATACTGAATAAGTGATCAGTCTAGTGGATATGACGTTTAGTGCAACCTTTGACTGCGGAATCACTTTTGTATGTATGCAAATATAATGTAGTATGGATTAATAATGCCGTGGTGCACTCGTGGCGGAAAGCCCAATCATGGTATACGAAAGTGTTTAAATACACCTCGTAAAAAGGGACTGCCAATACAATTTTAGCCAGTGCATGCGATTTGGTAATTTTCATAATGAGAACGACAATATGTGCTGTCTTAAGAGCACCCAACTCAGGTTAACATACCCACAAGTTAATATATCTGCATGTAAACCAATTAAGTAATTGCTATACCATGGCGTGTCCGTCTGTACGTGGCGATCATTCACCAGATTTAAATAGAGAGTTGATGATCTTGTAAACGTACAGGTGGACAAACATTGTAAACCTATTTTATACCACCCCTTGCACATCACTAGATATTTCGTGCTAAAGTTGGTAAGGGTGGTATAAGTAATAGTTATACCATGGGTTGCCTGCCTGTTTTGTTTATACCACCTACGTCAGTGTAGACCTTGCACATCACGAGAAAGATCGTGCTAAAGTAGGAAAGGGTTACCATACTTAGTATATGCATACTTTATAAGACCCGTTAAGTAGGACGTTAACACCAAGACAGAACAAAATCAAGTTGACCATGCAGCGTGTGATGGAATCCAAACATTTCGAATTGCTAAGATCGATCGAAGGTTACAACAGCCACCGTTCACTGTTCGTTCACGCCTTCCTCATCAATACATACGTGAAAGTAACCAAACATTGGGAAAACGTCCATATTTTGCTGTGCTCCGAGAACTGTGCCAATTGATCAGTTTTACATAGACGACAAGCGAAGGCACAGACGAGCCTGTCCTTTCGCGCTGACTCATCAGAGCCTACACTGCTCGCAGACAGCAAGTTTTGAAGTAGACTGAAAGCTCAGACCAAACATTGGCAGTCTAGACCCACAACAAAGCTGCACATGTACAGATTGACTTTAAATGCATTAACTCGTACGATGAGTACGCCCCATTTAGAAAATGGTCTCAGGTCACCATAGACCCACTAGCGAAACGCCATTAAAATGGCGTTTCGCTGGCAGGTCGATGGTTGCCCGCTAGAATTTAGAATGTGCTTATATTTAGGGTGTCATTATATCATATATATTGTATTTTTATTTCTATCCCTGCATTGTACAACAGGGCTGAGTGAACATTCTTTTATATCCATTGTCTAAGGTTTTAGACAGACTGTACGAATGCGCAGGCTCGTCAGATCATTTAATGATATGACTCGTATTCACGTTTGTATCTCAGCCGTGGGTCTTGATCACCGATTAAAACAGTTGTGGCCAGGATCAGATTGTGCCTCAAACGTACATTCTTTGTCCGCTTAGACTTCAAAATGCATGTACATGTATTTCCCATGTATCGGCACATCGTCACGCGAGCACGCACAGTACGAGTGGGCCCACTTTAAGTTTACAGCTGTTCAGTAAACCGCAAACACGCCTTTTATGTTCTACTTGAAATATCTTTCCGGGATGACTTCAAAAGGAAATATTTCATACCTAATAAAAAATAAAATGATTCAAACTCTGGCTGGATTCGAACTCTGATGGGAGCGTAGTGGCTCAGTGGTAGAGTGCTTGACTCGAAACCGAGGGTTCGAGCCTCACCGGCGTCACTGCGTCGTGGTCTTTGAGCAAGACACATTTATCCTTGCTTAGAACTGGTTCAACCCAGGAAGACCCGTCCCTACATAACTGAAAGATTGTTGATGGGACGTAAAGAATCAAATCATACAAAACAAAAATATTCGAACTCTGATCATGATGAGCATGATTTTACGGACCAACCGCCCTCTTTTATGCTTAGAACTTAGACTTAGAACGGACCGCATACGGCCCTTAGAATATTGATGAGCGTGTCTTCGGTGCCCCCTCCCTCACTCTGGGAACTGGCTCGACATGAATGCAATATCGTATGATAAAAGAAGAACTGATCGTAAAGCATGCAACAGCGCATATGGTATGTGCAGCTATCATAATGATACACAGGCTGATCATGTAGCGTTCATGTTCGGATTTAATATTTATGAGCAGGTATAACAAGCAGTAAATTGAAAATATAGAAAACTAGCATTTTTTGAAGGCTGCTTTGCGTGTTTGTCCACTTTTATTCAAACTGTTAAACCCGTTTTACGAGTGTTTTTTATGTTTTCAAACATGCAGTTTCACGACCTGTGAAACATGAATATATATGGGCCTTTTACATCACGAAAGTATATAAATGGGCTCCGACGACAACACCTGTCTCCTGGGTTTCCGACAAAGCGAGACTCAGACCAGCCTTATCAACTATGTACAGAGAACAATTTTGCACAAATAAAGTTTAGATACTATATTTTTCAATAAGCGAATAACAAATGCGCTGGATGGTCTGTGTTTTTGTTGTTCATAATACATTACCATGCAGGGTCTGGTTGAAATTTCCAAATTTAAAATATCGCATATGCGTACACTCGCTCTTTAAGCTTTTTCTGCGTAGCTGTCCACAGGGGGGTTCACATTAAAATAGTCTGGCAGCTGAGCCGCTATCCCCTTTGGCGTGAACTTACTCCCATTTTACTTCTAACACAACCTCAGGCCGACATTTCTGTGCTAAATGTCAAACAGTTCTACCTGTTGTTGTTGTACAATCGAACAGAACATAGCTTTTAAATCAGTTGAAATCAGCCTCAGTTCAGCTGCCACCAAATTTAGTGTAAAGCTTTTGGACTGGCGAGACTGTATGCATGCACATGCTCGCATGAGCCATCGGTTGTCACCAATGCTATCATATGCTGATGTTTACGTGATTCAGTGCGAATACGAATGGACTGCACACGTCTAATTGCCAGTGTAGCTGTGTAGTGGGTGGGGTGGGAGTATACACGACACACGAACTGTTTGTCGTCCGTGTGTGCATCCGCGAGTATTTTGACGGAAATTCAAAGGGTATGTGAATTAAGGCGAATACGGTTGACACTATATCCAGCCAAAGAATTGGTTATAAATGATAATTGTGAGAGAGAATTTGTACCCCATGGACTCGAATCCCGAAGATACTTTCCCAGTCTTGACGCTTGCGTGTTAAGTAGTGGGTTTCACGAGTTCTCACGGTGAACACCACGAACCGTCTGGATCCAAAACAGGGCTCAGTATTTGTACATACAACTGTACTACATGTAGCCAAGAAATAGGCCCGCGCCCAAAACACACATCCGGCTGGACGTGGCCATGGTAACTGGTCTGAGTATGTTCTGTTTGCATGATTCACTGTTTGAGTGGTACGCTGGGCCGGGAAGATCACAAAAATGTCACCTTATTAGCAACGGACATGCTTCTATGTCGTCATCTCGCGTGTATGGAGGTGGTGGGGTGTGGCTATGGATTACGCCATATGTCACTTACCTATACCGTGATACATACGGATTAACCTTTTACCTGCTGATGTCGTCTGCTGATAACCTTTGAAAACACTTTGGACCCTGATCAGGCCCGACGGAACGTCGGGTCTGATCTGGATCCAAAGTGTTTGACAACCATATGGTATTCCTGAAAGAAAAAAAAAATGAAAAGTTAATTTTGAAGATATAAAATTCGGTAGTCGACAGAAAAGCAGGTAAAATTCCAATGCAGGTGTATTTCAGTGCATATTCCCACACTTATTGCATAAATTATTAATTTACTAAATATATAATCGTCTTGACATGATAAAATGAGCTTTACTTAGTACATATGAGGGAAGCGGTTTCACCGTAGCGTCACAGTAACGTCGTTATGACTGGTATATCCCACCTTTATCTCGGGGTTATGTTGAGGTTTAACGGCCCCACCAATAATGTATCAGTTATATCGAGCCGTCTCCCTAAAGAGAGGAGGTGGAGGGGCGACCCCAAATACCCCCGTCTCGCACCTGCTTCAATTACAACAGGCCGTAGCCCTACTGAGTATCTTTGCACCACCACCGACCATCACCGAAGAGAATGAACAATTCTGTGTAGCGAAGTGGCGAAGAACAATGACGCTACGCTGATCAGACTGCGCCGATGAAGACATGATTTAATCGGCACTTATCGCGATATGCGTAAAATCGTTCTTTAAACGTATATCATGAATCATTTAATTCAATATTGATTGTACAAAATTAGAAATCCATTTAGTGCCGAAAAGAAAATACATTTAATCGTATTTTGTTAACCATTTCCTTCATGAATATTCATGCTAGGCAACACCTACTATAAATAATTATATAAATAAACTTTCATGTTGGTACATAGAACAAAGAAATTACTTGTCAGCTCCACTAGGATCAGATATATCATATTAACATAAGCAAACAGATTAGACCCTGATCAGACAGCTCTTATCTTTGTCTGCCCTGTTTGTAAAAGCGTTAAAAGGCGTCTCTATGAGGTAAAGGGTAAAAAAGAAAAATGTGACGAAATGTCTGATGGAATTTTACTTTATATATATATAGTCAAACCACCATTTAACATGTCAAGCACTCTACCACTGAGCCACTGCGCTCCCTCCCTAGAGAGCATTATCGGGTCTCAAACCCGGAAGACAGGCTTTCGTGTTTCGCGGCCCTTTTTATCATGGCACGGCTATACCAGTTTTGAGATAGTGGCGTATATTTTAGCATAAAATAGTAAGTACACTTCCAATGCTCATCGAAGAATCCGTTCAAGACCCATTTCTGATATACATATGTCTGAAGCCAACCAGCGCCAACACATGCTGATCAGAACCAACACTGGGTTACTAACTACATTAACGAATCACGCAAACGGAAATTCACCGGCGGAAGCGAATACCAATAAGACATCAATCTTGCATGTGAGAAATGCATGTTCATTAACCTAAGGAATGCTGTAGGATCAATATCTAAGACTCAATCCAATAATAATTAATCTGCAGTTTCAGGATGTCCCCTTAGACATGGTAGAGGCAGAGGGTAGGCTTCGCACCTTGCTTCTCATATGTCACCGATCACAACAGAAGACCGTGTGGTAAGTCTGATTAGTCTCCACACGCCTTTTATTTCTACTTCAGAGAAAATGTGAACGAATTAACCGAGTCCTTGAAAATAGCTATACATTGTGTACGCAAACAGCTGTGGAATGACGATGCTTTCTTAATTGTCTGAAGAAAAACCCGTATAGCAAACGACATCAACTTTCCCAATATTAAATAGCTGACGTTGACAAGCTTGGCATATAAATGAGGGTCTCCTATGGGTTCGGAGAAAAGGGAAATGGACATATTCTTCAGGGGAACAAATGAATAAAGGTCCCAAATGAGCGGAGGCAATTTTAGATTACAGGAAATTTAGAAAATCAAGATTTTCCTCTTTTGCGTCGTCATTCCGCAAAAACTTAGTCTGTGCCAAGCATATATAAAGTGTTATTCTGAACGAGTCATATTTTAAGCTTGTAACTGACAGACATACAGGTAGGACAGGACAGACAGACAGACAGACGGGCAGATAGAACACTTGGGCTCACAACCCTTAGGTGATCCAAATCACCAGCACTTACTTTCTTTGTATTGACCGATTCAGGGCGTTTTGACTTTAGGACGTCTTGACTTTGGGACGTCTTTGACTTGGTGTCCAACAGCTATGTAACTTTATAATACAAGTCAAATTAAAATCAAAAGTACAATCTCGGTACAAATATTACTGTCGATTCATTTGATGTTATTTGGGGTCGTTACTTGCCAAAAGTCATATGGTATTCTAAAATGCTGAAATTAATCAAACATTAGATAGTCTACGCCCCGGTGCATAACCAATAAAAGCTCAGTCTCAGAATATCTATTCACGTACATTTGATGAATCATGACGCTACATTTTTGACCGCTTTTAACATACGCGTAGCTCCTAAAATGCCACATATGTTTATAATTTGAGACACAAAACCTAAGTCTCAGCAGGCGGGGTCATTTGAATTCCACTGATTCACCATATTTATAGTGCGTCCAGATAACAGAGACTGGGCGTGTCAGACAGAGCGCTGTCATACACTGTCAAATAAGGCTAGTCTACAGTAAATCAGGTGTAATAGCCTATGTACGCTTTACTCGTGCAACCAACTGAAGCGCAGACGACAAGGGTGACCAACTTTATACGTTAGCATGCCTGGTAAACGTTTATCTTTAGTATGCTGCTGGGGACCTGGTGCATTTCATTTTCCGGGATGGATATGTTGTGAAAGTCTGGGGGAGGGCAGATTTGCACTTTCTTCAAATTCTGTCTGTATGGCAATACTGGTTTGATTTTTAAGCGTGATACAATAGTAATAAATCACTTATTAGAATTAAGCGGGACAAGGGTTAAGTATCTGGATCATGAGAAAAGGGCATACAAACATGAGATTTGGTCTTATCGCATATCCGAAAGGCCTCTTATAATCGCTCATTCTGGCGTGTTCAGAGAGACTAGATGTCTAAAAGTTGTTCGGTGTCTTCTTCAACTTGCATACTTTGTTTATGCGAGAAGCGAAATCCCTGGCGAGGTCATGCGTACATGCAGGCTCGTCAGAGCCTTCGTCACACGCAGATGTAATAAGAACCATCATCTCATGTGCTGACCAATTTATAGTTTTAATTTTTCATTGCCGACCATTATTTTATTTTCTTATTCAGTATTATAATTTGAATAGTTAAAATTTCGAAACATTGGCAGAGCGCATATATCTAGACTAGTCAGTCTCCTTGTTTTCCAAACTAATTCGAGATGCCTTTTTCTCATAATGGGCTCAAAACTAAAATAGGTATATACAGTTATACAGCTGTAAAGCGTTTCACAGGTGAATAAATACACTCTGTCTTACCGATTTTTAAATGGAAATGTCCACGGGTGTGTCTTTGCTAAGAACCGCCCAGTCTCTCTTAACTGGCCGGACTATAATTGCCTCTTGGGCAGTCCTACATGATTATCACATCTATCTACATCACATGCACATTCTATCATGCAGATCTGATTGGCCATTAACCATTTTACATCTAGCAGTGCTGCACTTTGTTTTAAAGCCACAAGAGGTGAACTCCATGCAAGTCGTTGGCAAAGTCGTTGCTCCACACAATGTCTATTCCTTTTAGCTAAAGTTTCCATCCACTTGTACCAATTGCTGTTCTGACATCAATTTGAAAATTAACCAATTTTTAGCCAGATAATCAACTCTAAAATAGTGCAATTCAAAGGCATCTTTTGAAGCTGGTCCAAGTAAGTAAGGTTGCAAAGATCAGGAATCGATACAATCAAGTACCACACCTGACCCAGGATACCAATGGAAAAGTGACAAACTCATAGTAGACACCACAAACGAGAGCCAAGAGGTCAGCCCTTTCCCAGCAGGTGACCCCAAAGCACATATAAACAGACGCGCACAAAGACATAGCAAACACAAGACAGAACAAAAACATGAAAGATCCAACCCTTTTCTCGCCTTGGAGAAAATACTAAATCATATCATATCAAAATCTACGCATTCTGTTTCAACGCAGCCACCATATGTAAACTAAAAAATCTCTTCTATTTTCCAAAGGTACAAGCTTCTACTTGATGACCGAACCCGTTTCAGAGCTTCCAAGTACTGCTTACTACATGTTTTGTCAATGCCAGTGAATGGTGAGATTGTATCAAGACCTACCAGGACATGAAAGCCGAGTATGTTCTCCAGTATACCATTATTTAGAGATAAAATAAGGTGCACCTCTGATTTACATTACTGCCATCATTTATACCTCAGCACCTCTACAACAAGATGGTATAGAAGAAGTAGCCCTGAAAATAGAGAATGCTAGGTGAGTGTCTTTTGATATCAAGTTTACCAGGCAAGGCTTTGAGAATGCTTGTTGACATCGCGAGGCTTGCCGAGCGATTCAACATGCGTTCTCAAAGCCAAGCCTGGTAAACATGATATCAAAAGACGCGATCTCGTATTCTATTTATCAGTTTACCCATTGTTTCACTCTTCAAACTAGTGATTATGACCATATTTTCGATTTTAGTGTTGATTCGGTGTCATAAGCGACGTCATTCAAAAAGTGCAACGTCATCATGACCTGATAAAGGCACACGCCGTGAGATAGACAGCGTTTATCAGGCAAGGTGCAACAATGCAGTTAATATGAGAGGTAACTGATAAGTAGCACATCAGTATCTCTGCAAATGTCAATTACTCGCATGTGCTTGTTCTGTATGGCATCTTTGACATTTAAGATCAAACATTTTTTGCCTCTACATTAGTATCCGCCAAAGTAGTAACTTTTCCTTTACTACTGAATCCAGAAAGCCACCTCCAGCAACAATTTCATAGTTACATATACAATAATTCAGCTCTTTGCAAAAGTTCTGCTGACAGGTATATTCCAAGATCTGCCTCGTTGTCTTCTAGAGCAATAAACTGAACCATACCTGTGGTAATGTGACTTAAGGTTTCCTGTGGTAATGGGACTTTAGGTTTCATAAACGATCTCCTTTTGGCGGTTCGTTTGGTTTGTGTTAACGATTTACCAAATCGGAGCGATCGAAAGTGACATCAACTCGTGTTGTACTATAAACCAAATGTTTGAAAACAGATGCTGTAAAGGCTGTGTAATCTCCAAAAGTGTTACTATCTTGTAGTTTTCTAAGAGCCTGGAGCTTGACTAATTCAATTAAAATATATGTTTGTAAGTTAGATTTGGGAGAATATCAGACAGAGTTTCAGAATTCCACCCAACACTCTTCACCTTCTGTTCATCCACTCAGTGGTTTGGTTAGGAGGTACCTGGTAAAATAGATTATTGCTGCACCTGTTGACAAAACTTCCTGCTTGAAATCCTTCACATAATCCGGGAACTGATTTTGGTCCTAACCTTGAAAAACTGCCTTCACGACCTGCGTTGAAACAGGTTGTAGCTTAGAAGGGTTACAACCCTATTCATGTATGACAGCCAAGATACATATATTTTGATTGAAGACATAGAGGCGGCAAACTCATTCAAGAGATTGGTTAAATTCTGGCTCTGGATATAGCCATTTAGATTACTGACTGCTGTCTAGATTGACTCAGTCGCTAGCTGTTCTTAACTTGAATAGTTCAACAACTGGACCAACAAAGTTTTCTAGATCGTCCAAGGCAGATTCTTTGCTAACTATTCAAGCAGATACGCTTTAGAGAGTCGTATTCTAGTATATGACACGTAGCCGCTCTATAATAAGTATTGCCTTCTAGGAATTTCAGTAGTATAAAGAACGAAACTCCAGATTCTATCCCAGCACAATCTAGGCCTGCTGACGCTATGTGTTGTCCTATAGCTTTCAGGAAATTGAATCATACGTGTAGAAATCCTTGTTTCGAAAAAAAACATACCCGTAACGTTCTTCATTTGCCCATACAAGTGCCTTTCCCCTACTGCATAACGGCTGATCTGCTGTTATAACGGTACTGCTGACCAAAATGTGAGCAAGGCATTAAGTAACTATCAGCATGAGCTTGAAGAACTAATAAAGTTCTTAATTAGATACACCTCAGATCGGATTTTTCTGGTCATCTGAACAAAACTATTTAGCTAACATCCATGCAAATCTAGTATAAGCAGTCAAACATGTATTATTTTTCTCACTTAACTATCTTTCCCATACCCTGTTCCATTTTTTAAACGGGGATTGTGTCTTCCATAAGATGGAAGTTTAGTTTTATTAAGCTCGTGAAAACGGATGAACATTTGGCCAAGCGTTACAGGTTGAACAAAGGGTTCTGTCAAGCCATCGTCTATACGCAATGGAATGTGCGTCACCTGCTGGGAAAGGACTGACCTCTTGGCTCCCGTTTGTGGTGTCTACTGTGAGTTTGTCACTTTCCCATTGGTATCATGGGTCAGGTGTGGTACTTGATTGTATCGATTCCTGATCTTTGCACCCTTACTTACTCTGCTATCCAGTGTTGCTTCTAGCACCTCAATATTATCGAATAAAATTCTTATGACTCCTTCTCTGTCAATATTATCAGATTTGCTTATCTATCTGCGATACATGTGTCAAAACGTATTTTGCAATTGCATTGCCAATTCCATGAGCAATTATTATTACAATAGTGTGGTTTTCTGCATTGAACAGCTGCAACAGGTTTTCTGATCTGGTTTGCTGGTGCAAAGCGAAACCAAGTCTTATATGCTTTGATGTGAACTTTTGTGGTTTGACACACCATATATTACGCCGTGATAGCCCACTTGGCATCACAGTTTCCAACCAAAGGTTTTCCCCCGATCCCTTCAAAATATCCATACCATCAAAGAGGAGACTAAAAGAGTAACATACCCTCTGAAAGGATCCGCTAAATGTGTCCTTGGTCTATTCCCCGGTCTATTCCTTGCCATAGATCAGTGTGACCAAGTGTCTTCTTCAGATCAGCCCTTATTTTGAACTGTGATGACAGCATGAACCTAACTATAACTGGTTCATGCTGTTATCACAGTTCTGTCATCGAGTGTTCTGTCATCGTGTTATCTTCATAGGAACTTTCTGAAGAATCAGCTCTGAAGTGACAAAGAAGAGTTCCTTCTTTTAGTTTCTGTTAAAGGTTTTATTTATAAACTAACAAAGTCCCATTAATCAAATGGAAACATGACATTTGGGGCCTTTGTATCTAAAGAGAACACAAATTAGTGACCAGGATGCTTTCACTCATCATCAATGAATGCTGGATGTCTTGATAAATATCTCTGTGGTACTTCAGATTCCGTGTTTCTTCCCCCTATTTGCTGTACTTTTCACAGACTCCTCATATCATACACATGAGTGTCCAAGAGCCAATCCATGCCCAAAATTATGCAAAGTTCACCCCCTCCAATTTATGTGCTTCTATCACAGTAAAGCACTATTCAAAAGAATTGCAGACCATATAACCAATGAAATACAACCATTCGTTCTGAGATGTCTATGACTAAGGCATGTCTGAAAATGTCGTTGAAAACAAAACTGTAAATATGAAAAATCTACACCGAAATCATTGATATTTAGCGAAAGTATATTTTTCTAACCCATCCAAAAACTATTCGTATCAACATTTCTATATCTGAATTTTAGTTTCCAACATTATTATCATAATAAGACTGATTTAAATAGCATGTATAGCAATATAAAATCCCTTATGGTGATTCTAATACTCAAATGCACCTATTTGACCTTTGACCTTGCTGTGACCTTAACTTGAAGTTTCACACGTGGTATCCACCCTGGGGCACGTTGTCATACCCCAAAGAATATTTCTAGCACACATTAACAAAAATGCCATCAAACCATTTTCTAGGATTCGTAGAAAGTATAGGCGGCAAACTGTAGTGGCCTCATTACTATTGCTGCTTGGAACATTTCTCTTGGCTGTGTTCCTTTGAAACATTTCTCTTGTTTGCTTAAGAAGAGGTTTGGGTTAGCAAACTACATTAGTGATGTGAAAAAAAGAGCGCACAGAACAATTATTTCTAAAACAAGAATAAGCAACCATAACTGAGCAATTGAAACGGGTAGGTTTTCAAAGACCCCACCAAATGAAAGAATTTGCTTGCATAGTAAGGCTGACAACGTTTCAGAAATAGATGATGAGCAACATTTGTTATTATGATGCTCTAGATAAAGTGAAATCAGACTAGCTCTTTTTGACCACGTAAGGAAATCCTGTCCAAGGATTGACACATTAAATGATGAAAATAAGTTTATCTACCTTTTGAATTCCAGTGGTTCGACAATTAAAGAAGAAGCCAAATTTCTTCATTCAGCATATAAAGCCCGTTCTTCATAGGAGAATAGATATTTTCTTTATTCAGATACTTCTCTTGTTTAACATTATGCTAAATGATATATCATTCTTTGTATTGATGTTGAACATGTTTCAGAAAGTATTTTGTGAATGTCTCATATGAAATGAGATGAAACAATAAAATAATTGTATTGTATTGTATTGTCTTGGCTATACTCCTTTGGAACATTTCTCTTGGCTATACTCCTTTGGAACATTTCTCTTGGCTATACTCCTTTGGAACATTTCTCTTGGCTATACTCCTTTGGAACATTTCTCTTCTCTTGGCTATACTCCTTTGGAACATTTCTCTTGGCTATACTCCCTTGGAACATTTCTCTTGGCTATACTCCTTTGGAACATTTCTCTTGGCTATACTCCTTTGAAACAATTCTCTTGGCTTTACTCCTTTGGAACAATTCTCTTGGCTATACTCCTTTCAAAAAAGTTAATCTTGTGACAAATGTGACTTATATAGAGGATCTTATATGAGTGCTCATGTTTTATTAAATTTATAAACGAGTTGAGGAAAAGCCTCGCATTTTATCTCTTATTCGCAACGAGTTTAATAAATTCAATAATACAAGAGCACGAATGTTAGATTCTATTTATCATTTGGCATTATGATTACTTTGAAATTTAATTTCTGGCGTGAAAACGTCATATTTTTGTCATTATGTACACAAAGTTTTTATAGACGTCATAACGTTTCCCGAAAATCTATAAACCACTAGTTTTGTTTTGTTTGATTTGATTCTTTACGTCCCATCAACAATCTTTCAGTTATAAAGGGACGGGTCTTCCTGGGTTGAACCAGTACTAAGCTAGGATTAATGTTCTTGCTCAAGGACACAACGCAGTGACGCCGGTGAGGCTCGAACCCGCGGCCCTTCGGTCTCGAGTCAAGCACTCTACCACTGAGCCACTGCGCTCCCTTTAAACCTCTAGTGGTTTATCGATTTTATTGCATGGTGTTATTTCACTCTCCGACCGCGACGTCACGTGAAAGAAATAAATACATGAAAACAAAAACAAAACAATATGTGTATAAAGGCGTACAGCAACAGACGTTACGGCAGTATGGGGCCAGATATAAGGTGCCGACATGTCACATTCTTCTCTGTCTGCGCAGGTCAAATGCATCATATGCGCAAGAACAGCGAAAGGGGAGCCTCCCTCTCGCTACAAATATATTAAGTTCAACACACACACAAACACACACACACACACGCGCGCGCACGCACACACATGTTCGCATCTTCAGGTAATGATTATCTTCCCACGACAAAAGAGGCGTAAACTAAACTGCAATATGATATGACATGTTTGCTTTGTCTGGTCAGCAACTCTTAGGTCATACACCTTTCTCACTAATGTGTCACCAAGGGACAGCAATAACATGGGAACGGTTAATAACCATACATTTTCTATTTCTGCGGTCAAAATATTGTTTACAGGGATGCCTTCATATATGACCTATGTATCTGTGTGTCTTGATCCACATCTGAATTAGGGGTGAGGTTGGCGCCGTGAAACCGATTAAAGCCCTCCAGTAAAATATTTTTACTGACCGTTCCAAAGTGGTAATTCTTCTGTGGATCATTTATGTGTTTTTTTTTTGTTTTGTTTTGTTTTTTGTTTCGTTTTGTTTTTTTCTGTCTTATATTTGTTATGCCTTTGTGCACGTCTATTTATTTGTACCTTGTGGTCATTTACTGGGAAAGGGCTGACCTCTTGGCTCTAGTTTGTGGTGTCTCATTGTAAGTTTGTCACTTTCCCATTGGTATCCTGGGTCAGGTGTGGTACTTGATTGTATCGATTCCTGATCTTTGCAATCTTACTTACTATAGTCGTTAACCCTTTCACTCCTAAATTGCTAAGGTAAACTCTTCCACTTTAAATTGTAGATGAGTCAATTGTGTTTAAAAGGAGTGTTTAATAGACAAATCCTGAAAAAAATGCAAAAATTGAGGTTGAGAAATAAGCAAAATGATAAGCAGACAGTGTAGATCCAGATGAGAGCTTTACTGTTTGCCCAGACATTTTCTTAATTTACTGACCATCATCCCCCCTCCCATAATCATCGACGAGTGACCCACAATTTTCAGCAAGGGCGGCATTTTACACAGCAGAAGCCAGCAGTAGGTGCGCATAAGCAGCAAAGTCAATCAAGTCTAAAGAATTGCATCACGTGCTTCAGACATAGACATGAATGTATTAATGAGAAAGACAGCTTTGACTTGCACTTTAATCACTAGTTCACTAGGCAATCATTCCATAGATTAGTGATCATATTGAATGGGTCTCGATCCAGGGAAATGAGTCCTTATGACATTTACAATTACACCAGGCCTGCCTAAGCTGATCATCCCCCAACCCTCGCTAAAGAAAAATATGTTTATTCTGGCTGCGTTCGTTGTTCCCTCCTGCTGAGTAGGGCCTTCTGACATACCATTTCTGAAATTCACGGGTAGAGCCTCGACATGTGTGAAATATTATTGACGAAAATACTTTTTAGATAATGTCAAAATGTTTGGATTACATAATTGAGACATATCAGAGAGAACAGATAAGCCTGCCCCCTATATGTCATTATCTCTTAGTAACTAGAAACAGCGTTCGTAAAACACTGTGCCCCAACCATATGCTTGTCAATGAATCTATTAAACAATAATTGTGATGACTGCGGAAAAGATAATAAACCAGGGACAATATCATGAACTCATATATAAAATTGTATGAAATTTCTAGAGCCTAGCCTGATTACAAAGATAATGAAGGTATATGAGACGGACGGACGAGCGGAAGGACAGGCAACCTTAAAGCAGTATGTCCCTCAACTTTTTCAACATCTAGGGCTTAGTAAACAGCTGTACAAAAGTTAGGAAGTGCAATGGAATATTTCAATCAATACTCACGAATACTGTTTGTTCAAGGTATCGGTTCAATCGGTATAATCTGTCATTCGCTGATCAGCTTTTCAAAATCATGTTCTTTTCATGTCATTCCACTTCAGTCAGACTGCGCTCGCTGGTCGCTCTGTTTAAAGTCAGGGGTGGTTATCTGAGCCTTCTGACAATAACATGATTAAATCGCCATAATTGAGCCGCGACATGAGATTTCCAACAATGTGGTAGGTGCGCCTTAGATCAGCCTTGGCATACGCGCAGTCTTATCAGAGCCTTTGCTAGTCGCTTGAATATTTTTCGAGTGTTAAGCTACTGACTTAATATTGTTTAGAGTTTCTAAGCTTAAAAGGAGGCTGCCCAGGCTCGTCTGAGTCTACACTTGTCAAAATGCCACATTGTTGGAAATCACATGTCGAGGCTCATATCGCTAGAAAACCAAGCTGTTTGCCAACAACATATGCACAGACCAGTCTGCGCATCCGCGCAACCTGGTCAGCGCATATGTTGTTCGCTGCAAAAAGATATACAAGCTAGAATTCTTAATCACTAAATCAATCAGTCAATATTCTAACAAGTCTGCATAGTTGAGCAGTCTGTTTTGACTGACCTGCTCACAACCATCAAAGACGGGTTTTCTCGTTGTGTGACTCATGAGGTCTCATACTGTGGCTTATGTGGCAACAACACGAGCTGTCCTCGTGGAGGATTAGTTTTTCCCAATAGTCATATTCATGTTGATAAGATGCTATTTGAGACTGAAAATGTGTGACATTTCTTCTTATGAGCGCGATTGTCGACGAGCACCACCTCCATTAAGTGCAGAGAAATAAGAAGTTTAGTGTTATGTATTGACCTTTTATCAAGGTTTATACAATCATTACTTCTGTAGTTCTGAATGCACCCAATTAAACTGTTTAACATACCATGCACGCGCCAGAGTACACGCGCATGGACGTATCGCTTTTGCTAACAAAGCTCCTGCTCTACTTGGCACTGCCAAATCTTGGTGCATGGGAAAATTATCAAGGGCCATAGTACTAAAAAAAATTAAATTCAAAAATATGGGACAAGAGGCCTACCTCTAGTCTGAGCCTTTCGTCACTATATGCGAGCAACAATATGGGGGATGCGCAGTATCGTCTGAGCCTTTCATCTACTATATGCGAGCAACTATGGGGGATGCGCAGGATCGTCTGAGCCTTGGTTGCTCGCCAGTGCGATACGTTCCAGTAAAATCATCATGTCGTAAGATTAACGAACAATATATGTACAGACCAGTCGATCTATCCGCAAATAGCCTGATCAGCGCATATATCATTAACTGTTGCAAAGTCGTCTGAGCCTTGGCTGGTCATATTAAATATAGTCCATTGCCCGGAGGGGTCACCATGCACCCCTCTAAGGGCTCTCTGGGAGTGGTATAATATTGCTCATTAGAGCCCCCTGATTAAGAATCAAGATGTTAACACTAGATATTTTGGGTCCCACCCGCCATTTGGGATGGTTTTCAAGATGGCCGCTACGACGAATGACAAAATGCCTATATGGTGTAATATCAGCCTCCTACCACATGAAATGCTTACTTTTATGAGCAGACCATAATAATTTAAGATCCTCAACTCTATTTCTGATATTAGAAGCTAAACATAAGGTTTTAACGTATTGTATTCAAGATCGCTACTAATTTGAACTACATTTTTTGCATATTTTCATTAATCTTAAATATGTTTCCTTGATTGTTTTACAATACAATTTATAGTTATATGTTTCAGTCATAAAAGTATAAATTTTGGAGATATATTTTCAGTCCTCATTATCAGATTTGTAAAATTCATTTATCGCAAAGTCATCATCTTTATAATAATGGATAGACTGCATATAAGGTTACCCCGCACATTTTAATAAATACACACTTTTTCCTGTAATTAAATATATAACCACTTAGTATGCACATATCCCGCTAATATTGAAGTGAAGTTTGCTTGATTATCTTCGGAACCATCCTTTATTGCAACATACAGTTTTGAAAGTTTATGTTGGCCCCCAAAGATGTAACGTATGTTACATTTTACATCAAACCCAACAAAATAGACATCTGAGTCAAAATGCTCATCAGAATCTGCAAGGTGTTTATTCCTGAATTGGTCCAATACTTTGTATTTAGTTATTAGAAAAACCGGTTTAAGCCCTCCAGTAAAATATTTTACTGACCGTTCCAAGGCGGTACTTCTTTTGTGGATCTTTTATGTTTTTGTTCTGTCTTGTGTTTGCTATGTTTTGGGCGCATCTGTTTATATGTGCTTTGTGGTCACCTGCTGGGAAAGAGCTGACCTCTTTGCTCTCGTTTGTGGTGTCTTCTGTGAGTTTGTCACTTTCCCATTGGTATCCTGGGTCAGGTGTGGTACTTGATTGTATCGATTCCTGATCTTTGCACCCTTGCTTACTTTGTCCTTCACAAACTGCAAGGAGTATTTTTCTATTTTATATAATGTGCTTAATATTGAGTTTTAGACCTGGTTGCACATTGTACAATATCAGATGTATATCAGAAAGCATACTTTAATATAATAAAACATGAAATTTAGCTGTGACATGTAACAAAAATGGTAAATGTTTGTAACATCTTCAGACATGACACATCCACAAATACTAAAAGCACAATCAGCTGAGACATGGCTCAATAAAAGCATTGAGCAAATAACATTAGTGACATAGATAACAGCAACACAATTTTTAATTCACCAACTTTTCTTTTCCTTATGGGATTCTTCATCAATCTCTAGAGTTTCAAATACCTTACACTGTAGCCTCGTCAATGTAGCTTTATCAAACTTTGAATGCATATTTTTTTCTAGTTATTGAAGTATAATTATTATTTAAGAGTACTATCATCATTTTAAACGTTTGAACCTTTAATATGTATTTAGGAAACGCCTAGCTAGAAGTAACAAGTAAGCTATTTTATATTGCTAATTTTAGTGGCTAGTAGTAACCAGATACTCCATTTATCTATAGCTTCACTTTATTATCTTTGAAAAATAGAGAGAAATGGCGAAAAGATATTTATTTGAATCCCAATGTCTTAGTTATGGGTTGATTTGCCCTTCTCTATTCTGTACTACCCAACTCTAATGTCTCCTAGCTTACCCAACCCTACACTACGCTGGCCTAAACAACCATACCATATGACTGCCATACTCTTTTTCTCATTCTTCCTTTAAGATCACTGCACTACCCTATCTATCCTACGCTACCCCACCTTGGGGTGCCACAGGTTGGTCTGTGATTGTGGCATTTCCTAGTCATACTTACCTTTGTACCCTCAGCTACCATATCATATCCATAGTCATCACCTACTCTACATATCCCTACTCATATCTAGCCGTATTCATATGTATATTAGACATTGAGTAGATGCATGTGTAGGATGTGTATCTGGGTATGGATTGGGTAAATTTCGAGGTAGGGTAGGGCTTGAGTTTGCAGGTAAGATAGGCAACACTATCCTTAGTCCTGAGTTACCAAAGTCCTGACCCATACTCAATTTCATACTATATCTACCCCTACTTATTACCTACCTTATAGTTCCTCGGATCTTCCAAGGTAATTGAAGGACAGGGTGCAATTATGGAGAGCAAAAAATTGGGTAGAAACTAGGATGGGCTAAGGGTAGGATAGCCATCCATTTGCATTACCATATCTAATCATATACTCATACCCTACCCATTATCATACTCCTTACCTACCTGCCCTGCCCGAAAGCTAACCCTTCCCTTTCCCAAAGAAAATCCTACCCCTTACCTCCACGCATATCTACCTATACCCATATGCTTAATGTGTCTAGAAGCTTTGACCCCATATGAGTACCATAAGTGATTGGTAGGTACGGGTAGGGCATTAGTATGGTAGAGACGGGCTATCTACTCAAATCATACTATTATCATACCCTTCCCAAACTTATACCCTACTGTAAGGACATGATATTGGTATGTAAGAAGTTTGTTGTGGATGTTACATGTACTCGTGTGGACATAAAATATCAGTGAAATGCACAAATTATGTCACCAGTATGAGGATGTAAAGGATGTTTAATAGTGTACTGAACTATATTAAAACCATATACATATAGTGCGGCCAGGTAACGGACGTTGGGCGGGTCAGACAGAACACTGCCATTCACTGTCAATTTAGACTGGTCTACAGTAAATTGGGTAAAACAGCATAGGTACACTTTAACCATTAAAACGCTAGCAAAAAAATAATCCGAAAATTCCGTCTGCATTTGTCGTCTGCCTCAAATTTTTGCTAACATTATTTAACAAAGCTAAGTATATAGACAAACAGTGCGAACCCAGATAAGAGCAGTCTGATCTGAGTCTACACTGTTTGTTAGAAAGGCTTCTTAAACATTTCAGCAGACGACAAAAGCAGTCGAATTTTGTTTTGGTTGGCGCTTTAAGGGTTAATCGTGCAAAACAACTGAACCGCAGACGCTTTATACGGTTAGTATACCCGGTAAACGTTCGCAGAAAACTTAAGTCTTACTTGTTTACAGACACATTGGTATATACTATTGCTCACTGGTCAGGGTCTCCTAGAACCTATGTGGATTTTAGTAAAGACCAGCAAGGTAGACTGGTCTATGTTAGAACGGCTGTTGCTGCTACATGTATAAAGATATAGTCAGGTTGCACAGCGTAATGAAGATCTGATTGTATGTAGCGTACTTTTATCTGTAATTTCTTCTGGTATTGTATTTACTATACAGCCATGTCTCAAGTAACCATCTAAAACGCAAAACTGCATACACATGGTGCGGAGGTTGAAATGTTTCACACATGATATACGGATATAAACGGCATACATGTGGTAATATAGGTTTAGTGAGTACACATTATTGAACTAACCCAACAAACAGGCTGGCATGAATAATGCCTTCAAAAACTGTAGTTATTAATCGGCTTTTGGGTCACTGTCTAGCCATGCCCACAACTGGTTCCTATCTCCACTAGCTTTAAAAAAAATACTGGGACATCGCGTACCACGTGGCGATACAGTGACCAAATAGCTGTATAATACCTGTATAGTCAACCAGTGGTAGAGTGCTTGACTTGAAATAAAGGGGCCGTTGGTTTGAGTCTCTCTGGAGGCACCATATTGTTCCCTTGTGCAAGACACGTTATACTCTATTTAGTACTGGTTCAAACCAGGAAACGTTCTGACATGACCAAAATATTTCTTGACTAGCATGGGCGTATCCAGAGGGGGTCAGGGGGTCCAGACCCCACCCCCCTTGAAAGATTACAAAAAATAGGTTTTCTTAGCAATACTAGTCCGGCTCCCCTGAAAAATCGCAAAGCTACTAGGCCAGAATTCAATGTGAGACCATCATCGGTACGCCAGCAAAACGCCATTTAAATGGCATTTCGCTGGCGGGCCGATGACAGCCCGCTTTTGAAATTATGGTATTTTGATCATCTCTCCTCTCATCAACTAAAAATAAAAAAAACGTTGTCAAGTAGGCCCTCTCTGACAAAAGTTTCTGGATCCGCACATGACTTGGATGTAAAGTATCAACTCAAATAATCCAGGTCCACAGTTGCTCAGTGCTAGTGTGTTAGACCTGTGATTAGAGAATCGCTACTTTGAGAAGGTTCAATGAAAGCTTTTCGAAATGTCCTAAGCAAGATACATTTTTCTCTGCTAAGTACTGGTTCAACCTAGGTGGACCAGAAACGTCGCGTCATGGCTGCATACATGTTGGCAGCGACGCAAAATATCAATACAAACAAACAAAATCAACTCAAATAACAAAAAAGACACTCATTTCTTTTTTTTTTGCTGCATTTGTGTGCGTCTACTGGTACACAGGTTTACCTTTAGTATGCTATATGAAAACATTCGCGTTAAAATGTTGTCGATGAAAATATTCTTCCAAATTCTGTTTGTTTGGCAATTTAGCTCTGAATTCGAAAAAATAGCAATAAAAACAACAACATAGAAATAGTCCCCCCCCCCCACACACACACACATTAAAATTCAGCATGCTAAGGGTTCAATAAATGGATCACAGGGAAAGGGTACACACATCTTTTATGAAGCAATAAAACTTGTGTGATTGTAGATTTCACTGTCGAAGATTGATGTTTTGGTTGTATAGTTTAAGATTCATGTACGTGTTTAAGATACATGCATGTACATATTTCAAACAAGGTATATGGGCTGATCAGATTCATTTTCAATAATTCGAAACGCTTATTTCCCACGATACGGCAACTATAAGACTACAGGTATATACTTTTGGTGTGGAGAGTTTCACAGATGGGTGAATACGCGAACAATGCAACCTGACAGCCGATTTCCAAATGTATTTGTCCAGGGGTTGAACTTTGCTAAGAACCGCCCAACGTCTCTTATCTGGACGGACTATAGTTAATGGTGAAAAAAAAAATGATTAGACACTTAGATATAAAGGTTGACATTGATGATTTTAAGGTTATCTCATTAATTACATTTGTCTTTGTCTTAGATACGGGATAATAAATGATTGAAGGAAAAACATCTAATTGCTAAAATCAAGAGCACATGAAAGCGATTAATCTTCAAATCAGATAATTTCAGGGTAAATTATGAATGATATTTGCATATTCTGAGCCCCTTTTACCTGTTCCAGCTTTATCTATTGTATAACAAAATACACTTGAGGAGGACACTTCATTTCTTTTAATAAAAAATACCTAAAATGTATTTACTTTTGGAATTAAGATTAAGTAAAGTTAATTCCCATTACATGAAAACAACTCTCATTAGTAACATGCGTAACATGGGTATTTGGAGAGGGCCCAGGTATCCCCATAATAGAAGTTTATAAGGCAACAAATTAGCATGTTTGGCCAACAGGTGACGACAGCAATATAGTGACCCCTAGGTTTGACAGAGACGGCATTCCAAAGGTGTTAATTGATGATAATGTCCTGTTGGATTCAGAGGAGTCTGATGATAATTATGAAGATGACTTTGCAATTAATGAAAAAATGAGTTTGTGAAAGTTAAATCGATCTTCTATTTGGTAAATACAAAGTAAAGACTATTCGAATATAATACATCATACAGATTTTGAAGTGACTATTTTGGACTCAGGTGCCCATTTTGTTTGCTTTATTTAAATATGTAACGTATTTTACACCCTCTAAGGTCCAAATAATCTTTCAAAAACAATCCTGCAATAAATAATGATTCTGAGAGGACTAAATAATATCTATGATACATATGTATGCAGAAGTGTATGGTAAATTTGTCTACTTACTAAAATGGGTGGGGTAACCTTGTATTCAGCCTATTCGTTATTATGAAAATGATGTATTTGTGATAAAAGAAATTGACGATTCTGATGATGAGGACTGAAAATATATCTCCAAAATTAATAATGACTCAAACAATATACTATGAACTGCACTGTAAAAAATTCATTGAAACTTTTTTATGATTAACGAAAATATGCAAAAATTGTAGTTCAAATTTGCGGTCATCTACAATATAGTATGTTAAGACCTTTTGATTAGCTTTTTATATCATAGATGGAGTTAAGGATCTTATATATAGATGGTCTGTCCATGAAAGTAAGCATTACAGATAGTATGAGGCTGATATTACAACATATAGGCATTTTGTCTTTTTTCTTGGTGGCCATCTTGAAAACCAGCCAAAATGGTGGATGGGCCCCAAGATATCGAGTGTTAACATCTTGATTCTTAATCAGAGGGGTCCAATGAACAATATTATACCACTCCCAGAGAACCCTTAGGGTGCATGGTGACCCCTTTGGGCCCATGGACTAATATTTTTATTGAGATTCTGCTTAATGTTTTTTTAGCGAGATACCCCTAAAGAAAACACACATCCAATGTTTTAGCGAGATACCTCCATGTAGTGCACTTATCGATACACCACTAGATTAGACGCACATTCTACGTTTTATCAAGATACCTCTTACGACATGAGAACCACATGATAGCCATAACAAGTGTAAAGCATAGCTGAAAATATTCCCGCTCCCTGGCTAGGAATTGAACCCGGGCCACTCCTGTACAAGACCAATGCTCTAGCCACTGGGCCAAAAAGTCGACTCTCTGGCGCATATAGTCTAGAAAATAGTGAGTATGATCAGGAAATACCACAATCACAAACTGCAGACAACCCCATGGCACCGCGAGGAAGAACCACACAACAATCACGAGACACCAGGAAGACAAACAAAGCAAAGCAACTAGCTCTCTCTTCCCCATCAAGATGATTGCAATACTATAATGGACATATAGTAACGTACAACAAAACATAGAACAATTACAGACTCCCACAATGGGAGTAACAATTAACAACAAGTCAACAACAACAGAACCACCGCCTTAGAACGAACAGCAGCTCAAGCCACCGGCGGTGAAAGTCAGCCCAAAATAGCACCTGTTGTTCAAATACAAATGATTCTATAAAAGAAAAAAAAGATGTCCTAGATTTTTATCCCTGGTCCCACCCTGGGGTATGAACCCAAGTGTCTGAAGCCAGTCATGAACGGTACCAATTGTCTTCATATGAATGCATTCTAATAAATGGTTGGTAAAATATCTGCATAAATCATAAAAAAGAATTACATTCTAGAGGTGTCCCATATTTCGACCTCCAGTCCCACCCTTGGTCATGAACCCAAACGTTCGAAGTCATACATAGAAAGTCAGTCCTAAATGTAGTACCTATAGGACACTGTGCAGATGAAATTGTCACGTCAATCCCCACAAGATTAAAACCTGTTTTAGAGCAACTAATTAATGCCCCACACCTTTACTTAACGCAGATAGGCGTAGGATAAGGGCAGGATACAGCCCGCATTCCTTTTTTGAAGCCAAAGTGGGTGCATAAAACTGGGTGTGCCGTGTGTGCTATATATGCCTCGTGCGCAGGGACCGCGGCACACCGACACAATAACCGAATAATGATGATGAACTGAAATATTGTAAATGTAAATATGTAAATGCTAACCCTCAGAGTAGCTTTGGTCCAAATATGAATGCCTTCTGATAAGTGGATACTGAGGCATACACCACTTGAGAAACTTTAACCAAAACTTTGTATCAACGGCTGAAAAATAGTTTGAGCATGTTTTCATCCTATATCAACTTGTAGGCCAGCTAGACTAGTTTTCAGGTAGACAGAGAGATTTATAAAGACAAATTGGGCCAATCAGGAGACAGGATTCTCTCCATGTTCTTTTATAAAGATACCTTTAAATAGTACACACATCCTATGTTGTTATCGAGACACACACTGATCCGTCAAAAAGCATGGCCGCAAGGGGACGTGGCTAGTTTCCATTATGTACCTTAGGGAAAACTGTAAAAATCTTCTTCTCTGAAACCAGCGGTTAGAATTGAAAATAATTTGGCAGAAACGGTCACTAGGTGACCCTCTACAAAGATAGCTAAAATAGATTTATCCGTCAAAATCATGGCCACCAGGGGGCGTGGCTTATCGCGGTAAGGCAAACTTTAAAATTCTTCTCCTCTGAGACCAGTGGTAAGAATTCAAAAATAATTTTGTAGAAGTGACCACTGGATGACCTTCAACAAAAAAGCTAAAACGAATTTGAACCGTCAAAAACCATGGCCGCCAAGGGGCGTGGCCAGTTTTTTCTATTATGTACACATGTAAGAAAATTTAAACATCTACTCCTCTGAAAAAGTCAGAATTAAAATTGATTTGACAGAAATGGTTATTTGGTGACATTCTACAAAATAGGTGAAAGAAATTTGATCTGTCAAAATATGGCCACCAGTGGGCGTGGCTTATTACGATAACAAAGACTTTAAAAAATCTTTTCTTCTAAAACCGGTGCTCAGAATTCAAAATAATTTGGTAGAATGATCACTGAATGCCCTTCAACCAAAAAAGCTAAAACGAATTTGATCCTTCAAAAAACATGGCCATCAGGGGCTGTGGCCAGTTTCCCTTATGTACCTATCTCATGTGAGCGTTTAAGGGTCATCTTTACCCTCTTGTTTAAGGTCAAAGTAGAGAATGGGAACATTTTTTGGTCTGTCTCTAGTCCGTTATGTCCGTGGCTGCCATCCATGATTGTCGAACATCCTCCATATATTTATCAGAGGCGATTTCAACTGCTGTCAGGCTTTACACATTACGAATAGATAAGGTACCAGAACAACGAGCGCCCGCGAACAACTCCCCTCTGGTTTGACACCTTCTGACTACTAAATGTTGGTCGCCATTTCCGCACCGATGATGACTTGATTCTTTCAAAACAAGTCTAATGGACCAAGATGGCGCCTTCTACATGGCAATACTTCAGTACGGTTGGAAAAAGTATGCCAGCTTTAAAGGTGACTGTCAAAATTCGCCACATACTTATTGGCTCACTGGAAACCTACGCATACACGGTTCGTTCAAGAATGACATATCACATGATATTTGGTGCTGTGTCTTATTTGCGCATGAGGATAAAATTTGGGTCAGTTTTGTATCAGATGGAGTGGGTTAAAATGTCAGTGTATGATTCGTTACCACGTGTTCACGTCATATTAATAAACATAAACATATATCAACTATTAATTATGTATGTAGGTGATTTTTTGTGATGTACTATTATGTACAATGGAAATGTTTTTGACATGAGTCAAGTCAGTAACTCTTTTCTTTGCGTCGTCTGCGGATAACTTTTACAGGCAGCTTGTACCCAGATTAGGACCGACAGAACGTCGGTCCTGATCTGGATCCTAACAGTTTGACACTCTGATAGTATTCCCGAAAGACCTTTTTTGAAAAAGTTTATTTCGAATAAAAGTCAGCAGACGACAACACGAGCATGAAAAATTACCCAGCATACAAAGAGTTAGAAATCTGTCTTAGTGGTTCACGAACAGGTGCGACTGAAACGAGTCTGTTCAGTTACAGTGACTATTCAGAATCTTAGCAAGTAGAGTTATTCTGCACAAACAGAGGCACTGAACAGACCGATCGTGTGCGCAGGCTGATTTGCGCATTTCTTCTTCTTGTGGAAACACCTATAACATGTATGATATGGCATGGTTCATTAATAATCATAAACATATTTTCTCACATCTCGTTAATAATAAGTATTGTTCCTGTTCGCATTTTTTATCCATTATACTCGTTCAGACTGGGTACAAAATAGAATATTAACAGACTTAAACTGGTCACCTATTAAAAGTGATAATGCACCAGTCATTTGTATCCACCCTAGGGGCCATCCTTGGCGGGGACATAGCGGGGCTTTAGTGCCGGGATTAGGCCTCCGGTGGGTCCCGGCAGTGCCGTAGATGTGCCGGGGGTTGATTTCCCGCTAAAATAGCTAACGGCTCATTTATGCTGAAGGCTCCTAAGTGTGTGTGTGTGTGTGTGTGTGTGTGTGTGTGTGTGTGTGTGTGTGTGTGTGTGTGTGTGTGTGTGTGTGTGTGTGTGTGTGTGTGTGTGTGTGTGTGTTCAAATTCTTCACTGTAATCACTGGACCAACTGAAGCCAAATTTCATGCGGAAACACCATTGGATAGGGAAAGTAATCTTATTCAAATGAGTCTGGTTATTTGTTACTTTTATTATTGTCAGCCCCAGCGGGCGGGGCATATAGCAGGGATTTATTTTACCACAAATTTGGTCTCTCAGCGCAGGGCTTTGAATACAAACGACTGGTGAATAAATATGATTTCACATGATATGATTTTGCACAAAGTTCATGGATTCTTGAAGTCAGTTTGTTCTTTTTTAGCGTCAAGGGACCGCGATGCCCCCAAGAGGGGGGGGGGGGGTCTGTGCTTACTTGCTCCTAAAAATAATGCATCGATCTCCCCCAATCCCTGAATTAAAAACTCAGCTCCCTGAAAGTATTTTCCTTTGCTCCCCAAATCCCTAAAATTAATTCAGCTTCTCCCCAAATCCTCAGAAATATAAGCCAATTCTCTCTAAAATGCATACTTCCTTCCGTAGGATAAAAAAAACTATGAGCGCATGGTCGATGACTTAATGTTCACTTGATATTTTGCATTATACATGTAAAGACAGGGCTAAGCCATGGAATACATGACATATTATTATTTTTATGAAATACATGATATATATAGCTCCAAGTATGAGGCAATGAGGCCATCCTTAAAATGCTGTTGCTGTACCTGGTAGAGTAGGAATGCTCTCTAGATTTTTTTGAATTAGGGACAGACCATTTTGGTATTCTGATGGGGGTAGGGGCTGTTTTTTTCCAACAGCTTAAAACAAGATTTTTTTTCAGACAATGTGATGCATTTATTTTTCGAAACCATAAAAAGTCTCTTCCTAAACGCATGTTTAATGACAGTTCCATCAACACGCTAGAGAACCTCTGTACTCGAACAGCGCAGTCATCGCGTGGTGTTCGCAGTCGACGGGTGCACTAAATGTACTTTTTTGGTTTACTGTGATCCATTCTATTAGCCAATTCTTTACAACTTTTAATTTTCACGATGTTTTTTTCATTTGGAATTATTGCTTAGGTATTGTAGTCCGTTCTGGCCCAATAAGAGCCTTTAAATTTTAAAACCAGCAGAGTACCAGTCAGTTTCTGGCTAGTCAATGGGATTTTATGTGCCTGAAATGTGTACAATGACTGATAAATGTGCCATTAAAGTCATCAATTATCATGTTATGTCATCAAATAATAAAGAATACGTATAAGTGGAGGACTAGAAAGTTTGAAATGTTTCTGTTTATTATTTGCGAAGTGGCAAGCCATTTGTCTTCTG
This sequence comes from Loripinus fragilis, assembly GCA_964019695.1. Lineage (NCBI taxonomy): Eukaryota > Metazoa > Mollusca > Bivalvia > Lucinida > Lucinidae > Loripinus > Loripinus fragilis. The sequence continues at coordinate 98,965,232 of OZ026519.1, read as the reverse complement.
TACGCAAATTTTGAGTAGTCAAGTGGACTGTCCCATATGTCGAGTGCCTAAATATTTACTTTGTACGCATTCGTCAAGCTGTATCTGGACGCAGTCGATGGGAGCACGAGCGGTTTTAACAAAGCCAGACCGATTGAACTGCTGTTTATTTGTCTCCAGCGATGCCAAACCGTCTCGGCAACAATTTCAAAGCAATGCCAATACATAAAACAAGCTGTGCCACACTCTCTTATAACCATTGCCAGGTTTGCTACTTAATTCATCACTGCTAACCAAGACATGCATTTTAGTGCATAAAATAACCAGGGTCACTGGCGAGTGATACGAAGATCAAGGTTATCATTTTACGGATTTCATAAAAAAAAGATATATGCGCTTTACAGAATCATAAAAATCAATGAAACATGCGATTAATGGCATAGTGCGTGCTTGAGGAGTATGCCCAGTACAACAATGACACTTCATATATCTCTGCTGCACACTTTTCTGCAAATGTGGTGTTGATCATGGTATGGGGTCACACATTACAGTGTATGTTTGAAGAGAATGCAAAGGACAATTAAAATGCATGTTTTGACGTTCATGCTGTCAGTGCTTCAGAGACACAATTTGATATGACGTGTTGACAGACGGATGAACAGACACACAAAATGGTGGATGGTTTGAAAATTGGAACGCTTATGAGACCCTCCTAGGGGATAACCGTTCCCTTGTTCCCCTGAAATAAATAGGCTTGTTTCCCTGTTCCCCAAGAATCGAAAATTGTTTTCTTATGTTCCATGTTCCCCAATATTACCTTTGTAACTTGTTCCACTCAAAATTTGACCTTTGTTCCCTGTTCCCCTGGAATAAATGTCATTTCGCCTGTTTCCCAAAACCCCTGGGAGGGACTCCATTATGTGGATTTCATATTTAGCCATATGCTTACCACGTAGAATAAAAAAAGAGGCCAATAGATGGCCGATCTGCGAATAAACGGATGGTCGAACGAAAGCTCGAAATGTCAACACGGTCTGGATCTGAAGAGAGAGCTGATTGCTTTGCTTAGTTTGTCTTCCTGGTGTCTCGTGATGGTTGTGTGGCTCTTCCTCGTGGTGCCATGGGTTTGTCTTCGGTTTGTGATTGTGATGTTTTCCGATCATACTCACTATTTTTGACAAAAAACTTGGAGCCTGATCTGGATCCAAACTGTTCGCTCCAGTAAGTACCTATTATATTAGAAATAAGGCAACTGGCGTTTCGCTGGCCCGTGATGGGATGTTGGCTCGATATAGCTGTAATCTGGTTATGATGACAAAACAGTATCCGAAAAAAAAAGAATCAGCATGCAAAACGTTAAAAATGTATTTCTGGAAGCATTTTAAAATGAAAATGTCTGAGAATGATCATACAAACAGTTTAGACCCAGATCAGGCTCAGCAAAACGTCTGGCAGGACCCGAAGGAGAAAGGTCCGTAAAATTTAAGCAATGTTTAGGACAAAAAAAAACGTTGCTCAGCATGCAAAGAGTTAAGACAAAAACGTTGCTTATTTGGAACACGATGATACGTGTTGGGTATATGACGTAACTTACCACCACTTTTGCAGTCTTCAGCAAGCTAAAGTAATTTGTTTACCCTTTGTACTTTCTCCTAAAAGAGGCACTTTGGCAAACAGTGAAGGCCGCGATGAATTGCATAATACGACTTTTCATCAGGGTCTGCGCATTTTTCAGAGAAAAACATTACATTTTGGAAATAAACAAAACCCCAAAGGCCGAAAAAACGCTAATCACAATAAAACTTGTCTCGGAACATTTTAGAAATATTTTTGCAAACCGTGTAGGCTCAGTCTGATCTGGGTCAATACTGTTTGCCGCTCCACTGACAGCAAAACTATTTAACGGTCGACCTCGGCAGATGATATGCCCAGCCAGTATCCAATCTCGGGCCACTATCGGCCCGCCAGCGAAACGCCGTTCGGATGGCGTTTTGCTTGCGGGCCGATAGTGGTCCGATTTTACGACGTGCTTACTGGGTATTCGCTGGCTAATAACAAGTTCTTCTGGCACTAAGACAGCACAGAAGATATTGGACGAACAACCGAGGCTCATGCGAGCCTGTGTATCCGAGCATTCGCTGCTCGCATGCTAAAGCAGGTATAAAGATGCAATTTTTATCCCAAATACAGGCCTATTCTCATTAGACAGCTATACATGCATGCATTAAATATAACTTCACACGAAGATCTCGTGTGCTTTCCCATTTATACTGAAGAAGGAAAAAATATAATGCGTTTTAAAGTTCATTGTTTATTTTATTCTCCGAAAAATTTGGAGAGATGTTTGGCGTTCTCCATCCGCTGATACATTGCCATGTAACATTATGGGGATGAAACCGGTTCTGCGTGTGAATATAGGTCTGGGTAGTTTGGCCTTACGGGGTTGAAAACTATTGTGGGATTAACCCATAATTTTACTACGATCACGGACCATTAGGAGCTCCAGAATGTAGAAAAAGCCGAACTACCGCAGTATGTTCAGATATAATACATGTATGATTAACAAGTAGCATCCTCTATAAAATCGCCAGAAATAACTCAATCCGCAATCACAGATCACCTAGCTAGCAACTTCTCATCATAGACTGTGACCCAGGGTGAGTGTGTGTGGTGGGGGGGGGGGGGTACTCTTACCTTTTCTTCGTACGTAGGATAGGGCCCAGCATCTACCGTTTGCCGCCAAAAAAAATCGGGAATATCAAGCACCCCCAAAAATATTTGAAATTTTTGCCACGCAAAAATATTCTCATTCTGTGCATTTACCTTAAGAAAAGACCCTAAAATACATAGAAGAGACACCTAAAACCAGTCCAATTTTGTCGTGACCCACACAAATATCCACAAAATCTTCATACCCCCAAAAATATTAATATTTCTGAACCCCCACCCCCCAAAAAATAAAAAATAAAATAATAATTAAATAATGTAATTCAAAAATTTAAACAAAAAAAATGCCCCGAGCCTACGCATGTATCAAACAGTATCAGAGTACCCCACCCTCCCCTCTTTGTGGACCGTGATCGCTTTGTGGCTGTAATTTCGCAATGGAATGCCAACAAATTTACCAAAATGCGAAAATATTTAGTTCAACGCGTCCTGACGCGCGTGGAGCTACCTAAGGTTTGTTCCGTTTTCCAGAAGTGAGATACTGGAAACTATACCTACAATTTTAAAGAGCTCTTGACTTGTTACCCCCGTGTCGAACCGGCGCGAATTGGTCTATACCATGAAAGTCAGTTTGACTGTCCGGGGAGCTAGTTGATAAGGGCGCCTGACCATACTCTTTATATACATGTACAAGTGCCGCCTGCTGATAATCTTAGTAAACAGTTTGGACCCAGATCAGGTAAAATCAGCAGATGACAAAGAGCATAGAAAATATCCCAGCATGCAACGAGTTAAATCCACTGGCCATGGATTCGATTGGAAGATTAACCACGTCAGAATTTGTTAATGGGGGCATGTCACCTGCTAAGGTGTCGTTGCGTTGGTCAGTTCATGACTGTCGACGCATCTAGTTGGACTATAGAGGTCCAAATTTTGTTTCGAGTCTTTATCTTCATCTATACTTTGTGTATATTAGTAACTGTAGCATGGACAACCCGCGACATATGCGTACAGTTCTCTTTTATCTAATCCAGACGACTGTGTACAGGAGCACCTGATCATTGGGCCAGAGCACCCGATATAGAGAAATGTGCGTACAGTATTAAAATCTTGAATAACTTTCAAAATGCTCTACCCACAGATTTCAAACTTTTGCACATTAAAGCCATGGCACTTAGCGTTTTATCTAAAGTAAGCATACATTTCAGAATATAAACAAAAAAAATCTTTCATCCTTTTTTTGAGAAAAATCACCTTCTTTGTATAAATAAGGCGCTGTATTGACTATCGCTTAACCCACACATGTATTGTTACGCAGATACAAAGCTGGATATATTACTGACAATTATCAGCAAAAAATACTCTCAGAAGTAAAATATTAAGAAATTTATTACGTTTTTCAACAGCAAGGTGCACATAAACACACCATTTTTTCCACCCGTCGACTGTGACCACCACGCGATGACTGCGCTGTTCGAGTACAGAGGTTCTCTAGCGTGATGGTGGATCAGTGATAGTGGGCCTGTGCAGTATATAATTTGCGTCTCGGATTGAGGGAGTTTCTCTGTTGATTTCAAATGTGTATAAACATATTTTGGCAATGATGGACTTACCTTTACAAAGGTTGAATCCCATCACTGCCAAAACTTGTTTATTCTATTTGAACTTTGTAACTTCCATACAGTCTTTTGTGTCCTTCAAATATCATCCTAAACACGTAAACAAACAAAAAAGAACTGACTTGACAATACTCGTAATTCATACACAACAAACCCAAGTCCGACCGTGCATCCGAGCAACCTGATCTGAGTCTCGATATCTTAAACCGCTGCCTCAGGTATTTGACTCTGCAGCATGCGCAGTCATATAGGGTAAAGTCGGGTATATTCGGACAGACAACTAAATTCGGACAGCCACCTAGTTTGTATCATAGTTCAATTATTGAAGCCCAAAAAATCACTAAACAAACAGTGAAAATCCTGATGAGACGGCTCATAAGGAGCCGTCTCAACTGGATTTCCACTGTTTGCAAATATGTGTCCGAATTTACCTGATGTCCGAATTTCCCCGACTTTACCCTAGCACACTACGAGAAAATAACATGCGCAGACTAGCATAGGTGTGAGCTGCGCCAGAGGCCTTCGTCATTTTATGAGCAGTCACATTTTCACCTTGTTTTTCATTTGACAACGAGCCCCCTTTATTTTTTGCTGGAAAAACAGTGAAGAACCAGATAAGCTGGCCTTAATAAGCATGATTCACACTGTTTTCATTTGTAGAATTTAACTAAAATTCATTAATGGCTTGGCGAAAAATAAGAGGAGGGTTTACTTAACAGAACAGTGGTTAAGACTCTTTAACCCTATTCACTCTGGATACATGTAAGTACAGTGAAAACCTAGATAAAATGCCGCAAAAGTCCGTCCCTCGAGCCCACCGTTTGTCACCACTCGGCAAGGATCGTGATGCCAAACGGAGATCCTCTGGTATGGACGGATAAGGCGGTATTTCATCAGGGTCTGCACTGCAGAAAGACACTCTGGTTCCCATTAAAATACAAACTGTACAAATCTATACTTATTTTATCAACACGTCTGAATGAAAATGATTAAGCGTCACAGATGTGGATATATAGGCTCGTCTGAGCCTGCACTGGTGGCTAAACTTTGCCCTGTCCGTATATAGTGGGGCTGGTAGTCTACTCAATGAAAAACAAACACAACAATTTACTGTTTACATCAAAGTTGGTGGCCGCTTAACTGCAACTGATCATTGTGTACTTTTTTTTAACTTATTCTCTGTTCGATTGTATTGATCCGGAGAATAACTACAACAATAACAGGTAAAAATGTTTAATATTGAACACTGGAGAAATGTTGGCCACAATTTGTTTTAGCAGGAAAGTAATTCTATGTTTAAATCAACCAGGGTAGCAGCTGAGATGCCGCTCCTGTTTGGTGTATACCTGTATACATGTATTTTTACAGAAATCTTAGCCATTTCCTTCGATGCACAGTATATGCTTTCTACACTGTTTGACATATACCTGTCGGCGTCACGCACCTTGGCGGTTAGCGGCGAAGTGGCACTCACCTATCTGCTCAGCTACAGCGACTAGAGCGAATCTTTTAAAATATGAAGAAGCAAGTACATCTATTAAGTATCGAAACTGCGAATGACGATCGTGCTGATCAGAATGCGCATGTCTGTAGGATGCTAAACACCATTATTGGTGGCATACACCAACAACGGATTTCTCATGCTGTGGCTATAGCTTGCACTATGATTCCTTTCAGGCATTGCAATCCTTGCTGAAAACTTTATCTTCAGTCTTTGATATCAGAGAAGATACACCCTACCTTTGGCATAGATTCAAATCAAATTTGGCAGATATTCCAACTACCTGCATTATCATGCTGGGTTAAAGATAGGCAGATATTTCAGAGATGTACATATTATGTGAAACGCAATATGCATTAGCAGTATGCATACAATAAACCTGTGTATCAAAACTTGTGTGATTAAAATCGAGCTTACAATAAGAAATTTATCTATAGCGATTCAAATTTCTAAAATCTGAATTCAATTTCATTTAGCAAATCTTATATTAAATTAACTTGCAGTAAAATTTGAAAGTTCAATAAAAGTATGAAAGCTTGCAAAGATCAGGAAACGATAAAATCAAGTACCACACCTGACCCAGGATACCAATAGGAAAGTAACAAACTCACAGTAAGACACCACAAACGAGAGCCAAGAGGTCAGCCCTTTCCCAGCAGGTGACCACAAGGCACATATATACAGACGCGTACAAAGACCTAGCAAACACAAGACAGGATAAACATAAAAGATCCATAAACATAAAAGATCCATTCAATAAAATCAACGATTTCATTGCAAACTGTTCAAAGTTAAAATAAATCTATGGCAAGAATTCTATATGTTTAATGATAACATCGAGGCTGTGTAACGACACACAATTTTCGCTTTTTTTCATTAGATTATGAAAGGGTTTCACCCCATATGATGTAACATAGATTGCGCTTGGTCAATGCGGAATACACCATTTTTATAAGCACCACCTAAACCATTAACAGACATTCCATCCGGCCAATGGTGAACCCTTCTGCAAATCGTTCTTCATATCGGATAGATCATTCCATCCTTGATGTTGCAATCATACTGGATTGTTTTATTACTTGTTGTTATGGGTAGACTGGCTCCAGTCCTTAAAACATTTTTTTCATCAATGTGTCATATCCTATACTTGTAGCCAGTCTAACTCTGATGGCTGTGTTTTAAACTGGCTCCAGTACTTAAAACATTTTTTCATCAATGTGTCATATCATATACTTGTAGCCAGTCTAACTCTGATGGCTCTGTTTTAAAACAGAGCCATAAGAGTCAGACTGGCTACATTGATGAAAAAATGTTTTAAGGACTGGAGCCAGTCTATGTTATGGGGTGCTGATTGTAATGAACACAGCCCGAGGTCAATGTAGATTGTCCGGTGCCAGAAGGAACGTGTGAAAAGCAAATTGGACGGACAGACGGACTCACGCAGTGATAATAGTGCACACCTGCTTTCGATACCAAGTCTTTATAAAATATTGTTGTTATTGATAATTTCGATTTTCATATTTTCAATTGTAACATAGATTTTGTGATTTTCAGCAGTTTTTTACGTTTTAAATTCTCCCAGTAGCTTCGTCACCGTTTTGCATACAGTTGCTGGACAAAGTTAAAATAAATTGATGTGCAAATTTTGATTCAAATATACCATGTGACTAAATTCACTAGCTGACCACGACCGAGCGGATTGATGCTAAGCAAAGCCTCGTACATTAAAAAATGACGTTGCACATGCCAGTGGTTAGACAACGTTGGCATGCAAACAGTAGATACCCTAATCAGACCCGGATTCCGCGGTGTCTGATCTGGGTCTGCACTGGTTGCAGGGTACTAGGCTTAACTCTGTCTTCTAGACTTAACTCGATCGTCTGCTGATAATCTTTGCAAACCAGTTGGACCAAACGTCGGGCCTGATCTTGGTCCAAACTGTTTGAAACTTGAATGGTAGAAACCCTGATCTAACCCTGCGTTTTGTTGGGTCTAATATTGGTCTACACTTTTTGCAAAACAATGTTCGTTTACTACCGCCTGATAATCTTTGCAAACATGTTGGACCCAGATCAGGCCCGACGTTTAGTCGGGCCTGATCTGGATCTAAACTGTTTGCACTATGATGGTAGAGACCACGTGTTCTGTGGCATCTGGTTTAAATTGTCTATGTCCCACAAAAAAGGATAGAGAACAGTAAATTAGCTGTGGGTTTCACACCTCCATTTTTGTGTGAATCTTCTTTGCTTGCTGAAGTCTAGTTATGAATTGCACAGCATAAAAATTTCCCCCCAGAACAGTATATTAGCTGTAGGTGTAAATTGGTAATTTGTTCTGACAGCATTATCTTAAACAGACAACCTTGCATCAGATAAGGCTAAAAACGTCATGAATGAGCTGAGAAAACTTTTTCAGATAATGTTGAAAACTAAAGTGTAATGGAATACGAATCCTAGCAGATTGTTGCAATGTAAAGGGGCTGGCTGATTCGATCACCATATAGCATGTGTTTCAAGAGTTATGTGCATTTTCACTAACTGCTAACGAACGGACATGCAGACAGACAGACAGACAGACACGATGATTATAGTGCACACCTGCGGGTCATGCTATTTCCAAATCGAGTTCATTTGGTGAACATGGCTTTTATCACACAAGAGCAAATATTGCAGAACCTGGCGAGATGCTGCATCATGCGGGATCATCAGGATCTTCACTGTTTGACGATGACGCTAGGCACAAATGAGCCGTGACATTAGATTTACAACAATGTGGTATGTGCGACCAGCAAAGCCTCAGAGCCTTTGCTAGTTGCTTGAATATTCTATGAGTGAACATCGTTTGGAGTTTCTCAGCTAAAAAGGAAGCTGCATAGGCGTGTCTAAGTCCAAACTTGTCAAAATGCCACATTGTTGGAAATCAAATGTCGCGGCTCAAGTGAGATGTGAAGCAGAAGGCGATCTCCTTTTGGGTGGAGTTTTGACGAGGCACTTGTAAATTGTAGAAGAGAAGCAATCAAATGAAACCCTATCATCAACTTTCTACACAGCTGACTACGTGATACGTGTAGAGGTTTTTGGTTCCAGTTTAGACAGTCAAAGATGAACAATGATGTTGACACGTAATTAAGTAGCTTTACAACTGTGGTTTCGCTGTAAAAATCATTTCATGGCGTGTCTGCAAATGGCTGCACTTTGTAATAGATCTCCTTGTCTTTATAACCAGCAAATGATTTTATTTTGTTTGACATGACTCCCTTTGGGTGTCACTTACTTTTAACTAAACAAAGGGCGCACATCCAAAAACAGAAAATAATTTCTTAGACATTTTTTCGTTTATTGAATCCTTGGATTTTTGCAACCACTCTAGATACAAACTAATTACAATTGTCAACTAACATGCTAACTAGTCTCACCAGCGAATTATTTTGCTAGTTGTGAAAAACGAGGTATTTTCGTTTTCGTGTCGCTTAGTTTGAACTGAACCAATTACATTCAATCGTTCAAGAACACCCTTCTTTTATTCTAAAATATTGTCCGTATCTTCCAACCACCTCTTAGAGACATCCACTGCCCCTTTTGCATTTACATTTATGAGAGCTACGGAGTCAGACACCAAAATTCCTTTAAAGCAAACCTCTGCAGAGCTCTGGTACACTATCGATGAGAGACAACTCGTACTGTCAATACGCTGTCGTCCTTTGCTGGTTGTGTCGATTTGTATACCAGCATGTGATTTTACATTCTTAAAGCTGCATACTCTGTAACTTTGAACATTTTTCGAAAAAAAAATATTTTCTTTTTAAATCATTTGTAAAAGTAGAATTAAGCTATGTTTTCACAATAAAAATGTTCAGTACAGCTGAAAACTGCATGGAAAAGTGAATTATCTTACCAAATAGGTGTATTTTTCTCTTGTTGGTAATTATTTGCGTCCCTCCAATAATTCTAGACCGTTGAATTTTAACATAAATACAGTTGTTTTGATAGTGATAACTTGTTAAGATTTACGAAAATGGTAAAATGTTTACCTGAATTTTAGTATTTTTACTGTGTTCTTGAAAAATAAAAACATTATTTTTAAAATTAGAAGAACAAAAGTTACAGACTATGCAGCTTTAATCAGGGAGTTTATTTGATTCTACTTATGTTTTATTGTGTTTATACCACGTATTATTGACCGGTAAACCATGGATATTTGCAATCTTACTACTTGATTGTGTTATCAATCAACGTATAACGGGCCAGAAAACAGCAAACGAAAGGCAATGTAGAACAGTAAAGCGGGGGAAATGCTTTTCAATGAGTGCCAAGTGTAATAACCAGCAAACTTATTACAAAAAGTAAGTGAACATGATCAGGAAAAACCACGATCACACACCGCAGACCAACCCACGGCACCGTGAGGAAGAGTCACAAAACATATATACAGTAACAAGACATTCATAAGGCAATAAAAGCAAATCAACCAGCTCTCCCTTCCTCTTCAAGATGATTGACAAACTAGAAAGGACACAACGTAACGCACGAAAAAAACAACAAAAAAAAAACAAACACAGAATCCCCGCAACCAGTGGGAAGCACACCAAACAATAGATCAACAACAACAGAACCACCACCTACGAACGGACAGCAGCCTAAGACACCGGGCCTTACATGCATTTTACGGGTACCAAATCTTCACCCTAGATTCTAGATCTGTTGTTGTTTAAACACAAAATTGTTTAGCTCCCATGGAGGCTGTCACATAGTACAAAAGACAAGTAAATCAGAATCAGGGGCAATGTTTCCGTTATAGTAGTAGTAAGATAGTTTATTTAAGTGTCACATCTCAAATATATACGCATAAAACATACAATATAACTAAAATAATCGCGATCCTGCCTAAAATGCACATGAGACACTATTTGACACTATTAAAGCATGAATATATAAAAATGATATTTACATTAAAATAGCAATACATATTGTATTAGATTTTCACATTAACATTAGTTTGTGAAGACGGCTCGATATATATACAATGTAGAGGAAAGGGGACATCCTGGCAAAGTCAGTAACAAACTCCCTTCCTTAGTTGATTGTAATGTGTCGTCCAGAGTCAGGGCTGGTAAAGTCGACCCTACCAGACACTGGACAAAGTAGGGCCAGCCTAATGACAACCCATGCTTGGCCTGCAGGAGCTAACTAAGGGTTACCTAGGGTTTGGGTTTGGTCCCAGACTTGGGCTTAGCAAGCTGACACAGATGGAGACAGCCCAAGTGGCTTGGACCTGGGCCAAATCCAAGAGGATGCCCATGCCTGGTCTGTGGGAGGCAAGTTAGGATTAGGCAAGGGTAAGGGTTTTAGGTGGTCATTAGCCTTATTTGGGCTTAGGGTTCACCAGGGTTTGTAATGGTTAGTTGGGGCTAACTCAGTGCCTGGTGCGAGGCACAGATGGAGATAACCATCTGGCCCGGGACCTGGCCTAAACCCAAGAGGCCAACTTGTCAGATGCGGACAAAGAAGGGCCAGCTTAATGAGAGCCCACACTTGGCCGGTAGGAAGCAAGTTATGGTTAAATATTGGATTGAGGGCTTTTATGGTTTTTAGGGTCAACTCAGTGCCTTGTGCCAGCCACAGATGGTGACAGTTAGCCAGCAAGGGACCTGGCCTAATTCCAAGAACCAACTTGTTGCATGCCAACAAAGTGGGGTAGGCCTACCTACAGCCCATGCTCGGTCTGCAGGAGCCAAGTTAGGGTTTTCTAGGGTACGGATTGGGAATAGTCTGCTGACACTGATGGAGATAGCCCAAGTGGCCGGGACCTGGGCCAAATCCAAGAGGCCAACTTGTGGGATACCAACAAAGTGGGGTCGGCCTGATGAGTTTGGGTCCACACTTGAGCTTAGCTAGCTGACACAGAGCGATAATGCCAACCAGCCAGCTGACACAGATGGAGACAGCCCAAATGGCCAGACCTGGGCAAAATCCAAGAGACCAACTTGTCACATGCCAAGTGGGCCGGCCTACCGACAGCCCATGCTCGGCCTGCAGGAGCCAAGTTAGGGCTATCTAGAGTAAGGGTTGGAAATAACCTGCTGAACCAGATGAAGGCAGCCAAAGTGGCTGGGACCTGGGTCAATTCCAAAAAGCCAACTTGTCAGATGAGGATAAAGTGGGGCCTGCCTAATGACAGCCTGTGCTTTGCCTGCAGGAGCAAACTTAGGTTTACCTAGGGTTAGGTTTTGTGCCTTGATTTGGGCTTAGCAAGCTGACACAGATGGAGACAGCACAAGTGGCCGAGGCCTTGGCCAAATCCAAGAGGCCAACTTGTTGGATGCCAACAAAGTGGGACGCTCCTACCAACAGCCAGTGCTCGGCTTGCAGATGCTTAGTTAGGGTTACCTAGTGTTAGAGTTTGATCTCAGACTTGGGTTTAGCATTCAGACACAGAGGGAGCAAGCCATCCCAACTGGAACGTGAGCCAAATCCATGAACTTGTCGGATGCTGACAAAGTGGGCCAACCTAATAACGGCCCCTGCTCGGCCTGCAGGAGCAAAGTTAGGGTTAACTAGGGTTAGGGTTTGGTCCCAGGCTTGTGCTGAGCAAGCAAACACAGAAGAAGGAAACCAGGCGGCCTGGGACTGGGGCCAAATCCAAGAGGCTTACTTGTCGGAGGCCCTCAAAGTAAGACAAGCCAATAACAGCCCGTGCTTGGTCTGTGGGAGGCAAGTTAGGGTTAGGCTAGGGTTAGGGTTTTTAGGTGAGCATTAGCCTTAGTTGGGCTTAGGGTTTATCAGGGTTTTTAAGACTTGGATAGGGTTAACTCAGTGATTGGTACCAGACACAGATGGAAACAGCCAGCATGATGGGGCTATACTAGTGTTTGGGTCCATACTTGGGCTTAGCAAGCTGACACAGAGTGTGGAAGGCAGCCGGCCTGGGACCTGGGCCAAATACAAGAGGCAAAATTGTCAGATGCCAACAAAGTGGGGCTGGCCTAATTATGGCCCATGCTTGGCCAGAAGGAGCCAACTGATGCTTACCTAGGGTTAGGCATTGTGACCAGACTTGGGCTTAGCAAGCTGCCACAGATGAAGACAGCTGGAACCTGGTCCAAATCAAAAAGGTCATTTCGTCAGATTCCAACATGGTGTAGTGGGCCTTATGGCAGCCCATGCTTGGGCTCCACAGGGAGTGTAAGGTTAGGCTATGGTTAGGATAATTACCTTCCGTTGACTATGCAGCTAGAATTATGGTTAGGGTAATGGTGGGACTAAGCCGGGCACCATGGACCTGTGTTGATTAGAAGAGAGCAGCTTGTTGGAAGCAGACGAAGGGGGCTGGCCTAATGACAGCCTGTGCTCGGCCTTCAAGAGCCAAGTTATGGTTACCTAGGGTTAGGGTTTTGGCCCAGAGCTGACACAGATGGAGACCACCCAAATGGCGGGGACCTGGGCCAAATCCAAGAGGCCAACTTGTAAGATGCAAACAAAGTGGGGCTGGCCTAATGACATTCCAAGCTTGGCCTGCAGGAGCTAAGTTAGGGTTACCTAGGGTTAGGGTTTTTGCTGAGACTTTGGCTTAGCTAGCTGACACAGATGGAGACAGCTCAAGTGGCTTGGACCTGGGCTAAATCCAGGAGGCCAACTTGTTAATTGGCAACAAAGTGGGGCTGACATAAGACAGCCCATGTTCGGCTTGCAGGAGCCAAGTTAGAGTAACCTAGGCATAGGGTTTGCGCCGAGACTTGGGCTTAGCCAACTGACACAGATGGAGACAGCTCAAGTGGCATAAACCTGGGCCAAATCCAAAAGGTTAACTTATTGGATGCCGAAAAAGTGGGGCCAGCCTAGTGTCAGCCCGTGTTTTGCTTGCGGAAGGCAAGTTAGGGTTGATAGGTGAGCATTTGCCTTAGTTGATCTTAGGGTTCATCAAGGTTTGTAAGTCTAAGATAGAGATGGCCCAAGAGGCCAAAACCTGGGCCAAATCCAAAAGGCCAAGTTGTCACAGGCTGCCAAAGTGGAACCAATCTAATGGCAGCCTGTGCTTGGCCTGTGGAAGGCAAGTTAGGCCTAGGCTAGGGTTACGGGTTTAGGGGAACAACCTAGGCTTAGTTGGGCTTATGGTCTATCAGGGCCCATTATACTTAGTTATGGTCAACTCAGTATCTAGTGTCAGACACAGATGGAGACAGCCAGCTGGTCGGGGGCCTTGCCCAAATCCAAGAGGCCAACGTTGTCAAATGCGGACAAAGTGGGGCCAGCCTAGTTAGAGACCCGCGCTTGGCCTGCAGGAGGCAAGTTAGGTTTATTAGGGTTTTTAGGGTTAACTCAGTGCCTGGTAAAAGGCACAGACAGAGACTGCCCATGTAGCTAGATCTGGGCCAAATCCAAGAGACCAACAAGTCGGATGCTGACAAAGCTTGGCCAGTCTAATGACAGCCCATGCTCAGCCTGCAGGAGCCAACTTAGGGCTACCTAGGGTTTGGAGACAGCCCAAGTGGCCAGGACCTGGGCCAAATCCAAAAGCCCAACTTGTCGGAGGCCTACCTGGTGCTGCAGGCCTAGTGGCAACCCATGCTTTGGCTCCAAGGGGAGAGTTAGGTTTAGGCTAAGGTTATGTTTATCAAATACCAAATACCTTGGCTAAAAGGTCAAAGGTATCTTATTAGTTTAAACAGTTCTAATAAGAAAACTGATTTTGGCATCGACAGTTTTTTTTAAACTTTATAAGATATTCTGCATTTAAATGCATTAGAAAAACTTTGACCCTGCTACAAAGCAATCTGAATATAACCCGATCTTTGATTACTGTATCCGCAAGTTAATCATATTTAATGGTTGCTGTGGTTCCAAGGTGTAATAGACCAGTCTGGTCAAGGGATAAAGTTGTAAAGCACAAGCATAAAATGCCAGTAAACCAAGGTGGTACAAAGTTTTATAGACCAATAAATTAAGGATATACAAATATAAAAAATAGTAAGTGAGTATGATCAGGAAATATCACAAAATGAAGACAAACTCATTGCATGGCGAGGAAGAGCCACACCACAATCATGAGACGCCAGAAAGACAAACTAAGCAAAGTAACCAGCTCTATCTTCCCCATCAAGATGGTTGCAAAACTAGAATGGACATAAAAGAATGTACAACAAAACATAGAACAATTACAGAATCCCACAATGGGAGTAACAATAAACAACAAGTCAACAACAACAGAACCACCGCCTTAGAACGGACAGCAGCCTAAGTCACCGGGGTTGGGGGGGGGTGCTTAAATGCATTTTACTGGTACCAAATCTTCGCCCCAGATTCTGCTATTGTTGAAGTACACAAAATGCTCAGCTCGCAAGGAAGCCTTCAAACAAATGCAATGTATCATCATGGAGAAACACTCTAATCAAATTAACACACCATGATGAAACAAAGGAGAGGGCTCATGACTCGCAGATAGTCAGAGCTAAAGAAAACCTCAAGTTGAGCCACGGTGGGTCCAGCTACAGATAAGCATCAGGCCTCAACCCATCGATTAAAGCTTTACGTCAGAACCATCATAGAGTCTGAGGCCAGACCCACCATCGTGCAATTAAAGAGGAAACCATAGCTATAAACCGTGATTGGGTTTAAAACCAGGCATGCAGACTGTCGCATGACATCCAAGTTATATCCAACCCTTATATAAAGTTTGATAATCTTTTTGAATTTATCACTAAAATTAGGTTTTCCAACAATTCGTTTGAAAGCAGGATCAGGTTAAAATAGGTACAAAGTACTATAGTATAGTAAACTAGAGCTTAAGTTGCAATGGCGCCAGTAAACCAATCCTATATTTTTTCAATGGATATAAAGTGCCATAGATCAGTAAACCAGAGATACTGTTGGCAAAGGATTCAAAGTGTAATCCAGGGTTAATGCTGTTAATAGGGAAAAGCACAATAGTCCAGTGAACCAGTCAAACCTTTTGCCAATGGGTTCAAAGTATTAAAGACTAGTAAAGCAGATACAATGTATAATATACACAGTGTCCAAAGTTAAGCACCACCTAATTTTTGCTGAACCAATTTTCAAACTACCATGAGGAAACTTTAATTAACATGAAAAAGCTTTACCTGTTATTGAACATGAAAAAGCTTTACCTGTTATTGAACATGAAAAAGCTTTACCTGTTGTGAAACTCTGCATAAATATTTATATGAAATTTAAAAATACGTGTATATTCAGATTTTGATACAAAATCATGAGTTTTCGCGATTTATCAAAACTTCTCAATATAGCCCTGGAATCTTCAGTAAGTAATCCCCAACCTCTTGAAACAAATGTTGTGCCCTTTTCACACAAAATTGTCAACCTTCTTTCATGTACATAAAGTTGCAATGAAAATAAGATGACCCCTGACCCCTATGTGCTTTTGTTGAGCTCACGATCACATACTTTGAGAAAATAGCAGGATTGTTCACTATTTTATCCTTATATGATACATCCATCCTTACCTATAAAGTTTATCTACATCATATAACCGTACTCTGAAAAAAAACTAGCTATGAAGTTAGTGGTGCTTAACTTTTGACGCTGTGTATATTTGAAAGGGATCCAAAGTGAAGTAAACTTTAATGGGTAATCAGTTAAAAATTAGCAAGACAGATACATGTATAATATTTGCAAGGTGCAATAGACAAGTATACTTTAATGGCCAGTTAATTGAGTACCAGTAAAGCAGATACATGTATAATATTTGCAAGGTAACCAAAGTGGAAAAGACCAGTAAACTTTAATGGGCAAAAAGTCAAAGACCAGAAATATGTATAATATTTGCAAGGGAGCCAAGGTGTAATAGACCAGTTAGCCAGAGAAAATTATTTTAATGGTCAATTAATGTAATAGACCAATAAACCAGAATTATTGTAACACACCAGTGATCTAGGGCTACTGCTATTGATCTGTAAAAAGGGTAAGACCTTTCCTTTATGGTATTCATGCTAGGCTTCACCCACTATGAATAACTATATAAATAAACCTTCATGTTGCTACTAGAACGAAGAAGTTACTTGTCAGGTCCACTAGTGAAGGGTCAGATATATCATATTTCTATAAGCAGACAGAGTAGACCCTGTCTAGCTGCCTGGTCTGGGTCTGCTCTGTTTTGCAAAACCGTCTCTATGAAGTAACGGGTTAAACCAGTAAAACAGGCATATATGACAGTGAGAGTATTGAATTTAAGCGAAGAGTGTATTTTAAATAAGATTAGGTGTAATATTCATTCATTAGCAGTGAGTGTAAAATATTCAAGACCAATAAACCAAGATTTGGTGTAATATTCATTCATTAGCAGTGAGTGTAAAATATTCAAGACCAATAAACAAATATTTGGTGCAATATTTATTCATTAACAGTGGGTGTATTATATTCAAGACCAATAAACCAATATTTGGTGCAATATTTATTCATTAACAGTGGGTGTTTTATATCACAGACCAATAAACCAAGATTTGGAGTAATCTTTATTCATTAACAGTGGGTGTAAAATATTCAAGACCAATAAACCAAGATTCAGTGTAATATTTATTCATTAACAGAGGGTGTATTATATTCAAGACCAATATTTGGTGCAATATTTATTCATTAACAGTGGGTGTATTATATTCAAGACCAATAAACCAATAATTGGCATAATCTTTATTCATTAACAGTGGGTGTAAAATATTCAAGACCAATAAACCAAGATTTGGTGTAATATTTATTCATTAACAGAGGGAGTATTATATTCAAGACCAATAAACCAATATTTGGCGTAATCTTTATTCATTAACATAGGGTGTAAAATATTCAAGACCAATAAACCAAGATTTGGTGTAATATTTATTCATTAACAGAGGGTGTATTATATTCAAGACCAATAAACCAATAATTGGCATAATCTTTATTCATTAACAGTGGGTGTAAAATATTCAAGACCAATAAACCAAGATTTGGTGTAATATTTATTCATTAACAGAGGGTGTATTATATTCAAGACCAATAAACCAATAATTGGCATAATCTTTATTCATTAACAGTGGGTGTAAAATATTCAAGACCAATAAACCAAGATTTGGTGTAATATTTATTCATTAACAGTGGGTGTTTTATATCACAGACCAATAAACCAAGATTTGGCGTAATCTTTATTCATTAACAGTGGGTGTAAAATATTCAAGACTGATTAACCAATATTTGGTGTAATATTTATTCATTAACATTGGGTGTAAAATATACAAGACCAATAAACCAAGATTTGGTGTAATATTTATTCATTAACAGATAAAATTACTTCAATATTTTACACTGGTAACAATCACAAGTTAATTAACCTTATTTAGCAAGATGACGGCACCATTTCTTATAGTGTAGAGTCTGCTCAAACTGTATATTCAGTCGTTTGATCAAATAGTACACTACTGTTTATCATTTAACAAACACTGGCATACAATACTTTATATATATAAACATATGTAATAGTGTTCGTACTCCAGCTAAACAGGGCAAATGTATCATTTACATATGAGCCGCGACATCGGATTTCCAACAATGTGGAATTTTGACAAGTGTAGACTCAGAACAGCCTGAGTAGCCTCCTTTAAGCTTAGAACCTCCAAAAGATGTTCAGTTAGTAGCATATCACCCATAGAAAATTCAAGTGACGAGCAAAGGCTCTAATTAGACTGCACATATCCACAGGCTGGTCTGAGCCTTTGCTGATCGCACACACCACATTGTTGGAAATCTCATGCATTGGCTCATAAATGATTTACATACATATACAGATTTAACATGATTGCTTAATTAAAAAGTAATTTTCTGATTTCTCAACCAAAACCTGTGTTATGTCTACTAAAAAGAATCATATCAATGAGATGGTTCTTTCGGGCACCCAAAATAAATGTTTAGACTGATGGATAAGAAAATAATCACAATTTTATGATCATATATCATGAGCCACGACATTTGATGTCCAACAATGTGGTTTCATGTGTGATAAGCAAAACTCAGATCAGCCTGTGCATATGCGCAGTCTGATCAGAGCCTCTGCTCATCCCTTGAATATTCTATGAATATTAAGCAACTGACCAAGCATCATTTGGAGTTTCTAAGCTTATAAGGGGGCTGCACAGGCTCATCTGAGTCTACACTTGTAAAAATACCACATTGTTAGAAATCACATGTCACAGCTCATATGTGCTTATCTGGACCTAGACGTGTAGATATATAAATTTTTGCGAGAATTTTTATTTTCCTGAAAAGCTGTAAAAGACACATTTACCACATAAAAAATTGCGCCTAGGGCATGATTTACCTTCATCAGCAAACCACAGAGTGATTTAGCATTTTTGCATGGGTTTTATTTTCATGCGAATTCACATGCGGAAAATTTGCAATAATCAACAAATGTCTAAGTTGTTCTTCCTTAGTCTAAAAAAGGGTCATATGAAGTCAAAGCAAGTATCTTGCTGAAATTAATCTTTGAATAATCACAACATATTTTTTATTGAAAAATCAGAAAATGTATTCAAAATTACACTTTTCCATTTGGAATCCTGCATGAAATACAAGAAACAAACACTGGTCTTTGTACAAAACAAAGAAAACATAATTTAACATTTACCAATCAAAGGACATAAAAATGTTTTCCACTGTTTCTTGTTAATTTGATTTGATTCTTTACGTCCCATCAACAATCTTTCAGTTAAACAGGGACGGGTCTTCCTGGGTTGAACCAGTACTAAGCTAGGATAAATGTGTCTTGCTCAAGGACTACAACGCAGTGACGCCGGTGAGGCTCGAACCCGTGGCCTCACGGTCTCAAGCACTCTACCACTCAGCCACTGCCCTCCCCCCCCCCAAAAAAAAACAACAACAACAAGTTTTGCACTGTTTAAAAAATATCAGTAGTTTCAAGGCTTTGTACATATACATAGCTAAGAAAACAAGGGCTTAGTAAGCAAGATAATCAAGTTAGGAGTCAAATATTTAGGATAGCACTGATGTCACACATTGTACTGTAAATTAGGAAATTTTAGCGAGAATTTTATTTTCACGAATAGCATAAAGACATATATTTGTCACGCTAAAAATTCATGTCTAGGGCATGATGTAAATCAGTAAACTACAGAGTGGTTTCATCATTTGGTGAGGGTTCCCCGCTAAGTTTCACAAAAATAAAACCCTTGCAAAAAATTCTGAATTTACAGTATTTTTAAGAACATAAATGTAAATCTGCACAAAGTAAAACTCATGTAATGATAGATACATAGAATATATGTATCCATGGAGAGTAGAATTATAAAAAAACTGGTCTAAAGCGGCCACTCAAAAAGAACACCAAAAATTGGTTTTCAGTACCGATTATCACTTAATGTCGGCCTTGGTTTAGCTACTTTTTGTCATTAGGGTCTTTGTTTTGTCTATTTTTAAGTGGCCGCTTAAGACAGCTTTTATATAGTAAAAACCTGTCTCAATCGGCCACTTACAAAGAAGACCAAAAATTGGTTTTGAAGACCGATTATAGCTTAATATAATGCAGGTCAAAAGTACTTCGTTAAGCTACCATTTGTCATTAACATCTTTGTTTTATCTATTTTCGACTGGTCCCTTGAGACGGGTTTTACTGTATGTATCCATGGACAGAAAAAAGCGCCAAAATATTCCATTAGGACTATAGGTTATAATTTTTGAAGAGTTGACACCTTCTAAGGCTTGAATGAAAAGGTGAGGTTGGCGCCGTTAAACCGGTTTAAGCCCTCCAGTAAAATATTTTACTGACCGTTCCAAGGCGGTACTTCTTTTGTGGATCTTTTATGTTTTTGTTCTGTCTTGTGTTTGCTATGTTTTGTGCGCGTCTGTTTATATGTGCTTTGTGGTCACCTGCTGGAAAAGGGCTGACCTCTTGGCTCTCGTTTGTGGTGTCTTCTGTGAGTTTGACACTTTCCCATTGGTATCCTGGGTCAGGTGTGGTACTTGATTGTATCGATTCCTGATCTTTGCAACCTTACTTACTTTTACAATTTTCTCTCATCCTGCAAACACATACACTTGTCCTTTAAAAGTGTATGCAATAAAGAACATAAGGGAGTAATATGCAATATGACTTCGAGTAATTCTTCCCAAAGCACTCGTCCCACAGGAAGAATTACTTGTCTCTCTAGATTTCACTCATAATCAGTGGGCGGACGAGTGAATTTTTTGTCCCCTGAAACTGTTTTCCTGCAGTTTCATGACTATGTAATTGTGCCTCAGTAAAGTAAATACACTGGAACATCATTACACCGCAGACAGTTATATAGCCCACAAATTAGTATAACGCTGTTATGATGTGGCTCCTTTGTTCCCACAAATTTGATCCCTAACTTGATTTGTTCATTTTGTTGTTGTTTTAATACAGAACCTTGGCTATGTTAATTTTTTTACAAAAAAGGATAAGAATTTATTGCATTGGAATTGTCAAATGATATAATACATAAAAAGAGGATAAAAATGTATTTCATGATAAAAGAAAAAGAAAAGAAAAATAATATAGAGAACAAGAAGGCCAAGAAGGCCCACGTTCACTCGCCTGAATTTTTTAGTCATGGAGGCAATTTTGTTAAGCCCAATGGAATCATTTGAGCAACTGAAATAAAATGTTTATTTCAAATGGGCCTTGACGCTAGGAAACCTGTTTTCCGGGTTTGCAAACAACAAAGATGCAGATCAGGCTGATCAGCGCCTTTGTTATTCCCTTACTGGAAAGTATCATATCTAAACTTGCTTCAAGGGAAATGTCAATATTCTAGCTAGTCTCTGAAGCTGAGGAGAATGGTTGAGTCTCGCTTTGACAGAAAATTTGAAGACATGTTTTGTCGGGATGAGGCCCAAATATATTCAGATAATTGGTATGTGTTTTTATTGGTCAGATTTTTTCGAAAATGCTCTGAGTTAATCAAGCCTGTCAGGAAAACTCAGTATAAAATTGACAGTGATGTGAGAAAACCTGTCTTCAGGGTGTCTGACCAGGACATACCAAAACCAGCCTGCTCAGCTACAGAGACTATCTAGAATAGTGAAATTTAGCTAGTAGCAAGTTTTGATATGATACTTTTCAATAAGGGTATAACAAAGGTGCTCATCAGACTGTATGGATGTGCAGGCTGGTCTGTGCCTTTGCTGTTTGCAAACCACTGAAGACAAATTTTCTCGCGTAGAAGGCCAAAATGGGATATTGAGCATGGTCTGATACTGTGTGCAAGAAGCCTGATCAATTTATAAAGCATATCCAGTCTGTCTCATCAGACCAGTATTTTCAAAGGGAAATTAGAAATATTTTATTTCTGAATGAAATACTTGATTTAAAGATTAACTTCTGTGTTAACCCTTTACACAGATAATGCCTTTTGACCCCTTTGAAATACCATGTATTTGAAAATATTATGCAAAATAACCATTTGCTCCTTTTAAAGCAAATGCTCCATTTTCCATAACATTTTCAAAAGTATTCAAAACTTTTCTTAAATTTTTCTTGATTTTTTCAATATTGTCTAAAAACAGAAAATGATGTCATGGTCTAAAAATAGCCTATGGAGTAAAGAGTTAAGGAAACCAGCTGCTGGCAAAAAAACTACATTATATTTTAAAAAAAATGCAGGAATTTTATTTTCGCGAATAGCATTAAGTCATATTTGCGACATTAAAAATTAGCTCCTCGGAGATGTTTTACCCACATAAGTAAACAACAGTTTGATTTTGCCATTACTCTAGGGTTTTATTTTTGCAAAGTTTGGTGTAAATAAAACCCTGGCTAAAATTTCTGAATCTATAGGGAAAGCATACACCTTACAGTGCGAATACTGGCAAATATCAAACATAAATTACTATGGTATATAGTCTAAAATATGAACAATTTCATACTGTTTTAAACCTAAAGGATTTTTTAAATTCAATACATGTAATTGATTGTCAGAATAGCAAAAACATTAAAACCTGTGTAAAAGGACCACTCTAAAAATTGATTTTCAAGACCAATTATCGCTTAATGCAGGTCAAAAGTATTGCAGAATAGGAGCATTCTGCAATACTTTTGATCTTCATTAAGCTACCATTTGTCATCAAGATTTTGTCTTTTTTTGAGTAGCCCTTTTACACAGGTTTTACTGTCGTGAGTGTGAGTTTGACCTGCAATGTTTGCAAGGACCTATCCCTTGTAAAGTTTCAAAAGTTCATCATTTTAGACCACTTACTGGGTATTTTTCTTTTTCTACACAAAATACAGGTTAGCAGCTTCTAATTGCCCAGCAGGCCAATGACATCAAAAGAACTTCATATTAATGTTGTATTGACGCTGATACAACATTGTTTATATGTCATGTGTGTGCTGTGTGTGGTTCAAACAGTAACATGGAAATCAAACATTTTGCCAGTTGAGCCCCCATTTAACTACATTTATAGAGGGGGAGGTTTAATCAAACAGACCTTACCATGAGATTATAAAACTTTATTCATATAAGATGCAGGATGAAATTTATCCTGCTCACAAATGTTGAAATGCCAACAATTGTTGGTTCTGGAAAGGGGGATAATATGTATAATGGGGTGGGGTTGAGGCCTATTAAAAGGATAATATTATAAGAGAAAATAAAACAAGAGGTAGAAATAATAAACTTTTAAGGTAGTCTTGTTTTCATGCCATTATTAATACTATTGCACCCAGAATGATAAAATATTTAGGGTAAAAAATGGTCTATCATATGGGCCTCAAGCGACAAAACCTGTGTCCGAGTTTCTGAAAAAAGGGAGATTCAAACCAGTCTCCTCAGCTACAGAGACTAGCTAGAAAATTGAAATGTCACTTGTAGCAAGCTTGGATATGATACTTTCCAATAAGTGAATAACAAAGGTTCTGATCAGGCTGGTCTGCGCCTTTGTTGTTTTCACAACCCACCGAAGACAGGTTTTCTCGTGTCGGACCCATATATATTTTAGCTTTAAAAAAGAGAATGGTACCACTTGTCCTCCATACTTTTGTCCTCTCTGAACTCTTTGCATGCTCGGAAATTTTGCATGGTTTCTTGTCATCTGCGGATTTTTTTCATAATCATCATTTTCAAACAATCTAGCTATAGTGTCAAACATCTTGGATTCTAGTCAGACCCAACATTTTGTCGTGCCTGATCTGAATCAGATGTTTGCAAATATTATCAGCAGATGACACTAGAGGATATAGAGTCAAGCCATTATTTTAATTTGACACTCTAATATTTCATAAGCTGGTTTTGTGTCAGGTTAAAATAATCAAAATCCATCAGAATACAAAGGGTAATAGGAAACTATCAAACTAGTTCTTGAATACATACTAATCTGCAAATTCAATATTTCCCAAATTAATTGGAATAAGTCGGTATTTCAAAGTATTGAAATTAGAATTATAGAGTTTTTCTGTACATAAGGTTTCTGAATATTTCAAGTAAGTACGGTTTCTCAATACATAACAATTTCATATAACTTATTCTATATACATATTATATCATTATTAAGTCTAGTAAGAGTCTAAGAATTGGGGTATTCTATTCCCAGACATTTAGGGCAGCAAAATAAATCAATACTACATTGATGGAATCAGGTTTTGACCTTTAGGATACTGGAAACTCCTAAACGGGTACTATGGCAAACAGTGAAGACCCAGATGAAATGCAGCATAATGCTGCATTTCATCCGGGTCTGCACTATTTGCTAAGATTAAAACAACCTTCAGAGACAGAAACACATAATAATTTAGAAAATTCTACTTGTGACCCCTTAGAGTACACAATGGGCAGTCCCATACTTCTGTATCAGTATGTATGGGAAAGTCCACCAGATTATAAAAGGTTAATAGGAAATGATCAAACAAGTTCTTGAATACAATGTGCATTTCTATATCCCAAACTTAATTGGGATAAGCAGGTATTTTAAAGTATTGGAATTAGAATTATAGAGTTTTACTGTAATTAAGCATTCTGAATATTTCAAGTTAATACATTTTCTCAATATACTATTTTCATATAACTTAATCTATATACATAATACATATTATATCATTATCAAGTCTAGTAAGAGTCTAATAATTGAGGTATTCTATTCCCAGACATTCAAGGCAGAAAAAATAAATACCACGTTGGTAGTATCAAACTTTAATCCTTGGTATACTGGGAACCCCTAAATGGGTACTTTGGCAAACCCTAAATGGGTACTCTGGGTCTGCACTGTTTGCTAATATTAAAACAACCTTCAGGGACAGAAGTACATCACCATTAAGAAAATTCTACCTGTAACCCCTTAAAGTACACAATGGGCGTTCCCATACATAGTGTAGCAATATTATATTGTAGCAATGTGTATGGGAAAATCCATCAGAATACAAAGGGTTAGTCAATAATGGTTGCACTGCAGGCCCATACATGGGGTCTTGCAAAATATATATATTCCTTAAAGGCACTATCCCGTTAAAAATATTTCATCATACATCTTTCATACAACACAAAAATTGTATTTAATAAACATTTTTATTATTATATATTTATAAAAAATACCCCTAGATACTACCATTTTCTGACACAAAAATACAAAATCCTGTATCACGCTACTAGAGTTTTCCATTTCTGTATCACATGGGTGAAAGTTTTCAGGATTATTCCTGAATTCAGGATTTTGAGGCTGACTTTCCACAGAAAGTC
Organism: Loripinus fragilis; assembly: GCA_964019695.1. Classification (NCBI taxonomy): domain Eukaryota; kingdom Metazoa; phylum Mollusca; class Bivalvia; order Lucinida; family Lucinidae; genus Loripinus; species Loripinus fragilis. The sequence continues at coordinate 98,939,764 of OZ026519.1, read as the reverse complement.
AGCCTCGAAATCCTGAATTAAGGAGATTATAATAGCTTCTTTGATTAGTTTTCAGATTATCTAAACACAATTAATCATTTTAACTTTAAATTATCCATTTTTGTAGCCATCCTGCAAGTTTTAAAATTTGAATTTCAAAAGTTCAGGATTTTAGAAATTTTGAACTTTCACCCATGGTATCACCAATTCACCATCCTACATGTTTTACCCATGTCACTGTATAAAATCCAGCACCTGACTGGAATCTTCATAGAGCATGAACAATATCTTCTTTTTCACCACTTTTCTTGTTAAAAATGGTTGTTTTTATCTTTAAAACTGCTCTTGTTGATGTTTATTTTTGTAGGTATATAATAAAATACATCATTACTTAGTAACTTGATCTGATGGGTGGGATTACGTCTCTTGGCTGTACCAGGAACAACCCCATCATACTTAACATCGTCCAGTGTGATTCCTGGCACAGCCACTCAATGTAATCTGACCCATCAGATCAAAGTACTAAAGTAATAATAAAAGAATCCATAATGAGAGTGAGGGTTTGATAGAAAAATCCATCCCAAGGGTCACTGTTTGCATCATGAGGCTAGCCGAGGGATGAACAGTGATCCCGAGGGGATGGATTTTTCTATCTCTCCCTCGCACAAATACTGGATTCTTTTTCTTGCTCACTATTGATTGTTTATTTCAATATAAGCTTCCAGAAATCCCTGAATATGCTGAGATACAATATCACATGATGACGTCACTTTGACTAAACATTGACATCACTTGAAGACCATGTGCCTTAGCTGATGTGCAAAAATGTGCATTATCATTGATATGAGCATGAAAAAAGATATTGACAGTTATTCGTTTATCCCTGTCACAAGAGAAATAACATTTCAACCAGCACATAAGAATTTGGTACTTATCACATATGCACGGTCACTATTCAAACATGCATGAAAAACTACCTAGTGGGGCTAGATATGGCCCTTAACCAACTTTCACTATGCTCAGGCTTGTCTGATCCTTCAATGGTAACACATTTGATAAGTCTCAAATCTCATGTAATTGCCCATTTATGGTAAATGTTCTAAAATTTCAACCACTTTTCTCTTTCTGTTATCAAAATAATAAATTTAAGCCAGTGCATGAGATTTCCAATAATGTGGTATGTGCGACCAGCAAAAAACCTCAGATCAGCCTGCGCATATGCGCAGTCTGATCAGAGCCTTTGATAGTCGCTTGAGTATTCTATGATTGTTAGGCTACTGAATGAACACCATTTGGAGTTTCTAAGCTTAAAAGGAGGCTGCAGAGGCTCGTTTTGTCTACACATGTCAAAATGCTACATTGTTGGAAATCTCATGCACTGGCTCAAATAAAATGTTGGTTTTCAGGGCTGTAATTTACAAAATGCTTGCCAGAATAGCAAGCATAGAAGTCCCTGATCAGTCTGATCTGGGTCTGCACTGTTTGTCTAGGCGTTTTTGGCGGGCAAGTAGTGTCGGAAATTTTAGCACATCAACTGTAGTCTCACTCTGTTAAATTCCTGTCAGGTTTTTAACAAAATACAACTAGAGTACAGTCCCTTTATAATATGACTCATTATAACACAGATTTGGATATAACACAGTCAGGTTGTGGCTCCCAAATTATTTCTTTCATGGAATTTTACAAAGGAATTACAGGAAAATGACCATCAAAAGGTAATTTTCCTGTCATTCCTTTGTAAAATGTCCCTTTATAACACGGTTCACTTAAAACACAATTGCATTGGATCCCAAACACATGGGTGAAAGTTCAAATTTCCAAAATCTTGAACTTTAAAAAATCAAAATTAATACTTACTGTATGCCTTCAAATTATTAAAATTCCAAGTTCAAAGTTCTAATCTTTGAATTATCTCAAATAAATCAGAAAAGCTATCATTATCTGCAGAATACAGAATTTTAAGGCTGACTTTCTATGGAAAGTCAGCCTCAAAATCCTGAATTCAGGAATAATCCTGAAAACTTTCACCCATGCAAACAGAGAGCTATAAGGGGACTGAACTGCCTTTTATTCCAGCAAGTGCCTTTAAAACTTTCAAACAATATTTATTCCTTTTTTAAACATGAAAAAATCAATGATCAATGGCTGTCACAACCATTTGCACATAATACAGTAAAAGATGTCTTAAGCAGCCACTCAAAAGAGGTCCCCAAAATATGTTTCAAGACGAACAATTGCTTTTATGCAGGTCAAATCTATTGTAGAATGCTCCTGTGGAGCTTTTGACCTGCACTAAGCTACCACCTATCTTTTAGACAATTGTTTTGTCTATTTTTGAGTGACCGCTTAAGACAGGTTTTACTGTCCACTAAACAGGTACCTTTTAAAACAGTATAAACCCTGGGATCAGATGCTGAATGAGCTGGTTCTTTTAAGCACCCAAAACATGTTAAAACTAATGGGTAAGAAAATATCTACAATTTTACGTTCAAAATTTTTGTCTATCTAAGGATCCAAATTTTACAAATGTATTGACTTTTGACAACCTTTATAGAATTCTCACACAAAATGAATAGTATTCCCCAAATCATTAAAGATCATCACACATTTTATATTAATAATATCTTAACTGGATTCCCTTGCAAGAAAGGTAACTCTTGTATACAATGATCAATCTCCCATATAGTTTCGAGGAAAAAGAAATTTGACTAAAGATTCACTAAAAATTGTCTCCTCTGTTAAAAATTTGTCCCCCCTTATAAGCTATGAACATCTTTGGTTTCTGATCTAAATAATACAAGGAACATGATTTAGAAGTAAACTACAGCTTTAACTGCTAACAAGCAGCCATTTAGAAATCTTCAATCTTGAGTGGTATTTCCAGAAAAAATATTTTTTCTGGAACTATTCTGCCTGAAAAGAACTCACTGAAAATACAACTAAACAGTAAATAAGTTCAACTAGGGTGTTGAATTCCTACAGATGCGTTTGATTTCTTGATCAATTTTGATGGAATTTGCAATATAAGTATTCACTTTATAAAACTAATTTATAACCCTTTACTCGCATGTCACAACTTTTGTTGTCTGCTCTCTCATCTGCTTATTATCTTAGGTACCTATTATTGCAATAATATGGATCCAGATCAGACTTGGGAGCAGTCTGATCAAGGCTCATAGAGTTTGCTTCCATGATAAAATCTAGTCTGAAGTGCACTTGAATATATGCAGCAGACATTTAATGCTGATAAACATTTTCAAGACCCATAAATATTGGCAGAATAAGGTTTAAGACTCCTATGCTATTTGATAAATGTTTCACTTTACCGTTATTTTATTCCCTTTAATAAAAGTTATCTCCCCTTCTAAATGGTTAGTCCCCTTAAAAGCTGAGGAGGTATTTTGTGTCCCATTAAAGGTCATGTGAATCTAAAAAAAAACTTTTAAACTCCAATTGATTGAAAAGCCAGTAATAAGAGAAACAGAATGTCGAAAGTGCCATAAAAAATTCAAAATAGTTACCAAGTTATGAAGTTTCTAAAATTAAATTAGATGAAAATATGGGGGAGGCTCATATGAAGTCATATGCACTTTTTGAAATATTAAATCTAATATATGAGCCAAGATCTGACAGTAGGGACCTTCTGGCAATAAAAGTCAAAAATGAGATATTTACAGAGAAAGTAAGACCTAGCTGTTGTGAACAATTACAGAAAATTTTAAGAGATTATCTTTACAAATAACAAAGATATGAGCGTTTAAACTCGTATAGATGATGCGTTTTAAACATGACGTCACTAAACGTTGTTAATGGTTCATAGTGTTTTCAATATTTGCTACCTAAGAAAATAAGCCAATTTGGAAGCAGATGACAAGTCCTAACCAGCCAGAAAAGAGTAGTTATCACCCCAGCTAAAGAGTTAGTCCCCCTTAAAAGCTAAGGAAGTATTTTGTGTTTCATTAAAATATCACACTGAACATAATGATAAAGAAAATTATAACTATAACAGCTGACACTGTTCCCATTAGAATTCTTCTCTTTCTCATATCTTCAGGGGTGACAACTCTACCCATCTGTAGCTGTCCTGTCTGAAATACAAACACAAGTTAAGGTTCTTTCCCATGCAATCTAAGTAAGATATTGTTATCATGACGTAATATCATATTCTTTAACTAATCAGTTTCTATGATAAGCTTAATAATTGCACAGTGCCCACTGAAAGTTCATTTTAACAGCAACAAAATCATTTAACCATTTACCTCATAGAAATGCCTTTTGACACTTTTGCAAACAGAGCAAACCCAGATCAGGCAGCTCTTGTAAGAGCTGACTGATCAGGGTCTACTCTGTTTGCTTATGGAAATAAAAAATAATATAATAATAAATTATAAGAGCATATGTGCATTTATCAGGCCATGCGCAGATCCAGAAAGTTTTGTCAGAGGGGGTCACACTTAACTTTGACATTTTTTTTACTGATGATAAAGGGAAGAACGGATCCAAATGCCACTTAAAGCTGGTCATCATCGCCCACCAGGGACACACCATTTAAATGGTGTTTCGCTTGCGGGGTTGCTAATGGCCCAATATTGAATTCTAGCTTGGTAGCTTTGTGGTTTTCCAGGCAATCCGCACCAGAATTTCTAAGAAACCCTATAGATTTGTGATTTTCCAGGAGTGGGGGGGAGGGTGTGGTCAGGTTGTCTATAGTAGCTATGGTGCAGTGGTTTCAAAAATGATCGTAAATATAATGATGACACCTATTGCAACTAAAAATACTACAATAAATCTCAATAGCATTTTCTTTCTTCTCTCAGCACCAGGGGAGAAAACTCTGTTACCTCCTGGAGGCACAGCCTGAAAAATCAACATAAATGGACAGTAAGTGTGCTAGTATTTTCTCGGACCCAGTATACCTTCACTGGTTACTGACTCACAGGTAATGTATATATTGGTATTAATTTGTCATGACTGAGCTTTCAAAACATGTTATACAAATGTAGTTTAAACAATCATATCTCCATTATTTTTCTGCATATCTGTGAGTTAATTCTGATTGTGATAACCCAAAACATTTTATCAACAGAATAAACAAAGTTTATGATTTTTCAATAAAATATGGCTATAGCTATATTTTATTGAAAAAACAACAACACATAAACTTCCTTTATAACGGTTTGTTTTGCTCCAATCACACTTGTTATTGTGTTTTGGCATGGTTTCTGTGACGTCAGCTTCATGTTATGTAATGTTAGCTTCACGTTATCAAAGTAAATAAATCCACAGAATTGACCGAGGCAGTTCCGATTGAGTAAAACATTTCATAAGATTTGTCCTCTTTATACTTACAACTGGATTTACTACTGTGGCACCTGTGTTAGGACTGTAGCCGACTGTTGGATGAACATAGGAACCTTGGGTATAGGCTCCCTGAGGTGGATAGGCTCCCTGCGGTGTATAGGCTCCCTGGGGATCTGGTTGTCCATAAGCATATGGTTGAGCATAGCCTGTAAAAGTTCAATGATACCAAATCACTTAATCAGTGGGAGCACAGTGACTCATAGGTAGGGTAAAGTTGGGTAAATTCCGACAATCAGCTAAATTCGGACAGGGACCTTGTTTATTTTCTTTTTGAATTATTGGAATATAAATTGAATTAACTAAGCAAACAGTGAAAAATCCAGATGAGACGGCTCTTAATGATTTCGAGGACATATTTTGCTACCCTTGTTATGATCTATGTTGTTAATTTTCCCAATTTTGATTTTAAGTCAATCATTTTTCCCAGTTTTGGCCAGGGGCCTTTTCACTTAATTGCTGGGAAAAGCCCTGAATATGATTTCATGTATACAGGCAAAAGCTTTTGCTGGCACACGGGGAGTAGGGCTGGGGGTAAATGATATTTCATATAATGTTTTCTGATTTCTATATATACGAGGGTTGTCCCAGAAAGTCGTAGACTTTTTATGTTACAAGAAAACTATACAGTGTATTGCAATTAAATTTTACTTGTGAACTCTTCCATTATTTCTGCATTATCATGCAAAATTTGAAGGAAAAATATTTGATAATGAAGTTCGTGCACTCATTTTACCATCTATAGGTCTGGCCCACCGGCGCACGCCATTTGCATTACTAAGGACATCGGAAAGTTTACAATTATAACTAGCATGGTTGTGTGCGCAATCATCTTCCAATAATAAACGTGGAATGCATCTTGCAGATGTCTGTGCCATTTTCAAGTCTGATTTTAATAGCATATGCACCGTATGCTTCCCTCAGCCTGTCCTTTCAGCTAGGTAGCGCACCTTTGTCTTCTGTCTTTGCTGACTACTAAATAGACTTCCGTACCTTCGCCAGTATTTCTAAGTGGGGGTCTTCCCACAGGCTCGTCTGTAGGTTTCCCCTCGCGAAATCTCAAAAATAATTTGTATACTAAAGCCCGTGATACATTCAGGGGGTATTCGTCTTGTTTTACTTAGTTTTAAGTATCGAGTGGTATCATTCCGGGGTCAAAACAAAACTGTATTACTGTCCGCTGCTCCGCCCTAACGTAAGACGTCGCCATTTTTTCACAGCTCGAACTCACCTCTACTTGTTTTGATCGTATGCATTCAGTTCGTAAATTAAGTAATCGCTTTGAAATTTTGTGACAATACGCGCAATTCAATAACGTTTTATCCAGTATGAATGATTTACGGGTATTATTTCGAATTTCAATACAACTACTGACCAAAAATGAAAAATACTATTTTATTTCTTTCACTTTTTGCGTGCGCCGGTGATGCACACCTTACCGAGATAGAATGACCATAAAAATGATTCCTTTTGATTTTAGTTGTCATAAATACACTTAAAATGATAAACACAAATAGTTCAATATTTCAACAAAATATAAACATGCTCACACGTCAAATTTTCTTGCTATTTGAAAAGTCTACGACTTTCTGGGACAACCCTCGTATGTAGCTTAATGTAAAACTGATTTTTCTACCCAAATTTTTACATCTTAGCATTTAACATGAAAATGGATTACACTTCCATAAAGTACGCAAGTCAGGGTATCTTCACTGTGCAGAAAGGGACGACTGACAAACTTTTATTTTTACTTAAAACCAATTTACAATTTGCATTTACCAATGCAGGGCTCATACAGACAAGCTTGAATAAATTCAAGGACTTCTAAAAGCCTCTCCTACAGTTTTCAAGGACTAAAAGATAGTGAAAAATACTGATCTTAGTGTTAAAATTCACCTTCAGAAATGCTAGACTGAGACAATGGAGACATTAAATATTAGAAAATTAGTATAAAATTGTTGTGCCTATATTTGGTGCATATGCTGCACCAAATAAAGTTACAACAATTTAATACTGATTTCAGTCTCTAGCAACTGTGCAAAACCCTACAGAAAATAGTAGAATTTCGGGGACTTTTCACAGTCTTTGAGTGATTTTCCAGTACTTTTCAAGGCAGATTTAATTTTCAAGGACTTTTCAAGAAAACCCTCTATATTCAAGTACTTTTCAAGCCTGTGCAAACCATGCAATAGCAGGTGTTGATGATCCTTTGAAGTCCTTGGGATATTAGATGTTTTCTTTTGAATTATCAGTAGAGGTAGACACAAAAATATATAACCCCCAAAAATAATTATCAATTTTTTCTCTCTATCAAACATAAGTTTTGGGCGCTGTAAGAGATGTTTCTTTTACACACCCAAAACATATAGTATTATAGACAGTTATTAAATAGATCATGAATACGTCATACTCTCTGAATTCAGTGTGTCCAAAATTTATTTGGAATTAGACAGTATTTTGAAAATTTTATGTTCCATTTTTTAGATTTTACTGTATACTTGGCCTGTGTACGACAAAATATAGAAAGACAAAAGAGAGAAACAACATTTAATAGATGCGCCAAAACATAGAAGCGGCATTAAATAAAGCGATGAAGAATAGAACGACCAATAATAGAACAAAAAGTGTGAACAATTATAATTGGTCGACCGCTTGGTGATTGCTATGCGTCATTTATCATTCGCTCACTCGACCAATCTTTCCAGCATCTATTTGGTCTGTTAGGAAGACTGGCACCGACGAATAACCTCAATTCTAGGTCAGGCTTACTCAAATATTTGGATTTTTTTTGCATTTCTCAGGGGAGAGCAATTCAACACTAATCAAGGAAACAAGCTCTGAGAAAAGAGTTGTGTCCGAGTTAGATTTTAAAACCAATAACGGACATTCATGTATGGAGTACCTGAAGGGCTTGGCCCACAACATTACGTGATAACTTATCGCAAAACGAAACTAGCAGTGATAGAATCTACTGCACTTTTATGCTTCATTGGTCACTAAATTAATCAATGTTTGTTAGGCCTATCTCAAATATCCAAAAATGTATTATTGTCATTAAATTGATGGAAATAAATTTTGGATGTTTCTAAACTTTTTTGATGTTATTTCGAAGTTATTTCTAAGTTTTTTCTATGTTTTTTTTTCTATGTTTTGTCTTTCTATATTATGTCTTTTCTATATTTTTGCTAAATTCTATGTTATGCCGTTCTATGTTTTGCCGTTCAATGTTTTGTCATAGACCCATACTTGGCATACCTGTTTGTTGAGGATATGGTGCTGGCTGGCCAGGTTGTGTAGGGTATGGTGGATTTCCTGAGTAAACCTACAACAGAAAAATAAAATCTAGGGTACTTGAACACACTTTAACACACACTATACAGTACATGTGTAGGGTATGGTGGATTTCCTGAGTAAACCTACAACAGAACAATAAAATCTAGGGTACTTGAACACACTTCAACACACACTATACAGTACATGTGTAGGGTATTGTGGATTTCCTGAGTAAACCTACAACAGAAAAATAAAATCTAGGGTACTTGAACACACTTCAACACACACTATACAGTACATGTGTAGGGTATGGTGGATTTCCTGAGTAAACCTACAACAGAAAAATAAAATCTAGGGTACTTGAACACACTTCAACACACACTATACAGTACATGTATTTACATTTAAACAAGTAAAAAGTAGACCTTTGTTGTGTCCAAGAGACCAGATACCGGGGTGGTCATTGCCGTATCATAACGGGCAAAGACTCAAGGTACAAACTGTTCTGGTCTGGAAACAACAAGGGTACTGCTGGTGTTGGAGTGTTGGTGGCGGAGAAGTGGATAGAGAAGGTATTTGAGGTCAAGCAAGTCTCCGACCGGATCATCCTGGTGAAGATCATAGTCGGTCAGCGGGTGCTTTGTCTTCTGTCTGTCTATGCCCCACAGTGTGGTCTCAGTGATTCTGTAAAGAATCTATTCTACGACCAACTTAGGGCCGTGACTGCAATGATCCCAGCATCGGAATTCCTCATCCCATGTGGTGATTGGAACGGCCATGTAGGCAGTACAGGCTCCGGTTACAAAGAAGTTCATGGAGGCTATGGGTATGGCAAGCCAGACCCTGATAGTGAGGGTGAGAGGATCCTGGAATATGCACTAGCATATGACCTGTTCCTCGGTAACACATGTTTCAAGAAACGTGACAGTCACCTCATCACACACAGGTCCGGTAATACAGCAACCCAGATAGACTTCATGTTACTTCGAAAGAGCCTGCGCAAACTTGTTATGGATGTGAAGGTGATTCCTGGAGAGGGGGTTGCTCTGCAGCATCAGCTCCTTGTGTGCGACATGATGATTGATATGCCGCCCCAAATCAAGCGCAAATTCACCCCACGTCCAAAAGTGTGGAAGCTCAGAGATCCTCAAACATGTAGCCGATTTCAGGAAGTCTTCAAGGCACATGTGCCCGCTGTGGAAACTGAAGCAGCTACTACTACTGAGGAAATCTGGGCGAAACTCAAGACAGGTTTGCTGAAGACAACAGAGGAGGTGTGCGGCACAACAAAGCCCCACCGAATGACTCTGGGGAAATGTCAATGAGCGAGGAGGCAAAGCAGAATGCGTGGGCTGAACATTATGAAAGGCTTCTCAGCGTTGAATTTGACTGGGACCCTGATCACCTGTCCAATGAACCTCCATTAGAAGGCCCGCCTATCCCAATCACTATTGACATGGTGAAGAAGGCCATCTCAAAGATGAAGTCGGGCAAAGCTGCAGGTCCATCAGGCATAGTGGTGGAGATGATCAAGGCAGCAGGTGATACAGGTGCCACCATGATCCGAGATCTTGCTACTGCGATTATCCTTGATGGCAAGGTCCCAACTGACTGGGAGGAAAGTTTCATTGTCTGCCTTTATAAGGGCAAGGGTGATGCTTCGGGTAGAGGCAACTATCGAGGCCTCAAGCTGACTGAGCAGGCCATGAAGATCAAAGAGAGGATTGTCGATGGTCTCATAAGACAGGTGGTGTCTATTGACGACTCCCAGTTTGGCTTTGTCCCAGGAAGAGGCACTACAGATGCAATCTTTGTGGTCCGGAAGCTGCAGGAGAAATACCTAGCAGTGAACAAGAGGCTTTATATGGCCTTCGTGGACCTAAAGAAAGCATTTGACCGTGTTCCTCGGAAGGTTATCTGGTGGGCCCTGAGAAAGCTAGGCGTTGAGGAATGGATTGTGCGGTTAGTCCAGGGAATGTACGCTAATGCACGAAGCCGGGTACGTGTTGGCGAGGGTTTCAGCAAAGAGTTTGAGGTGAAGGTCGGGGTCCATCAAGGATCTGTACTCAGTCCCTTGCTCTTCATCATTGTGCTGGAGGCCTTGTCACGTGAGTTTCGGGCTGATGTTCCCTGGGAGGACCTATATGCTGATGATCTTGTCATCATTGCTGACTCCCTAGAGGAATGTGTCAGGAGGCTCTTGATATGGAAAGAAGCCATGGAGAAGAAGGGATTGAGGGTAAATGCAGGAAAGACAAAGGTCATGATCTGTGGTACAGGCCTGGACCTCTTGCAGAGTTCAGGTGAATACCCATGCGCTGTCTGTCATACAGGAGTAGGCAACAACAGCATCTACTGCAATGGCTGCAAACTTTGGGTGCATAAGAAATGCAGCGGGCTACAACGACTGACACCAAATCCTGATTATAGGTGTGCACGGTGCATGGGAAATGCTCGCCCTATTGACGGCAGACCACAGAGTGAAGTCCAGGTTGGACCTGATAAGCTTGAGGTGGTAGCTTCCTTCTGCTACCTAGGTGACATGCTTTCTGCTGGTGGAGGCTGTGAAATGGCGGTCACTACTCGTGTGAAAACCGCCTGGAAGAAGTTCAGGGAGCTACTACCAGTTCTCACATCCCGTCACCTCTCTTACAAGACCCGTGGCCATGTGTACAGCTCTTGCGTGCGGAGCGCCATGCTCCATGCCAGTAAAACCTGGCCACTTACCAAGACGAACCTGCAGCGCTTGCAATGCAATGATAGGGCCATGATCAGACAGATCTGCAGTATCAAGCCAGAGGATGTGGCCAGGGTAAGGTCAAGCGAGCTACTGGCAAAGCTTCAGCTTGAGGACCTTGACCTCATTTTGAGAGAGAGAAGGCTTCGCTGGTTTGGGCATGTGGCGCGTTCGAGTGTTGCAATCAGAACAGCATATGATATGCAGATTGACGGCAAGCGGGGGGCAGGGAGGCCCAAGCAAACATGGAAGAAACTGACAGAGAAAGACTGCCGTGAGTGGAAGCTCACCACAGTTGACCCTCAAGAAAGGAGCACCTGGAGATCAGGTGTGAGATCTGCTATGCGTGCAGCTAGCCAGTCACCTGGAAAGGGGCCCACTGATGTGGATGATGCCCCTGCACCTGCATGTTAATCAAAAATCTGATTATGATGATATGATATGATGAAACAAAGCAAAACTCTCATTAATCTTAAGATTTTCGCAACCATTCAAAACGAACTTCAACTGGAGGTGATTTTTCACCATTTTCCCAACAGTCACATGGGCCTCAACGTGAGAAAACCTGTCTTCAAGGGTTTGCGAACAACAAAGAGGCAGACCAGCCTATGCATCCGTGCAGTCTGATCAGCGCCTTTGTTATTCACTTATTGGAAAGTTTCATATCTAGACCTGCTACGAGCAAAATTTCAATTTTCTACCTAGTCTCTGTAGCTGAGGAGACTGGTTTGAGTTTCGTTTTGTCGGAAACCCCAAAGACAGGTTTTCTCGTGTCGGGCCCACATATTTTGTCATCTGCTCTTGCATCTGTTTACATTTTTTTAGTTAAGCCCATCTTGCAAATAATATGGACCCCCTGGTTCATAGTGTTTGTTCCTGTGATAAAATCTGGTATAAAGTGCACTTGAATATATGTATATGCAACAGATATAAAAAGTTAATGATATCTTAAGGACCAAAAATATTGATGGGATCATATAACATCATAATCAGATTTTTGATTAACATGCAGGTGCAGGGGCATCATCCACATCAGTGGGCCCCTTTCCAGGTAACTGGCTAGCTGCACTCACACCTGATCTCCAGGTGCTCCTTTCTTGAGGATCAACTCTTTCTCCGTCAGTTTCTTCCATGTTAGTTTGGGCATCCCTGCCCCCCGCCTACCACCAATCTGTATATCACATGCTGTTCCGATTGCACCACTAGAACACTCCACATGCCCAAACCAGCAAAGCCTTCTCTCTCTAAAAATGAGGTCTAGGTCCTCAAGCTCAAGCTTTGCCAGTAATTTGCTTGTCCTTACCGTGGCCACATCCTCTGGCTTGATACTGCAGTTCTGTCTGATCATTGCCCTATCATTGCGCTGCAAGTTCTGCAGGTTCGTCTTAGTCAGTGGATAAGTTTTAATTTGCAAAAAGAAACTTCCTTCCACCTAAATTTCCATTGTTTTATTCTTAAATTACAAGGTAAATTTTTCAGCATTAATCGTCTGCAGATTTTTTAAAATTATTTTTTTTCCAAAATTCCCTACAGGAAAACTATCATAGTACCAGCGTCAAACAGTTTGAGTCCAGATCAGGCTTGACAAGACGTCCTGCCAGATCTAGGTCCCACATGTTCCCTAAGATTTTCAGAAGATGATACTAGCAGGCAGTTAAGGGGAGAGAACTTAAATTACATATTTTTTATGACTTCTTGTTAGCTTTCAGCCTCAGACACATGACACAACATCGTAATGACCTCGAGGTTATTAACTTTTTTTCATGTTCAACTCTGCTGATCATAAATATCAATAAAAGCACCGCAAGCACTGCGTAATACCCCGCCACTGCTGGGGCACCAAAAGTTATTTTGTGAGATATATAATGCCTAAATAGCAACAGAACTGAGATAGACAGTGGTATGACGTCCTTAGTCACAATATGTAACCTTTGATGGTCAACATATCTGTGAAGTTTCATTCAGATACTCTATATAGTAAATGAACTACAGGTCAAAAACCATTTTTCAGATCAATCAAGGGCGGATAACTCATGAACTGGAAAGGTAAGGATGACGGTCCTTACTAAAAATATGTAACCTTTGATGTTCAACATATCTGTGAAGTTTCATTCAGATATTCCATATAGTAAATGAACTACAGGTCAAAAACCATTTTTCAGATCAATCAAGGGTAGATAACTCATGAACTGGAAAGGTAAGAGTGAAGATCCTTAGTCACAATATGTAACCTTTGATGATCAACATATCTGTGAAGTTTCATTCAGATATTCCATATAGTAAATGAACTACAGGTCAAAAACCATTTTTCAGATCAATCAAGGGCAGATAACTCATGAACTGGAAAGGTAAGAGTGATGGTTCTTTGTCACAGTATGTAACCTTTGATGTGAAACATATCTGTAAAGTTTCATTTAAATATTCCACATAGTAAAGGAACTACGGGTAAAAAACATTTTTTAATTCAATCAAGGGCGGATAACTCACAAACGGGAAAGGTAAGAGTGACGGTTCTTAGTCACAATATGTTACCTTTGATGTGAAACATATCTGTGAAGTTATATTCAGATATTCCACATAGTAAAGGAACAATAGGTCAAAGACCTTTTTTCAGACCTATCAAGGGCGGATAACTCACAAACTGGGAAGGTCAGAGTGACGGTCCTTAGTCACAATATGTAACCTTTGATGTGCAACATATCTGTGAAGTTTCATTCAGATATCATGAATAGTAAAGGAATAACAGGCCAGAAACCATTTTTCCAATACGAAAAAGGGCAGTAACTCCGTTAAAAATGGACGGATTTTGCCCATTAACAATCCCATACCACTCATCGCCGATAACAATATGTATGCAAAATTTGAAAAAATTCCGTGAATAAATACTCAAGTTATCGATCGGAAATGGTGAGCACGGACGGACGGACGGACGGACGGACGGACGGACGGACGGACGGACGGACGGACGGACGGACGGACGGACAGACACCGAAGGGTATAACATAATACCTCGCCACACTTTAGTGGCGGGGTATAAAAATGGCAACAATTGCTGGCATATTAACATTTATTAGCAAGATATAGTAAAAACAAATTATGAGAGTTTTAAATTAAAGCAAGAAAACTGATTTTTCAGCATTTTGGTTTTTATGACCAGATGAAATTTCATACTCAGTTGAGTCAAGAATAAAAAAAGTTTTATAACCTCTGGCCTGGTCCACTCAATAGTTTATAGCATCATACATTTTGGGTAGATTGGGCTCATTAACCCGGGAGGGCCACCCATCTAGGACTTTTTTCTAGGCCTTTACACAAAACTAAAAAAGTGGCAGTATGCCAGTAACTAGCCTGTCCCAACCTGGGTGACAGAAGCTTCACAGCGGGAGTCAACAGACTGACTTCCCGGTGCGTTAGCAGTGGTCCAGCCAAAAAGCACTACTAATTCATGGTGCCAACGGTGGAGCAAACAGCCCAAGTCAGTAGGGTACAGGCCGAGGTCTTGGACTGCCGAAAGTTACTGAGTTGGTGAAAGGAAGGGCATCCTGCCATAAAACATTGCAAAAAATATACAAATGGCAGTCTTACCAAAAGTAAGATCTGCTCTGTGTGCAGCTAGCCAGTTACGAGGGTCAAGATGGGGTATAATGATTAGTGAATAATGGCCCTTTTTTATAATGAATAGTGAATAATGAGCCCAAAAAATAATGAATAGTGAATAATGAGGGCCTAAAATTTAATGAATAATCCTATTTTTTTAATGAATTGAAGAAAAAATTAATGAATAGTGAATAATCAGATTTCTTTGCAACCTTTCTTACTTTTAATGAATAATTGGTCCAATTTTAATGAATAACCCAAAATTTTAATGAGATGAATAATGGGCTAAATTTTTAATGAAAAGTGAATACCAGACCCCCCAAACAAGGCCCTCAGTTACCTGGAGAGGGGCCCACTGATATGGAAGATGCTCCTATACCTGCATGTTAATCAAAACATAATGATGATGATGATGATGATGATGATGATGATGATGATGATGATGATGATGATGATGATGATGATGATGCAGTCATTTTGCTGGTGTTTTAAGGACTAAATAATGTGTTTTGCCTCTATACTGAGGTAATGGCGCAAGATGATACAGTACCTTTTGAATATCAAAGCACTGAGAGTACTGATGGAAACGATGTCTTGTGATTTTAGTTCTTGTATGCTAAGCGGAGTGCATTTTTGTAGATGATATTTTAGGAACATTTGAATTTGTATATTGTATATTTTTCTGACCAATGATGAAGGAAAAGTTTGATATGATTTCTATTTTTAGTTTTTAGTTTTAGCATAACAGAATTTTGAAGGGCCATGCGACAAAATATCAATCTTATCATTTCAAACATGGGCTGGTATGTCTTTAAAACATATTTCACTTTTTAGCTCTGGTGGCCATTTTGTTATGTGGGATCAAACCTTTTGCCCATATTTAGCAGAGGGCATTAAACCGAATACATCACTGAAATTATTTTAAGAGTTTGGATCACTGGTTAAGAAGTTTAGATTTCTATTTTAGATTTTCCCTTCGGTGCATTGTTGCCCTGTTTTGAAGGTAATGTGATGAATTATTGCAAACAGGAAACAATGGTTAAGGAAAGGTGGTGTATAGCCATTTCCTTTTGCCTAGCTCTTGATAACATTTTGTTCAGTGGAGCAACCCATTAACATTTTGCTAACATAGACTTGCATTATAATTGCCTATACTACAACAAGGGCAATAACTAAAGTGTTAAGGGTCGATTTTGACGAAACTTATAGGATATCAGAGTACTTGATATTTATTGTTTTCCAAATATGTATCAAATCTGACCAGTAGTTCTGAGATGTGGACCGACAAAAATGCGATGGACGGACGACGCCAAAACTATATCCCTCCAACTTTGTCAGGGATTATTAGATATCAGCATAGCTACATACCTAAAAAGCTTTTTAATATGTTATGTGTTCTGATAATTCTTATCACCTGGTAAAATATCTTGGATGAGTTAACGTTAATTTCTCTGTCCAATGTCTCAAATTTGTTCCAAAATGTTCACTTTTCCTTTTTTTAGCCCATTTTGATGTCCGATTTTGGTAACCATAGCAAAGGTAAACGTCAATTTAAAAGTTTTACTTTTAAACTTGGTCTATTGTTCTAATAAACCAATAAGAACAAATTGTTGAAAAGCAGTTTTTAGCCCATGTGGGCCAAAATAGCACCCCCTAATGCATGTAGCTCTTTGGCAATATTAACTGTGTATATCTGGCATATACTATAGATATAAAAAGAAGATTTATAGATGGTAAACTTAGGTTTCATTAAGAACATTGACAATAAAAAGTAAAAAAAAAACACTTAAAAATAGAAAAAAGAGGGCAAAAAATGAGCCGTGACATGTGATTTCCAAAATGTGGCATTTTGACAAGTGTAGTCTTAAGTGTTGTATCGATGATCAATTATAATCACCCATTATAATTGATGATCAATCAAAAACTTTGTTCGATTGTTTTTTTGGTAATAGTCGATGATTTTGAAAAACATCACACTTGATTCACTTTTAAGCTCCTATTCTAAATATGCAACTTTGCAACAATGAATGGCAGTTAAATGGAGTTTGCTGTCAGGACCAGTTATGGTATTGGCTACTAGCGCAAAGGCTCTGATCAGACTTGGTCTGAACCTTTGCGGGTCACAGGAAATCTCATGTCACCTAATTCCTTGAGTTCTACCCAAATCAGCATTTGTAATTTGCATATGGGCACTTGAGTCTTACATATTCTTACAACCACCAGGTTGAGTTTTGTTCATAATGGCACAGAGTAAATAGCAAAGGTACAAGCAACAGCAAATTGTAAATTTGCAAGCGATTTGTTGGCAAAATTTTTTTAAACAATATAATATCTGGTTTCAGCTACTATTTAGACTTCTAACAGATCAAACATAATATCGAGTTTGTCAAAAAGCGAATAAAGCATTTTCACATGCTTATGCAAAATATACTGTTTGGTTTTTGTTTGATTTGATTCTTTACGTCCCATCAACAATCTTTCAGTTATAAAGGGACAGGTCTTCCTGGGTTGAAACCAGTACTAAGCTAGGATAAGTGTGTCTTGCGCAAGGACACAATGCAGTGACGCTGGTGAGGCTTGAGTCTGGGCCCCTCCGTCTTGAGTCAAGCACTCTACCACTGAGCCACTGCATATACATATCTTTAACAAACATACACTTTGTTTGTAAATAAATTAACTCATTGTGCTACCCATGCTTATTTTAGGACACAAGGCTGTGACCCAATACATTCGTTACCTCAGACCTACATACAATGACTAGAAACATTTATACAATCAATACATATACTCAACTATCGTATGGCAGTACTGTTATTCAGTAGATAACATCATGTTATACATAGTAGATCTTGCACAAAAGATTATTACATAGAGTTTAATATCATGTTTGTGCAAATGTGAATAAAGCATTTTCACATATTTCTTTTACTTGGCATATGCAAAATATACTTATCTATAATGAACATACACTTTGCTGAGAAAAATTCTAATCCATGTGCTACCAATGGTTATCTTAGGTCACAATGATGTGACGCTTGATTGGTGAAATTATCTACTTCAGAACTATTTGCAAAGACACATTGACTATACATTATTTCAGACCTACATGTAATGACTAGAAACATTCATACAATCTATACATAAATTTAACTATCATGTGACATTACTGTTATTCAGTAGATAACATCATTTCATACATAGTGGCTCTTACAGAAGTGATCATTTCATGAGAAATTTTTAAAAGTTATTGCTTTACTTCAAAGAGTGTTTAAGAGTGTTTAGAGTCAAAGAGACTCTATGATGGTTCCGACTTAAAGACTTATCTATTGATGAGATGGTAGGGGCCTGATGCTTTAGCTGTTTGTCAGGCCCACCAGGGTTTACCTGTTGGATTTCTTTTGCTCCGGTATTCAGTTTTATTTACTGTTGAGTCCTTATTTTTGCTTTATCTCCTTGTTATATCTTGATTAATATGTTTTAGGAGATGATGCATTGATAAGTTAGGGGTCTTTCATGCAAACCAAATAGCTATGTGTCTTGATCCACATCTGAATTAAGGGTGAGGTTGGCCCCGTTAAACCCGTTTAAGCCCTCCAGTAAAATATTTTACTGACCGTTCCAAGGCGGTACTTCTTTTGTGGATCTTTTATGTTTTTGATCTGTCTTGTGTTTGCTATGTCTTTGTGCGCGTCTGTTTATATGTGCTTTGTGGTCACCTACTGGGAAAGGGCAGACCTTTCGGCTCTCGTTTGTGGTGTCTTACTGTGAGTTTGTCACTTTCCCAGTGGTATCCCGGGTCAGGTGTGGTACTTGATTGTATTGATTCCTGATCTTTGCACCCTTACTTACTTTTATTCCAATTGTGTTTCTTGTCATCAAAGAGTTATTCAACTTCTGGCTATGACATTATTTTTGACATGATTTGTTTGTTTGATTTGTTTCTTTATGTCCTATCAACAATATTTCAGTTAAACAGGGACTGGTCTTCCTGGCTTGAACCAGTACTAAGCTAGGATAAATGTGTCTTGCTCAAGGACCACGATACAGTGACGCCGGTGAATCTTGAACCCTCAGTCTAGAGTCAAGCACTCTACCACTAAGTGGCTACGCTTCCTTTTTTGACATGATATATTCTACTGAATAACAGTAACATCAAATGAAAAAATAATGTTATGACCACAGGTTGCATGATTTCGATACAAAGAAGTTATGTTAATAACAAAGTAAATTTTCTTTGAAATAAAACCAGCTTTGGAGGTGTTAATTTCGCAATAGTTCATATGATGAGAGAATCTTCCATTTGTGCCCATTTCAAATCAATTTTTTAAACTAACCTTAGACTGTCTAAACTGATTGACTTAAGTATTTAGTCAACACTATTTCAGTCTAGTCAGACTCCTCCCACAGAGGAGAGCAAAGAAAAGAATATACTTCCTGGCCCCCATCCCTCAACAAAGTTTGACAAGTAAATTTAATCCTGCCAACTGGCCAACAATAAAGGAGCCATCTCACAGAAACCTTCAGCAGAAAATAAAATGCCCCACTCTACCACCTTGTTATAATATGATAACTTATGTAAGAACCTCTATAAAATAAATAGAACAAATCAGAACGAATGGAATAAGAGACCCTATTTCTGCTTGTTAAAGTACCATCAGCACATCAAAGACCAGTCATAAGGGTCCCTGTCAAGGCTAGTCACCAAGTCATTTTCTATTTCATCCTTGCTGGTAATCTATCTTAATATATTATCCCAAGGAATTCTAGTTAGTTGGATTTTATAATACGGTAAATCTTGTATTAGTTCGTACACTCGAATTTCGTTAAATGTCATGTATTAGTTCGTACACTGGTCATTTTTTATGATATGCAATTTTATTGGTTCGTACACAACGTTATTTTTCCTTCATTGGTGCTTGCGTGGCTGTCTACGATATGTTCCTGTTAACTTTCATGTGCTTATACCAAACAGACCTTTTCCTCTGTCAATCTAACGACTTCGGTCGCTAACGTAAATCCAGAATTAAAATTTGTTTTCTGAAAATCGAGCGAATGCTAATTTACACGCCCTATGTCGCCGATGCGTCGGAGATAGATTCTGCACGGTCATTACAAAATAGTGTCCTTAGAATAATGGACTGTTACATTTTACTTATGTGTCATATATCTTTTATAATCGGACACCCAAGCCGCGTGCGACACGGAAAGCATTCCTATGCTTGTGCAGCTCGGACCCGACACGAAATCAACTTGCAAGGTTGCCTTATATAAACTGGTACCAGAATATTTCGTAAATAGCCTGCTGGTACTTATGACAAGGCCCAGGAGAGCATGTTTGTTTGCGCAATCTCATCAGGGTCCCGCTGCTCACTAACATAAAGTTTGAAGTGGATTAAGACTCAACATGCTCAGACCAAATCAAATTCTAGATATCTACGTACGTTTTGTTTTATATAGTTGAATATCAATTTCGGTTTTTTGAGCGTAAATAACTCTGGTTCAAACAAATGGAACATTTTAACAAATAGTTGAGCGAATCGTGGCGTGTCTTGCTGTCCTCATGAAACTACATACGGAAGGTCCTGAGAGTTCATAATTACAGAGATAGTGTACGCACAGACGCACATACCGAGTATAATTTGATTGTATCATGATTCTAGGTCTTGATGAATGGTATTTCCATGAAATAAGCCAGTTCATGAGATTATAGTACCTATCGCATATGCCAGCAGCGAAGGTTCAGGCGAGCCTGCGCATCTGCGGAAAATCGTCAGCGCCTTAAGGCTTAACTGCGAGCATAGAAGGAATGTAGATGAAGGTATGTTCATTAATTGAGGATAATAGCCCCACTAAGTGGCTGTGAATTTGAAAACAGGAAAAACCTTGAGATGAGAATTCACTTTATTTTAACCACCACACATCTATTGATGTATGTATTTCGACTTTCAATAGATTAGTTTTGATGAATAGTCAGACCGTGTGTCTTTTTTGGAAGGAAAAGTCTTCCAATATGGATGGATTTTCCTTCCATTGATTTTTTTTTTCACAGAAAATTGGAAGGTCTTTATACCATCCATCTTAATGAAAACAGTAAAGACCTTGAGATCATCCGCGGTGACATACATATCAGAATTTGCAAAAATCCTAAACATGTTTTACCCCGACTTTGTTGTATGAGACCAACAAAGTCGCAGATCAGCCTGGGTACCGCACATTCTTATCAGCGCCTTTGTTATGAATACAAACATTAAACATTTTGTCGGGCCTGGTCTGGGTCAAACCTGTCTGCTAATAATTTCAGCCGCAGACAAAGGTACATAGTCATGAAGATCAAAGCAGCCGCTTTCATGCCACATGCTGTTTTAAGAGTTGGGTAGCACGTGGTGGCTTTGGCGCATAAAAGCGGACTTTGCATATAAAAAATAATTGCCCAGCTGCATGCGCGGATCCAGAAAGGGGTACAGCTTTGACAACTTTTTTTAGTTGATGATGGGAGAGAGGATCCAAACACCACTATATGCGGGTCATCATTGGCCAGCCAGCGAAACACCATTTGAATAGCGTTTCGCTGGGGTGCGGCTGATGGCCAAACATCGAATGCTGGCTTGGTAGCTTTGTGATTTTCAAGGGAACCGGACCAGTATGCTAAAAAACCCTATTTTTCAGGGGTGGGGGTCTGTCCCCCTCTGGATCCGCCCATGAGCTATCCGGCATGAAAAGACAATTTCTGTAATCTCATCACTTTTGCTCAGTGCGTTCACATACACGTACACAAACATGTCATATAAATTGTTTTGGATCTCGGAAATTCACTTACAAATTAAAACTATCAATGCCCCACAATTTTATCAAATGGCGGGCGACAGCCAGAACTCCTTTTTAAAATTTTCAGTGGAAGCATAAAAGGCCTCGGTACACCGTCACAAAACCGAAAAATCGCAACGGAAATTCACTTTTTTCTTAACGACGTGAAGAGCATGAGACGCTAGTAGGCAAAGATGAGCATGTGCACTGTTGACTTTACGGTAGTATTATGCGCGGATCCAGGAATTTTTGTCATGGGGAGGGTGGGGGGGTCCAGGCTCAACTGACAGAAAAAAAACTCTGATAACGTTTTCTTAGGCATCAGCTTTTTATAATTTTACAGAGGGGTCCCATAGTTTGTTTTAAGGAAAACTATAATTTTTTAAGGTTCCAGATGGGGGTCTATCATTTTCCAGGGGAGGGGGTCCAAATTTTTCTAGGGGGTGTGGGGTCCAAATTGAGACACAGTGATTATCGCGACTTTTAGTCAACTATTCATGGTTTAAGTCTTTCGTTATGTATATAAGACTAGGCCTTGATTTCTGGCATCAGTTGTAGAAAAACGGGCTGTCCAATGTTGTCAAATAACGTTCATGCTAGATACATTACCATAACATACCATACATAAGCCGGGTGCTTAAGATCAAGCAACATACTCGCTGAAAGAATGTGTTTAATGGTAAAAAATTACAGTTCAAACGTTAATAATCAGAGCTTAGAACAAATCTACATGGATATGCTCGAGAAGCTCAAAATGGAAGCATGCAGTGTGCAAGAACACATACAATGATATGGCTAAACAACCGCCAGCTTTTTTGAAACGCTAATACTTGTGTAAATCTACTCGATGATGATATTATTGCGCGAGACGAAACAAAAGTTAAGGTGTATTTTTTATTATTATTATTCGTTTCTGTCTATCGACAGTGTCTTTTCATGCAATTGACTTAATTTCAAACGCCACTGCTATCATTCTGCACATAAAAACAAATACCCAGCGCACTATATTTTTAGAACTATTTTAGTGGCGATCAGGTTCATAAAGGGCGGGAAAAAATGAGCAATCCACAAGAAAACGTGCCTTCTTCACGTTTATGACAAAGGGCAGGGCTGCGTTTATTGTCTGTCTCGTAATGTTTAAAAGCAAAGAAAAATATAATGATAAAAACAATTGCAAGATATTGTGCTTTTAACTGCAATATCTGGCTGCACCATAGATATTTCAAACGGTTTATCGTCCTACAAGAGCAGGTTTTCTCATGCTAAGGCATTGTTTTTCTGACGCTCGTTTGAGGCATCCAATGGGGTTTACTGATTTGCGAATTTGTCCCAAATTTTTACCAATTAGCGTCTTCATAAAACTCATTTTTACCAGTTAGCACATCCAGCATTACAAAATGTTGTTTTTATCACTGATTTCTCTGAAATTAAACTGATTAAAGCGTTATTTTAACAAATAAAATACTGATTTTTAAGGTACCCGTTGAGACCCTCTCCCTTTGATGTACAAATAAGCTTATAATTCTGTTTCATTCATATCTAAGCTTTCAATTATCAAGTTTTCAAGCTCAACCACGTTTTTCTGACCATTGGATTTACATTTCAGGCCTGAAAACCGCAACAAAACTAATAAAATAGCATTATTGATTTTTCTAGCAGCAGGACAAGGGTTGTTGCAATAAGGTCATTTGGTTCCCCGTGACTTACACAGGCTGTAACGGTCTAGAGATGCGGACTGGGTAGCAATGTTGAACGGGGGTTCGATGGTATGGGGATTTTGTGTGTATTTTGTATATATGATACCATTGGAAACGGATGTAAACATCGTTTCCAAAAACCATGCCTCTTTTCAGCTTTTACCTATGTTTAAGGTTGACCAGTCCTAATTACGCATTCATGAGGTGCCGCCTTTACAGTAACCAAAATGTCAAATAATACAAATCGTTAAATCACTTACATCATTTGGTTTTCCTGGTGGGTAAGTTTGTGGTGGGTACGTCTGTGGATATTGTCCTGGACCTACTGTCATACCCTGGGCCTCTTCATAGGAGGGTGGGGGTTCACTTGGACCTGTAAGAACAAATAACATTTTAGAAGGGCAAACATGGGCCGGTGTTATTACTGGCCGGTGGGTACGTCTGTTGATATTGTCCTGGACCTACTGTCATACCCTGGGCCTCTTCATAGGAGGGTGGGGGTTCACTTGGACCTGTAAGAACAACTAACATTTTTGAAGGGCAAATATGGGCCGGTGTAATTAAGGACAGGTGGGTACGTCTGTGGATACTGTCCTGGACCTACTGTCATACCCTGGGCCTCTTCATAGGAGGGTGGGGGTTCACTTGGACCTGTAAGAACAACTAACATTTTAGAAGGGCAAACATGGGCCGGTGTAATTAAGGACAGGTGGGTACGTCTGTGGATACTGTCCTGGACCTACTGTCATACCCTGGGCCTCTTCATAGGAGGGTGGGGGTTCACTTGGACCTGTAAGAACAACTAACATTTTAGAAGGGCAAACATGGGCCGGTGTAATTAAGGACAGGTGGGTACCTCGGTGGATATTGTCCTGGACCTACTGTCATACCCTGGGCCTCTTCATAGGAGGGTGGGGGTTCACTTGGACCTGTAAGAACAACTAACATTTTAGAAGGGCAAACATAGGCCGGTGTTATTACTGGCCGGTGGGTACGTCTGTTGATATTGTCCTGGACCTACTGTCATACCCTGGGCCTCTTCATAGGAGGGTGGGGGTTCACTTGGATCTGTAAGAACAAATAACATTTTAGAAGGGCAAACATGGGCCAGTGTTATTACGGGCCGGTGGGTATGGCTGTGGATATTGTCCTGGACCTACTGTCATACCCTGGGCCTCTTCATAGGAGGGTGGGGGTTCACTTGGACCTGTAAGAACAACTAACATTTTAGAAGGGCAAACATGGGCTGGTGTTATTACCTCAGACATGGTCTTGCTGCAGATTTTAGACTGGGGCCTGGAGCATTTAGAAGGGCAAACATGGGCAGGTGTTATTACCTCAGGCAGGAATTACACTGCAGATTTTAGAGTGGGGCCTAGAGCCAATGAAATTGAGAAAAATAATGTTTTTATCTGAAATTTGGAAAAGTTAATTAGGACATCATTTCAAGACACATTAATGATCTTGTAATCTTTATTCACAAGAACTTGAACTACAGACCAGTTTCATCTTTCCCATGCTAAACCCAAATATATTGAGTTTGGGAAACAGTGTAGAGTCAGATCATAATAATGTCAAGGTTAGCGATGGGTTTTTACAAATCATGATGGTAATAGGAATGCAGTGCTCCATATAGCGTCCATACAGGCGTAAATTATGGGTCTGTTTTCCTTAAATACGGATAGAGTTGAAAATTAGTACGTACCGAATAGGAGTGCATTTTTGCCTGTACGGTATGTTTTTATTTCAAATGTGTTTTTTTTTTAATTTTACCACAAAGAAAACAAGCTAATCTACAGTGCTTACAGCTTATATATTTGTATACATTCCAACACAAATATTCCACAATTTTTTATGCTAAAACATACAAATTCAAAGGAGGCTTACCACAAGAAATCCCTTTTATGATAAACCATACTTTTAGCATGGACCCCATATTGAATATTAGTTCCATATTTGGTAGTACTTTTAGAGCCTTAGTTCTAAACTTTTAAATTATTCCTAAGATTACTGCCAACTGGTAGCTAATACCCGGGAGCTCATGATTAAGGTAAATAGTAGACTGGCTCCAGTAAGGTAAATAGTAGACTACTTTTAGCCAGTCAGAGTTGGACTGGCTACAAGTATATGATATGAAACAGTGATGAAAAATTGTTTTAAGGACTGGAGCCAGTCTATGTAAATAGAGACATGGAAGTTTGGATGGAGAAGAAGTAGTTCTTAACTTCTTAGGGTGTTTGTTATTCGTTTATTGGAAAGTATCATATCTAAGCTTGTTGCAAGGGAAATTTTAATGTTCTAGCTTGACTCTGTAGCTGAGCAGACTGGTTTGAGTCTCACTTTGTCCAAAACCCAAAAGAAAGGCCTCAGGCACAGATGATGGGAGTTCTTCTTTGTACATGTGCTCTGCTGATGGTGGCTGCTAACTGGCTGGTGTAAGTGTGCATAGCGTAACTTTTCCCCAACTTCTATTTCTTATCAACCCCCATCTGATCCAAAACGCGGTGTACTTAACATGGGACTCTGGAGTGTGATAATTAAGACATGGTGAATCATCAGAATTCATATATCATAATGGTGAAAGACACATAAACCACCTGCATCATAACAACTGTGGCATGATCATGCAGCCCGATTAGATGCAGTACACCACACCAATAGGATGAGGAGGCTTGGTAGTGTGGAATGCAGGATTGCCTGGTCTCCCAAACATGCAAGCACATGACGTGACGGTGAACATACCAACCACAGAACCACATATATAAAGCCGAAAATTATGTCATCAATGAAAACATCCAACAAAAAAGTCTAATGGGGGAATACAGATCCTAAGGGTCTATAAGTCTCATTGAAATCCAGTAAAATGTCCGTTAAAGACTAAAGACAGGATTGCATGAAAATTAGGAGTCTCATTTAAAAATTTAGCACTCTTTCTTTCTTTCCTTCTTTCTTTTCTTCTATGTATACTCTGGCGATCAGAATCTGATCAGTATCAGAGGTGAGTGAATTTTGAAATTTTGGGAAGTAAATGAAAAAAAAAAAAAATTCTGGCTGAGTTATTTAAATGAGTGACCTATACCCCTCTGTGGTCTCAGCTGCGACCACAGTTGGAGCCAAACTATTCCAATGGGGAATAGTGCTTGGGAAAAAAGAATACTTCAGGGCATCACTATAAGTCTGGGGCCTGCAATACTGTGAGTTGTGTGATGACCTAGTGGACCTTTTTCTCTGAGACGGGGTCAAGTACTTGTCTTTATCAATAGACATAAACCTACAATGAATCTTGTGGAAGAAAAGCAGATCTAGAGAGGATTGATCCCTCAGGACCTACGGAGTTGGCCATTGCAGTTTATCGAGCATCTCGCCAACACTGCTAGTGTTGCGCTACCTCCTGCAGGTCCTGTACCTTTTCCACTTGTAGAATCTGAGTTTTACAATATGGGCTCCAAATAGGTGCTGCATACTCCAGTTAAGGGCGTACCAAAGTTTAATTTGTATGCAACCTCCTTAGTACTCCTAGGTGCAAAAGCCAAGTTCCTGCCAAGGAAACCTAAAGTCTAAGTTGCTTTGGACGAAATATCAGAGATATGTTGACCCCAATGGATGTTCTCTGTGATTGTTATCAGGTTATGCCAAGATATATTGCGGACTGAACGTTTTCCTAAGTTTGCTGATGCAGTGTGTAGTCATGAATGATTTGTTTGTGTGAGTAATGCCGAGTCACTCTCATAGAGTGACATTTGGCAACATTGAACTTCATTTGCCACTCGGCCTCCCAGAGCCCAAGACTGTCAAGATCTTCTTGCAAAATGAGACAGTCTTGCAATGAATGAATGTTCCTGTACAGGACACAAACCGTTCGCAAACAGGTGAACTGAAGTGAAGACTTGATTTTATAAGATATTTAAAGTCATTAATAAAAATTAGAAAAAGGATTGGTCCTAAGACCGACCCCTGATATAACCCCTAGGGTACACCAGTGTCCTATATAAGAGTGACTAGAAACTCCAATAAAATACCAATATTCAACTCAAATAACTCTGTCGGGCATCTTACACAGGTAAATGAGGGAAACTCGATATCATTTATCTACACAATCTGCTTTTACCGCTGTTTTGGAATACACTGCATAATTTCTCTATCATTTATCTAAACTTTTAACATCTTTATAAACACTGAAATAGTATAATAACGATAATTATGAATCATTGGACATCTTAGTGTATGAATATTGATAAATCGAGTCACAGACATAGCCATGGGTCAGAGTGAAAGAGGTATTGTTGAAGCCATTTTTGCTGATTTCCGCAACTTTAATAAAATCGGCCGATATTTACACGATCATAACTCAATAGGATTAGTTTTTACATTGCAGAAACATAGCATTTAGCGATATTTCATATAGATGTTTTTTCGATTATTATTAACAATAGGTACCAATAAGCGATATTTACGACGAAGTACGCTCTTTAATGTACCTATAAATGCAGCGGTTTCACAAGCTGCATCACCATTTTGAGTGTGTACGATAAAAGGAGCGCCAGGTGTAAGTCACATGACACATGCTATGAGTATGACATACATGTATGGCTAAAAAATGAAGTGTCCAGTCAATCTAATATAGACCAGTCCAATGTTATTGTTTTCATTAAGGCCTATTGACCACGTGATAACAATTTTGACCACGTGACTTTTTATTGTGGTTGGCAGAAAACTTTCCGCTCAATGCAATGTCCATTGAGCTGGGCCAACATTTCCGTGGGAAAAAAGCATCTTAAACGATATTTTAGCTCTATGTTTTGATCTGAATATGTAAAATAGGTATCGGACATTGACTTACAATAAAAAAAATGCGAAAAAATAATTAATTTTATTAGTTTTATTCGTTTTTGACGGGTTAAATGTCGATAAAATATGTGAAAAAACACATCATTTGATATTGATTTGTGACGTAGTGTTAGGACTCGTCTATAGGTCACTGGTTACACAGGATAAACAGGGACTGGATCTGTTGAGGGCCAGGGCTGATCCACTTATGGGTGGACCCTCTTATCCCATAGTAATCAAGTTTATGTAATAGCATCCTGTGTGGGGCCTTGTCGAGGGCCTAAAACAGGTTGGGGAAAAGCCTAAAAGCCACTATTATAGCTTCTTTCAGCTATAATAGCTTCAAAAGGCTAGCGAATTTGTCACTGGAAGATATGTTTTTCGGAAATACTTTTAAATCGCGTCGAGTCGCAATTTCTCCTTTTTACACCACACACGAAAACATATGACTAATGTCCGCTGTATCTTACTTTCTTCCAGCACCCTCCTGAATTTTGTGTAGAAAACACTGTTCTTGCTGTTTTTATCCAAAAGACGATCAATTACAATAAAAGATACCGATGGAATGATGATTTTGTAAAAAATATTGATGAATTTCAATCAACTCCTGTTTCTATTCACCATTGCAATCCCAGGATGCAGCATTTCAGCCTGGTTTCCCGCATGCAGCTTCTTTCAGAATCATTTTGGATAAAGTATGGTAGGTGATGCGTACCATAATACGAAATCAAAAATATTATTGATTAATTTATTTGCCAGTGTCCTGGATAAATAGCACATTTCACTGACATTTTATTTATACATGTATAGAATTTAGCGCATTATGTAGCTCACATGATCCATGCAGACATGTCTGTCATTTCCTGCATTATTCGAGCAATTTGCTTGATTGTCACAAGCTATGACAACAATAAATGTCCACTGCAGAAGATTGTTTCTTAACGTCCCATCCACAATCTTTCAGTTATAAAGGGACGGGGCTTCCTGGGTTGGACCAGTACTAAGCTAGGATTAATGTTCTTGCTCAAGGACACAACGCAGTGACGCCGGTGAGGCTCGAACCCGCGGCCCCTCGGTCTCGAGTCAAGCGCTCTACCACCACTGCAGAAGTGCCTTTATACTTAGGCCTTTTGAGATAGAAGTCAGGCTTAAGCAGTTCTGCTTCTAAGATACAAACTGTTCTGGGGTTGGAGGGGCGGCAGTGCAGTGATCAGCGTTCGGCCATGAAATCCCCTGTGCATTGCGGAAACCCCAAAGATGACAGGCAAACCATTGATACATTATACCAGTTGTTCATACACTTTTTTTTCTCACTAATCGACATTCTCTCAGGCGGGATTTCCTCTTTTTCGATAATAATTGCTGAAACAAAGTGTCTAAATCTCTTGTATTTTTGATAGAGGTTAGAGGGCCCTCTTTTTTTTATATATATCTTCATCTTCAATGACACCCTGTTCGCACCCCTGAATTTTATAGGGACTTTTATAGCTTGATTACTGGGTTAATATGGTGCTTGGGTTCTTTAAATTACAGACATCATACTGATGGATAAAACAGATTCAATTATGGCTCATCATCGGGCAGCTGAATAAACATGCGCGGATCCACGAAGTTTTGTCAGGGGGGGGGGGGGTCCAACTTTGACGGTTTTTTTTTGTTTTTAGTTTGATGAGGGGAGGAAGGATCCAAATATCACTATTAACGGGCCATCAATGGCCCACCAGCGAAACACCATTTAAATGGCGTTTCGCGGGCGGGCCGATGATGGCCCAACATTGAATGCTGGATTGGTAGCTTTGTGATTTTAAGGGGGTCCGGACCAGTATTGCTAAGAAAGTTTTAAAGAAACCCTATATTTTTGTAATTTTCCAGGGGGGTCCAGACCCACTATTAACGGGCCATCAATGGCCCACCAGCGAAACACCATTTAAATGGCGTTTCGCTGGCGGGCCGATGATGGCCCAACATTGAATGCTGGATTGGTAGCTTTGTGATTTTAAGGGGGTCCGGACCAGTATTGCTAAGAAAGTTTTAAAGAAACCCTATATTTTTGTAATTTTCCAGGGGGGTCCAGACCCCCTGCCCCCCCCCCCCCCCCCACCCCCCCCCCACCCCCCCGCCTCTGGATCCGCACATGAATAAATACAAATTGTGTAAACAACGTGCCAACTTAGGCATCAAAATTCATTTCATAACCACACTAACTCAATCGATAATAATATTGTGTAAATATACAATAAGACCGTAAGGATAACATTATAATCAAATATTCCGATTGCCTATCAAGGTACATATTATCCACCATACTTTACCCAATGGATTCTGAAAGTAGCTGCAGACGGGGAACCAGACTTAAAATGCTGCTTCTGGGATAGCAGTGGTGGAACTGAACATCGAACTTTCGATATTCTTCAAGAAAATTGAAGAAATAAACATTTAATTCGTTTCTTTTATCAAAATCATCAGTTTTTCGAATAAAAATGGCAAAAATAGTGTTTTCTACCCCAAAAGCGGGAGGGTGCTGAGAGAATATAAGATACAGCGGACATTAGTCTTATGTTTTCGTGTGTGTTGTAAAAAGGAGGAGGTGCGACTCGGAGCGATTTAAAAGTATTTCCGAAAAACATATCTTCCAGTGACCAATTCGCTAGCCTTTTGAAGCTATTATAGCTGAAAGAAGCTATAATAGTGGCTTTTAGGCTTTTCCCCAACCTGTAAAAGTTGCGAAATACAAGATCAAGATACGAAATCAATGCACTCTGTCTCTTCAACTTCAAAAGGATCACACATAAAGGAATAAAGAAAGACATAGCTCAGCTATTGATTTCTCTTTTCACCTGACATATTTGAAATGTGTAAATGAACAGCTAGAAAAGCAAATACACTTCGTTCATTTTCCTGTAAATAAACATTCTAAGAACGGTAACTTAAACCCGGAAGTGTACTAATTGTTTCAAGTAAAAGCTGTAACCAGACCAATGCGAATGCTACCGGAGCGCGCCTCCGGAAAAAACAGATTTCTGGTTCCGGCGTTTATCAGTTCACCGACAAGACAGCTCACCGACATGCATTGCGGAGTGTTACTATAATGCACGTTGTCTAAGCAGTGGGTAAAATACAACATAGCAGATTATGTGGATGTGCAAGGTGATTTGTTACTTACTTGTTTGCAATGCAATATTTTTGATTCATTGGAGATTTATTATATACTTCGATATTGTACCAGGGACTCTATATACCAACGTGTAGAAAGACCCTGCTTGCATGTACCATTTAAAATGCCTTGTTTAATATTCAACCGTGTTGCACTTAGTAAGGAGTCGATTTGAGCCATTTAAAATTGTGTCACAATATCTTTCTCGGACAGTATTTAAGACTGACATTAATCAGTCCTAGATGTTCATATTGTCCCTATGAATACATACCAAACCCTACCATTCAACATTTTATCTTATGCTAGCATTCAAGTCCATATTTTTAATGTATGCTGTCTTAAACATCTGATGATATAGCAGAAGAAACATAAAGTTGTTGAGATGCATGGTAAAAGTACTTTAAAGATTTCAATATGAATAAAAAATCTCACATCATCAAACAATAAAAAAAAAAAAGATAAGTCGAACGTCACTTTTTCGCTTCACTTGCCAAAATGCGTTGGACTTGATGCAAACTGGACATTAACTTATATATACTGTGAAAACCATTCAAGGAATTCCTTAAACAACTATTACTGTTTATAACTTTTGTACATATGAACTGAAAACTGAAAGATAATGCTGCAAAATTAGCATTGTCTCGAGGACTGGTAATATTAAGCTGCTTGATCAAGCATCTTGTCAATTCAGTGACTCACTCGTTAAAGTTTGAACAGAGACAGTCAGAGCTGATTGTTTAATACAATATTGGTTTAAAACCTTTTCTGCAACAGAGCATATCGGAGCCAGTATTTCACAGTGATTTAGTTTATAAATTCAAAAGAATTGTTGGAAATCCTAATTTTAATTAGCAATTCAAAAAGATAATCAAAGTATATAAAGTTGGATATATCATGGATATTATGAGACAGTCTGCATGTCTGATTTTAAACCTTATCACGGTTAATAACTATGTTTATAACTATGTTTTCCTCTTAAATTGCTCGACGGTTGGTCAGGCCTCAGACTCAATGACAGCCCTGCCATAAAGCTTTAATAGGTTGGTTGGTGTCTGGTGCTTGTCTTTGGCTGGGCCTACCATGGCTCAACAGAAGTCTTTTTAGCTCTGATTATCTGTGAGTCGTGAGCCCTTTTCTTTGTTTGATCATAGTGTGTTAATTTGATAAGATAGTGTCTCTGTGATGATACAATGCAATAGCTAGGAAGCCTTCAAGCAAGCGAAACCATTTTTTGTTTTATCAAACACAGAATCTAAGGCGAAGACTTTGTACCAGGAAAATTCGTTTAAGGCGCTGTCCCCAGTGGCTTAGGTTGCTGCCCGCTCTAAGGCGATGCTGTTGTTGTAGTTAATTCGTTGTTTATTGTTGCTCACATGGTGTGGGTTCTGTTTTTATTCCATATTTTGTTGTGTAGTGAATTGTGTACTTTCAAGTTTTGCAACCATCTTGATGGGGAAGAGAGAGAGAGAGAGAGAGAGAGAGAGAGAGAGAGAAAGAGAAAGAGATAATGAGAAAGAGATAGAGAGAGAGATCTGGTTGCTCTACTTTCTTTGTATTCCTGTTGTCCTCTGACTGTTATTGTTATGTGGCTCTTTCTCACATGCCGTGGGCCCGGGCCCTGGGTTGGTCTGCTGTGTGTCATCTCCTGATCATACTCACTTGCTTTTTGCTGTATTACCAACCAAAATATCTTCGAAAATAATTAAATATACAATAGCAAAAACAACAAATGACGATAAATTCTGCAATTTATTCAAATTAATCTCAAATTTCTGAAAACCAGTTTCGATATTTAGCCAGCAACGTTTCTTAAAATGAGACTCAGTCATTTAAGGTGGCACCTCAATCATGTTGAAAGATAACTTAGTGTTGTTGTTGTTTTTTTTCATAAAAGTAAGAGCTATCTTAATTTTTGTACAAGTATAAGCGTTCACAAAAAGCCTTCTCCTCGTTTATCAACAAATTTCTATGACCAGGTCTGTAGCGACCAGTTCGACCTATCAATGGGTTTGAGCGATACCTGCTCAGACAAGTAAATATTCATGTGTCCTCAATCACTGTGGTCATACCAATACGGCAATTTGGGTTTCGTCACTTATTCCAATGTTAAGGTCACTTTCTCATCATGTTCAATTTCTTCATTTAATCTTAGATAAACGCTCCAAAATGCTTCGTTTTCGATTGATTTTGATTCATCAAAGTTCACATTGTATCTTTTAGCTTTAAAATTATATGAAAACTTTAATGTTTGATGTCTAGGCAAAAAATAACTCATTACGGTTTTGTCATCGTGGATAATTAATCAATGACAAAACCGTAAAATTATGACTAAACCGTAATTGACAATTTTTAATATAACTAAAAAGCACATTTAAAATCTGATTTTATCTCCGTTTTGACAAAACAACTCAGAGGTTGTTAACTAGACGATGCAATCTCGAAGCAAACATATTCGAAATTTTCATTTTTGTCAGCCTTTATTTGAAGGTTATTTTACTATAACACTGGAGTGGGCGACAAACCCCAAATTGTCGTAGTAGTATGACTACAGAGTCAATTGAAGTTAGTTATCTGTCACTCATCTATAGTTAACCTTTTGCATGCGAGTTTTTGAATAATAATCTACATGTATTTGCATACTGTATTTGACGGCAAGTAAAGATCTTGATAAGCCTGCACATACACAGTGCAACTGCTTTGCTGTCTGTTTTCACATTGTATGTCGTTCTAGATCAGGGTGTGTTTTTATAATTAATAGCCCTGCTTTGCAAAAGTGGGGCTTTAAAGAAATGCTGCATATAAAGATTAAACACATTGCGTGTTAAATGAGAGTTGCAAAATTTCATCTGCTATCTATGATCTTTTACCTTTCCTGCCACACATTATTCCCAGTGTTTTATTGAGCTCAGTCAACCCAAAGCAGTGTACTGGCTGTTTTTTATTTTCCTGGTTTTCACGCGCACACTCATTTCATGTACTAACTACTGAATTTTTTAGTCGAATATATTGTTTTGATTGTAAAGTTAATGGGGGATGGCCTCGACCCCTATTGACCTATTACGAGGTTAATAAAATTCTTCTTCTTCTTCTTCTTATCCAGGGACCTCTGACATTTTGATAGGGTATTTTGCTGTTTTTCAGATGCTTCCAAAAACTTCCCTATGCATAAGATATCACTGGTATCCTTTTGAATAGGGGGTTTGGTGTATTAGGAACGAATTATGGTTATAATTAGCATGCGTATCCTTACAACAAAACAGGAGACGCTACCAAAGGGGGTAGGGGTTGTAAAATTGGACTTCACCATAACATTTAGAAATCAATTATTTTGCACGTGTATGTGTATTACATCATCAATACTCGATTACAAATCAAAGTGAAAGTATTTTTAAGTCCAAAATCATGAGCATTCTAATGATTATTTTTGTTGTTGATTTTTCTATCTGATTTGTTAAGAAATATTTTGAAGTGCAACTGTAGTCCATATTCAACCTTGATGACAATGTATTTACCTGGTGCAATATTATGCAGCAATGTACTATAACCATTCATCCATGCGTAAAGTACACCTAGTCAATGGCCATGTAGTTTATGTGTATTGGATAGATACAGTGTATGTGCAAAATAATCTACCAACTGAATCAAGTAAAAGGACAAATTCATAATATAAAGAAAAATATGCTACAAAGTTGTAATATTTCATGACTGAAAAGGAAGCGTACTTGTACTAATTATTTCATTATACTGGAAAAAAGATTATCAAGAGAGCACACCAAAAATCCAAATGCTAATGTCCCGGCACGCCAGGGCGTCACATTTTGGGCTGTGGCATATCATTCCCCCCCTCGAGTCCCAAATAGCTTTCACATATATTTTGTAAAATATGAGAACACACACACGTGCAAAAGGATTAGTTGGGACTCAGGGGGGAAAGATGTTTTAAAAATATTTTTCTATTTCCTATAGAAAATGTATGTATATTGCAAAAAGTGACCATTTTAGCCCCAAAATATTATTTGGAAATAGAAAAACAAATGCAAAATCATAAAATAAAGACCAACAGGGTGCTTATATATGAAGTTCGAGGCATTTGATTGACTTTAATTTTTATCAAAATTATAGGCAGCGATACACTGTGATTCCCATTACCACAGTCAGAGGTCCTTTGCTAGAAAACATAATTAAAGACAACAAATTGCTAATTAACGATGCCAAGATGGACACCTGCTGAACGCGAAAGGACACTTAAAATGTTACAAGCTAATGTGACGCCATCGGTGATAGCCCAACAATTTCGATGCCATGCAAAAATTGGGACAAGGTCAGACCGTGCGTGTTCAGGACGTCACCTTGTAATGAGACGACGTCAGGATAGATAGAACCGTAGGTTTAATCTGCTTAATCAATTTCGTCCAGTGACCATGTCAGCTAGGACAACCCCAGGAACACATAATCCAAGATTCAGCGCTCAAACTGTGACAAATCGTTTGCGAGAGATTGGTGAAAGATCCCTATATATGTTTTAGATGCGGCATTTCTTTTTTGGCCTAGTATATGTGACATAAGTAGTAATATTTATGTATTATGAGAACACCTAAAATGTAGATATTTGGGGATTCTATGTAGATATTTTATGATTTTCTGCCCAGCAACGGGTACAGTGACGACATTCGTTACCCTAGTTTCGTTCAATCGATGGATTTTTCTATCCCATCCTCACACGAATAATTGACTCTTTTTCTCCCTCACCACTAAATGCCTCATTTTATATTGTAAAAACATGAAAAAGACCTCCAGAAAATCCTGAATACGCTGAGATGCGACATGGTGACGTCATTTTAACATTACAATGACGTCATTGATCGACTTAAGGCCAGCATGCAGCTGTTCGTTTTTTATCTTTCCCTAGGGCTGGTATGGGTATGTGAAAAAGAAATATCTCACATGGGTAAAAATAATGGAAATCCCAATCTGGAGTGCGAGAATGATATGGAGCAGCGCATATCGATTCAAGGTTAACACCAATCGCATTTTGACGGAGTTACTGCTTTTTTAAAAATTGAATTACCTGGATTTGTTTCCGGATAACTCCTACAGCTTTCATCTAATTGAGCTGAAACTTGGTGAATAGTAAGCCTAAGATGTGGAGCAGCGCATATCTGTTCGAAGTTAATGCCTAATCCATCATATCAGAGTTATTGCTCTTTAAAGATTGACAGTACCTTCCTTCCATCCGTTCAGAACCACATCTAGGTGCCTATTAAATTAAATTTGATGCATTATCGGTATAAATGATTAGGATATCATATAAAGTTTGTCAAAATCTACTATTTAACACTTGAGATAGTGTCCCTGACTTAGTTTGAATAGGCATTTATAGTGCAATAGCACCTTCTCACTATGGGTCACGATTGCCTAGTACCTTAAGATAAGCACAACAGCATTCTTTTTTTGACCCACCCACGTGACTCCATAGGCAGGTTCAAATAATTAAAATTTGTAATAACTATTCAGCTGTCAATATTTTAAACCAGCATTTTGCATGTTGACAGAGGAATGATAGATATGAAACATATTGAACGTGATTTTACTTTGAAGGCCTGGTCGGATCCCCTGGGTGGACTTTGAGGGCGAGGCAGAGGCTGGAAATAAACTTTTTCAGAATAAAGTCATGTTGCATATCAAATTATGATGCAAAACTTGAATGGACACAAAGTAATGCTTAACAAAACAAAGACAAAAACAGAACTTCTGCAAACAATGGGAAGTACATTAAACAATAGATCAACAACAACAGAAACACCGCCTTAGAACAGACAGCAGCCTAAGCCACCGGGGGAGGGGGGTTTAAATGCATTTACTAGCGCTAAATCTTTGCCCTAGATTCTGTTTTTGTTCAAACACAAACTTGTTTAGCTCGTATGGAGGCTTCCTAACTAATGCAATGTATCATCAAAGAGAAACAATCAAATCAAATTAACAAATTTTGATGACACAAAGAAAATGGCTCATGACTCACAGATAGTCAGAGCTACAGAAAATCTCAAGTTGAGCTATGGTGGGCCCAGCCAACGACACGCATCAGGCACCATTTTTTTATAGAAAGTGGTCATGTTTCACATCAAATGAAAGGGAATGAAGTATACAACGACATGCTATCAAATATAATGCCCTTACACAAACGTTCAACCTTTGGATGGGGTCAAGTCATTTTCTCTGAAAGTGGTCATGTCATGGTGCATATCTAATTGAAGAGAATAAAGCATAGACCAAAACTACATGCAATAATTTCGACCTTACACGCATACTGGCTTCTTGGGTTTAAAGATCAGATATCGAAAATTGTGCATTTAAGTAAAGTTTTATCATGGACTTTAGCATGCTGACACTAAAAAAGGTGTACTACATAATTGACATGCTTTAGTTGTGACTTGAATCATACCCTAGGTACTGGACTTGGTTGGAGGAGAAGTGGGATTTCTATTTTGTGATTTACTCTTTTCTCTAAAATAACGCTTTGCAGGGGGATATTATATGGCGGGGAATTAACTCTCTGAATTTGCTTGCTTAATTAAAAAGTACCTGAAAAATTCAAGGGACCTCTTTATTACCCCACTCAGGGAGTTCATAATCCATAGTTTTTTTTATGAAAGGCATTTGATCTGCCTGACATAGCGCTTAGGGAGACTCATAAAGTTACAAAGGAGTTGAATTATAGGTTTTCAATGATAAAGTTCAATCAAGACCACAACAGTCCAGCTTAAAGTAGTGTTGAAACTTCCCTTGATCCCTGAAAATAATGCATTGATCTCCCCAAATCCCTGAAAGAAAATTCCTCTTCTCCCTGAAAGTATTTTTCCTTTGCTCCCCAAATCCTTGAAATTCATTCAGATTATCCCCCAAATCCCCCAAAATATAAGCCAATTCTCCCTAAAATGTATTTTTCTTTCCATAGGATTAAATTCACATACTTAAAACTATGAAGCTATATACTAGCTGATGACTTAACATTCACTTAATAATTTAAGTTGTACATGTAAAGATAGGGCTTTAGCCATGGAACATGATGCATGTTATATGGGGTCCCAAAGTGACCCAAATGACATACATGAATTATCCTGGAATCATGAAGATTTATGTTAAATTAAATAAAATGGCAACAATCTCTTCTTTTCTTGAAATACGTAGCTATGCTATTTATATAGCTTGGTACCCTAAATAAAATGAGAATGGGGTACTATTAAACAAGGAGATTCCAACAGTGAGGTCATAATATGTTTTGTACTTTAAGTTATCAGCTAATGTTACAGTTTTTGAAATTTATAACGGTTTTGGGATTTACTTTACGTTACTGTCATAAACGACTTGTGGAATTATAGACAGTGTCATATTCCCGGAAAGTGGGTCATATTGTGGTCAAAGATTGAGATTCCCTTAAAAAATCAAGTTTTATATATATACATTTTATCTCTTCATTTTTATGAAAATTAACCTTATTTTCTTGAAATTGTTATTGTTTTGAAATAGCTAGGTACTAGATATGAACAATGAGAGTGGTTTTATATAGATATTGGGTCAACCAGACCAAACTGACATATGTTTTTTTTTTAAATATGCTGTGGGAACGAGATCTTATGTCATGGAAACGAGATAAATATGTCGTGGGAACAAGATATCTATGTCATTGGAATTATATATTATGTCGTGAGAACAGGATATTATGTCGTAGAAATGAGATAATTATGTCGTGGGAACGAGATATTAAGTTGTGGGAATGAGATAAATACTTTTTTTCACATGTACCCTCTGTGCTGTTATACATGACGAACCTGGCTTTCTTTTGCACGTTTTCTCCCAACTCTTCGTGGCCTAGCAATCACTCTAGTAGAGCGAAACTTTCTCGTTTGTTTACCACAGAAAATTTATTCAAACCATCTATTATTATCTCGGTCTAATTTCTCGGGTCAGGTATTGTCGGTGAACCATCTCGTTTCCATTGTAAAAGCCGGTACCGAAAATCGCCATTCTCCGGAGACAAACTTCGGTGAGAACCGTAGTTTCGGTTCGGCACGATTCGGTTACAGCTTTTACCGATAACTCCTACAAAACAACAATGGCGTCGATGTCAGAACCACTGCATCTTGAGCGAGGTTGACTCATTATTCCTACACTAAAGAAATGTTTTTATACTTAAAACGATGTTGGACAACTTTGAAATATCAGCCTGCAGACTTTTGAACAATATTTATGCCTTTCTATCGCTAAATTTCTGTTATCCCGGCACAACATATTTTCGACCACTGCCTAATATTCTGTAATTGGGTAGCATTCTTTTCTATCAGGTTTTAGGGTGTGCTATTCATAAGGTCGCAAAGAACTCTTCTGGCAAAAGAAACCACAAACAGATATCTAATGCCCTACCTAGCGCTGTTAGTTGGAGGTAATAGCTTCGGTCTTTAACATTGAAAGATGCCAACTTTCAGCTAGCCTAGGCCTAATTTATTATTGAATAAATAATTTTCTCACCATGCACTGATCCAGGAATTTTTGTCAGTGGCGATCTGAGCCCAACTGA
Organism: Loripinus fragilis; assembly: GCA_964019695.1. Classification (NCBI taxonomy): domain Eukaryota; kingdom Metazoa; phylum Mollusca; class Bivalvia; order Lucinida; family Lucinidae; genus Loripinus; species Loripinus fragilis. Next base: position 98,899,763 of record OZ026519.1, on the reverse strand, counting down.
CAGATAAAACCTCTGTCCTATACATTCACTTCAGGGTTGTTTGATCTTGCAAGAAGACTTCAACAGCTTAGGACAGTGGGAGGCTGATTGGCAAATGAAATTTAATGTAGCCAAATGTCACAAACAAATTGTTTTCCGGTTCCTAGATTTACCGGAAAGACCCGAATAACCGTAAAGACCGCCGAAATACCGGAAAGATCAAAGAATAATAGGGAAACATTGATTTGTGATTATTGATTAATGAATATAATAAAAAGTTAAGTTGTTTATAATTTGATATATAATTATTATATTTTTCTACTTGTGCATTTCTATATATGGTCGATGCTCCAGTTTTCGTGGTAGTGCCTTTATTCGTGGTGTGTCAGAAAAAAAGCCACCATTTACCAACTAGAAATTGAGCAATGGAATTTTATCAGTTACCGAAACAATTAAATTTGCTCGTCGTGTAATAAATATCCAGCGATGTGACGTCACCAATGACGTCATGATGACGTAATTATCTTTGAAAGTGACAGCCGCCATTTTACGATTGTCAGAAAGCTAACGATGACAACAGGCAGCTTCAATTTATCGTCACATGAACAAATTGAAAGATAGTTTCGGTAAAAATTGACGGAGAACCCATTAGATTAGAATAAAACTATATTTCTGTGGCATTTAAATGACAAAAAATTGGCAACTGATTATATAAACCTAGATTTACCACGAAAACTGGCGCTTGTTGGGAAATTGACCCAGCCCGGAATCAATCTTGATTTAACCTGTCAGCACATCAATGGTGAGTAATGATTATCAAATATAGCGAAGATATGTATATCCAAATATTTCTATTCAAAAATTAATTATATGCCATAGCTAGATATATACTTAAAAAGGTTGACACGTTAATACCACGAAAACTGGGACAACCAGCATAGTGGACATTACAGAAATTGGAAATTACAGAATAAAAATATAAAAAGACAATTTCAAAATTCAAATAATTATATTGTAGTAAATACTTGGAATACGAGAGTCATACAATAAGTTTGAAAAATATATGCAATGTCAACTATTCACATACTGGTATGTCAACCATCACTGATCATTTACATTGATTGGGTTGTTAGTTTTTGGTGTTAGCAAGGGTCCTTTAATCAGGCTGGTTAATTCCACCTTATTGACACATTGATTGGGATTATTAGTTATCAGTAGGGGTTAACATGAGTCCTTTAATTGGACTTTACTCCAATTTATCATTTCCCCAAACAGGCTAATACATTAATAAGCATAAATTTAGTGTAAAGCATATTTTAATTCCCTATTATTCTTTGGTCTTTCCGGTATTTCGGTGGTCTTTCCTGTAATTCGAGTCTTTCCGGTAAATCTAGGCACCCATTATTTTTGACTATTCACTCCTCAACCAAGCTTCAAAAAATGTTCAGTCCGCAAAATACCTTAGTATTACCATCACTGATAAAATTGAGTGGGGTCAGCATGTCTCAGAAATCTCTCTCAAAGCAAAGTTCTAAGTCACTTGGTTTCCTTTGCAGGAACTTGGCTTTTGCACCTAGGAGTACTAAGGAAATTGCATACAAAACTTTTGTTCAGCCTAAACTAGAGTATGCAGCACCCATTTGGAGACAGATTTTCTCACATCGCGGCCCATATCATACTTTAACACATTTTATTTTCCAGACATCAACAGAGCTATAGAATTGCTGGAAGCTCTCCAGAAAAGTAAGTGTTCAAATTTGATTGTTCGACCTCATGAATCAAGAACTAGGGTTTTTAGTCATTTTTTGTTCACTGGAAAAGATACCCTGAATTTGAGAATGATAACGTCATCATTGACGAAATTCATTCGCTGTGCTATCTATCACTGAATGATGGATGCTGTCAGAATTTTATCTTCAAAGTCTACTCCAAGATCTGTTGCATATCTAATCGAAGACAATGGGACTAGGTTGGACAAGTCAGGCATGGTATTTCCACCCTGACAATTATCGTAAATGGCAGGGAAAGGGTTATATATCTTGATATAACAAGTTAACTGGATTGCCATCTTACCTATATATGAGCCATGACATAAGATTTCCAACAATGTGGTATGTGCGGCCAGCAAAGGCTCAGACCAGCCTGCGCATATGCGCAGTCTGATCAGAGCCTTTGCTTGTCATTTGAATATTCTATGAGTGTTAAGCTACTGACCAAACAGCATTTGGAGTTTGTAAGCTTAAAGAGGGCTGCACAGGCTGGTCTGAGTGTACACTTGTCAAAATGCCACATTGTTGGAAAGAATATATCACGGCTCATATATGTGCTTTTATTTATCAGGTGGTCAAGTTCCCCCACAGAAATTGGCAGCTTTGCAGCGAGTCTTACAGAGTGACTTTCTCAATGCTGTGAGGGAGGTTTACGAAAGTGTTTATGAGACAGTTGACATCTCTGGCAAACCTGAGTTGAGGGCTAATGCTACAGCAAAGGTAATAGAATATGAAAGTGTTTATGAGACAGTTGACATCTCTGGCAAACCTGAGTTGAGGGCCAATGCTACAGCAAAGGTAATAGAATATGAAAGTGTTTATGAGACGGTTGACATCTCTGGCAAACCTGAGTTGAGGGCTAATGCTACAGCAAAGGTAATAGAATATGAAAGTGTTTATGAGACAGTTGACATCTCTGGCAAACCTGAGTTATGGGCCAATGCAACAGCAAAGGTAATAGAATATGAAAGTGTTTATGAGACAGTTGACATCTCTGGCAAACCTGAGTTATGGGCCAATGCAACAGCAAAGGTAATAGAATATGAAAGTGTTTATGAGACAGTTGACATCTCTGGTAAACCAGAACTGAGGGCGAATGCTACAGCAAAGGTAATAGAATATGAAGTGTTTATCTGACAGTTGACATCTCTGGCAAACCTGAATTGAGGGCCAATGCTACAGCAAAGGTAATAGAACAACGAGTCACATCAGGGCCTGAGGTTGCCTGTCTTCAGGCCCTGTTTTAAGACTGAAAGTTCTATAACTACTACAGAGATAAATATATATGATTCTTTATTACTTCCCCATTGCTCAGAATACAGTAAATAAAGAGTCAGTGAAAAATTTTGCTTGTATATATGAATCTGCACATATTTTACTATTTTTCTATCAACTGGTCTGATACCAGTTAGGCCTGAGGTTATAAAACATTTTTCATGTTTAGGTTTTTGAATTTATGTGTTTATGCTGAGAAGGCTAAATTTGGAGCTGAACTATACAAGGATATTGCCAAATTTTAGGTTGAGCATTTAAGGACCCCTTAGGTGGCCCCTCCTGCAACAAAAACTTGCTTTTCTACTCCTGTATTTTGAGCTGTTTTCTCAATATACTTTCAAAACAACAAGAAGCTGATGTGAAATTTTATTTCTGTTCCTAAGCCCATGTAAATTTTGTGGTGACATTAGGGCTATATTACTCATGAACTTTTGTAACATTGGTTGTGTTAATGGGTTTTTTTTCTTGAAATTTCAAAATTAACACTCCCTGGGGTAATGATCATGTTCGATCTAGCCAGTATAAAGGAAGAAAGAAAGATAAACACTTTGTTTTAATATTTTGCTCATCCAACACAAGGTTGAAATTTTCTTAATTCAGCTTTCGATTCCAAAGTCTATGGTCGTCGGGAGGCTGATCATTGGCAGCCTGGTCTGACAGGGAGTTCAGTAATATCCATTGATTTGGCTGAACTGTCCCTGTTCTGTGTAAAAATGTGTTACTTTTTTGCATCAGCGAGAGGCGGAAATGTTTGTTCCAAGTCTATAAACGCTAGAAATACGCAAGAGCTTATGGATACAGAGCGTTTAGGCTGCCTCCCTTAGAAACAAGTAGTTTAGCTTGTCTCTCTTACAAACAAATAACAGATTTTTATAACAGAAATACTGAGAGGCCCGGACAAGGAAATTTCATTTGCCGAATCGGCGCAATTAGCATTTTTCTGTGGGCCATATGTATTTTCTATGACATGGTGCAATGGCACAGCTCATATTGGTCACTGCTATATACTGACTGATACATGTACATGTAAAAGAAATGTTACAATTCTAGTTTAATTTCAGTTTACTTTGTCAGGCATTAGACTATGTCATGTCATTTTGGCTGCTGAAATAACGAAAATAATTTTAAGTGAAATGGATGTAATTAAGTTGAATGTAGCCAGTATTACTTGAGATGACCTCCAAAATAAACACCCATCTCCCATCTAAACTGTCCACAAGCCCAGATTAAGGGGATGGGACACAGGGTCAGGACCCCTCCTGGAAAATCACAAGTGGCTAGAAGTTTCCTTAGAAGTACTGGTATGGACCCTGGGGGGGGGGGGGGTCACCCCCACCTCGAGAAGCAATTGTACCCTTGGATCCCATTGCTTCTCGAGGGAGGTCCATACGGCCCTCTATGAAATACGTTGATGACTAAAAAAATGTCAGGATCCCACTGACGGAATTTACTGGATCCGTGCATTGTCCAAGCCTGTTGGATCTTAAACTATTCATTACTAATAAAACTTGTATACTGTTTTCACATTGTCCGTCAGTTAATACCACCACAATCTGTGTTTGTGTGGGATTTACTGTTTTCACGTTCGTCCGTAACATTTTGTTTCCTATCTTGAAGAGTCATTAATGGAATTTCATCAAACCTTGCAAACATATTCATATCTACAAGACAAAGACTTTTCATAAAAATTGTAAGGGCTAAGGGCCAGTTCTGTTAGAATTATTTCCCTTTGTAATTCTAAATGGCTTTTCATATAGTGTTTATGCTTATTATGATAGTGCCTTCATGGGCGGCCTGTAAACTCATACCACAGCTTTTGCTGGAGCAATTTAATACTTTGCCTTCACAATGTAGACACATTGAGCATATGCATAAAGGCTTTTGGTTCAAAAATTTTTTTTTTAACAAAATGACAGCCTTGTGAACTTAGACAAATTTTCCCTAATATGGCTTTTGTATATGCATAGATAGTGCCTTTATGGGCCGATCAACTCCTACCACAGCTTTTGCTGAATTTATCCAATTCTTAACGTACACAATGTAGACATATTATTATAGATATGCATGAATGAGTTTGGTGCAAAAAATATAATTTTGACAAAATGACAGTTATGAGAACTTAATATGGCTTTTATATAGGCCAATCAACTCCTATCACAGCTTTTGATGATTTTTTCCTGTATAATTGTATATGCATAAATAGTACTTTTATTGGCCAATCTACTCCTAACACAGCTTTTGATGAATTGATCCAATACTTCACATACACAATGTAGACATATTAAACATATGCATAAAGGAGTTTGGTTCTAAAAAATAGTATTTTACAAAATGACAGCTATGAGAAGTTAGATATATTTCTGATATAAGCTTTGATATAGTCACAGAACTTTCAGGTGTCATATTTTCTGTGCATTTAATCTTACCAAATGTTGCAGAATGTTATCTTTAAGATCATTTGAACAGATTCTACTGAAACCTAGTTTTCAAAAGTAAGGTCTGCTGGTTTAAACCATTTAACAGGTGAAAAAATGATTTTTTTTTAAAATTTATTTTCTGACCTGTTTCTAATCATTCATTACAGGCTACTGTAGCAGCATTTGCCGCCAGTGAAGGTCATGCCCATCCACGTGTTGTAGAACTCCCCAAGACAGAGGAGGGCCTTGGCTTCAATGTGATGGGAGGCAAAGAACAGAACTCCCCCATCTATATCTCCCGAATCATTCCACAGGGGGTGGCAGACAGACATGGTGGTCTGAAGAGAGGAGACCAGCTTATTTCTGTGAATGGGGTGGTAAGTCTATTATTACATGGGTGAAAGTTTTCAGGATTATTCCTGAATTCAGGATTTCAAAATACTGAATTGGCCAGATTATAATAGCTTTTCTGATATATTTACAGTTTATCTAAAGACAATTAACCATTTAAACTTGAAATATTATTTTGAAGGCATACTGCAAGTTTTAAAATTTGAATTTCAAAAGTTCAGGATTTTGGAAATTTTGAACTTTCAACCATGATATTACGAGTGATGAGTCTACTCTGTGCTGAAACTTGGGTGAAAGCATAGGGGCACAATTAGAAACCATATGTCCATAATTTCATTCAATAGATGCAAATTGGTAATTCAAGCTTGCTCAGAAATTTAGGGGAATTATGTATAGGAAGGGATTTGACTAGTGAACCTAGGTTGACCTTGATCTACTAAAGTTACGACTTTCTTGAAATGTTCAAATGTGTTTCTAAATATATTATATGGTAAAAACCTGGTAAAAGATGGTTTGTCGATAGCTGTTGAAGCCAAAGTCAATACTTGATGTAACAAGACAATGACTATATAGAACCGCCAAACGATGTGCATGACCTTTGACCTTTCAGCCAAGGTAGCTCTTATTGGATTGTAAGCGCATTTTTCTCAGAAATATGACAACCTAGCGGCTATATCACAATCAGGTTTCCACAAATATTTCATTTTTGAAGAAAAACATCAGTAAACACTTGCTATTTATATTCTATATTAAGTTGGAGTGCCTTCAGAATCGTTATACAAATTCTAGAATGTATTATACAAGTGTCATGTTTATTTCATAGTGTGCGTTGAACGATACCTGTTATGAGGCTGTCATTATACAAGTCATCTGAGATGCAATTCTAAAGTAATTTTTTTTTATGTAGGCATTTACTTTGCTGGCTAAAAAGCTTTTTTTATACCCCCCGCAAACTTTGTTTGTGGTGGGTATACTGTTTTCACGTTGTCCGTCCGTCCGTGCGTCCGTCCGTAACGTTTTGTTTCCTTAATATCTTTAAGAGTCATAGCTGGATTTTCATCATACCTTGCAAACATGTTCATATATGCAAGACTAACACTTTTGACAAAAAAGTAAGGGCTAGGGGCCAATTCTATTAGAGTTATTTCCCTTTGTAGTTCTAAATGGCTTTTAATATTGGGTTTTATGCTTATGCTATTATAGGCCATACACGGGCCGATCACCTCCTACCACAGCTTTTGATGAAACAATTTGATACTTTTCCTATACAATGTAGACACATTGAACATATGCATGAAGGAGTTTGGTTCAGAAAAAATAATTTTTGACAAAATGACAGCTGTGAGAACTTAGACAATTTTTCCCTAATAGGGCTTTTGTATATGCATAGATGGTGCCTTCATGGGCCGATCAACTCCTACCACAGCTTTTGATGGAGCAATTTGATACTTTGCCTATACAATGTAGACACATTGAACATATGCATGAAGGAGTTTGGTTCAGAAAAAATAATTTTTGACAAATGACAGCAGTGAGAACTTAGACAATTTTTCCCTAATAAGGTGTTTGTATATGCATAGATGGTGCCTTCATGGGCCGATCAACTCCTACCACAGCTTTTGATGGAACAATTTGATACTTTGCCTATACAATGTAGACACATTGAACATATGCATGAAGGAGTTTGGTTCAGAAAATATAATTTTTGACAAAATGACAGCTGTGAGAACTTAGGCCTTTTTTCCCTATTAAGGCTTTTGTATATGCATAGATGGTGCCTTCATGGGCCGATCAACTCCTACCACAGCTTTTGATAGAACAATTTGATACTTTGCCTATACAATTTAGACACATTGAACATATGCATGAAGGGGTGTGGTTAAAAAAATTTTTGACAAAGTGACAGCTGTGTGAACTTAGATAATTATTCCCTTATATGGCTTTTGTATATGTATGGATAGTGCCTTTATGGGCCGATCAACTCCTACCACAGCTTTTGATGGAGCAATTTGATACTTTGCGGATACAATGTAGACACATTGAATATATGCATGAAGGAGGCCGATCAACTCCTACCACAGCTTTTGATGGAGTAATTTGATACTTTGCGGATACAATGTAGACACATTGAATATATGCATGAAGGAGTTTATAATTTTTATTTGCACAGATTCTACTGAAATCTTCTTTCAAAACTAAGGTCTGCTGGTTTGAACTATAACTTGCCAAGTTTTTTCACTGACTGTTACTGTGCGGGGGTGTCTAATAAGCATTGCTTATTGACTTTTTTCATTGTTTCTGGTATACCTTTGACTGTACCAAATGAACAGAGCAGAGATATATGATGGTTTAATGTGTTTTTATTCTGAACATAAACTTTATGCTGTCTAAGAAACATGTTTTAGCTAAATATAGTAACCATGCTAAATCAGATATTTTTTTAAACACTTGATCATGATGCAAGGGACTTCATCTTTATACAATTTTTATTTATGAAAGTGAAAATATTTAAACTGACACTTGCATTATGGAGATGTGCTACACTTTGAATGAAGTCATCTGCTGATAACCTAAAGTCCTTTGCAAACAGTTTGGACCCAGATCAGGACTGACATTCCTGATCTTGATCCAAACTGTTTTACACTATGATAGTTTTCCTGATTTTTTTTTTTGAAAAAGTTAATTTTAACAACTAAAGCACAAAAAATTTCACAACATGCAAAGAGTTACCTGGCTTTCAATGAGATCTGTCAGTGGATTACATATATTAGACCAGATAAAAAAATAAGTGTGTTTCGGGTAACAGGTCTGAAAATTTTAGGTAGGGTAGGCACACATATCTTTTTCTAGATTTTTTTTTTATAATTTTCTGCATTTTGAAAGGCCCTTCAAAATGCATCAAATTATATTTTTTCCAGAAAACCTGAAAAAATTCTAGGTTTCACCAGTAAATTTAGGTAGGGTCAGTTACACTAAACAGGGGTGTTATTTTATTTGGCCTTATTCAGGACTTTAGTTAAAGAGTGTGTAACGAAAATTTATTTTTCTTATTTCTTTACCTAAACATATGTTGTGGGTACTCAAAAGAACCGTCTCAATGAGACCGTTCTTTTGAGCACCCAAAACATATGTTAAAATTATTGGGTAAGAAAATATTTACAATTTTACACTGAATTTTTTGTTTATCTAAACCTGTGCTTATTATTTAATATTTGAAATGTACCAGACGTTTCTCATTTCAGAGTGTGGAAGGTGAACACCATGAAAAAGCAGTTGAATTACTGAAGCAAGCACAAGGTAATACTTTCTCTCAATAAACACACTGGGCCCCGTAGCGCAATTCGTAGCCAGTCTGATTGCAGATCAAGGGGTTGTGAGTTTGATCTCTGCCAGGTCTAATACTTTCATGTTGAACATTCAATATTTTCTATGGTCATTCTCCTTCTTCTGCTGATTCAAGAAGGGTTGTTGTCAGTTACAAGCGAAAGTATGTGCATGAAGTACTGGTTAACCGCTTAGTCAAGCTTGTGCAGGAAAAAGTGTGGTTAGGTTAACTGCCCATCTTGACATGACCATAGCTATTGACTGGGACGTAAAACCACAAACAATAAACACAACTCAACCATTAATCTTGCTGGGGAGATAACTCTAACTTCCTGTCGACCTTTCTGTAAAGCAAATGACTTACTGAAATAGACTGATGTGGATGATGCCCCTGCACCTGCAGGTTAATAAAAATCTGAGTATGATGATGATGAAAACAATGTATGCTGAACCAAAGTTATAAGTGGTCACCTTACACTTTTTGCTTAGTTCAGAAAGTAAAAAGCTTTCATACAAAATTTTAGTTCTATAAATAATCCAAGGCTTTTCCAAGACGTTGCAAAGTAAGTAAGGGTGCAAAGATCAGGAATCAATACAATCAAGTACCACACCTGAGTCATTGTATTTCAAGTTGACTGGTACATCTTGCACAGACAGCATCCGAGTTAAAAAAATTCACACCTTTTAGTTGTCAAGTCCAGATTGGTCTTGCGGTCGGGACCAGATTGGTCTTTTTCTCAAGATCGATCTTGCTACTCGTAACCATGTAGTCCAGTACCACCTGTAACATGTGGGTAGATAGAGGTCATTAAATTGGAAGGGCCACCCATCTCGGAGTTTTCACACAAAACTAGAAAGTGGCAGCTATGTCAGAAAGTAGCCTGTCACAACCTGAGTGACAGCAGCTTCACAGTGGGAGTCAACAGGCTGAATTCCCGGTGCTGTAGCAGTGGTTCAGCAGAAGAGCACTACTAATTCATGGTGCCAAAGGTGGAGCACACAGCCCAAGTCAGTAGGGTACAGGCGGAGCTCTTGGACTGCCGAAAGTGTCTGAGTTGGTGAAAGGAAGGGCATCCTGCCATAAAACTTTGCTCCAACTATACAAATGGCAGTCTTACCCAAAGTAAGATCTTTGGGTAAGCTAGCCAGTTATGATGATGAAAATTACTATGATATAAACATTCCACAGATACGTTATCCATTTGGATTTGAGGGAAATAACTACCAACTTCCTGTCTATCTTTGTGTAAGGCACATACCGTATTCCACTAAAGAAGCACACTGTGAGTAAGTTTTTCATTATTCTAGACCTCTTATAGTGAAGGCATCTGCACATTCATAGGTTTAGATAAACAAAAATTTTGAGCGCAAAATTATTAATATTTTCTTACCCATCAGTTTTAACATATGTTTTGGGTGCTCAAAAGAACCGTCTCATTGAGACCGTTCTTTTGAGTACCCACAACATATGTTTTTGTTCAGAAATAAGAAAATATTCTTTTTTGGTAAGCACTCTTAACTAAAGGCCTGACACTTTTGCCAGTAAATGGTTTGGATCCTTGTCAGCTGGATTCTTAAGAACTCTGCTGACAAGGACTCAAACCAATTTTGATACATTCTATGGTTTGAGCCGTGACATGAGATTTCCAACAATGTTGCATTTTGACATGAACAGACTCAAACTAGCTTGTGCACTTAGAACTTCAAATGATGTTCGGTCAGAAGCTTAACACTCATAGAATATTCATGCGACAAGCAAAGGCTCTGACCAGCCTGCGCATATCTGAGCCTATACTGGTCGCACATACCACATTGTTGGAAATCCAATGTCACGGCTCATTTCATTTGGAAAATGTTTGCAATCAGGTCCTTAGACCATATAGAAAAGAGACATGGACATAGCATTAATTTAATATGATTTAACACAACTTTCTTTTTCTGCAGGAACTGTTCGTCTTGTGGTACGATACACACCTAGGGTACTAGAGGAAATGGAAGCAAGATTTGACAAAACGCGGACATCCAGACGGCGACAAACACCTTAAAGCATTTGAGATTGTAGAATTATTTGAGCCACTTTATGTGAAAAACGGTTTAACCTGTTTAGATGGGGTCCAATTGTCTATTTCAAATGAAATTCAAATTTCTGGGAGCGGGGAGGGTCAATTTTTTCCAGGCTGGTACAAGTGCTTATTATTATGGAAATACAGTAAAACCTGTTTAAAACGGCCACTCTCAAAACGACCACAAGTTGGTTTTCAATTATCACTCAATGCAGGTCAAAAGTATTGCAGAATGCTACCATTTGTAATGAAGATCTTTGGTTTGTCTATTTTTGAGTGGCCGTTTTACACAGGTTTTACTGTATTTACATAAAAATATGCACTAGAACCATCCTGTTTTTTTTTTTGAAAAATGTGATTTTCCAGGGGCAGTCCGGATCCCCTGCCCCCCACCCCCTCTGGGTCTGAGCTTGCAATCTGCTCAGTGGCATTGTTGTTCACTGCCCTCATAGAATAGTAACAATACACGCTCAGAATATCAAGATTATTGCTAGTCTTAGTAGCTTTGCAGGTTGATTTGAGTGTTAGCAGATCAGAAATCTCAAAGACAGTTTTCCTCATGATGTGGTTCATTTAAGATTCCATAGCCATAAAAGCAAAATAGTATCAAAACTTCAGCAAATATTTGGATCACAAAAACCTGATTATTTTCTTATTTTTCAACCAGAGATAGGGAGCGCTGTGGCTCAGTGGTAGAGTGCTTGACTCGAGACCGAGAGTTCGAGCCTCACCGGCGTCACTGCGATGTGGTCATTGAACAAGACACATTTATCCTAGCTTAGTACTGGTTCTACCCAGGAAGACCCGTCCCTGTTTAAATGAAAGATTGTTGATGGGACGTTAAGAATCAAATCAATCAAACAAACAAAATCAACCAGAGGCTGGTAAGAGTGATAATACAGTCATTTGCTTATGGATATGGTTGTAAACTGAGAAAAAATATTGAGGTGTGAATATATTTTATAATAAAATTATCAACTGTCAAATAAAAAAAATGTGCAATAAATGCCAAGGAAACAGACCTTCAGTGAGACGGTTCTCTTGACAAATAACTAATGGATAAGAAAACAGTGACAATCTTGTGCACAATGGTGCTGATATCACTCATAATGGGCATGTTTTCATGATATCTGCATGTTTTGTTGATATCAATGCATTAACATAGCTCCAGATATCCAGATAGGCAAAAATGTTCAGCGTAAAACTATGAATATTTTCTTATATAAAACATCAGTTCTAATATTTGTTTGGATCACTCAAAAGGACCATCTCATTGAGACAGTTCTTTTGAGTATTCACAACATATATTTTGGTTGAGAAATAAGAAAAATAATTTTTGATCACTCCTATAGAGGCCTGCAATAAACCTGTTATGTAATAAATATCAATCACCTGGGGTTCTAAAACTTTTATCATGCTCAACTAAACTGAGCATGAAATTCATCATGCTCATAAATGTTAAAATTCCTCATCGCCGGCAAAGTCACTATGTTGTGTTCTTGAGCAAGACACTTTATCTTCAGCTTAGTATTGGTTCAACCCAGGAAGACCCATCCCAACATGACTGAAAATGTAGAGAATCAAACCAAACAAAATTGATCATGCACATTAATGTTAAAATGCCAACAATTGTTGACATTTTAACATGTATTAGCATGATAAATACAACATCTCAGAGTTTGAAACAAGAAAAGTCTATTTTTCAATATTTAGTTTTTATGAACAGTTGAAAGGTCATGCTCAGTTGAGTTGAGCATGAAAAAAGTTTTATAACCTCAGACCTTCATCTTCATTTCCTGGTAAGGAGTTTTTCATACATACGTGTTGTGATTCATATATTGGAACATTTAATACGCTTAGACTTTGTAATATTGTGTTTGTGTATATTGTGCAAGTCATTAATTTTGTATATAACAAAGAGTTGTATTTAGAGTCGGACAGCAATATGAGATCTTTTATTATATGTACCTTTAGGGAACCAACAAAAATTAATCATGTGTCATATTTCTGTTGAAAGTGCTTCCAATATTGCTATAACTACAGAGTAAAGGACGCAAATACTTTCATATGGGCCACAACAAGAGAAAACCTGTCTTTGGGGGTTTGCAAACAAACAAGGCCCAGACCAGCCTGCACATCCGCGCATTCTTATCAGCGCCTATTTTATTCGCTGCCTGGACAGTATAACATCTAGACTTGCTAGGAGCCAAATTACAATTTTCAAGCTAATTTCTATAGCTGAGCAGGCCGGTTTGAATATCACTTTGTCGGAAACACTGGACAGGTTTTCTTGCATCTTTCGTGGGCTATATGCAGGTATGAGAACAGTCAGCCATTCTCAATCAGGAAAATATGATGGTAGACTCCAAAATGGAGAAAAAGTAATTTTTAAATCGCTTATTAAAGGCTTAAAATAACAAAATATCAATAGAAACCAGTCAGTTTATGCTACATGTATTTTATATCTAACATTCAAACATAAATTTCAGCAAAAACAACTGACATTACATAAATCATATGCCAGTGCTCAATCAGGAAATCCTGATCAATCCTGAACTTTCTCATCCCTGTATATGTCTGAGCTTTCACTGCTCACAAATGCATTAATGCATTAACCCTTAAAGCGCCAATTGCAACAAAAGTCGTCTGCTTTTCTCGTCTGCTGAAATGTTTAAGAAGCCTCTATGGCAATTAGTGCGGACCCAGATCAGACTGCGGCTATAGGAGCAGTCTGTTCTGGGTCCACGCTGTTTGCTTCTATACTTAATTCATCAGTAATGTAAGGCAATTATTTGCAGCAGACGACTTCAGCAGACAACATTTTCAGATGCACTTTTTTCTTGGCGCTTTGAGGGTTAAGTATCAAAATATCAAAGCTGGGACATATTTCTTTAAACTTTTTAGTGCAAAATTAACCCTTTCTTGACAAGAAATCTATTAACTCATATCTCCTGATGTCGTCTGCTGATAACTTTTGCAAACAATCCGGACCCAGATCCGGCCTGACAATATGTTGGGCCTGATCTGGATCCAAACTGTTTGGCACTCTGATGGTATTCTTGAAAGAATTTTTCGAAAAAGTTGATTTTGAAAACACTCAGCAGACAACAAAAGAGCATGAAAAATTTCCCAAGGGGGGCAGAGTTAGTAATTACAATGACAAGCAGGGGTGCCTCTAGACTGATGGATAAGCATGTTGTTCTGAAAATCAAGGGTCATTTGTTTGATTGCAGGCTGTGGCCCCATACTGATATGACCACGGCTGTTAATGGACATGGGGCCTAAATGGCAGAAACTAGCTAGTCTGGCCCAGGAAATATGCACACTCTAGTTTCAGTTCTTTTGTGCACTCTTTGCTTCTAAAGGATACCCTTTTAAGAACATATTAAACACATTTACACTGTAGACCCAGACCAGATACCATTAAATACACCTCATCAGAATCCGTACTGCTTCTTTGTACACATGTACTAAGATTACAGTAAAACCTGTTTAAAACGGCCACTCAAAAATAGACAAAACAAAGATCTTAATGACAAATGGTAGCTAAATAAGGTTGAAAGTATTGCAGAATGCTCCCCTTGGAGCATTCTGCAATACTTTTGATCTGCATTAAGCGATAATTGGTCTTGAAAACCAATATTCAGTCTTTTTGAGAGTGGCATCTTAAGACAGGTTTTACTGTAGTTGAAAATGGGTGAGAAATTAGACAATGAGTTTTTAATTACACACTTTTAACTGGGCCTGATGTATTTGTTTTATTGTTCTAGGAGTTGAATATCATTTCAGTGTTTTGGAAATCATCATTCACCCTTGGGGAATGTCGATCATAGACCCCTCAAAATATAATGGACTATCCTAACTTTATCGTACCAAATTGGATCTGTTCAGAAAGGGTTAATGGTGTGACTTTTCAGTCAACTTATTTCTTCTTTGTACATTTGAATAATAGAGCTTCATAATAATTTTATCATCCATATTTGTATATATATGTATATCGTAATAAAATATAGAATTTATAAGTGATGTTTGAGTTTAATTTTAGAACATAAGAGAAACATCTCTGTTCAAGTCCTGTTTTATTCCCTATCATTTCAGATAGTAATTAGTTAACATAACGTTACAGGTATGCCTGAAAAAACTTGATATACATGTATGGTGTAAATTTTGTTACCTAAATGTACACCCAAAACCCTGCTGTCAAACTGAAATTAAGATTTAAATTACAGGTGGACAAAGTTATGACTGCTTCCCCAACAGATATAAATATGCAGGAAACTGCCAGTGAACACCTGATATAATCCGCAACATGAGATTTCCAGCAATGTGGTATGTGTGACCAGCAAAGCCTCAGATCAGCCAGCACATGTGCACAGTCTGATCATCAGAGCCTTTTCTATTCGTTTGAATATTCTAGGAGTGTTAAGCTGCTGACTGAACATCATTTGGAGTTTCAAAGGAGACTGCACAGGCTCATCTGAGTCTACACATGTCAAAATGCCACATTGTTGGAGATCACATGTTGCGGTTTATTATTATTATATATGTAGTCCTATTGCAATCAGAACTGTGACAACCACATATTTTTTTATTTCTTGCAATTAAAAAAAGCACAAATATGGATACTTAGCAGTGTCAGAATATGGAATTTTAAATGTCTAATACCTGATCTCGGTGGAATTTTTGTAATTTTAGATCTGAAAGGCAGAGTGAATTTAAAAGGGGTAGCAGCATTATGACCACCTATATATTTCTCATTTATATTTGTACAGTCTAATGTCAAGCATCAATCATTTTAAAATGAGTGATGTTTGCTGGACATGTACTCTTTTTTGTCTTGCTGTGTTGAATTTTAATCTGCACCATTGGCACATCGAAATGTCATGATTTCAAGATTAATAAAGTCAACATTCTTACAACCTTTGTACGAGCAAATCCATGAAATAATGGTATTTGTCACAAAGTCTAGACAACCAATGTTTGTTTTGTTCCTTTACGTCCCAAGTCAACAGCTATGGTCATGGCGGGACGGTCAGTTCACCTAACCACACTTTTTCCTGGGCAAGCTTGAACAAGCAGTTAACCAGTACTTCGTGCACATACTTTCGCTTGTAACTGACAACAACCCTTCTTGAATGATTCAGCAGAAGGGACAACCAATGGAGGCTTTAATTAGACAAAATTTGAACTCGGCTTAACTTTCATGGGATAACACGCAGATCAAATACTTCAGTGGGCCCCCCATTAAGGTCATGAAGATTTCACCACATGTTTACCTCAATGCAATATGGGCCAAATTGAACGGTTCAGTCTCGTTCCAAAGTCAAGGTCAGAGGTCAAATTTCACACACATTTATGTCAGATCCATATCCTGAACACCTGATAGGATTCTGAAGATTTCACAAACACGTTTACCTCAAATAAGGTCCAAACTGACAGTTCTTCACAGCACAGTCAAGGTTATAGCAGTAGGTCAAAGGTCACATGTATCTGGGTGAAAGTTCAAAATTTCAAAAATCCTGAACTTTACAAAACTCCAATCTTAAACTTGCAGTATGCCCTCTAAATATTCACAATTTGGAAGTTTATATGGTCAATTTCTTTGGACAGACCAAATATAAATCAAGGAACCTATTATAATCTGCCTAATTTCACATTTTGGGGCTGACTTTCTCTGGAATTTTTGTCTAAACCTCTGGTCCAATTCTAAAACTGTTTCTCACAATCTTCAAATCTTGATGCGGTGAGCGGTTTCAAGACAAGGTCAGGCCAGGAGGTTAAAAGTAACAAGCAGAATTTGTGACTGGTCCATATCTTCTGAACCCCTAGTCAAAATTCTGTTTCACATATCCACCTGAATGATATCATGTGCAGAACTAGGCTTTCTGTTCCTTGGTGAGACCAGAGGTAACATACAGAATTTGTTTCCACTCCAAATTCACTAACGTCTTTGGTGCAATTCTTATCCCACACAAGAGTCACACACCCTTTGTATTGTATGGTCCCAGAAACGATAGTTTTCTTTTTTATCAGTTATCTCTCATATTAACTGCATTGTTGCGCCTTGCCTGATAAACATTGTCTATCTCACAGCATGTGCCTTTATCAGGTCATGATGATGTTGCACATTTTGAATGACGTCGCTAATGACACTGAATCAACACAAAAATAAAAAATTACGTCATAATCGCTAGTTTGAAGAGATAAACAATGGGTAAATACCAGGTTCGCATCTTTTGATATCGAGTTTAACAGGCTCGGCTTTAAGAACACGTGTTGAATCGCTCAGCATGCCATGTGATGTCAACAAGCATTATCAAAGCCTTGCCTGGTAAACTTGATAGCAAGACACTTGCCTAGTATTCTCTATATATCCACCTTGATTAGGTGGCGATATTTCAAGTACAATCATCTCACAGATTCTGAAGACACATGCTGATTCAGATTTTCAACGGTGCAAGGGAAAAAGCTACGGTAAATTAATAGTCATCTGACTAATCTCTGAAAGTAGAAATCTGTTGAAACTTCAAGGAGTGTTGGGATCTTGTTCCTGTAAGATGTGGTTAAATATAAGGTAGTTGGTGACTGGTTTGTCCACAAGGGTAAGTACGATTTTGAATAGCATGTTTAGTTGGGTGTTTGGTACACCAAGATTCTAGAGACTCGTATTCAAGCTGTTCGAGCACACTGTTGAACAATACTATTGGCCTCGTCATAGAGAAGTAGTCTTCCGAATTTGTTTCCTCATTGCTGACTGCAGCATAGGAATCCAAGAGTGCTGTTTGTTTTCATGATTGGTCCTTGTCAGGTTTGCACCTTGTGGAGTCTTCCATTTCCAAAGTATGGCCCTTCAGTGAACACATTTTCTGGGTGGAATAATGCAACTAAAAGACCTTTTAGCCACAATCAATCAAATAGAAATTTGAGTCGATAAATATGAGCAATAATTAGTAAATAACAAACTAGATATTGTGTTTATGAAACACTGTGACCACAACCATGTGCTTGTCCATCAGCATGATCTCACCAGGTAATCTACTTACCATCCTCTATGAACTGACCAAATCTGAGGCTACTAGTTGTAATGGTTTTCGAGATTATCTTTATTACAAGTTTTCTATGTGCAAATTAGCAAAGCGAAAAAACCCGTAAAACTGCAATGGGCAACAACTCGAAAAAAAAATAAAACAACCCTCTTAAATTTTCATAAGGTAATCTACTTATTATCCTCTATCAGCCGTCCAAGTTTGAAGCTCCTAGCTGTAATAGTTTTTGAGATATCAAGGTTTCTATGTCCAAATTTTCAAAGGGCAATAACTCAAAAAATTAAAACCTTTTTTTAAATTTTCACCAGCTCATCATCCTCTATCTGCTGACTAAGTTTGAAGCTCCTAGCTGTTATACTTTTTGAGATATCTTGATTACAAAATTTAATAGGGGCAAAACTCCACAAAGGGAGATAATTTGGACTAAAAAAAAATATGTCAACTCTTTTTGATGACAAATCTTTTTATAAAATTTCGAAACTGTAACTTAATTTTTGTAACAGACGCCCAAACGGATGGACAAGCCCAAAGCAATATGCCCCTTCAAATTTTTCAAAATGCATCCTGTTTAATTTTTCATGCTTTTTTTGTCATTGCTGATTTTTTCAAAATCAGAATACCATCATCGTGTCAAATAGAACGGTCCAGATCAGGCATGATGTTTTGTCAGGCCAGATCTTTGTCCAAACTGTTTGCAAAAGTTATCAGCAGACGACACAGGGAGATGAAGAGATAATGGTACAATCATTTAAATGTTTCATACCAAAAAGAGATGTTTGAAGCAGCTCAAAAGATTTTGGTACGTATCACATACCATATGCATCAAGATCCTTAAACCCTTTTGAAGACCTGAAACCCCCTAAATGGATACTTTGGCAAAGATGAAATGCCGCATTTTCATTTCATCACAGTCTGAACTGTTTACTAAGACAAAATTGATCACCAGAGAAATACTATTAGAAAAACCCTCATACAATGGACCATTCTGACTTTATTGTATGGAAAATTCCATTGGTGCTTAAAGGGGCTAGATGCCTGAAATTTTAAATCAGCAATCTTTGTATGTGTAAGAAGTGATGGCTCTGGCCAGATTAACCCATTTAAGCCTGGCGTCTTTTTTGTGGGACATTAGACGGACGCTGCAAAACACGTCGTCTGATCAGGGTATCCACTGTTTACTTACAGAAAGTTCTAATAGAAGTTTGATAAAAATTAAAAATACAACCGAACAACCCGTAAAATGGAAATGGGCTGGTCCAAATGGGAAATTCCATTCGGCTTAAATGGGTTTAGTAGCTATGTAGGCTTGTCTGAGCCTTTGCTCCTCTTAAATGGAATATGGTATGTACCATAATCTCGTGCTGGCTCATTAATTCTATTCTTCTTTTAAAAAGAACAAGTTACATTTATGACCATATTTGGGCGGGTGGGGGGGGGGGGGGGAAAGACATAGAGTTATAAGACATTTTTGCCTCGTTAAAAATTTGCCACTAGGGCATGATTTACCAACATCAGTAAACAGCTTGATTTCAAAGTTTCGCAAAAATAAAACCCTTGCGAAAATTTCCATGGATAAAGTGATCAAATAGGCTTTCTCACAAGATGTGGTATCCTGGTTCAGGTGTAGTACTTGATTGTATCGTTTCCTGATCTTTGCAGTCTTTCTTACTATTACAGATTGTAAAGCATGATAAACATTTGTTTATAGTTCAACTTTTTTAATCATTGTTTGCATATGCATATAGATAATTATTTTTCAATGTGTTCTATAACAAGGAAAAAATCTTAAAAATTCAAATATCATGTACAGTAAAACCTGTATTAAGTGGCCACTCAAAAATAGACAAAACAAATTAATCACAAATGGTAGCTAAATGAAGGTCGAAAGTATTTTGCAGAATGCTCCCATTTGGAGCGTTCTGCAATACTTTTGACCTGTATTAAGCGATAATTGGTATGAAAAACCAATTTTTGGTCTTCTTTTTGAGTTGCCACTTAAGACAGGTTTTACTGTATGCACCACATCTGCCCAATTCTGTGGAAAGTCAGCCTCAAATCCTGAATGCGATTGATTGATTTGATTCTTTACGTCCCATCAACAATCAGTCAGCTAAACAGGGACGGGGTCTTCCTTGGTTGAGCCAGTACTAAGCTAGGATAAATGTGTTTTGCTCAAGGACCACAACACAGTGACGCCTGTGAGGCTCAACCCGCAGCCACTCGGTCTCAAGTCAAGCGCTCTACCACTGAGCCTCTGCGCTCCTAAAATCCTGAATTCAGTAATATTTTGTTTTATTTGTTAGGTTATATTACATCCCAGTCAACAATTTGTCAGTCATGTTGGGACCGGTCTTCCTGGGTTGAACCAGTACTAAGCAGAAGACAAAGTGTCCTTCTCAAGGACACAACGCATTGCCTCCAATGAAGCATAAACTTCAGGAATAATGTTGAAAACTTTCACCCAGGACAAAATGTGGCTATTGACAGAGATGCCAACCCTAAATGTCACTCTTCAGGAATATGAAAGTCTTTTTTCAGGGATTTGGGGACATTCTCCGGAATGCCACATATTTTGCCATAAATGTTGTAAATAATAATACAAAATGCACTCACACAAGTTTTTTGTAAGACAAGCTTCAATACCCCCTTACAGTAACCACTTCCTCCCTCCCAAATACATAGCTGAGAGCTTTACTACAACTTCAAGCATAATATTCTCCAGCCTTCAATTGGCCAAAGATTGGTATAATCCGCTGCATTTCTGCATACACACAATGTTTTATTGCCGGGGGAATCCATTTTGGATTTGTATAACAGACGGGTTGTCAGACATGCAATTTTTTTCCCCGGTAAAGAAACATTTTTCGAATAAATAACGCGCAAACCAGTCTGTATTTTATTTTACTATTAGTGATCAGGTATAACCAGTGTTAAGGTATGCTTAGTAAAATCCCGAGACTACCTACTTATCTTTCAGAACAAATAGCTTGGTACTTTGTTTGAATCTTTGTTTGCATAAATATTATGTATTCACATGGGTGAAAGTTCAACTCCCTTAAATTTTATCTGGTACCGTTTTAATATCCTTATTTGTCGGAAATTTGTCGTCTGAAATTGTAATGCGGAAATCAGCCTTAAATCGGTATGGTTCCGCAAAAATAGGAATGGTTGGCATCTCTGTATTGATGATGGTTCATGCAAATTATTAAAATGGTACCCCACTAGATAGTTGTTTTGCAGAGGATAAAGTGTCTTGCTCAAGGACACAACGCAGTGCCTCCGGTGAGGCTCGAACCCTCAGCCCCTCTATTTTGAGTGAAGCACTCTACCACTGAGCCACTAGATAGGTTTACATGCAAAGAAAGACAAAGCATATGCGATAGGAACTATCATATCTTGGATGGATTCATACACAGATAAGAATGGGTAACTAAAATTTCAATTTTCTTATATCTTAAGGCCATTTCACATACACACCGAAACCGAACCGAAAAAATAAAATGCCTTACACCCTATGAGCGCTTTCACATATGCGCCGAAACCGAACCGAAACCGAACGGAAAACGTGCACGAATTTGATTTTATATTTTTCGGTTTCGGTGGCCGAATTTCAGCAAATACGACAGGTAATTTTGATAAAATCTGCACATACTCAACCACGTGCGTTGTAAATGACTTAGTGATCATCAAAGCCATTGATGGATTGTCCAGCGAGACAATTGTGCGATAATTTACAAACACAATACTATTGACTACAGAATTTTGTGGGACAATACCTAGAGCGACTATAAAGACCACGAACTTAATGCAGTGACATGGAACAATTTGTATTTTAAAGGTATTTCTGCTATCTGAGAGGGAAATTAGTCCAAATTATACAGGCATTTTCCTACATTTCGTCCACGGATTGGGTGCATATGTGAAAGGTCTGCCGAAAACGAAACGATGCAATTCGGTGGCCGTTACGGTTTCGGTTCGGTGTATATGTGAAACAGCCCTTAACCAAAACAAATGCTGTGGATACTCAAAAGAACCGTCTCAATGAGACGGTTCTTTTGAGCATCCAAAGCACATATTTAAACTCATTGATCTGGACATATTGCATTTGGTAGACCAGAATTAACCTGGGTCATGCTTAAGTAAATCCCAAGACTACCTTCTTATCTTTTAAAACAAATAGCTTGGTATTTCATGTGATTCTTTGTTTGCATAAATATTATGCATTATGTATTCACAAGGGTGAAAGTTCAAAATTTCCAAAATCCAGAACTTTTTAAAATCAAATTTTTTAAACTTGTATATATCAACAATTCCAAGTTTAAATGGCCAATTGTCTTTAGATAAACTGAAATTAAATCAAAGAAGCCATAAGAATCTGCCTAATTAAAGATTTTGAGGCTGATTTTCTGTCGAAAGTCAGCCTCAAAATCCTGAATTCAGGAATAATCCTGAAAGCTTTCACCCATGTATTGATAACAACCAAGTTCAAGATGTCCTATGAAAGCACAATAAGTGTTATATACTGATTTGAACATGTGGAACTCTGACAATTCTTCGTGAGAACACAATTTAATAATAAATTATTTCATTCGTTGCACAACGACTGCGTTTAATAATTTAGCTTGTTCTATTGTCTCTGATTCGTTTGTTAACTCTCTGTTTGGAAATGTTGTCTGGAGAACAAAGTTGGCACCTATATACTGTGGCCTCGATCTGAGAAGATTGGTTAAAGAAATATCTTTTGACTTGTCTAGAAAACTTATTATAATGTAAACAATCAATATTAAGAGGTTTATTTTGTTTGTTTAATTTGATTCTTTACGTCCAATCAACAGTTTAATTTGATTCTTTACGTCCAATCAACAATCTTTCAGTTAAACACGGACTGGTCTTCCTGGGTTGAACCAGTACTAAGCTAGGATAAATGTGTCTTGCTCTATGACCATAAAGCAGTGATGCCGGTGAGGCTCGAGCCTGCGGCCCCTAGGTCTCGAGTCACGCACTCTACCACTGAGCCACTGCGCTCCCTGATTAAAAGGTTTAAATTGAAATAATGAGGTCCAAAAATCTTTAACATAAAAATTCTAAGTCTGTGACTTTGACATAATCTAGGAGGGTGGGTATGGTATTATCCAACTGTTTGGTCACTGTACCGCCATGTGGTTTTCTAACTAACAGAGTTAGAAACCAGCTGGGGGCATGGCTAAACAGTGACCTAATACTTGAATAATACAGCACAAAACTTTGAATGAGTATAAATCATCGTACCAAACATGAACTCAATCTGTTGTAGGATTTGCGAACGATGAGGTCCTAAAAACTCTAGCATAAAACATTAACATGAAAATTCTAAGCCTGTGACCTTGACATTGAGATGACCTTCAAGGTGGAGATGGGAGTTGTTTGCAAATTGTGAGGTCTTAAACACTAACACAAACCTTATACATTTGCGGACGCCCACGTCGGGGGTAGTATTCTCTTTGAACATCATTCAGGCGGGCTAGACACTGCGACATTATCTATAACTTTTCAAAATATGAACTAAATCCATAATATGGGTTTAAAGTTATGAGGCCTTAAATAAAATACATTACAATTTTTTCAGAGACTTTGAAGTTCAGCCCCACCTTGGGGTATGTACTAAGGGTTCAAAGCAACAACAGCATAATTATAGACCATGCATGCATTTTGAAATAATAAATACTTGAAATCACCAGTAGCCCGAAAACTAGCTGTCGGACACACAAGTTTCTGACAGCTAGTTTTCTGGCTACTGGTGGTTGTGTGTCAGACAGCTAGTTTTCTGGCTACTGGTGGTTTCGTCATATTATTTCACAAAATTCCATTATTTTTTCATGATTATTCAGTTGTTGTTTTTTTTCAAATTCCATGACTTTTTCATGCTTGGAACTTTTTTTTACTGATTTTCCAGGTTTTCCATGATTTCCAGAGCTTGCTGGAACCCTGGTACTTCCTACAGGCAGGCTAAATCATCATCATCATCATCATCATCATCATCATCATCATCATCATCATCATCATCATCATTATCATCATCATCATCATCATCATCAAGTTTTGATTAACATGCAGGGGTAGGAGCATCATCCACATCAGTGGACCTCTCTCAGTGGGCAGATCTCCAGGTAACTGGCTAGCTACACACAGAGCAGATCTTACCTTAGTAAGGACAGCCATTTGTGGCAAAGTTTTATGGTAGGAAGCTTTCTTTTCACAATCTCTGACACTTTCAGCACTTGGGCTGTGTGCTCCATTGTTAAAACCATGAATTACAGAATAAGTAGTGCTTTTCTGCTGGACCACTGCAAAGTACAGCACCGGGAAGTTGCTCTTAACTCCCACTGTGAAGCTACTGTCACCCAGGTTGTGACAGGCTAGTTTCTGGCATAGCTGCTACTTTCTAGTTTTGTGTAAAGGCCTACAGAAAACTTCTAGATGGATACCCACCCAGGTTAATGAACCCCATCTACCTACATGCTTCAGGTGGTACTGGCTTACATGGTTACCAGTAGATTTGTCTTGAGAAAAAGACCAAACTGGTCCTAACCACAAGACCAGACCCCCAGATAAGAGTGTGTAACAGAAAACTATTTTCTTATTTCTCAACCAAAACATATATTGTGGGTACTCAAAAGAACCGTCTCAATGAGATGGTTCTTTTGAGCACACAAAACACATGTTTAAACTGATGGATAAAGAAATAATCACACTTTCAAGCTGACATTTCTTGCTTAACTGGCTCTATGAAGACCAATCTGGACCCGACTGATTAAACATGAAAAGGATACGAGGTAATATGTCTTCTAATATCTTCCACTTTGTGCGTATGGTTGAATTTCTGCACCAACCTGTAAACAACATAAAACTTGTCATCTGACAGCTGGACTTACAGTAAAACATGTGTAAAACAACCACTCAAAAATAGACAAAACAAAGATCTAAATGACAAAAGGTAGCTTAATGAAGGTCCAAAGTATTGCAGACTGCTCCTCTCGGAGCAGTCTGCAATACTTTTAACCTGCATTAAGTGATAATCAGTCTTGAAAACAATTTTTTTTGTCTTTTTGAGAGTGGCCATTTTACACAGGTTTTACTGTGCTCAAACTTTAGAAAGCAGTTTAATCTAGGACTTCAGTGTTATTCCATCATTTGATAGCTAAGTATGCAAGGTACAGTAAATGATCTTAAATTTTGGACACTATTTGCACGTCAAAATGACCTTGACTAACAGTGCAGACCCAGATCAGACTGCTTCTCAAGTAGAAGTCTGAGCATGATCTTCTCTGTTTGCTATTCCGACAAACATTTTATGAATTCCAGATCTGAAAACTGACAATTTATTTGCGATTGGAAAGAGAAAAGTGAAATTTTAGAACATTTACCATACTTTTTTTCATTTTTGAAGTTGGCAACATAACTTTAGCTCAAAGGATTTCTTTTTCTTTTTGTACCATCAAAACACTAATTCTTTTTTTTAAAACCCTTTTCCTGCTGAATAAATGAAGCCATAAAGCGCCACCTATTATTTGCAGCAGACAACAATTTTAAATTTTGCTGCTTTTCCAAAAATAGCAAATAAGGCATGATATGTCATGCCAATCATCTGTTACATATTAAAAATTGTGACGAAAAGTCTGCTTTCATCTATTTGAAACTTTTATTTTGAATGTTTGTCTACTTGCACATCGTCAGGTGGCTCAAAAAATGATAACAGTATAAACTTGCCATTAGTGGCTTCCTTTAGCGGTCATTACTTCTCTTGAGAAACATGTGTTTTCAGAAAAATTTATTCTGGAAACATCACTGTATGGGAGTTAGGCTACTGGTAAAAATTTATTCACTCACCCTGCAGGACTAGTGCCACCCACCCTTATGACATTATCACTACATGTACTTGGATCATCTACATCATCTGTATTTGCTCTTTTATTTCATCTTTGCTATAGGATAAAATGTATTTTACATGTCAGAAAATGCACTCGACCATATGGGCGAGCTTGGTAGGTACCTACTCGTCCGAAACCGCAGTTTAATTCTATGGGTGGTTGGCATATGAACCTTTCTGATTACATGGGTGGTTGGAAATTTAATTCCATGGGTGGTGGGGTAAAAAAAGAGTGCCATCCCCCCACACCCCCAAGTATTTTATTCTGGAATAGCCCTTAGTTTAAACATATGATTTTGGTACTCAATATCCACAAGTATCCACAATAAAATTGTTGTGCCTTTATTTGGTGCAGTATATGTAGATTTAATTTTCAAGGACTTTTCAAGAAAGCCCTCTAAATCCAAGTATTTTTCAAGCCTGTGGGAATGCTGTAAGACATTTTTGCTGCTAGAATGAGATACAGACCTTGAGCCATCTGCTAATCGTATCTGTATACTCGTGGTTGGTTTGGAATCATCTGTATGAACACTAGAGGAACCTTCTGAAGGTGGCTGAGACACAGTACTCGAGGCACCAACCACTCGTGGAACTGGGCTACAAGCAAAATTAGCAAGAGAAATAGTTTTTATAGAAGAAAAAGCTGGAGCACTGATAAATGAGCTGTGACATGAGATTTCCAACATAGTGATATGTGCCACCAGCAATGGCTCGGACCAGCCTGTGCATACACGCAGTCTGATCAGAGCCTTTGCTAGTCACTTAAATATTCTACAACTGTTAAGCTACTGATCGAATATCATTTGGACTTTCTAAGCTTAAAAGGAGGCTGCAGAGGCTCATCCGAGTCTACACTTATCAAAATGCCACATTGTTGGAAATCATGTCATGGCTCAAATAAATGTCTTTCCCTAACCAAGGATGCAAGTCACTCACAACTGCAGCAGACAACATATCGGTGGATCCAGAAAACTCCGTCAGGGGGGATCCTGACAACTTTTTCTTTTAGTCATCTACGTACACGTATTTCACAGAAACCAGTACGAACCTCCCTTGAGACGGGGGGTCCATAACAGTATTTCTATGGAAACCTATAGCTATTTTTGATTTTCCATGGGGGTGGGGGGTCCGGACCCCCTGTGTACCCCCCTTTGGATATCCCCTTGCTTGATTTTCAGGGAAAATAAGGCTTGCAGGCTGGGAGGATTCACAAGAAATGTCAAGTCTTATTTGGTTTCTTAAAGCAGTTAACCAGTACTTTGTGCATACACTTGTAATTTCTGACAACAACCCATCTTGAATCAGCAGAAGGAGGAGAATGGACGTAGGAATTATTTCATGGTATCAGTATGTTTGTCTTGGTCTACATTGTAATTACATACAGTGAGCTAGGTCATGAGGAAACCTTATCATCCACTGCTTAGTTCAACCCAGGAAGACATCCCAACTTGACTGATGAATTATTGACTGGGATGTAAAGGATCAAAACAAAAACTTTATTATTAAGCTTTATGCTACATGTGAACAATGTAGTTCCAAATCAGGCCCGAAATGTTGACGGGCCTGATCTGGGTCCAATCTGTTTTGCAAAGGTTAAGCAGAAAAGACAGTAGTAGGCAATGTGTAAATTCCAGAGCATATACAATATTAAAGCAATCAAACTTACCGAGTATGCAGAGAATTAAACATATACTGAAGGACTTTAGAAACGCACCACCTGCTAAAATGCTAATTTATTGTCAAAATGTAATATTTTAATCATGTGAAAAACGAAATTGAGAAGTCCCTTCATTTTAGCTTGCATTCAATAAGAAAATCGAAACGCTGTGAATTATGGTTGCCGTGATTTCGCGATTATTCTGAGACATCCCAAATTTAAAAAGTCACAGAGTATCAATACCTTCCATAATGAGCGCAATTTTTTTTTGAACCGATGTTTGTTCTCAAAGCACAAGGAAAGACAAAATCAAATCATGAAGTTTTAGGCCTCTGGTAAGTTCATTTCGTCTAGGTGACGTCATCATTTTTTTTTTGACGTCATTAGCTGTTTATTTCCTAAGGGTCAGGAAAAATCAAATTTTTTAGTGCCACAAGACACTCCGCAACCCGTTGGGTAGAAAACAAAAGTATAGCGACATGCGCGAACGTCATCCGCCTGTTATTGCTGTTTGAAAACTTTAGTCTGACGCTGCGACTGGGAGTGTGATTAAAATATTATTTCCGATTATTTCTGAAATTTTTCTTGTTTTTTGGTTGGTTAAGACATCTGGCTACCAGCTCAAAGTGTTTGCTTTTAAATTAAACTAATTGCACAGTTGTCAGACGACAATTGTTGAAAAACACTAACGTCAGTGTTAAGTCAGAGTGAACCGCATGAGCAAATCGAAATTATGGCAAATCATGGTCCATTGTGTAAGCGGATAAAAAATGATAAAGAAAACATCCTCAAACCAATCATCTGGAAGAGACAGTGAATATATAACTGGTGCGTTTCTAAAGTCCTTCAGTATACTTTAAAAATTGGCTTCTAAAAGCCATGTCAAGGCCCATTTGTTTTGGGTGTTTGCTCAAAAGAAACGCCTCCGTGACTTTTTTAGCTGACCGTTCAAAGGTGGTGCTTCTTTTGTGGATCCTTTTTGTTATTTATGTTTCATGTTTATCTTTGATATGCTGTCTTGTCTGTTCCTTACAGCCTTGTGGTCACCTGCTGGGAAATGACTGGCCTCTTGGCTCTCTTGTGTTTTCTGGTGTTTATGTCTCTTTCAATATGGTGTTCCTGGCCAGGTATGGTACTTGATGTATGGATTCCTGATCTTTGTCTTCCTCTCTACTTTGTTAGTAACTCCACTATACCCTTTTCAAGATCAAGCTGAATTTCAAGGACTTTTCAAGAAAGCCCTCAATATTAAAATATTTTTCAAGTACAGACAAATCTCGAAACTTTGAAGTCCTAGGGACTAGAGGTCCTATTTTGAAGTATTGAAAGTTTCATAGAGGTAGACACATAGGGCCAGTTAAGCAAAAAGATATTGCGAAGAATTGAGATTCTTTTCTTATTCATCAGTTTAAACATGATTTATGGGTGCTTAAAAGAACTGTCTCATCAAGACGGTTCTTTTGAGTATCCACAACATATGTTTTGGTTGATGAAGTCAGCTCCTACTCCCTTCTCTCAATGCTAGGTATCCAGGACCTGGATGTGGTGCTACGCACCAGTAGGATGAGATAGTTTGGACATGTAGAGCGCAGCACAGGCTGGATTGTTAAAGTACACAGTCTAAATGTTGTTGCACAGAAGAGACCAGGCAGGCTGAAGAAAACCTGGGATGAAGTGTAAGTGGATGACAGAAAGAAGCTTGGAATGGATTCTGCTGATCCTCAGAACCGTTCTGAGTGGAGAGGACGCCTTAGAAGAAGACTTGTCAAACAAGCCCAACCCTCAGTAGAGGAAAATAGGCTTTAAATTGGATATGATGAAAAGAAATAAGAAAAATAATTTTCAGTTAAAGCTCAACATATCCACTTTGTGTTCAATATAACATATTGGATTCAAAATATAGGGTGTATTTCTGAATATGCAATGTTTTGTGGTACTTAAAAGACCCAGTCTCACTGAGATGTTTCTTTTATGTGTATTCAAAAGTAATTTTGTAATGTTTAGGGGAGAATAACTTTTTGGTTACAGTCATGTCCTCTAATATTGCACACTAGCCCAAGTGACATTTAATCAGATAAAATCTTTTTTTGATATTTAATATCAGGTTGCTTTTGGAAAGAGAAAAAACAGCAAAAGATTTTCACTTTAAGCTTTCATTGCTGAGCAGGGGCGGATTTTGGCAAAATTTTGCAAATGTTGTAAAAAAATTTCAGACCTTAATTTCAAATGACCCAGACTTCAAATTATTTATTTTGAATCAAGTTTTTGCTGAAGTAAATTGTTGAGAACAATCTGGTATTAATTTCCCTGGTATAGTTTGTAAAAACAATTCATTAAAGAGAAGTTGAAATTTTGCAGAAAATGCGCAATGTTAAAAGACTATTTTTGTTATCCTAAAAAAATATATATAACTCCAAAAAATAATTAATATTATCAGTTTTTTCTCAATTAACTTGTTTTTGGTGTGAAAATGATATGTCTAGGGGAGACGATTCTTTTATGCACTAAAATCATATATTTTTATAGACAGTTATTAAAAAAGTTCATAAATTGGCCCTATTCTCTGAATCCAGTGTGTCCCAAAATGTATATTTAATTAGCATGTATTTCAAAAAATCAGAGTTCTAATTTTCAAGGTTTTACTGTATGCGCTAACTCTATTGTGTAAAACTAATGTAGTTCTGAAATAGCATTACCTTCCTAGTGTGTGTCCCTCTCCAGTGAAAGCTTTTCTTGGCACCTTTGGTTTGACGTAATCTTCATTTCTATGATCTTCCATGTTGAGATTAACCTCCCCTCCCTTTGCTTCTCGTATCAATTCTCTAGGTACTTGCCTGAAACAAGTTATCCAACAGATTTAAAAGTTAACATTATTTGTAATGATTTTTTAAAAAAAATGAATATACATCTTATGATCTTTTATCTTATTAATATTAAATCCTGGATGGCTCATCTAAGCCCTGGCTCATGAGAGTTAATGTTTCAAAACAAATCTGTTGTTAGCTCTTTTGACAGCTCTGGGGGCCATTTTGTTCGGTGTAGCAGAACCATTTGTGCAATTTTGGTAGAAGGCATCATGAGGAACATTCATCTGAAATTGTTTTAAATTTTGACCAGCATTTCAATTAAAGATGCACACACAATATAAGATGAAGACTGATCACAATAACTCACCTTGAGCCTTCGGCACTAGCTAACCTCTGGTGAGCTAAAAAGTAACACTTCCTATTGGGCAAGCAAATGGCAACTTCCACTCACCCTTATCTAACCACAACTTGTAAATAGAGTGGACATTCAAGCCTTGAGAAGTTAATAGTAAATGAAAAACAGCTGGGCATCAGTGCCATACCATAATTTCTTCTGAAAATGGGTGTATAAAAACCTACCCTTTAGAAATGGAATCTAAAAATTCTCTGTTTTCATCTGCTTTAAAATCTCTGAGTGGACCATCATCAACACTGAAGCCATTCTTCCATAACTTCAGTACACAGTCTACCTGAATGTACAAACATATTAAGTACGATTTGACAGTGTATGTTTTAGTAGTCACTGGGCTGGGAGTAATTTGGTCTATGAAAGGATACAGGTCACTGAGGTGTACCACTTGAATACTGGTTACTCACAACTTTAATGTATACACAATTTGAGGTGAAGCATGCAACTAGAATTTGAGGTGAAGCATACAAATGCAAATAAAATTGAAGTGAAGCATACAAATGCAAACAGAATTTCAGTTAAGCATACAAATGCAAGTATAATTGAAGTTAAGCAAACAAATGCGAATAGAATTTCAGGTGAAGCATACCAACGCAAGCATAATTGAAGTGAAGCATAAAAATGCAAATAGAATTTCAGTTGAAGCATGCAATTGCAAGTAGAATTTAGATGAAGCACACAAATGCAATTAGAGTTGATTCATTGTTGAATGTTACATTGTGGGATTCTGTAATTGTTCTATGCTTTGCTGTGCATTTCTTTGTGTCCATTCTAATTTTGCAATCATCTCGATGGGGAGGAGAGAGCTGGTTGCTTTGCTTAGTTTGTCCTCCTGGTGTCTCGTGATTGTTGTGTGGCTCTTCCTCACTATGCCATGGGTTTGTCTGCAGTCTGTGATTGTGGTATTTACTGATCAGACTCACTATTTTTTAGGTGATGCATACAAAATGTAATATTTAAGGTGTTGCAAACAAAAGCTATTAGAATTTGTGGTGAAGCATACAAGTGCAAATAGAAGTTGCAAATATAACTTTCTCCTGGGAGACTTTAGAGTTGGGTTAACTATGGTAAAGTTCGCAACTGGGTTAACTATGGTAAAGTTCGAAACTATGTAACTTCACTATGATTGTGTGCTTAATATAGGTAGATTATTTTTTGCACACATGATGCTGATGAACAAGTTGACTTGGATACTCAGAAACAAACTTGTTTTAATATTTTATAGCTCCATATTGTCAGAAAAAATAAGAAAAACAATACAAATGTTAGAGACAAAATGAAAGATACATATATTTTGCTCAAAAGTTTTAAAATAATTCTCACTTTGAGGCTATAAACGTTTTTGAGTAGTGGGCAAAATAGCTTGGTAGGCAGGAGAAGCAACAAGTTTTCTATTATTACAACCACGCAACTAGCAATTTTGCAATATACTCCCATGAAACATCTCAAGATTAGCTGCCAGAAGCATAAAATAGACAGTCTATTATTGTCATCAAGGTGCATGACATTTTACATGAAAAGTTGTTCCATTTCTACATGCTCATTTCTTTGATTAAAAGGTAAGTGGTTGAGAATTTGTTAAAAAAAGGCTTATGGTGAAAAACTCATTTATTGAAAAGACATATGTTGTGGGTACACATAGGAATTGCCTCATAGAGGTGATTCCAATGTGTACCTACAACATATGTTACTGAAAAAAAGGAAGAAAACTATTTGGAAATTTACATTTTCCAAGTATCATGTCCATTGTCTTTACCTCTTTTGAACATCCCAAACTGCCAATCAGTTTTAAAATTCCTGTCACTCTACTGCAAAATGTTTATATTTGCATGACAGCTATATCTCCAAATTTGATTTCATGAACTATCTCTTTGCTAACCTGGTAGTTGCATGGTTGTGTTTCAGGCCTTATTGATATATTACTCAGATATTCCAGCAACACATATGAAAGTGACCCCTCATCTGGAATGACAGTTACTTTGACAGTGTACTTATTATTTCCAAAGAAAGTAAGAAAGAGGGCAAAGATCAGAAATCGTTACAATCAACCTACACACATGACCCAGGATACCACTGGGAAAGTGAAACTTCACAATTAGACATCACAAACGAAAGCCTAGAGGCCAGCCCTTTCCCAGCGGGTGACCACAAGGCATCAACAAACAGATGCACACAAAATCATAACAAAAACAAGACAGAAATAACATAAATGATCCCCAAAGGAAGCACGGCCTTTGAACGGTCAGTAAAATATTTTACTGGAGGCTTAAACCACTTTCAAGACTTGTAGCAGTTAAAACTAGATAAAAAGTGGCTGACTCACACACACTGGTGAAGTGAGTATATCATATTTGGGCCTTGATGTGAGAAAAACTGTCTTCTGGGGTTTGCGAACTACAAATGTGCAGACCAGCCAGTGCAGACTGATCAACACTTTTATTATTCTTTTATTGGAGAGTATCATATCAAAACTTGGTACAAGTGAAATTTCACTATTCTAGCTAGACTTTGTAGCTGATCAGACTGGTTTCGGTATGACCTTATTGGAAATCCCAAAGGACCTTCATTAAGCTACCAATTGTTATTAAGATCTTTGTTTTGTCTATTTTGAGTGGCCATTTTACACAGGTTTTATTTTGACAGCTGTGCTTCTAGGGAAACATGTATGCAGAGGTGTATTTACACTATCAGGCCTTTAGATTAGAGTTTGTAACAAATAAATAGTTTTCTTATTTCTCTACCAAAGCATATGTTGTGGGTACTCAAAAGAACCATCTCAATGAGAGGGTTCTTTTGAGCACCCAAAACATGTCTAAACTGACAGGTAAGAAAACATATACAATTTTACGTTAAAAAATATTGCATATCTAAATCTGTGCACTATGAACTGCCATTCTTACTTATCTTAAACAAAGAGTTCTTTAACACAACTAACTTTTTTAGGCCCAGCTGACATGGGTCCTCCTTGTATAACTTCCGTCATTTCAGCCTCAGTTTCACCGAGTCTGTAACCTGATCCCCGGAAAGCTGACTGTCTCTTAGGTCTCTCTGGAGCCTCATCCTCGGCCGCCTCAGCACCATGACTGGAAGTGAAAAGAAATACAGGTCAATCCATTAGTACTTGTCGCGGTATTACACGAGTACGCTTATAGCGTGAATCTGCCTTGTCTCCCAAAATTAAAAAAAAACAAACATTTTTTTTTTGTTTTGTTTTTTGAGAAAAAATCTCTCATCTATCCAAAATATTGTTTACTAAACTACAAATGTGTTGTGACAAGACATTATTATTCACTCTTGGAATAAATAATGCTGCTTAATTAATCTCTTGTTGTAAAAACGCCAGTGAGCAGAGTCTACACAAAAGGTTGACTTGATTTCCACTGGGTAATTTGACAAAAAGATATTGTCGTTTATTGTATCTTTCTGCCCTGTCACTTGTCTGAATGTTTGTCTGAATAGTTTCCTGTAATTGCAGCAATTAAAATCAATAAAGTTGACACCTGCTGAGCTCACAACACAAGCCAATCATCCAATTTTATCTATTCACCTTAGGGCTTTTCCCCATCATTAAAAAATGGTCATTGACCTGTGAAACAACCTTGCTTAATTGAATATTCATTATCCATAACTCAGATTAAAATATTGGCCAATCAACATACAGCTCATTGAAGTTGACCTTTAAGGTCAGTAAGAATTATCCAATCAATATTTATTAGAGTTACTAGACTTTACTGCCAGACGTTCTAGCGGGTATAATGTTTACTATAACACCGCATATACTGTAACACCAATGTGAAGAAATCTTCACAATATTAATTGAAATGCTTGATTTTTGTTTAAAATTTTTGGGTGGGATTTGAATGATGTAACATACAAAGCTTGCGTTTATATAACTATCTGAATAATATACAGTAAGTTTTATTGGAGTTTAAATAAACTCAGAACCAGTCCTCCAAACAAACATTCCCCACCCGAACTGACTAAGGTACAGCTGTTCATGCTTATCAACTCGTTAGTGCGCGCCTCGCCTATATCGCGAATGAGATTGGTAGACCCCAAACAGCGGGTTATAACGGGACTGACCTGTACAATATTCACACTTGGCATGCTGAGTTCAGATGACTGCAGCCATTTTAGAATTAGAATATGCTGTTGCAAGCTCCATGATTATCACATAGATGATGGTGAATATCGTCCCTAGTGGGAGGATTATCACATTGATTTTAGTGAATATCGTCCCAAGTGGGATGGTTATCTCACTGATTTTAGTGAATATCGTCCTTAGTGGGATGGTCAACACATAGATTTTAGTGAACATTGTCCCTTGTGGGAGGATGTCAGTAAATATTGTCCACAGTGGGCTGGCTATCACATGGATGCTAGTTAATATTGTCCCAGCGGGATGGTCATCACATGAATGTTAGTGAATATTGTCCCTACTGTGATGGTAATTAGATGTGAATTTTGTCCATAGTGGGATGGTTATCACATCGATTTTAGTAAATTTTGTTCCTAGTTATTATATGCGCTAGTGGGGCAATACTCATCAACATCCTTGTAAGAACTCTTTTATTATTTTGTTATAATTATTTTATTTCATTTCATTTGTTTATGAATCTTTTTTTTTAATTGTTTGGGTTATTTTTTAAAGAAGTACTAGTCAGATTCTAAACAAAATTATCACAGTTTTTACGTATGGCATCATTGGGCAAATAATGTCAACTAA
This sequence comes from Loripinus fragilis, assembly GCA_964019695.1. Lineage (NCBI taxonomy): Eukaryota > Metazoa > Mollusca > Bivalvia > Lucinida > Lucinidae > Loripinus > Loripinus fragilis. The sequence goes on along the minus strand of OZ026519.1, from coordinate 98,864,034 downwards.
AGTAAGAAGAAACAATGATAACCTGTGAAGGCATCCTTAGACAGGTTCCTGATATCAATTAACCCTTTGTATTCTGATGTCTGCCCCTTTGTTGTTCCCAAACCTAGAAGACAGGTTTCCTCGCATCGAGGCCCATATATATCCATGCCTGTAGACATATATTTTGACCCTAATATAATAGATGCTGACAGATATAACTTTCCAATCAAAAATCCTCATTGATTTACATTTGTTGACTCACTATACATGATGTAGTTTGTAATTGCAGCCTGTCTAGTGTATTTTACAGCCAAGTCAACAATATTTCAGTTATATCATATCATTTCCCCGGATTGAGAAGTAGTTAAATTGGACTGTATTTTCAGGGCTTTTTCAGCAATTTTGGGAAAGGCCCCTGGCCAAAATTGGGAAAAATGATTGACTTAACACCAAAATTGGGAGAAATTAAAAAGGGTACCAAAATATATCCTTGAAATCAAGTAATTTTAGATTGAATTATGCACAAGTGTTTAAGTATCATTCTGATATGGGTCATTGATTCTCATAAGTAGTAGTGGTCTCTAAAAAAGTAAAAAAAAATAATATTTTTTTTTACTTTTCTTTATTTGGGGGAAAAAGGGACATGGTATTGGGGAAAAAAGGTGACTATTTTCGATTGGGAATGGGGCCTAAATTCGGCCCCTAGTGATGGGCAGAAAATCCCCTGATTTTGTACCACTTACTCTTTTGCAGACTTGAATAAATCTTCCACAATGTTCTTTTTCTTCCTTGATGGCCCTAACACTTGTTGACCACTGAAATATGTAAGAAATAAAGCAACAGGCAAGTTGGAGTAAAATTCAGGGACATTTCAAGGACTTTTAAAAGCCTCTCCAACTGTTTTCAAGGACTAAAAATTTATGAAAAACACTGATCTACGTGTTAAAATTCTACTTTAGAAATGCTAGACTGAGATAATGAAGACATTAGCACTGGAATTTTAGTATAAAATTGTTGTGCCTATATTTGGTGCAGCATATGCTAATCTAGGTCTCTATCAACAGTGCTAAGCCCTACATAAAATAGTAGAATTCAAGGACTTTCCCAAGGCTTTTGAGTGATATTCCAGTACTTTTCAAGGCAGAATTAATTTTCAAGGACTTTTCAAGAAAGCCGTCTTAATTCAAGTACTTTTCAAGCCTGTGTGAAACCTGTCATACTTTAGGCAATAGGTTAAGTTTTCTTAGATTTCATTGTTCGTAAGCACAGCCATAGATAACATGCTTTTTCAATCAAAATTGATAAAACATGTACCTTATTTGCTCCACATAACATTCGCTCTGGAAAACTTTAATTTGATTTAATTCTTTACGTCCCAGTCAACAATTTTCAGTTATGTCAGGATGGGTCTTCATCCAATACTAAGTATTGAACCAATACTAAGCAAGAATTAAAGTGTCTTGCTCAAGGACACAACACAGTGATGCTGGTGAGGCTCGAACCCACAACCCCTCGGCAGAGTTGGGGTAACTAAAATTGTAATAGTAATTAATTGTAATTTAATTACATTTTATAAAGTAATTGCATGTAATTGTAATTAAGACATTTCTTTAATTACAGTAATTGAATGTAATTAATTACATGATCAAAAATGGCAGTAATTAGCAATTATTTTCAATTACTTTTTAATTACTTTTCAAATCAGTTATGAACTTCAGTCATCTAAGAATACCATAGATATTTAAAATGCTGCTTAATGGTTCTTGGTCTTTGTAAATGCATATATTATCATTTGCTGTACTCAATATATGAAAAGTTGAATGCAACATGGAACAATGAGAATTGGAACTAGTCATACTAGTATAGACACTAGATAGCATATAACAATATTATACCAGGCCGCGTAGCGCAGTCGGTAATGTGTCTGGCTATAGATGCGTGTCTGACTGCAGATCCAGGGGTCGCGAGTTCGATCCCGGCCCGGTACCATACTTTCGTGGAGATTGATCATGAAATAATTTCTACGGTCATTCTCCTCCCTTCCGCTGATTTATTCAAGAAGGGTTGTTGTCAGTTGCAAGCGAAAATATGTGCACAAATTACTGGTTAACCGCTTGCTCAAGCCTGCCCAGGAAAAAGTGTGGTTAAGTGAACTGACCATCCCACAATGACCATAGCTGTTGACATAGGACGTAAAGCAACAGAAACAAACAAACAAATAACAATTTTACCACAGACACAGACTGTATGTTACCTCTACTATTTTGAAAGCACCCTTTTTATGCATATTCTTTGTTCATCTGCTCATAAAAGATATATCTTTGTGACAACCAACCTTTAATATTTAAGTTACCAAAACAATACAAAAACAAAGAAGGTGTGAAATTCTCAACAATAGTATTTACTCAGACAATAGTATTGGTTTGAGTGAATTGACTCTTTGAAGGCAATTTGTTAAATTTTCACACCTGGGATCAACACACTCATATGCTAAGGTGCATGACACAATCTATCCACTACATTATTTTAGATCCTTAAACTGCTTATTTGCTATCTTCAATATAATAATAATAATACATAGATCCAGATAAAGAAATTTTATGAGTGTAAAATTGTGATTATTTTCTTACCCATCAATTTAAACATGTGTTTTGGGTGCTCAAAAGGACCGTCTAATTGAGACGGTTCTTTTGAGTACCCACAACAAATGTTTTGGATAAGAACTAAAAAAAAAAATTTTTCAATATGCACTCTTATCTGGAGACCTGATAATAATGATAATAATAATAATAATAAAATGTTATTCAGAAAATTAAATTGGATTTCACTCATTCAGTGAACTTGGGACCTATCATTGTTGATATAACAACTTAAAAAAGAAAAACTAAATAAAATAGATATTCCAGTGGGGACGGAAATCGCAACCTCTTGCTTGCAAAGCCAGCATTTCACACGCAAGTAATATTTTAGTTCATCACTATCTGATATTCCTTTTTGTACTTTTTTCCCAACTTTCATGTCTCATACGGCCACACAGATTTCTTATCAACACTTTTTGAGAACAGTTATTCTCTGGCATTTAAGCTAGTCTCACAAAATCATTTCAATGGTTTATCTTCCACATTGTAAGACTTTTCTCAGGCCAATGTGTATTCATTTCATTTAAGTTGCATCACTTGACAATAAAACAAGAAGTCCTAATAATAAAATCAACCTAATAGACATATATTGAATTTAGAATGCCAATGTTACTCAGACTTTTTAAGGAGTTTTAACTCATTTTATATATCTCTGAAATTAAAATCTGATGAAGCTATCTTTGTGGCAGTCAAATGTAATTGTAATGTAATTAATTACATTTGGCAAAGTAATTGTATGTAATTAATTACTTTGCTCAACAGCCATGTAATTGTAATTTAATTGAACAATTTCCAATGTAATTGTAATTAATTAATTACTTTTTCAAAGTAATTGACCCCAAGTCTGCCCCTCGGTCTCAAGTCAAGCACTCTACCACTGAGCCATTGCGCTCTCACTCTGGCGCACTTATCACTGACAACATATTATATTATGCTGAAGCAGAAAATTTAGAAAACTAGAAAAAGTGTCCTGAGAGGCATGTATACCTCCAGCTGTGACCTCTAGCCCCACTCTGTAGCCCAACTCTGGGGCATTGTACCTTACAGTATGAAGTCTCAGAGCAAATGGCAATGCTAAATAGTTGTTCCAATACAATGATTCTATAAAAGAAAAATCACCAAAAAAATCTGAAGATGTCCTAGTTTTGACCTCCAGCCCCACCCTGGGGCATTGACCCAAGCATCTGAAGCTAATTTTTCAATAAATCAGTTACAAATGAATTTTGTTTAATAATTCAGATTGTGAATATCAATATATTCATTAACTAGTATTGCAACTTATTTGTCTATGAATCTAGTATGATATAAAATAACAATTTTGTAGTTTGTTTAGAAAATTTCCCAATTTAGGGGTTTACTGGGCTAATTTAACCAATCTGAAAGATCCGAAATTGCCCAAAAGAATCCATGGCTGTTTTGGTTTGAATGAAATGTAGTAGACTGAGTGAGACCAATGATTTAGGCTCTTTTGTAGATTTAAAGTAGCATTTAATAGCACACTCATCTACGTACTGGCTACCTACCTTCGTTCTGAGCCCCCAGCATAAAATGCCTGTCCCTCTTCTTCACTGCTCGATTCATCAGATTTTTCATCTTGGCGCATACTGTCTATTGTGGCGAACCTGAAATATGACAAACATCAGTGCTCACGATAACAAGACAACATTTTAAAATTTTGTTGCTTTTTAAAAACAACAAAAAACAGGGAATAAGCTAGGGGGTGACTAGGATGAAATAGTCGCCCTAGGGGCCCAAATTTTGCCCTTAATGGGACCAAGTAAGAAGTAAAAAAGTCTCAATAAATATATATATATATTACAATTTTCATTCAGTCACCACATAAAAGCAAGCTGTGGTGACAATCTACTACCACTGCATCTTATTTCTCCTTCCATTTAATGGCAATAGTATGTGTAATGGCTAATTTGCCCTTTCAAATTGACAGAAAATCGCGTAAATTTGCGCTATAACTTCTCCCTTGATCTGACTGTCACTTTTCCCTAATTTTCCTGGAGTGAGCTACTGTCAGGGCCCAGCTTGAACCCTGCAAAAAAGCTTGATATTAATTTTATTTGAATCATCTGAAACATTGATCCTTGTTTGCCTTGAAACTCAGACAAGATATCACAAAATGTGTTGTCTACATTGAAGTTGTGAGTTGCATTTTAAAAGTTTAAAGTTTTGAACTTTTGACATTCATAATTCTAAGATAATCAAAACAAAATAAGAGAGCATATTATTTTTTCAGCCTAATTCAGTGTTTTGAGGCTGATTTTCTATACGGTAAAACCTGTGTAAAATGCCCACTCTCAAAAAGGCAGAAAATTGGTTTTCAAGACCAATTATCGCTTAATGCAGGTCAATACTTTTGACCTTCATTAAGCTACCATTTGTCGTTAAAATCTTTGTTTTGTCTATTTTTGAGAGGGTGTTTTACACAGGTTTTACTGTATATGCCAGTATCCTGAAATCTGTCATCCTGAAGCAAGCTATGGCGAGACTTGAGAGAAGTAGCCTCCCTAATCTGACTCACTTCTCCCTATTTTCAACCAAAGGAGAAGTTTTATTGTATAGAACATTAAAAGGGGATTTCAAATTTCAAAACAAACTTCTCCCTAAGAGCAGCAACACATCTCCATATCTGAGAGCTCAAGCTTGGTCCCCATCATCCATGGAATCAAAAATGATACTCAGGGAACTAAGAGAATGTTTGAATTCTTCCTCTTCCAGTACTGTGCAGGACTCCTCTGGAGTATTCTTGCACATTGAAAATTCAAGAACACATGTACAGAAGTTATAATACGAGGATGGGATCAAAAGTAATGCCACTGGCTAATTTTTACCGCAACTGTTGGGGGGAAGATAAAACCCACGCCTTGTATGTGTTCTCCATTCTCTCACCTTTTAATCAATGTATCAACTGCACATGTAGAGACAATATCTCTCGCGAAATTTACTTTTGCACAAACCCTACTCATAGGCAGTTAAGCAAAATGGTTGGGAGATGCGTTGAAAATGAGATCGAAATCAGGGCTGACATTAAGACTCGCGCATTACTTAGCAGAGGTTCAACAGACATTTATGCTGACAAATGTACTGTTTATGTTAGTAATTCAATGTCATTTTCCACAGTTTGCAGACAGGTTAGGGATTTCAGTGCAGGCATAGGGTCTGTTACAAATGCTCCAAAATATTGTAGATCTAAATCTGCAAGTAGTCCAAAGATTGTTATAAAAAATTATATAGTAAAATCAGATGCAAAGATATACTTCTCAGCAGATTGCGGACATGGTTGGCATTTCAAAAGCATTTGCACTGCGCTTTTGGCGAAATATTTTGAAAATGAAGAAGGAAAGCACTTGGTGGGCCCCACATTTGCTCAATGAGGGGCAAAAATACACGCATGTTAGGACGGCGCAAACTGTTAAAACGATTTCCAAGATATGATCAGAAATTATTTATGAATGTAGTAACATATGATGAGTCATGGATGCACTATTTCGAACTGCATCGAAAAATAAGTAAACGATATGGCTTACCAAAATCCAAGAAGGCCTTGTATTGCCTAAAGGATTACCAGTGTAAAAAAGGTTATGATTGCCATATTTTTCACTCCTAACGGACTAGCAATACAAGTCTCTATACCCAAAGGCAAGTCAATGAATACAAGGTTTTACAGGAACAAAGTTCTTAGAAAATTTGTCAAATTCAACCAAAAATTTTGACCGAAGATAGGCATCGGTGGTATTTATTTGTAACATGACAATGCCTCAAGTCACAAGGCCGAAAGTGTGGCGTCGCTTTTGGAAAGAACGGAGAGTCTTTGTTCTAGAACATTCACCCTATTCCCCTGATCTAGTCCCCTGTGACTTTTTTCTCTTCCCTCGTCTCAAGATAAATCTTGCGGGCAGAAATATACCTCCCGCCAAAAGTTCGGTGTCTCCATATTAAACCTCCTTAGAGGTATACCCCAAAAAGACTATGAGAAAGTCTTCAAGGATTGAATTAAAAATTTGAAAATTTGTGTATCTGTGAAGGGATGGTATTTTGACAATTTGAAATAAACAAAAATGCAATCCCACCTTTAGTTGTCATTTAACATCATTCGTTGCATTACTTTTGATCCCGCCCTCGTATTGGTAACTGATTTTAAATCGGTAAATCAGATTTACCTTGAAGCTGGTTTAGAGAAAACATGTACAAAAGTTATAATATTGGTAACTGATTTACCTTGAAGCAGGTTTAGAGGGTCTGTGAGAAGGGGCACTGGCTCCCGGCCCAGCAGAAGTTATAATATTGGTGACTGATTTACCTTGAAGCAGGTTTAGAGGGTCTGTGAGAAGGTGCACTGGCTCCCGGTCCAGCAGAAGAGGGATCTGTAGCTGATGGACTGACACCCTGTCCTGGTGGGAGACCCTGTCCTTGTACCGACAGACCCTGATCATGTCCAGATAGAGCTGGGCTCAGGTCATCATCATCTGCTGGGTCACCTTCATAGAAACTCCCCATAGCTAACTGGAAAATAGAATCACAGGTTTTTGAGCGTAAAATTGTAAATATTTTCTTATCCATCCATTTTAACATATACTTGGGTGCTCAAAAGAACCATCTCATTCGATGAGACGGTTCTTTTGAGTACCCTCAACAAATGTTTTGGTTGAGAAACAAGAAAATAATTTCAAGCGTTTCTTTACGTGAATAACTATTTACCGATAGGGACTTAGAAACTGAAAAATACGCCCATTGTGAAGCACTGTCGAGACACATATGAGACATAGGCTTCAAAAATGCGTCAGAATGCACAAATTTTGCGCCAGGGAAAACTAAGTGGCTAAAATTTTAATGATTAGAGATTTTCAGAACTCAAACCCTATTCATACCAGATGACTTCTGCCTACTACTGGTTAAAAACACTCTACCTATTTTCATTCCTTTTATTGACATTGTTGTAGTGTTTACCCTAGGAACAAAAAAGGGCACGGTAACTTTTTAAAAAAGGACACTTTAAGCGCACTCTGAGTGATCAAAAAGGGCACATTAAGTGTGCGCTGAGTGATCAAAAATGGCACATTATCGTTGAGATAAGTCTGGTAACTTAGGCTTATTTTGGCATGTAACACTACTATGAAATGTTACAATATAAAACAATAAGCTGGGAACACCTGTTCCCCTGAAATGAATTTGCTTGTCCCCTCCCCCCACCCCTCTTGTTTACTTATGTTCTCTGTTTACCAATTTGGCTTTATTCCTCTTTTAAATTCTGTCTTTGTTACCTTCACCCCCCCCCCACCCCACTCCCCCCAAAGATTCTTATGTTTCCTGCATGTTTACTTACATTGTTTTGACCCCTCATAATCAATTTTCCTTATGGGTTATGATGCAATATAGATACTATTCCCCAGACAAATGAAAAAGATTTTTGTATTTGGTCTTTGTTCATCTCACAATCTATCATTTATTTTGTTCTCTTGGTCCTCAAAAACTAAGCTGTCCCTCTGGGAGGGCCTCATTAAAAATGCATATATTCAAAGGGAAATAAATAATACTTAATACTTTCAAGGGCGGTAACTTGATGAAAAAAAAAGAATAAAAATTCATTTATGCAGAAATGATTTTTTTTCAGCAAAGTTAAAAATGAAATTTGCAGACAAGGTATTTATATATCACTTTTATTGCATATCAAGAATACTTCCACAAATTGCTTTGAAGCGTGACTGTAACGGTGAATGCATTGATTGAATCGAGGGTCATTACTCAGAGGTTGTGGTAGAAGTATAGTAAACCTTTTGATTTTCGAAAGAAAAAAAATGACTTCTACAAACATTAGAAAGAGATGCAATCTTTTTTTAATAAATGGGAACAGTACCTTAATTACTTTTTTCAGTAATTGAGTATTTTACCCACCCCTTTTTCGTTCCATTGGGTTTTGCAACTTTTAATTGGGTGTTCTAATTTTTTAAGAAATATTGATTTTGGTATTTTGTTTTTTTCAATTGTGTATTTTTGTAAATTTATGTCATAAGTTATGCCACTATTCAATTTGTGTTTTTCTTGATAATTGACAGTCGAATGCAAGCTACTTTCGGTTTCAAACTCGCCTATAATGTCATTAATTATTGATGATGCTATTATTAATCCTGGTCAGACACAGTAGTCAATCAATTCATTCATAATACCGGTGATGACTTGCTGAGGATCAAAGGATGATTGGCTGAAATAGCACATAATTTTCTTAGTTTGTTTCTCTAAATTCCTCGCTCAGACTTGGACATTTTTTTTTTCAATTTCGGACTGGTTCTCTGCTAACATTTGAATATTGTACAATGATTGAGTAAATGCGGTGAACCAGTCAATTGGCTGTGTTCTATTAACTGCACAGATAAATAAAACCCCGGATGGCGCTAACTCCCCAATGGTAACAACATTCCTAATAGCGAGGACTCAGGTTTCTGAGCAGAAATCCACAACTGTTGGGGAGTAATCGGTCAGCGTAGCGGTAAAAGCTGGTACGCATGGCTATTTACTTGTATTGCGTATCTGGAATTTCTCATGCGTTTTGTTACGCTACCAAATCAATTTTAATTACGTTTTCTCATATTTCAATTGTGTCAATACGCAAATACGCTTACTAATTAAGGTACTGATGGGAATTATAAATTTGTAAATTGGGTACACCTGATTTATGGCGATCTTTAGTGCATGTTCACTGCCCGGTCTGTCTACAACATGTATCGCAGTGGCTTAGTGGTAGAGTGCTTGACTCGAGACCGAAGGGCCGGGGGTTCGAGCCTCACCAGCGGTACTGCGTTGTGGTCCTTGAGCAAGACACATTTATCCTCGGACCCAGTATAAACGGACTGGTCACTGACGGAAATACAAGGTTATGTTGTCGAGGCTTTATTTTAGCGATATTTCAAAGTACTACAGCCGATAAAATTGATTCTGAACACACACGACATTATAAGAGGTTACTACCGGTGTGCGAAGCTGAAATATTACGAGTTACAGTAAAACGAATTAAAGTTTTCTCATCTTTTTATGTTGATTTCTGACGATTTTCGGTTAAAAGTGCCCAAAATAGCTAAAAAGGGTACCTAGGTTTCTTGCTGATGTTCATAAAGAGGGATTCACTTCCAATAAATATAACAATACATTCTTGAAGATGGTATATTGACCCATTGCTTTTTGAAGAGAATTCAAAGATATGCAATGAAATAAGGGAGATATGATTATTTAATCTTCAACATACGTCAGTTTTGAAAGCTCAGCCACCGTTGAGCCTCGACAACGTATTTCCAATATATACATTTACCTGTACGCAAGTGACCAGTCCGTGTTTATTGGGTCCGAGATTTATCCTAGCTTAGTACTGGTTCAACCCAGGAAGACCCGTCCCTGTTTAACAGAAAGATTGTTGATGGGACATAAAGTATCAAATCAATCAAACAAACAAACAAACAACATGTATATATGGTCGGCAAAGTTCTTACTGTTTCTCAAAATAGAAAAGAATCTCAATTACGGCTAGTGTAACAAAGGAAAAAGGCCTTTTCAAATCTAGAAAAGGGACCTTTTCCGTCTATAAAAGGCTATGATCGGTCAGAAAAAAGGCATGGCGCACAGGCAAGGTTGGCAATCGACCGGTCAATATGCATATTGACCAGACCAGTGGTCATTACTGGTTTTAACCGGTCATTACTGGTCGTTTGGTGGTCGATTGGTCAATTGAAAACATGGTTGATGTGAAGATACTTAGCATTAGTTATTAGTTATTATTATTAGACTCTATAAACAAGACTTCAAATAGTTTCAATATAAGATAATACAGGCTTAATTGAAAATGTGTTTCATTAGTTATTATTGCTTTTTAAAATGTATTAATAATTAAATACAGGCTGTAAAACAAAAAAACAACTGAAATATCAATGGTTTTAGATCTTCAATCTCAATCAAACTGAATCTTTACTTCAACTTTCAGTTCAGACTTCTTAAGACTTGAACTTATTTTCTATTGGCCATTAATTAAAAAAAAGTAAAGCAAATGCAAGTAATGAAATTTTTCATAGTCAATTTTTTTTTTAAATCAGTGACTTATTAAATGAAAGAAAGTACAAATAATCAATCAATACTTCACATTGATCATCAAAGAGGTCATCATGTACAATATATTAAGGGGTAAATTTTAACTTTAAATACCCCAGAACAAACAAAACTGTCAAAACACTGGGCATGTCTCTCAGACTGAAGAAGGTGTGTCAAGTTTATAAGACCTATCCAATCACTGAGCTTAAATGCATTGGCTAATTCACTGGCATCTGTGTTAATATAAAGGTGTGAAAGTGTGGTCATTCTGTTATCTGCTGTTATCAGTTAAGTTATTTATTTAACCAGTGTCATTAATTCATAAAAGTTATTGTCTCAAAATGATGAAAAAAGACCCTGTATGCTATATGGTTATTCTATTCTGCCCTTGATAATTAAAAAAGACTTGTGTTAGGTGCCTAGACTAAAATGCAGAAGTCAGTGTGAAAAGGTGAAAAGTGCCCTTGGCAGAGACGAAACGGTATTTTTTCCCTTTTTTCAATAAATAGAACATAAAACCTGACCTAATTTCACAATCCACCACTAAAACGGCCACTTAAAATTTTCAATCGACCACTTAGATTCATATTGACCAGTATTGACCACTTTTTGGCATATTGACCGGGGCGGTTTTAACCGGTTAACACCGCTGGTTAAAACCGCTGGTTAAAACCGGGGGCGGTTTCGACCGCCCAACCTTGCGCACAGGAAAAGGGCATGGCGCTGCAAGAAAAAGGCATGGCGCAGCGCCATGCTGAAAGGGCCTAGGGGAAACCCTATATTGACAGGGCTTATTTTTGGCCGATTTTATAGCCGTTATTCGGTTATATTCCCAATGCCAAAAAGTATCTTTTTTTCCCAATTTTCGGAGGAAAATTCCCAATTTCAAGACTTAAAAAAATTTGAAAAAAAATCATCAATTTGTCTAGTGAAAGTTGGCTTAAAAATGTGTGTGCAGCATGTGTATTCCGGGTTCCCAATCACGAAAATTAGCGTGGTGTGAACCGGATGTTTACATTTTTCTACCGACAGTTGTTATCGGTCATGTATAAATTTAACCTGCCGTTTAATTATCAGGGCCCAGGGGTGTTATGTCCTCTAACCATCGGCATATCAGCCGTGGATTACTTCTTTGTTTTAATAGATAATTGCCCCTGTAAGTGCAACATTAAAACTTGTTCTCCCAATGCATAAAAGATAAATACCAAACAGCTGAAAAAATAGCTAGTTTAATTTGGTACAGGTACATCTGTGTGTAAGGATGGGACTCAAGTGAGATGGAAAATTAAAGAGGTAAGATTTTATTTTGACTATCTTGTATCTGTCTCTTGTCTATCAAACCTGAAGAAGCTGGTACTTTGGTGTAAGTTTCTGTAGTTCAAAGTACCCCACCCCACTTCTTCAGTTTTCTATCTTATCCCTACTTTATGATGGCTGGGGAAAAGGGCTGGGGGTGAACAAAAAAGCATTATGTATAGGGGAACCCCTGCCCAATTTTTTTTTCAGTGTGTTAACTTAGTCATTTTCCAGCAAATTCTGTTTAGGGGAGCTCTGCTCAAATTTTAGGGTGGGTTTGCATAGTGATTTTTAAGCAGTTAAAAACAAATCTAGGCATACACTGTGCTTTAAAAATGAGTGGCTGTCAAGAGTTTTTGTGGCTTCATGTACCCTCTAAAAATGAACTACCAAAGTTTTACCCTGAGGGCACCCTAAAATAATATGAGTGGGAACCCTGGGATTCTGGGAATATTCAGCATTGCACAGTCTCATATAATACATCATGCAATTCTGATTGTAACTTAACAGTACAGCCAAATTCAGATAAATATGATGTATTTTATGATTTGACAATATAGCAAAGGACATTAAAAAAATTCCCAATTTGGGGAGTTTACGCGCTAAAATTCCCAATTCCAGGGGTATGGGTCATTGTCCCAAAATGGTGAAAATAAGCCCTGATTGAAGCTGTAAAAAGTTGGAATGTTCTTCAAAAACTTGCACTTAAATTCTGGTTTACCAGGCACAGTTTTATGATGTTAGACTAATGCACCTACGGGGATGGGCGGGTATAGTGACTTTTCACTTTTCAGAGCGCTGGTATGAACCCCGCCCTGTGGGGACAAGCTGATGGTAACAACCCTACTCTTAGCCCCGCCCTACTCTACAGAAAATCTCACAGGGTAGGTGTTCCAATGTTATAACCCCCGCACTGCGGGCACAATAAAAAAATACTTGCACTGCACCATAGCCCAGCTATTCCACCGCTACCCCCGTAGGTGGGGGCCGTGGATGCAAATGACTGGTGCATAAAGCTTAATTATCTGGTTGTTAAAAGATTGGGGCTGAGCCCCCACACCCCTGTTTCTTTTTTTGTGAAGGGCTATCCAATCATTTGTAGACCATGATTGTTTCAGATTCCAACATGGTAGCAACTTCTAAAAACTCATAAAAAGAGAAACTAAACATGAACACCTTACAGTAAAAAATACCCCACCCACCTGTCAACAATTATGCCATATACAGTCTGCTTTGTCATGATCAGAAATGTGGAAGAAAAACGGTAATTATATCAGAAACTCAAATAAAACAATGTTAAATAGGTACTTCGAGGTTCCATGCCGATGACTCTAAATAAAATCTAGCTCTGTCATTTGTCACGCCAGTAATATTGACAAAATTGTCAATCAAATCTTGTTTTGATCTGTCCATGATCAGCTTTTTAAAGAGTGCTCAATTATTGTTCCATGATTTCCAGAACGCAGTGCAATAGGGCGTGCTTGATTCAGCGGTACCAATTATTGTTGTTGTTGTTGTTGTTGTTGTTGTTGTATATATCTTCTGCCGAATTCGACGCACCTCTTGTAGAGTAGATAAGAATAATCCTCACTGCCACTTTATATATACATATATATATATATATATACTTGTAAAAACCACAGTTAAAATGATGCTAGTCCACCACCCTATTTTACAATCTTTAAAAAGTCTAAAAAACACTGGAGTAGCTAGGGTGTACCACGGCTTCCAATATACAGGGGCACGATTTTCAGGGTTAAGTTTTTCTATTTCTTTTTCTACCTGGCACCACAGAAAGTCGGTATAATTATAGAATCTGTCCGCCACCTATTTTGCTATCAAATACTTCGGTTTCTGTACTGAAATTACTTGCTATTGATTTTATAAAAGTAAGTAATGGTGCAAAGATCAGGAATCGATACAATCAAGTATCAAGTCTACTACACTGCCGATAGGGGTTACTTTAGGGATTTTTTATTTTGATGCGGTGATTAAAGGGATTTTAATAGTGATTGCAGGGGGGGGGGGTCTCCCCCACATTGCAACTAACGTGGATCACATTTTATCATTTGAAAATTAACATTTTTACGCCGATAGGGGTTACTTTAAGGATTTTTTTGATTTTGATGGGGTAATTAAAGGAAATAAGGGGGGTGGGGTGGTGGTCTCTCCCCACAAAGAATGCATTTGTGAAAGCCTTATCTCTATTTGGAGTGTATCCTGATCCTGTGTCCTGAGTGTATCCTGATCCTATGTCTTAATTATTGTGTGGGAAATCCAAATCAAGTTATACCATCCAAATAACGGAACTAAAAGTGGAATAAGGAACCGTAAATAACAATAACTGTTAACATATTTACAATGTATTTTTTTTAATAAGTACTCGGCACTTATGATTGAGATGGACCCTGGCATGGCCCTGGGTAAATCGCAGCAATGTCTTGAATGAGTTCCATGAATAGATATTTTCCAAAATTCCTCCTCTTCCAGATGAAAGTACTTAAATATCCCGAATAATGCTTGTTGACAGTCCCGTAAGCTGGCATGCCTCCAATCACTTTCGATATGGTTAGTACAAACTCCGGTTTCTGGATTTACAAAATTTGTGCTATGATTCACTGTTCCATGTTTGTATCCTTCTGGAAGGTTTGGTATCTTTCCATATGCTTTCCAACAATCACTCCATATGATTGATCCTGGCAGTATCCATTTTTGTATGATGGCTAACAGGGTGTCTGTAGTCCTATCTTCTACTGGCTCCATAAATATCTTGGTTTTGTCATTCTTCTCTCTTCCAACAAACACCCAACCCCCGGTCACACGATGACCAACATTATATTTTCTTTTCGCGAATTTGCTTTCATCAATCTCGACCACCACGTCTTTCCCCCCAATTTTTTCGCTTCTTCTCGTCAATGTCTCCTCACACACCTCTCTGCAGAATGATGCCCAGTCAACATCTGTATTGGAACTGGTACCCAATTCATGAGCAATAGTGTCTTGAGAATTTCCATGTACCCATAGATATATAAATTGTACGATTTCTTCAAGAGTCATGTTGCTCTTTGAAAAAAATGTATCTGTCCTTATAGTCAGTCTATGTTCATGTGAATGTGGCCCCTTTCTCACTCGGCAGTACCATCTCTTTCCATCGGAAACTTTACTGTCTGTGATAAGATTCATTTTCTTTCCACATGTCAGGCACAATCTTTCACTTGGAAGGAGCTTATGGCGAAAACAGAAATCTGAAGTCACATCCTTCGTATATATAACTTCCAGCAACAAGCTTCTGAATCCAGAAAGTCTTCTATATCTCTCAATATGCAGTGCGTAACACAGACGTCTTATGTGAAAAATAACTTCTGAGACAGTCTTTGAGTCAATAACAGCAGAACAGTCGATAAGCAGACGCGGCAACGTTTCACTATTGTTGAGATCTTTCTTTCTTTTCTTTCTTTCTTTCTAACTATACTGGTTCGCTCATACATGAGCATTACACCAGGGAGTACGAATTTGGAAATTTTGATAAAATAAAAAACAAAAACAACACAAAAAAAAAAAAAAACACAAAAAAAACACAAAAACTTTTGGCTGAATTTTTGTTTAAATAAGGAGTGCCCTAAACTCCTCTGTGGACTGGGTATTTGCCAAAGAAATAGGCAGACTATTCCAATGTGGAATAGTTCGGGGGAAAAAGGAATTCTTCAGGGCATCACTGTATGTCTGATGTTTGCAGTATTGAGCACTATGTGATGACCTGGTAGTTTTCAAACTGTGAGCAGGGGTCATATACTTGTCTTTTTCAATAGAGACTGCTCCACAATGAATCTTGTGAAAGAGAAGCAAGGAGGACTGGTCCCTCCGGGCCCCAAGAGATGGCCATTCAAGTTCATCAAGCATTTCACCGACACTACTTGTGTTTCGCCATCTCCTGCAGGTCCAGCGGGCTGCTGTCCTCTGAACTTTCTCAATCTGATTAATCTGAAGTTTCGAGTGAGGGCTCCAAATGGGTGCTGCATACTCTAGTTTAGGCCGAACCAAAGTTTTGTTACAACTTCCTTTGTACTCCTAGGTGCAAAAGCCAAATTCCTGCGAAGGAAACCAAGTGTCTTAGTTGCTTTGGAAGAGATTTCTGAGACATGCTGACCCCAATCCATGTTATCTGTAATGGTGATACCAAGGTATTTTGCCGACTGAATATTTTCCAAAGTATGATTGTGTAGTGAGTAGTCGAAAAGAAAATGTTTGTGATGCTAATGCCGAGTCACTCTCATTGTATGATATTTGGCTACGTTAAATTTTATTTGCCAATCGGCTTCCCACAGTCCTAAGCTGGCGAGGTCTTCTTGCAGGGTCAAACAATCCTGACGTGAATGTATATTCCTATACAGGACACAATCGTCTGCGAACAGGCGAACAGAAGACCTGATGTTATCCGGCAGATCGTTTATGAAAATGAGGAACAGGACCGGACCTAGGACCGATCCCCGGTGCACACTGGATAGCACTGGGACTGGATCTGAGGCTTGGCCATCTAAAACAACTTGTTGAGTGCGCCCAGAGAGCCATGAGTTGATCCACTTGTGGGTGGATCCTCTAATCCCATAATATTCCAATTTGTGTAATAGCCTCCTGTGTGGAACCTTGTCAAAGGCCTAAGCAAAATCCATTATGATTAAATCTGTCTGTTTGTGCCCACGATTCACAGCCCCATCCAGGTTGCTGATGATGTCATGTACAAACTGGACCAACTGGGTTTCGCAAGACCTCTGACTTCGGAAACCATGCTGACAGTCAGCAAGTATGCTATCTATGGCTAAGTGTTTGTTGATGTTGCTGACTAAAATATGCTCTAGGGTTTTGCAGCAGATGCATGTGAGCGACACCGGCCTGTAGTTAGCAGCATTATATTTTTCACCTTTTTTAAAGACCGGGGATCATTTGCTTGTCGCCACTCATCTGGTACCTCGCCCCAAGCTAAAGACTCATTGTAGATGAGTGCCAGTATTGGAGAGATCTCATTGCTACACTCTTTTAGTACTCTGGCATTCAGTCCATCCGGGCCAGAGGCTTTATGAATATTTAGACCGTCCAACAGTTTCGCGACCCCTTTCGGGTCAACTGTTATGTCCCCCATGGAGTAGAACGGACTAGCCCCTTTCGAGGGCGGGTCAGAGTCGTCTTCACGTGTGAAGGCTGATTGGAATTGCCTATTACAAATATTGGCTTTTTCCTTAGAATCTGTCTTAAGAATTCCGTTTTCTCTGAGTGATGTGATCCCATACGCGTCTTTTTTAAGTGATTTGACAAATGACCAAAACTTTTTAATCTTTTCAGGCTTGGGAGTGTCGGGATCTGAGCTATCGTTCTCGAACGTAAATATATTGGAAACGTATTTCCAATAGGCATCTCTCAGTACCTTCTGAACATATGCTCTGAACCGCTTGTAATGAATCTTGACATCAGGGTCCTTTGATTTGCGAGCACGAAGGTAAAGCTTATGTCTCTTTTTTACAAGCCGTTTGATCGTTGTGTCGATCCATGGCACAGAGTATTTTGTTTTGGTCATTTTTGATGGAATAAACCTTTCTACAGCCTCTACAAAGCCTGTTTTGAATTTGACCCACATGCCATTAACTGACATGTGACTGTGGTCTTCAGAAAGGTACGCGTCCTTAAATTGGGCCATGTGGCCTTTAAGGCCGACCATGTCTGCACGTTTATAGAGATAGATCTTGCGTGATGCCTGTTTTATTCTTTTAGCCTTAATGTCATACTCAACATATACAATGTCATGATCAGCTTTGCCGATCGGGGGCATCCCCTTGACTCTATTCACAGGGGATGGGGCGTTAGTAAAAAGAAGGTCAAGATCTAGGCCACAGTTTCTAAGTGTATGCTTAATGTCTTTTAATATGTGTTGTCTTGTTATTTCAAGGGTGGTACAGTCCAATAAGAAATTAGCTATAGTTTCGTTCGCCCCTTTATGGACCTCTCATTATTTAAGTGTCAGGGGGTGGGGGGCGGCTGAAATTTCGATCCATCATCCAAATTTTGGATGACCCTCCTCCTAACAAAATTTAAATCCATTGACCCCCCACCTGGAAATCACATGAAATATAACCTGACCCCCCCTCCCCCCCCCCCCCCCATTTTATATCACATTGTCCAAATGCAATATTTTGTTTTCATAATCCTGTAAGTCATGTGTATGGTACTATGGTACTTTTATTCATTTATTGACCTGCATGAGTATCTGAGCCTCAATTGTTAATCTTTACAAGTTTTGACCACCATTGAAACATTAGTAATCTTTTATATTTGAGACTATTATGTTTGTACATGTATTAATTCCTTAAATTTCAGTCAACAATTTTTCAGTTATGTCTAGATGGGCCTTCCTCAGTTGAACCAGTACTAAGCTGCAGGTAATATATAGGCTCTCAATGCCCTTCCATAAAAAGTAGGGAAAGAGTATAGGGATAAAAGTTTTGAAAAAAAAAATGATGAGCGATTAAAGAGTGATTTTGGGTGTAAAAACAGTAGGGATAGAAGGACTTTTTTCAAATACAGAGTTCATAAAAATAGTATTTGGTAAGCCTATCAAGTGCCCTTAGACAAAAATGTACAGATAAATATTTGGAAAAAGTAGCGATGTTAAAGGCAGGAATTATGTCATCTGTCTGCTCTGTCGGGAAATTATAATAGTAGTTTTCTAAGATTCGAGCGAGCGAAGCGAGCGAGGAAAAAATTCTGTATTTATATCATCTAAATGCCAATTGAGAGTGAAAAGTAGGGATAGTAGGAAATTTTCAAGAAACAAAACCAGTACTTAAGGCTCTCACTGCCCTTCCATAAAAAGTAGGGAAAGAGTATAGGGATAAAAGTTTTGAAGAAAAAAATGATGAGCGATTAAAGAGTGATTTTGGGTGTAAAAACAGTAGGGATAGAAGGGCTTTTTTCAAATACAGAGTTCATAAAAAATAGTATTTGGTAAGCCTATCAAGTGCCCTTAGACAAAAATGTACAGATAAATATTTGGAAAAAGTAGCGATGTTAAAGGCAGGAATTATGTCATCTGTCTGCTCTGTCGGGAAATTATAATAGTAATTTTCTAAGATTCGAGCGAGCGAAGTGAGCGAGGAAAAAATTCTGTATTTATATCGTCTATATGCCAATTTAGAGTGAAAAGTAGGGATAGTAGGAAATTTTCAAGAAACAAAACCAGTACTTAAGGCTCTCACTGCCCTTCCATAAAAAGTAGGGAAAGAGTATAGGGATAAAAGTTTTGAAGAAAAAAATGATCAGCGATTAAAGAGCGATTATGGGTGTAAAACGGTTGGGATAAAAGGGCTTTTCAAATACAGAAGTCATAAAAAATAGTATTTAATAAGCATATCAAGTGCCCTTACATAAAAAAGTACAGATAAATATTTGGAAAAAGTAGCGATGTTAAAGGCAGATTTTATGTCATCTGTCTGCTCTGTGGGAAAAATTTAATAGTAATTTTTGTAAGATTTGAGCGAGCGAGGAAAAATTTCTGTATTTATATCGCGTAAATGCCAATTTAGAGAGATAGTAGGACATTTTCAAGAAACAGTAGGGAAAAGTAGAAAGGCAAGAAAAAAGGGAAAAAATGACCTATCTGAAGGACTGATGAATCAATTATCTATAAAAATCAGCATGATTATGACAATAAAAACACCAAAATACGAATAACAAATATTTCAAGAAGGTAGATCTCGGGGCTGGTTGATGCACTTTTTAGACTTTTCGGAACCTGAATTCTATGGTGACTTGGTGAATAAATTGAACATCAATGCATTGCAGCAGACTGCATGCTTGGTGGTCAACCCAATCACGGTTGGAAACTTTGCTTTCCTCTTCAATCGCACGCCGGAGGGTCGGACTTCAGACTCTATGATGGTTCCGACTTAAAGACTTATCTATTGAAGAGATGGTAGGAGCCTGATGCTTTGGCAGTTGTCAGGCCCACGGGGTTTACATGTTGAATTTCTTTTGCTCCGGTATTCAGTTTTATTTACTTTTGAGTCCTTATCTTTGCTATTTCTCCTTTTTATATCTTGATTTTTATGTTCTAGGAGATGATGCATTGATAAGTTAGGGGTCTTTTATGCAAACCAAACATCTATATGTCTTGATCCACATCTGAACTAAAGGTGAGGTTTGTGCACCATTAAACCGGTTTAATCCCTCCAGTAAAATATTTTTACTGACCGTTCCAAGGCGGTGCTTTTGTGGATCATTTGTGTTATCTCTGTCTTGTTTTGCTATGCTTTCATGCAAGTCTGTTTGATGATGCCTTGTGGTCACCTGCTGGGAAAAGGCTGGCATCTTGGCTCTCGTTTGTGATGTCTAATTGTGACGTTGTCACTTTCACATTGGTATCCTGGGTCAGGTGTGGTGCTTGATTGTATCGATTCCTGACCTTTGCCCTAATTCTTACTTTTTTAAAATATCTCTTGACTGAATTTGCCGATTTGACCAATTTTGTATATAATTAAATGTCTATCTTACCTGCATTTAAAATCAATTATGGATCCCATTAAAGCTAAGTATCAACGTGTCAAATGCTCAAATGCATCAACCTGCCCCAACCATGCCCCATGTGACATTCAGCGAGGCAGACAACTAATGCAGAACATTTTCTTTCAAAAAACGTATGTTTTTGAAGAATAAAGATTGCTCTACCTCTTTGCATAAAGGATTCACAGACAACCAGTATAAAATGAGCGCTAAAATGAAATTTAAAGATATCGTTAAATTACATGTACTTTCATGATTTTTATGGTGCAAAACATGAGCTAGTGTTCACTAAATGCTCACTTGTCGTCCATATTCTACAAAACTTCCAGAAAAGATGGCCGCTGACAAACACTCCTTGTATTAATCGCTTATGACTTTAGAAATGACGTTATTGTGTTTTTATTAAGACTGCATCAACTTACCCATGGCATCAACTAGCCCCGGTCTCCCCTGCCAAAAACAAGTCACAGATTTGGCAAACAGAACTTACTTGGGGCAATACTCATTGATGAATCGGAGTTAGTAATATCCCACATTAATTTAATTAGCTCCTTTTCTACCAGTGTCATCTGCAAACAATTTGGCTCCAGATCAGGCCCAACATCTTGTCAGGTCTGATCTGGATCCAATATGTGTGACACTCAGGTGGTTTTCCTGAAAGAGTTTTTCGAAAAAGATGAGTTTGAAAAATTCAACAGACGACAAAAAGTATAGAAAATTACCCAGTGGGCATAGAGATTAAAAGCCAAATCACATCCATACCTTCAGTTATAATGAGTGTTCTGTTTACGAAATATCCATAAAAGCAAAGACTTGGCTCAGCCTGGGTCAGTCTTTGCTGTCGGCTCAAATGGGTAGCTAGGGATTAAACATTAGCTGATGAGGACAGCGAATAAATGTAGCCACACTATATCGATCGATAATGATGTGTGTGTGTGTGTATGGGGGGGGGGGGTGACTAGTCTCAGAGGATACAGTTTTGTTGAAAAGAAAAGATCCAGTTTATTTGAGAGGCTTGGGTTATATGAGCATGTTATACATCAGCGGATGTAGTTTTATTAAATCTATTCATTGGAGGCCACAGTAAATGCGCTCTGGTACATTCTTAAGCAGGATTCTTCTACAGCTTCTAATCAGTACCCATAACAGAGAGAGAGTCACAGATGGTATAACACGGTTATCGACTTTTGGAGATTATGAAATGTCATGGCGCTAACAAACACACCATTTATTTTTGTGCGAAGTTGAATGCCATACATAACTGACGTGAACAGCTAAACAGCGCCATGTATAGCTGACGCGAAAAGTTGAGTTATGCAATGTATAGCCACAGGAGCTTGAAGTTCTGTCTTTATCTCACCTCTGTAGCCTCAAGACCAAAATTTCGCAACGTCATTACATAAATAGTCAAGGGAAGCCACGAAAAAATGTTTTCATTGCATTTATACGCACAATCTGTAAACACGCTTCTACTTATCTATAGATGAGATGGTTTGGGGCTTGATGCTTTGGCTGTTGTCAGGCCCACCTGTTGGAATTCTTTTGCTACGGTTTTCAGTTTTATGTACTGTTGAGTCCATATCGTTTCCCTTTTCTCCTTTTTATATCTTGATTTATATGTTCTAGGAGATAATTAATAGATAAGTTAGGGGTCTTTCATGCAAACCAAACATCTATGTGTCTTGATCAACATCTGAACTAAGGGTGAGGTTAGCGCTGTGAAACTAGTTTAAGCCCTCCAGTAAAAGTATTTTACTGACTGTTCCAAGGTGGTGCTTTTTTGTGGATCATTTTTGTTTTATTTACGTTTTGTATTTGTCAAGTTTTCTTGTCTGTTCACTGTAGCCTTGTGGTCACCTGCTTGGAAAGGGCTGACCTTTTGGCTCTATTGTATGTTATGTTTTATTGTGTTTTTATCACTTTCCCATGTGGTGTCCTGGGTCAGATGTGGTGCTTGATTGTATCGGTTCCTGATCTTTGCCTTCTTTCTTACTTCTATATGATTATTTTATATGATTTCTATTTGGTTTATTACGAGGAAAAGAAATTTCTTTTCCTATCTTCTAGGCAGAGTCTGATTCATGCATTTGCTATTCTTTGCCACTGTAAAATAATAAGTGTAACTTGACACCTAAGGTAGCCGCTTAAATGCCATTATTAGGGAGTACAGTGGTAGAGTGCTTGACTCGGGACCGAGGGGCCGCGGGTTCGAGCCTCACCGGCGGCACTGTGTTGTGTCCTTGGGCAAGACACATTAACCATTGCTTGGTACTGGTTCAACTCCGGAAGTCTCGTCCCGACATAACTGAAAAATTATTGACTGGGACGTAAAGAATCAAATCAAACAAATGCCACTACAACAAATTGAGGCCAATTTATGTCCAGTAATATTTATTTTTAAATATTTCTACCTATTATTGTTGTAGTTGCCACCATTTTACTTACTTCCCTAGTTGGTGTAACAGTTCAACTGCTTTAAAAGCTATGTACATTCGATTGTTTTGATCCGGAGAATTTTTGGTGTTAACTTACACACTTACACGTATTTTAAAAGGGACACAAACTTGATTAGTTCAATGTACATTCTACAACGTGACACATTTTCACAATTCGAAATAGTCTGTATAGCTGAGCAGGCTGGGCTGATGATCACGGATTGCAAACTCCGATGACAGGTTTTCTCCTGACGAGACTCTAACATAGTAGCTGGCAAAGCAGGGGCGGATCCAGGATTTCTGAAAAGGGGGGTTCAAATTAAAGTGTGGGGTTCGTTTTGCTGATTTTATCTATTTATTCTTAAATATCCCATGGAAATCAAATAATTTGGTCTCATTTCATTTTCATAGGATTTTTTAAAAACCGAGGGCGGGGAGGGGGTTCACGCGAACCCCTTGAACACCCTCTGGATCCGCCAGCGGCAAATACCACTTTCAGTGCCATAACGTCTCTTTATGAAAGTCCCGCGGAATTAAACCGTTCGTAACCCTAGACATGACTTAGATGTCGTAGATAAAGATAAGATATATAGACACAAGTGCAGATTGGAATTAGTAGACTTGATGTTGATTAAGTAAACGTCTTTTGAAAAAAGTAAGTTTTGTTAAATCGTTCTTAGTAAAACTATTGAGAATGTATACTCTTGTATATCCCTGCAAATGGACATTTTTCACCCGAAACAGAAAATGTTAAAATAATTGATAATTAATCCGAATACATGTATTACTTTTTTATAAACATAAGAATGCGTTTATCACACAAAGGGGGGACATTCAAGCGCATTTTAGTACGACTTATTCCTTTTTATTCTGATGGCTTTTTCCATACAGATACTATACAATAAGGATGCGATAGAGGGCGCAGTGGCACAGTGGTTGAAGGCTTGACTCGAGACCGAAGGGCCGCGGGTTCGAGCCTCACCGGCGTCACTGCGTTGTGGTCCTTGAGCAAGACACATTTATCCTAGCTTAGTACTGGTTTAGCCCAGGAAGACCTGTCCCTATATAACTGAAAGATTGTTGATGGGACGTAAAGAATCAAATCAAAATCAAACAATAAGGATGGGAGTGTCAATTATAGATTTTAAGGGCTCACAGGTAGGAAGTTCACCACCTGAAGATTGTATTTATCTTAAAGTAAGCAAACAAAGCTGCAGCTGTATTTTGCGGCATTTCATCTAGGTTTTCACTGTTTGACAAATTATTCCTAATACAATGGAATAATGTTTTTGATGGCGGCGATTAAGCGCTTAAAAAGAGAGAGAGAACCCCACCCCCCACATACACACACAAACAAAAACATCCACATTGTATACTTTTGATATCAACTGTTTATCTCAGCCAGCTGTTCATGAGGGTTTTTTTAATTATCGCATATGCGAACAGCGAAGGCTCAGATGAGCCTTTGTAAACCACACTTAGTCTCACTAGATTCTTCGCTGCTCACGCAATTAAAATACTGTTGGTACGAGGGGCATTTTGAAAGTTCGTAGCATGGCATCATAACTCCAGAGAATGCGTTGATAAAATGCTATCAAATTATACATGTTTGGAAACTAGAATGATGGTTTGATCTTTGTCGAAAAAAGACTTGGTGTGCACATGCAGCGCATGTTCGAATTGAGTAGGTGTTTATACAATGGCAGAAATTCAAAAAAAAATCGAAGGGAAATTGGGCACCTTATAATTTACGGTCATGATTTGACAAAAAAAAACAAAAAACGATTTGGTGTCAACTTATTTTTTATCAAAATATATTATGCGATCACTGCTTGCACGACTTACGCCAAATGCTGTTAACTTTCAATAATGGAACTTTTTTGCGATTTTTCTTTATTCTTTTACTATAAATTCTAACACACCTCGCCTATAGAGCCAACGGTAACAAACTGTGATATATCGGACAATAATTCACCGCAAAAGTGTGTGATCAAGTCAAGTCAAGTCAAAATTTTTATTCTGGACCCCTAACCGGGTGATAGCTGACGCCACTGGAAATGACGTCATTCATGGCGTTAGACGGTGTAACGTCGTGTTTACGCTTGAAAGACGTTACAATTACATGTAAACGTATGCGACGTAGTCTAAGTATTGGCGGGAGTTCTTCATTTCAATGGCGGAAAGTTGGAAGAAGCTGAAGACATCAGCTCCAGTGCGTGAATTGTTGAGTAATAATATCGCTGTTTGTCGGTAAGTTGTACGAAGATAAATCACTCGCGCTGCGCGCTCGTGATTTGATCTTCTTTATAACTGACCTCCAAACAGTGAATTATTACTCAACAATTCACTGCTGGAGCTGATCTATTTCTTAATTATGTCACTGCAGGAGCACGAAACATGCCTTTTGAGTATATGTTTTGCTTTATTTATAGTGAATAATGTATAGAAACATTTCGTCGCACAAAAATATTGACTTGTTTAGTTCTGTATTCAAGAAAATTATTCCTAATATCTCTACCCCTACTTTTCAAGAAGTTGGTTGGGTTACTCATCCCCTCATTTTTGGCTAAGCCATAAGAATTGCTCATGGTATCGCGTTAGCCATCACAAAATTGATTGATTTCTACTCTCAAGGTATTCTTACTCTTTTGTTTGCCACTGTTTTCAGAACATCAACTCATAGCAAAACTCACTGTACCCCATGGAAGATTTTAAGAGTTATCGTCCCTTTGTTCTGGTTTACAAGTTCTTTTTGGTTCGATACAAAGAGCACAAAGTGTGCTTGACAAGAATACCAACGTAGGGCATATTTAAACTATTTTCAAAATATGTGCATTGTGACTTACGATTTTTATTCGTAAAATTGCTCTCTAAACGGTTTTGATATTGCTGTCCCGGTAACAACATACTCGGTCATTACTTGTATAATCACTTTAACAGATAGTGGCCTACCAAATGGTACAAAGTTTTCTAATTTTATCAAATACAACTGTACTGTTTTTTGCACACTTTTCAAAAAGAGAAAACGTTACCGATTCCATTGAATTTTTTTCCAGTATTCAAACAGTACATGTTCTTCGTGTCTGCATCATAACATCCTCATGAAATTTGTTATCTAACATCATAACATCCTCATGAAATTTGTTATCTTAAGATAGCTGTTTACGATGATACCAAGCATGAATGGTTTGTTCATCGTTTACTGAGATAAAAGACCATGCTGCGTACTTTCCAAAATGTCCCTAAAGGCTGTGGCCAACTTTAGAAGTGCTAGGGGGGCGTGAGAATTGTTACACTTTCCATAAGTTCCCATGAACAGACTCAATAAAACCGAGTCTGCTGTTTTCTAATATGGGAGGGTCGCTCTATTTCTGAAGGATCCGTTTTTTCCAGATTATTTAGGCTTCTATCTCCAACACATTGCTGCACTTGCAAGGTTAAGAATTTTCTTTACGCATTTGCGATATTGCCAAAATCTTACGACTTGGCTATACTGATGGTGGATGAACAATTTTAAGTCGGCCTCGTCTCGAAAAGATCTACTTTGCTGCGTGTGAACAACACAGGCGCAGATCAGCATGCGAACCTGAGAAGTATAACCACCAGAGCGGCGAGGTAACATTATTTTACTGACCAATCTTCACATATCTTTTATAATGAAACGGTCATGAAACGAGCGTGTAACATAGATTGGGTGACTTATAATTTCAGATGAATGCCGAAGAATTCCGAAGGCATGGTCGACAGATGGTTGATTACATCGCCGACTATATGGAAAATATCCGAGACCGAGAGGTTGTTCACAGGGTATCACCTGGTTATCTACGAGGGTTGCTACCTAAGGAGGCGCCACAAAACCCAGAGAATTTTGACGAGGTCTTCAAGGATGTAGAGAAATATATAATGCCAGGCGTAAGTAGTGAGTGGCATAGTGGGGCGTTGATGCATGCACATGTCGGACTCGTCGCGACAAGAAATCTGTCTTTGTTGTTTATGACAAGCTCAAACCAGTCTCCTCAGCTACAGAGATTAGTTACTTTACACCGATGTTGATGGCAGCTAAGCTGCCATTGGCTTTTGTGTGTAACCTTTCTATCTTATCTAATATATCAGGCCCTTTTGTGAGTGCATTTTTTTCTAATTTCTGAACCAAAACTTATGTTGTGGGTAATCAAAAGAACCGTCTCATTCAGTTTTTTGAGCACACATATTTAAATTGATGGATAAAAAAACTATTCATAATTTCATGCCTAAAATATTTGTTTATCCATCATTACCTGCTTTGTAGTACATGAATTGATAATGGTTACCAAGTACTAAGTAACTGCAGTAACCCTATATTTATTTGTAAACATGCATGGGTGGATTCAGACGGTCGTCCCCCCTGTAAAAAATCACAAGTGGCTTAAGGTTTCCTCAGAAATATAGGTACGGACCCCCCTTCAGAAGCCGTTGGAACCCTTTGGTCCCATTGCTTCTCGAGGGAGGCCCTTACGGCCTATGTGGAATACGTTAATGACTAAAATAGAGTAAAAAAGGGACCCCCTGACGGACCCGCGCATGACATGTTCATATTTATCACCGAAGAAATATTTGCGTCAAGTTGTTTTAGAAGGAAAATAAATAAGTATATGAGGCGACAGCTCAGACGCCTCCCCTCTTGATGTAACGAACATCTATTTGTTATTATACAATTATTGACTTATGTTGAGGTAGACATGGAGTGTTATTGAACAGTAAACGTCATATTGACCGACTTGGAGCGGAGGTCAATATGATTAAGTTTACTGTTCAATAACACTCCATGCCTACCGAAACATATGTCAACAATTGTTTTATTATATATATAAATGTATTTTATGCATTTCCTGCCATTTTAGACCATTAACACAGGGGTGACAACCTACGTCATAACATTGATCTCGTAAACACGTAGAGCGGCGCCATCTTTGGTTTGCAAGGTAAGCTTTTCCCTTCGTAAGACTATACAAATCAGTATCTGTGAAAACTAAGCAGTGCATGCGGTGCCTACCATCACCCTTGAGCAGAATATATAATGGTCACGCCCAGAAATGCCCTTGCCTTTGTAATCATTCGCCCACAAATTTCGAAGCGGAGGACACAAGGATTTTTTTAGCAGAGATGTAGTATACACTTTTATAAAAATGACATATTTTACAGCTTATATCACCATGCTTACTAATATTTGTGTGATTGTAGTTACCAGTTCTCCTTGTCTATCATTCATAACCATTATTTGCTGATGGAAAATCAAAGGAACATTCAAAGTGCCAATTTGATCTCGTAAACACTTATTTTGGCATAGATGTCGGACACACTTATGACGGGATCGATGTGACTGCGTAGATGTCGTATACACTTTCAGCCCAAAAGGACGTGCATATTGACATTTAAAAGGACATGCATGTTGACGACAGTAATTTATTTTTGCAAATAGATAAGAAGTTTATTGAGGTTAAATACGGGTTAGTACCATGAAAAAGTTTAAGCCTATGGGCGAATGATTACAAAGGCAAGGGCATTTCTGGGCATGACCATTATATATTCTGTTCAAGGGTGATGGTAGGCACCGCATGCACTGCTTAGTTTTCACAGATACTGATTTATATAGTCTTACGAAGGGAAAAGCTTACCTTGCAAACCAAAGATGGCGCTGCTCTACGTGTTTACGAGATCGATGTTATGACGTAGGTTGTCACCCCTGTAACACGTTGACGTTACGGATTGATCATGCGAAATTACTTGACGTTCTGACGTAACTTCCCGTAAGCCAGTCAATATTACCTCGTGCCGTGTGCTTTGCAACGTCACGTCCGCCAAACCATGCGATATGTAGTTTTATTGACTCGAGTGGATATGCATGTCGGCCAATCAGAAGATGTTTATTTATAGATTATAAAATAAAGGTTGTTGCCAACCTCGATGGCAAGTGTTCCTGGGCAAGTTACGCTCATATATAACATATGCTTGTTTAAATAATCTTGGTTTCAACCCTGTTTAGATCACCCACTGGCACAGCCCCTATTTCCATGGTTACTTCGCAGCTGGAAATTCTTACCCATCCATACTAGGCGATATGTTGTCAGACGCTATAGGATGCATCGGGTTCTCATGGGTAAGTATGCATTTGCAGCCTCCCTATAGGTATTTGTTCGTATGAAATGCTTGCGGTCACAAAGCCGAATAGCGAAAGCTTGTGGGACCCTGTGCATCCACCAATTGTTATTGCTGTTTGCAAAAACAAGGCATTGGAAACAGGCAGTTTCTGAATTTGATGCCCTTTAAATTTAGTTTTTATCTCATAGGTGCTCCTTTAAAGTAAAGAATATGCTCCCAATGGGGAGCATATTCTTTCCTTTAAATGGTAGCCCCTTTTAAGATGTGGTTTCATTCTCTGCCGTTCAAAAGTGAGTTTTTGACGTTACTATTATAATGGTATGTGTCCATTTATTGCTTATTATGAACTGTATTTAGCGGTCTCATAATTTGGAGATTTTTGCTTTTAGCGTCAAATAAAAATACCGGCCACAGAAATGGGGCCATAACTTATAATAAAGTCCCTTGTAATAAAGATTTTCTTAACCGAGGACGTCAGTGTGATAGATATAGTGTTTGCTTGTGTTGGTTTTGTATGTCACAGTCAACAATTTTCTGTAATGTTGGAAGGTAACCTTGGTTGAACAAGTGCTAAGTAGAGGATAAAGTGTCGTGCTCAAGGACAGTGCCTCCGGTGAGGTTTGAACCCTCAAGCGAAGCACTTTACCACTGAGTCACTTTACTCCTCCGTCGAAGAAGTACATGTTATACAAAATCGTATAAACTGCAAGGACATTTTCGCAATTCGATATTTTATAATTAAGATGAGTTTTAATACCACCACTGAGATTCTGTTTGTTTCACAGACTGCTATAAGAAAATAAAAACAGAAATCAAACGATAGGTTTTCAACTTGATATGAAAATATACCACCATCTATCACCCTGCCATTAATAGTAAAGTCATATTTTCTAAATAAATCCATTAACCCATTATAGGCAAATACTGCAAATATACCACCCCTATCACTCTACCTTCATCAGCCGAAAATTGTATCAAACTGAACACAGCAGCTGTTTGAATCGCAGTATTGTCTACCTGCAAATGTTTGGATAGTATAGTCATTTTTTTTAAAAAAAATCCATTAACCCATATTTTCTAAATAAATCCAGTAACCCATATAAAAGTAAGAATGGCGACAAAGATCAGGAATCGATACAATCAAGTACCACACCTGACCCAGGATACCGCATGGGAAAGTGACAAAAACACAATTAAACATCACAAACAAGAGCCAAGCCTAAGTGTTCTTTTAAAAGGACGTAGGCAAATATTGCAGAACTATTTCAGACACCTCATAATGCGGTGTCTGAACAGTTTTGTTTGTTTGGTTTAATGCTTTACATCCCAGTCAACGGCAATGGTCATGTCCGGACGGTCAGTTCACCTAGCCACACTTTTTTCCAGGGCAAACTTGACTAAGCGGTCAACCAGTATTTAATGCACATGGTTGAACAATTATATATACGATTGCATCATTTACACGCACATGTGCGATTGGCTTATTAACGAAGCTTGCTACAAAGTTAGGATAGTCTTTTAGCACAACATTAACTGTTTATCATAGAGAACTAGATGTGCAAATACAGAGACTATGCTTCTGTAATAAATATCTTTATAGGCAACAAGTCCGGCGTGTACAGAGCTAGAAGTTATAACAACTGACTGGCTTGGTAAGATGATAGGACTTCCCCCAGAGTTCCTGCACAGTAGCCCTGGTCCTGGAGGTGGAGTAATACAGGTAATCAAAGTAATGAGACACGTGGAACAATACAATATATGTATGGAACCTATGGAAGGTTGGATTATAGTAAACATACATACTTTTTTGGCCAATGGACGTCTACGCCTGCCCAAGAACAGTGCCAGGTATGGATAACTGACCGGCACAACATAGAGTTGACCGGATGCATTACATCATTTAACCTTACACAATATATGTTTTGGTAAATGTCTTGGTTATACTCACTTCCAGAAGTAATCAAAATATATCAAAATAGAGGAGTTTTAACATTTACTCAATATTTTGGGCCATTGATGCATTTTATATGGTGTATTTTGTTGATTTTTTCACCATAAAATGCAAAATGAAGGGCAATGCCATCTTTTTTCAGTTATGTGAAGCAATGATGCATCAAACCAAATCTTTGTGAAATATTAATGTGTCAAACTGCAGATCAAAAGTTTCTTCTGTAGAATTTCTGTTTTTTTAATGTGAGTTATTTCCCCTTAATGTCAATATTTACATGAAAAAGGACAAAAATCCACTTTTCAGATTGCAGTAAAACTATACACAATAAGTTTTCAAGTCATTGAACTTTTATTAAAGTTTCCCATACAAAACAATGCAAAACTCATGTTCATATAGTTATAATTCCTTTCTGTGTATCTAATCTATTTACCTCAAATACGATCATAGATATTCAAGTTACAATGCAAATTGAATTGTTTACCTGTGATGATACATTGTATTAGTACGGAAGCCTCCACGCTAGCTAAACAAATTGTGTTTTTTGACAACGACAGACTTTAGGGCGAAGATTTGTCAAGTAAAATTAATTTAAGCGCCCCTCCCACAATGGCTTCGGCTGCTGTCAGATCTGAGGTGGCGGTTTTGTTGTCGCATAATCTTTGTTTGTTGTTGCTCACATTGTTTGTGGGGGCTATGCCCAGTGTATGGTCCTTGTTTTGGCATGCTGTATGTAGTGTCCTAAGGCATTCTAGTTTTGCAATTATTTCGCTGAGAGAGAGAGAGAGAGAGAGAGAGAGAGAGAGAGAGAGCGAGCTGACGCTTTATTTTATTGTCTTATTGATGCAATGTGGCTTTTAGTGTTCTGTGTCGCGTCCTGAGTTGGTCTGCAGTGTGTAATTGAGGCATTTAATTACTTTTTAAAGTATTGCAAGGGTTATGGTTGTTTGGTGTCAGTAATGACCTTTTAAAGTTATTTTAAGTATTGTTTCTAAAAAAAATAGTATATTAATTGTACAATGAAATTGACAATCAAATCACCTTTAAACAATATTAAGAATAACAGAATCATATAATTTTGAAACAAATGCCTCCAGACCCTTCCAATTATAAGCTACTATACATGGTTCTGAATATGGCCTTTTTGTGCTTTCATAGTATTATATTGATATCATAAAATATTATAACTGACTTTAATAAACTTTTAACAGAATGTGTTTGTCTGCTTCAACTGAACTAAGCCTTTATCATGAAAATGCATGTTATACATTCTGTCCTTTTATGCCATATATTTACGTTTGCCCGTCTAGTAGACTATAATATGTGTTCATTTGATTTTGTTTCCTCTACTAATAAGAAAAAGAAAGCAACTGTTAAATCCTTTTCACAAAATTGATAAGCAACAAATATACCCTTACTATTCATGCCCTTAATAATCCACCGTAGGTAAGCGGTTCAAGATTTTCTGTTAATACATTTAACTCTCACTAAAAGCATTGACGTTGTTTGATAATATACAAAAGCCCTCTGAGAAATATAGGTTGGAAGTAAGTTTTCAAATTAAATTACAGCAGTTTTGAAATTCGTGACGTCATATTTTGGGCCAGCTGTCCTTAATTTAGTCTTGGCAACATGATTTTATTAAATATAACCCATTGCATAAACTTTTTGCCTTACTCTGCTCTTACACGCTGAGAACTCCTAATTCGTTTTTTAACTGACATAATACGAATTGGATCCCATACTATGATATGTCAGTGAAGTGAAAAGTGTCACAAACTTTGCTTTGTTTGTCTTTCTGGTGTCTCATGATTGTTGTGCGGCTCTTCCTCACGATGCCATGGTTTTGTATGCAGTTTGTGATTGTGGTATTTCCTAATCATACTAACTATGTCTGATATATCCCTCGTTCACTTATTACCGATGTATACTAATTACCGGTGTATTCCGTTTCCTCAAAATGACTGTCGGTGCGTTATTATCATTCGGAATTTTCCACCAAACATTGTTTACATTACATTTTTCTCTCATATTCAAAGAAAAAGAAGCAGAAATGTCGTTTCTGAGAGTCAGTGACTTACTTCTTGTTTGCGTAGTCCAAATCATTATGCGGATTCGCCGTTATATCATACGAAAATGACATTTTCATTGAAAATAAAAGAGAAAATGCCTTTGGAAAAGTGTGTCTGCTTGCTGTGGAAGATTTTGACAGCCTGGTTCCCTGCTTAAAATCTGAAAGTGACACCAAACTTTGTCTCAGCACATGGGTCATATTATGCCCAAATATGGATGAAAGGTGTAGACATAAAAATGTCCACCTCTATTTTATCTTGTTTGTCTACGTCCTTTTGGTGCACCCTCTGGTAGGGCATATCCCCAATATAATCTGTGTGATCTGTTTATGATTATGAAACATAGTTATGATGATATTAGTAACCATAAATGGAAGACAACAAATAAAAACGGTAGAGTTGACTTATTTTTTATCAACTTCATTAAAAAATGGTATACCTTCAAAACACAGGCAAATAAAACATAACAAGCCTTCAAACATGCCCTTAACTGCTATCATTTTGAAGGCCACTAGTCGTTTCAATATAGAAACCCATCACATGTAGAGTTTTCTACCCAGATAATTTTCTAGAGCATTTGTTTACGTATACACTGGTAATGAATAACAACGGACATTCAAAATATCGACTAGGGTAGCCCAATATAAATAATTTTTTCAGCAAGTTAAACTTTATTTTGAAGCATATATCGTTTGTTTCCATTGAAGGAATGTTTCTGTAAAATAGTTTCATTTATAGACTGCCTTAAACAGTTAGTACAGCGGTAATTAGTATCACCAGTATAACAAGGATTTTTTCCGTTTTACAATTTCAGAGTCGGTTATCAGTGTCTACTGATTATTTAGGGCATGTTAACATCAAGGCGCAGTAAACAAAATGACCCACTTAACAGCAGAATACAACCTTTACTTATAAAGACCTAGAATGATCTTCCTTTGGGAATATAGCAGGTTTTGCCGCACCCTTACTGAACACTAAACGATAATAGGACACTAAACAGACCAGATGTCATATTCATTCATGAGTTCAAGGAATGTCGTACTTTTAAAGAACAACTAGTACTAAACAACTGCTAAGCAAACTCTGGCAATAAACTTTTAGAGAACTAGTACTAAAGGCACTTTGATAACAACACAGACCGCTTCATTTCAAAGGTCAATGTCAAATATACTTAAAACCTGCCTATGATTGAAATGCGAATTCCTCTTTCATCTTTTGACCGAGTATGTGCACATTGGCACAACGATTGCCCATGATGTTTAGATTACAACAAGGCTATAAAGGTAACTGCTATGACATTGGAGTCAAAGGTCAAGATCAAATATGTTCTTAAAAGGGTATCCTTTGGAAGCAAAGACTGCACCAAAGAACTGAAACTAGAGTGTGCATATTTCCTGGGCCAGACTAGCTAGTTTCTGCCATTTAGGCTTCATCAGTGATCCTCTAATAGTTTCAAAGTTCCACAATGAAACCCGAAGGACAAGAAAATAAAATCTTCACTATAGTGAAGGGCATGGGGACGTTCTAAAACTGTTTAAATTTTGTCTTTCGGCTCCAAATTCATTTTTGATGTAGCGTGTTCATATTTAGCACAATAATTGCTATTGTGTAGACTACTACGATTGTTTCAGATCACTATTACGACCTTGGAGTCAAAGGTCAAGGTCATATATACTTAAAAGCTATGTATCATGGCTCATAAAATCAGGCTGTAGGGCTTGTCATGCGGTGAACTCTTACATTTTTTATTAAGTGTGTTCATATTTGCACAATAATTGCTTATGGCGTGTAGGCTAGAACGTAAGTTCCAGATCACTTTTATGATGTAAGGGTCAGAGGTCAATGTCAAATATGTTTTAAAATCTGTCTTGCACTTTGTAAGGCGAATTCCTCTTTCGTTTTTGATGGAGGGTTTTCAAATTTAGGAAAATATTTGCTTATGATGTTTATTTGACAACGAAGGTTTCAGATCAAAAATGTGACATTTGAGAGTCACAGGTCACGGTCAAATGTACTTAAATTCTGTTTTATGGCTCACAACGAGTGGCTCTCTTTTCATATCTTGACCAAAGCTGTTCAAATTTGAAACAAAAAATATCTAATGTGTGCTTATAACAAATAAAATTTTAAACAAAAAAATTAAATTACCAATATAATCTTGGTGTCAAAAGTCAAGGTCAAATATATTCTAAATGTTTAATACCGCCTGTAACCTGAACCCCTCTTTTAATTTTTTGACTTAGGGTGCTCAAATTTGGGACCTTGGAGCCAAAGGTCAAGGTTAAATATACTTAAAACCAGTTTTATGGATTGGAACGCGAACAAATCATTCATTTTTGACAGGTGTTCATATTAAGCACAGTTATGGCTTATGGTGTGTAGATATCATTAGTTCTACCTTGGAGTCAAAGGTCAATGTAAAATACACTTAAAAACTGTCTAACGGCTCGAAACACACATTCTTCTTGTATGTTTTGACAAAGGTGCTTCATATTTTGTACAATGATTGCCAATATGACCTTTAAGTCAGAGGTGAAAGTCATATATAAAATCAGGCTGTTTAACTTCAAGCGCCAACTAATTTTACTATTTTGAACCGAGGCTATTCAGATTTGTCACAATGGTTGCCCGAGGTATGTAGATGACAAGAGATTATTTGTGTTCCCAGTATGGCTCTTGAGTCAAAGATCAAGGTCAAAATGATTAATTTTTGGTTGTATTGCTTGGAAAGTGAATATCTCTGACCTGTTTTGATGAAGGTGTTTCATATTTTGCACACTGATTGCCTAAGATGTCTAGATGTCAACAATGGTTTTGGACTGCTGATATGACATTTGGTTCAAATGCCAAGGTCAAAATACTTACAATTTGTCTATATGGCTTGTAACGTCTGCATTCTAGGAATGTGTGAAACTTTTCTGGATACAAGTACACCTGATAATTTAATATCTGTTACTAATGATGATTTGTTACCCAAATATATCGCTTAATCATCTCAACCAGCATGCGGTATTAAAATTAAGAGGGTTAAAACCAAACGAATGGTGTAATCCTGATATTGCACAAGCACACAGATATAGAGATATAAATAAAAACGCGGTAACTGGGCCAAGTGTAGGAAATTTAGAAACTTTACAAAATCTCAAAAAGAAAAGTGAAGAGAAGCCATTTTACTGCGTCGGTAACTGATAATAAAGACAACAAATTATTGTGGCAACAAATTAAATCTGTACGAAATAATACGCTTACATTCTCGAAATTATTACCTAACCAGTTGATTGTCGATGACTCAGTAATAACCAATTCCCAAGAAATCGCATGTAAACTTAATAAATTCTTTACAAATATTTCTTTATGATTAAACTCAACCCACCCATAAAACAGCACAAGTGGATGACCAATCCAAGATAATCAATTACGACAACAATAAGGTACTATCGGATACGTTCTTCAAAGAAGTCCCACTTATCACAACATCACAAGTGGTAGACTTCATATGTAAGCTGGACCCCGAGTTCTTAGAGCCACAGGGCGTGCCACAGGGCTAGTTCCTAGGGCGTACATTTTTTCTATGATTTATTAATGACCTCCCTCTCCAGCTAAACCATTGTCTAGCTGATTTAATGCTGATGACATTACTATCTGGAAAAAACAAA
Source organism: Loripinus fragilis (assembly GCA_964019695.1). NCBI lineage: Eukaryota > Metazoa > Mollusca > Bivalvia > Lucinida > Lucinidae > Loripinus > Loripinus fragilis. The sequence continues at coordinate 98,827,242 of OZ026519.1, read as the reverse complement.
TCGGAGATTGAACAAAAACTACAGCCTGGTGCAAATGAAACAGAGGATTGGAGTATAAATACATGTAATAAATTACCAATTCAATATGGGAAATCAACCACTATGACCTTTGGTTCAAGACATAAAATTCAACAAGCCAGACAATTAAACATATCTATTGGTAATACCCAATTAAATCCTGTCAGCTCACAAAAACTACTAGGCGTACATATTGATGAAACACTCAGTTGGAACCAGCATGTCGATTACTTATGTTCAATCATTTCCTCTAGAATTTCACTTCTAAGACAATTGTCTTAATATTTTCCTGAAAATGTTCAAAAATGTTTTATCAAAAGTAAATACCACCTTTGATAGATTACAGTTCAATTACTTGGAGATCCACATCGAAATTGAATATCGAATTAATTAACAAACTGCAAAAGAGAGTGGCATGTATCATTTTAAAAGTTGACTATACTACTCCATCAGTGGAAATGTTCCAATGGCTAAGATGGATGCCAGTATCACAACGAATCAATTATAACAAGGCTGTTTTAACAAACAAGGCCTTAAACAATCTAATTTTCGCATATCTATCCAATTTACTGACACCGACAGCGAAGGCATATATAGCAAAACTCTTAGGTCATCAGAAAATGGCTCTTTAATCGTACCAAAAACCAGGACTTCAGTTTACACCGGCTCATTTACAGTTTCAGTCCCTAAGATATAGAGCACTTTCCCTACATCATTTAAACAAGCAACTTCTTTGAATACATTTAAAAGAGTTATATGATAGAAAACATTTCTTTTTAGAGACTGCAATTTTACGTGTTAAATACTTTAACATGTATCAGATTTTAATGAACACACTATTTTTATATACCCGTCAGAACACATCAGATGTACAATGTAGACCTGACGTAAGAATGTGATATACTTTAATTTGTCTGAAGCTACATTGTTATCCATTATTTTTGTAATGCCATGCATGTCTGTATATGGTACATATTATTGTTCGTTTGTTTCCATATTTTATATATCATTTATATGTTCAGAGGGGCATAAGTATTATGGTAGACTGGCCATCGAGCTAAATATGTCACCCTCTTGCAATATTGTAAAATAAATAAATAAAATAAATTTGGAAAGACGTTAGTGTTTAAAATATTTGGGACACTGATTGTCTATGTTTGGAGATGACACCAAAGGTTTTAGATTGCTCTTATGACCTTGGAAATAAAGGTCAGGGTAATAAAATCATATTATTACCCAACCGTCTATATACGGAGCAATTGTCTATTTTTGCTATGTCATGAGTCACTTTACTGACCAGTCAGTAAATTTGACTATTGACTGGCACTATACCATGGCCTGGTTTCCCGCTTCGCTGTTAAAACACGAAGGCGCTTATCACCGTGCGCAACGACGATGCACGTACGGTTCGTTTATGAAAGGAGACGTTATGCAACAGGCATGGTTTGGCAACTTTGAACTCCAATAACTCCGTTGTTTATGGTCAGAAAAATAAAGTGTGGGTGCTCGTTTTCTTAGTTAGAACAAGCGGAACATTTTGAGACCAAAATTGAGCAGATTTGGTGAAATTTTCTGTTTTGCAACAAAACCGCATCGGCAACAGCAACTCCATTCAAGGGACACTGCTTAGTATTCATCAAATGGGTTGGGTAATAAAACAGCTATTTCATGCCTGTTTGTAGTATAGTCAAACTATTACCCCTAGGTACCGTGGACGACCAGATGCACTATTGCACTCGGCCTTCTGCCTCGTGCAATAGTGCATCTGGTCGTCCACGGCACCTCGGGTAAATCTTTGGACTATACTACAAACAGGCATGAAATAACTGTATACTATGCGATATTAGATACAAAAACGGATAATTGTGTTGTTGTATAAAATAATTTCTTCAAAATTAATTACTTCTTGTTACAGTCAACTGCCAGCGAGACGGTGTTTTTATGCGTTCTTGCGGCGAGAACTAAAATGGTGGCAAAGTATAAAGCGAAGAATCCAGCAGCTGACGAAATGACAATAATATCCAAACTTGTAGGATACAGCTCAGACCAGGTGAGTATATCTTAAGGTAGTTATTGCTGTAAAACGTTTTTGTTACTCCGATAGTAACACAAAAAAAAACACAATAAAGTTTGACCGGATACACTTCGATCAAAGCTCCGTCACAACCTAACGAATTAACAAGAAGAGCTTGCAACTACCCAGCTCTAAGCAATAACATTATAAGACATTTTACTCTAGTACGGACAGGAAAATTACGATGAGCGTAGTTGGGAAGGATGAGAGACTTTGTAATTTATTGAATATTTAGTTAGGGACACACGAACAATATCACAACTGACGCTTTGGAGTACAACTTACAGTAAAAACGTTGTAAAACGGTCACTCGCAAAAAGATCGAAAATGGTTTTCAAGACCATTATCGCTTAATGCAGGTCAAAAGTATTGCAGAATGCTCCAAAGAGAATGTTCTTCCATACTTTCGACGTTCATTAAGCTACCATTTGTCATTAATATTTTTTTTGTCTATTTTTGAGTGGCCGCTTTACACATGTTTTACTGTATATGACCCAACTTTCACACATATGCATATTCTACTGACCAAAAATGCTCAGAAAAGTCTGCAAAAACGTTGACATATGTTCTGATTATATAGCTCAGCACATAAATGTGACGAATGACTAACTTGGGAACAAAATGCTGGGCTTTCAAATCTCATCATATTTCCTAGCAAATATAACAGATGACCAATATCGGCCCTCCAGCAAAACGCCATTTTGAGTGGTGTTTCAATGATGGGCCGATAGTGAGGATGTACTCTGGCTTGGTTTAATGTAGATGAAGGCCAGAGGCGAAGATACAGTATAGACCATTCCCATGTGCGTAAATTTGGAACCACATATATCATGTATATGGGTTCCTAGTTTTGAATGTATCTTGGTTAAAGAACGTGGTAAATGGATACGTCAGAAAGGGCCTTTGCGCATATGTAATAAATACCAAAATCTCATGTGCTGGTCCAAATCCAGTTTGATTACATGAAAACTCAGTTACAATAGCACATAAATCCTCTAGTACTCAATCAAAATGGGCCTTTTTGGGAGATAAACTTTTCTTGCACACCGGATAAGGATATTTTACCTTGGGATGGAAAATCTTATCTTACCCGTATTATCTTACCCAGGACGTCAAGTTACGTCATCATGTGAAATTGCATCTTAGCGTATTCGGGGACTTCAAGAAGTTTATTTTAAAATACATAAATAAATAAAAACAGCGGTGAGCAAGTAATAGAATCCATTATTCGTGTGAGGGTAGAATAGAAAAATCCGTCCCTCGGGATCACCGTTTGTCATCACTCGGCAAGCCTCGTAATGCCAAACGGTGATCTTTGGGACGGATTTTTTCTATCCTACCCTCACACGCATGATAGATTCTTATATTATCTGTGTTTATAACTAGATATGTCCCTGTCCAGCCTACGAACTGGGCCACAGAGACTTGATAGACAGTTGCATTTTTGCATGGAAGTTTAGCTATTACACTTTCTAGAGGACGAATAACAAAGACACTGATCAGACTGTGCAGTTTAAATCGCATCAACATATGTACATTCAGATACCACTGAAAATTTCACTGATAATTACACAATTTCACTTTGAGTAACTTTAAGTCAATTTCATTTGCAAACATACAGACTTTCTCTTTTTGTATTATCTTAGGTATATTTTGTATTTAAAAATAGTAAGCAAGCCATAGAACAACACAATTGTGTATTTCAAATGTATATTTTATGTGCACATTTAACATCACTTTGTGCTGTTTTATTTAAATGCTAATCTGTGATACTGAAATAAATCAATCAATACACCCTCATAATACGTTGTCAATGGTGCATCTTTGCAATATAGAAAATAAAAGATCAGTTTGTTCAGACAGAAGCACCAATGACAATGTAATATGAGGGTGTTTTTCACGGATTATATTACATTATCCATGGTACATCTTTGCAATGCAAGTCTGCTTGCCTATCTAATATGGTTCAGTGTTATTCAATAACAAACTTAAACACCCTGGCATTGTATTGATAGTAAACGATCACTAATTATTTTGAGAACGGTCGTTGGTTTTTAATTTTGGAATGACTCCTTTCTAAATGAGTGAATGTAATGCTACATGTGTACCCAGGTATATTACATTTGGAAAACGGTGTAGAGCAGGATCATCTGGCTTCTAATGGGCAAGCTGATTAGGACACATTATTTTCCAGTCTGCTTGTAATGTTACATGCTAACAACGCGAATACTGCAAGTTAGATGAATAAAACACTATGGAGGAGTTAACATGTTAACGTAAATGAACCTTTCTTTTTAGGCCAATTCGTCTGTGCATAGATCAGGTCTACTAGGTGCTGTGCGAATGGTGAAATTACCAAGTGATAAAGACTTTAGTTTAAGAGGGGATACCTTGAGGGAAGCCATCGAGAAAGACAAAGCAGACGGATACATTCCATTCTTTGTAAGTATAGCCAGAGCAAAGCGGACTGCATGGCTATACAGCTGTAATGTTTTCATTTTCAGAGCAATTATTTCCCTTCAGCACTTTGGAGACCAAACGACATTTCCATAAAGTTTGTGATGGTCAATTGCATTCATATATTATTTTCAAAAAGTGTTATATTTCTAAGCAAATAGTGCAGACCCGGATAAAATGTTGCATTATGCGACATTTTATCTCAGTATTTACTGTTTTTAGGTGTTTCTGTTCTACAAATTGTTAAGGTCTCTCATTGGGCCAGTTAAGCAACATTTTTGAGCGTAAAATTGTTATTATTTTCTTATGCGTCAGTTTAAACATGTGTTTTTGGTGCTCGAAAGAACCTTCTCATTGAGACGTTTACATTGAGACGGTTCAACCGCCTCATTAAGACGGTTCTTTTGAGTACACACAACATATGTTTTGGTTGAGGAATAAAAAAATAATTTTCAGTTACGCACTCTTATCTGGGGGTCTGGACTATCTGAAACCCTCTGCATTGGTGATGTACCTTGTCGTGCCTTTGATGCGATTTTAATTTTTGCCACATATTGCCAATGACTCTGGCACAATGCGCTCCCTACACAATATACCCAATTTCATGTATAATATACAGGATAAACGATGTGCTCCTCGATGGAGGGCACACATAATACATACCCAGTGTTCTGTCAAGCTGTTCAATTTTGATGCCCAAACACAATTGTGTAGGTTGTTATGACGTTATGTTGGACCTCTGTGTGTTCGGTTGTTCTGAACAGTTGTATGTATGCATGTGTCTTCATTTGCCTACCATACCGTCCATTCGTGTGTTTGTCTGAATATATCAATCATGTTTTCTAAATAAAATGACTGATGGTCAGCGAAATACCAACACAGGTATATGTTGGCCAGTATAATATCTCTACCCCCTTCTGGTAAGGGCTTCCCAATGTGTATGTCAATCAGTCCTTTCGACTGTCACGTTTTTGTGACCCCTACATAGTTTGAATTTTCATAAAACATTGCACAAATTTAAAGTGCCAGAAGACGAATATTCAGAACATATGCAGGGGGTGGATCCAGGATTTCTGGAAAAGTGGTTCATATGTATATAGATGTGGGGGTTCGCTTTGCTGAACTTGTCTCATTTTACTTAAATATCCCATCATAGGATGGGGGGTGGGGGTGGTGGGTAGAGGGGTGGGGGTGGTGGTGAAGGGGGTTCAAGCAAACCCCCTGAACGCCCTCTGGTCCCACCACTGACATGAACTTGTTATCAATTGCTCTTTATTTTAGCTGTGTGCGTCTTTGGGAACAACCGGATCATGTGCTTTTGACAATCTTACTGAACTAGGACCCATCTGTGAGTATCCTTCTTGATCCCCATAACAATCCGAGGCTAGAGTATGTATTGCATATCACCATTATTTATTTAATTTATAATTTGCTATTGTAAAGCAAAACAGCATTGTAACAGGCGTTCAACCACTTGTGTAGATTCCAGTATTAAGAAATGTTTGAGAGCTTCTTTTATTTTGTGCATTAAGTCAAAGTAGTATATTATAGTATTTGATATTTTAATTGCATACATTTGCAAGTCTTTGGATTTCATGATTTTAACTGATACGCACAGAAACAGGGACATTATTATCTTGTACAGATAAGAAAAAAATTAAATAATAATATAAAATGTCCCTTCCTCGGTTCCGTAAATACTAGATAGTTCTTGAACGTACAAGATAAAAAAAAATAAAATGTCCATTCCTGGGTTCCGTAGATACAAGATAGTTTATGTAAAATCCATGGTGCTAAAGGGCTTATATTGACAAATAAACTGTTCAACACGTATCTAGTCCACAAGTATTATTCTTAGATAATATTTTATTTTCTGCTCAATTAGAAATTGTTTTATCTCTAAATGTATGTATGTCTCTAACTCTTGTTGCCTTAGATAGAATACATTTTACCAACTGAATCTCCCTAGATGATTGCCGAACTTCAAAGGACACGACAAACTGGACCAATCAAAACAACCACACATAATTTAGAGTGACAATAGTTACGGAATCATCGCCTTGAATAGACATCAGCCACAGAAAATAAAAAAATATAGTTAAGTTAGCCTTGTTTCACATAACTCAGCAGTCATTTTTTAATATTGTTTTGGTACAGCATTTAATATCATTTAAGACAATCTTTTATTCATGAGCATAATTGAAATTCTTAACCTATACTTTCGTATAGATTTTATTCATATACAGTAAAACCTCGGAAATTCGAACTCAGATTGTTTGGAATACTCACTAGATCAAATTAAATTTTGGACAAAATTAATTAAGAGAATAGGGCCTTTTTATGAACTTTTAAATAACCGTCTCTGTAAAAACATATGTTTTGTGTGCGTAAAAGAAACATCTCATTGAGACGCTTCATTTACGAGCTCAAAACATATTTTTGATAGAAAAAAATGATGATAATCAGTTTTTAAGGTTAAATGCTTTAATGTCTTACTCCTTTTAATTCAAACTACTGATTATTTCGACTTAAGGCTTCGCATTTACGAGATTTTACTGTATAAGGCTTCGGTATTATGTTTTTTTCCACAAACAACATTTCTTAACGTATATATACAGGTGAAGAAAATGACATGTGGCTCCATATCGATGCTGCATACGCAGGGAGTGCGTTCGTCTGTCCTGAATATAGAAAGCATATGGAAGGAATTGAGGTGTGTAAAGTTCTCAAAAAAATATGTTGTTGTTTTAGTCCTTTTGTGATTGTTTTTATTTTGTTTATTAAATATCCGGTTATTACAGGATCATATGAGGATGGTTTGAAAAGATATGAATATTGCTTTTTCAAGTAAATCTAGAGAGATAGTTAAATACAAAATGGTATAACTCGTATATTGATTTGTTTTTCTCCTTTGTGATACTAATTTGTATTAGTGATGATCCTTGTAAACAGTATTAAATGTATATTGATGCTATACTGTGTTAGGAACAGAAGTTTCTGTTTAGACATTGACATTGTCTGGTGTTGATTTCTCATTTCAATTGTGCTTGTGATCAAAATGAATAAAAGCTGCATTGGCATAGACCGGTGAAATATGCTGATATTTTCATATTAGGAAAACATATTATCACTTGCTGAAATTATATAAGCTGTCAATTAAATGTATTTATTAATTTCAATGCAAACGCTTTAGTATCCGGCCCTCATATTTATTCTTGAAGGATGTAGGGGAGCAGCAAATGTTCTGATTAGTTTGTGCCAGTATGTATATGAGGGATGATCAAAAAGTTCTCGGCCCCTTGTACTTTGGGCTACCAGGGAATAAAAATTTGACCACTACTTTTCAATATGTGACGCGCCATGACATTTTGTGCCCAAATGCGGTAAAACGTGACGCCGGGAAAACGCGCTGCAAAAGTGACGTAATTTACGCAACTGCACTTTGTTGCGCAATTTGAACGTCGCTAAGCGTCATTTGTTAACATCGCTTAAAGCCCAAGAGGCGCAAACATTTTACGATTTCTTCGCAGAGAAATAGTTAATTATGGATTGGAAGATTTATACATGCGGCTGTTTAGATAATAATGTCACAACTATTTACAAGCATGTATTTAAACAAAAAACAAAACACCGTCTCTCCCGGACACTTTCTGTGTCGGCTGTAGTGCATTTATATTCTTTGTCTACTAAAGACCAGAAAAAAAGTGAGTGGTAATCAGGAAATGCCACAATCACACACTGCAGACCAAGACCAGGCCTGATATTATAATACATTTTATAAAACAACTAAATCAATTCCATTTCGAACGCAAATTGTACATGTATGAGCAAAAATGTACATGTATGTCCGTTTCAGTATCTTTTGTCCTCAATGTTGTCGTACAGCACGTCAACTGTTTTGTTGTGTGTTGTGTTGAGACGAAACACTACAAACGGATAGTTCCATCCTACTTATTGGTGATGTGGCATACGATGCTCGTTTCAGTGTATGCAGTAAGCGTTATACTTTGAGGTACAGTCACAGGACATAGTTATTCGCCATTTTGTAACGTCGCCGTTTAAATCAATGTGTTTCCAGATTTTTTGGCAAAAATTATTGTAGCAAAACAATAGAAGCTACAGCCGTGAAAAAAGTACCGAATGAATGCAATATACAATTTTATTGTAGCTTCTTGGTGTCAGCTGTTTTTGTATGGTAGTAATTTAAACACGACAACAAATTTAAATGGCTTTTTGTAACGTAATCTTGGCGCCAATAGGAATCGTGATATTTTAAATGTATGTTCACTTTAAACCAGACCTACTTGAGAACCAAAATTATAATAATTTTAACATTTTATTGTATATTGCTTTTTTTTTAATATTTGACTTCCATCCTCGTAAATTTGTGAAAATTTGCACCCATTAACGTTGACATGGTAATTTTCACACAAAAATCTGGAAATGCACTAATTGCAACGGCACGAAGTGGCAAATATGTATGAAGACAAATATCAGTATCAATATTTGGGATACTAGTCTGATGCGCTGACTACTCCGTGTGTGCTAATAGGACTACAAGTCTGATGCGCTGACTGTTCCGTGTATGCTACATGCAACAATTGTATTGTACCAGCGTGGCAAACGCTACTCTGCTTTATCTGTGATGTACGTATGCTGTAAGACGAAGTCGCGAGGTTTTTGCCATGAGCGCATTTTTGAACGGTAATTCCGTATATTCAGACTCGACTTTCGGGCTATTCGTTTTGTTCCATGCGTGTCATGTTTACCGTGGGTTAGATGCCAGCTTATCACTTATCGCATTTGCCAACAGCAAATACTCAGACGAGCCTGTTCTAAAGCGCAGCCAGCGCCTGTTCTGCTATAATCACAAAGTATGGAAGTACATGTAGATCAAGGCTCAAGCCAAACACTGCACTTCTAACCCAACTAGGTAACTATACATCCACAAAACGCTTTGATGCGTGTATGTTACGGTAAATGTATCGAATGAATCGAGGGTCATTACTTAAAGGGCGTGGTTGAAGCATACATGTAGTTATGCATATGCTGATTTTTACGCTTACGAGCCAAGTACCGAAAATTTTATAAGCTGTGTAAAAATCTCGAAGCTTTTGTACCAGATACATCCCATTTTTATCTATCATCTGATCTAGACTGTTATTGATATTCTTCAATAATTCCGAAGTTTAGAGTTGGATCAATTTCAATGTGATCTGTTTTAATTAATTGTAACATTTGGTATGAACATGGGCGCAGGCTGATTGTATTTAATCATCATCAGTATGGTTATAGCTGATACCCCAAACTATTCGGGTAGGTACATGTATTCCCAGCCAATATATCTAATTGTACCTCGACATATTAGATGCCCATTCATAGTCTACACTGTTCGCAACTTCTGCGACTGTAGTTTGAAAATTTTAACATGTGATCCTATCAAATATAAGTGAACAGCATTTGAATAATGTCGGAGTTCGACGTCGAATAGGCTAAAAGATTGTTGAAACGCTTTCTGTATATTTCAAGAAAAATGTAAGTTGTGTATACTCATCACGTTACGGATCACAAAATGTTTTGGGTTGTTTCATTAATCTGCTAAGGGTAAAGCTGTCATTCACATTAGAAAGAGCCGCTTCCAATGAGTACCCACTGCAAACATTTTCTTTGAGAAATAAGAAAGAGCGCTTTGGGTCTCCATTGGTCTTGACCTGGTTCCAAGCAGTTTGTATTGCAAAGATATATTAGCAAGTGGCAGCCGAGGAAATATGAAGATAGGGAAGTGGTGGATGGATCTAGCGAAAGGAGGACATAATTTCGTTACGTTTTGATATCGAACGCCAACAAAACATTTTTGCTTGATATATTTTGTGGGAGCTTGTCCACACTTTTCTCTGCTTTTGTTTTAAGCTGCGCAGCATGTTACACGTATTTCTTCTTCCTCGAAAATACATTGTACATGTATATAGACTTTGATAACACCGATTATACCGTGAATTCTCGCCGTTTCAATTTTGACTGCCTTCAGGATTCAAGTCTGTTTCACTGGAAGGTATGCACAATCAGCGAAAAGATTGATCACCATTGCGCAAATGAAGACCGAGACAGAGTAAACTTAATAGTTTCCCTTGTTTTTTAAGGGAACATTGAAGTGAAGCAATGCATCTGTATTGGTATGAGAGACCTAACATGGCTAAACTACTAATTAATCAGTGCCCGACTTTTACGAATTGAATATCGCGTGATGGGTTCGGGATCAGCTCTTGACTTGGCGACTTCCGCATACGACACACCATTGAGAGTGTAAACTGACCTTAGTATTTTATAACTACTAGAGCATGTAGCAACTACATGCGCCACTGCTGCTGATGCTACTTTCACTCCTCTTTCTACAAATGAATTAGTGATGGTTATAATGAAAATGAAAAAAAAAGAAAAGAGAGAATTAAACCACGATGCGCGGAATCATATCTGATCACCATTTTTAAACATGTTAATAATCAACTGTATGATTTGCACAAATACCCATTTTCATCATGATAGAGACCACATTCTAACATTTCATACTGTAGCAATCTGAATTTTAATTTCAAAATTTTCGAACCCTGGAAAATGCTTAATCTTTAGTGCTCGAACTTTAAAGAAATAAGCCGTAAGAACAAATACATTTATATTTTTTAAAGAAATAATGTTACCGATTTATCCGATCACGTTGTCATCCCAAAATGTTCCAATCGAGAATTTCTGAAGTGACATGAACTTTCCCAAAAGAATAATCAATTCGTTTCAAACATCCTGAAATAAACTCGCCAAGTTGTCTATCAGAAAATTAACGTTGACGTCGGAAACACTTTATATACAATTCCATGACGTAGGGACCTATGAACTATTGCCTATTTCTCAGAAACCGCTTAAGATATCGAACTTAAATTTCACATGTATACTCCAGAGACATATAGTTATCAGAAAATATCAATATCTCAATTTCGACCAGGTACCTCATTTGGGCGCAAAATCTCATGGCTGGTCACATATAATCTCCCTTCAAGGCAATGCACTTAGCTGATCTCTGTTCAGGCTTTCTTATCCCTTCAAAATCTTGGTCCCCAAGTACTCGTTTACTGCCTCTATGACGCATTCATTGCTTCCATACTGTGTACCACAAAGATGTGAGTTCAGTTTTGCGAACAGATAGAAGTCAGAAGGAGCCATATCAGTCATATGGGGGATGAGATGTGGAAGGATTTCTAATCCACATTCAGTCGCATCAGTCATGACAGCTTGTGACATGTGGGCAGGGGCGTTGTCCTGCAAGAGCAGAACAACGCGAGTCAGTTTCCCTCGCCTCTTTCTTGCGATTTCTTGGCTTAGCCGCCTCAATTCATCTGCATAATATGCACTGTTTATCGTGCCACCTTGCTCAAGATAGTCAATCAATATCACCCCATGACTATCGCAAACGATTGAGGCATCACCTTCCCTGCTGAATCAACCCTCTTAAATTTCTTAGGAGGGATGAGCAAGAGTGCTTCAATAGTTTGCTCTGCATTTTTGACTCTGGGTAAAAATGGTGAGCCCATGTCTCATCTTGGGTTACAACTTACTCAATAAAATTGCCAGGATCATCATCTTCATAGTGAGACAGGAGATGGCTAGAAATATCGAGCTGAGTCATTTTCTGATCATCAGTCAACATTTGCGGCACCCATCTTACCAAAACCTTTGACATACCAGAGATATCGGTTAGGATTGATAGTACTGCACCAATAGTACTGCTCCAAAACTTATACCCACTTCTCTAGCAATGCTTTGCAGGTCTCGCCTCCTATCACACATAACCAGGGTGTGCACGACCTTGACAGTTTCATCAGTGATGGCATCTTTTAGGCGACCAGACTGTCCATCATCCTCAACGCTCTCTTTCCCCCTCTTAAACGCTGCTGCCCATTTTTTTCACTGCGCTATAAGAAGGAGACTCCTTCCCAAGGGTATCCATGAAGTCTTCATGAATTTCCTTGAGAAGCATTCCTTTCTCATAGAAGTACTTGATAACCGCTCCGATTTCAAGTTTTTCCATTTTGCAAATGTGTCGCACCCTCCTCTCTTAAAAGAACTTTACATAAAGCAACAAATGCATGTTTGCATGACTTTTACACTCACAATGTCCTTAAATTAAATCAAATGACCAACTGACAAAGATATTAATTCAATGAATCTCAATGAAGCATATCCCGCCGAGAACTTTTTGATCACACCTCATACATTTCAGATCTTTGCTGATCAAATTTGGGCCTCGACACGAGAAAAACTGTCTTAGGGTGGGGGATGCAAACAAAAAGGTGCAGATGGGCCTGCGCTTCCGTGTAGTCTGATCAGCGCCTCTGTCATTCGCTTAATGGAAAGTATCATATCTAGATTTGCTACAAGATTTTCAATTTTCTAGCTTTTCTCCATACATGTGGACGCTGGTTTGAATGTCACTTTGTTCGAATAACTGAGTATATGTTTTCTCACGTTGCGACCCATTTATGATAAGATGATACGTATTACACTTTCATGTACCCGCTCATTTCAGTATGCAGAGACATTCAGCATGAATCCTCATAAGTGGATGTTAATAAACTTCGATTTATCAGTCATGTGGTAATTATTTATTTCATCCAGAGTGTGTGTTTGTGGTGGTGAGGTCAGGGTGTCGGGAGCATTTCTGAAAAATCACAAGGGGCTATAGGTTTCCTTAGAAATACTGGTAGTAACCCACGTGCTCAAGAAGCAATTTGATCCATTGGGTTTAATTACTTCTCGACGGAGGCTCTTACAGCCCTCTGTGATTTTGTGAAATACATTGATGACCAAAAAACTCAAAAACGTATCCCCATGACGGACTTTTCTTGATCTGCCCATGTATTTAATTTTGTATGGAATGCTATAATCTTAAATACCTATATAGCTAGATGATTAGATATTCCACCGGCTTTGATGATATTCTAAAACATTAATTTTGTAATATTGATGTCAATCCAAGAGTGTATTTTTTTTCAGAATGCTTTGATGATATTCTAAAACATTAATTTTGTAATATTGATGTCAATCCAAGAGTGTTTTTTTTCAGATGATTTAGAGCATAGCATCCTTTAATTATTTCAAAGAAGTCAGTCAGTATATATAACGTAAAACGCGTTCTTCTGTTAAAGATGCTTTGTATTACTGAATTTGCCTGTATCCATTGGCAGTGATTTGTAAACTGACTAAACTAGCTGTACACTTAATTTGTTTGAATATCCATTCAATTAGCATACTTGTTGTAAAATTTACAAATGCAAAGAAAGGAACAAGTTAATTAGGCTTGAATGCCAAGAATCACAATGCTAACGTAAGTGACCCATGGTTAAGGACACTGGAACATAACTAATTCAGACACATTGGAAGCCATTAGAAAGTAAAACTTTAACAGTTTGTATGTAATAGATGTCATCTAATATCCGAATATGACTGTAAATAATTTTTTGTCCCAAAAGAAAGGAGTAAAATTTTCAAAAACTAAATACCTATTTTTCTAAGCAAAACGAAAATATTTATTTCGAAGGCTGTGAATTTTAGCAAGAGCAGTGAAACTTATGATTATTATTTCTCTTTGAAGCAGAGATAAGATGTTTGCATGTTACAAGAAATGTGGTCCACTTTGCAAAAAATATAAATGATTTTATGGGTTAGCTATGTTTTAATCCTAATGCAAGCTTGCTTTAGGTGGTGGTTGCCATTTTTAGAATGCTAGTATTTGTTTTCCATGAATGTTTAGGCTAAACTGCACGTATTCGATGGTATTGTGAAGGACCTGGTTGGTATAGGATTTTACCACTTTACCACGTCAGTAACAATTTACTGACAGTAAACTGTTCTCTCTACAATTTAAAGAAAGAAGAATGAAAAGCTATCCAGTAAATTTCACTAAATATTTCACACATAAAGATACCTTGGATTTATGTTCCCTTTTTACCTGTAAAAAATATGTGTTCTTTTTACAACACATAAATCAGCCCACGTATCATAATGGCCCTTAATAGAATTGTTTGTGTCACAAGACAGAATATAGACTGCAAAAAGCAAACTCTATGTTTAAACTTTTTTCTCTGTTATGAATGTTTAAGCTTTAAAATAGTTATTCTGCAGAATATATTTATTGTTCTATACAACAGATAGCTTCAGTTATTTTGCGCCACCAGACAACATTGAAATATCAATACTCTTTTTTGTATAACTTATAAGTAATTCTCTATGAAACTTGTTTCATAACAGTAAGTTAATTTGATTGTTTCTCTGTGCTGATACATAGAATAAGCTAGATAACAATTTATCCACAAACTGGATCAAAATTGAATAAAAAGGACCTCTTGGATCTCGTTTGTGGTGTCTACTGTGAGTTTGTCACTTTCCCATTGGTATACTGGGTCAGGTGTGGTACTTGATTGTATCGATGCCTGATCTTTGCACCCTTACTTACTTTTATAGATGTGTATCTATAATTAATAAAAGAAAAACTGGGGTTTGTAATAATAATAAAAGTCTGTTTTTCTTTAAAAATAAAGCTGCAATTTTATAATTGAAATATTAGTAAAACGCTAAGAGAAGAAACACAGAATAATGTAAATGCAAATGAGCTAATATTTTCGGATAAAGAAATCAGTAACCAACTCCCTAATTATCCCCTCATATGACACTGAATGTGCATCCAATTACAAATAGACTCATGTATTTTATTATGTTTTAGGATAAAAAACAGTTCATACCTTGTCGATGCATTTAATGTGGACCCTATCTACCTCAGGCATGAAAACGAGGGTCGCGTACCAGACTACAGGGTATGTATGTATGTATGTATGTATGTATGTATGTATGTATGTATGTATGTATGTATGTATGTATGTATGTATGTATGTATGTATGTATGTATGTATATATGTATGAATGTATGTATGTATGTATGTATATCTGTTTTCTTATTACTAAATGAGCCAAGATTTGACAGAAGGGACCTCCTGGCAATAAAAGTCAAAAGTGAGATATTTACAGAGAATGAAAGACCTAGCTGTTGTGAACTATTACAAAAAATTTGAAGGGATTATCTTTACAACTAACAAAGATATGAGCGTTTGAACTCCTGAAGATGATGCGTTTTAAACATGACGTCATTTAACGTTGTTAATGACGTTTTGACGTCAACACCATTGTGTTAACATATGATGCTACGAAAACAAGTACGCTAGGAGCAATATTTCAAGAATGCTCCATGTTTCTGTAAATTTGATGTGTATGTAATTGCATAGACTACACAAATAGCTCACATACGCTCATCCTGTGTTTACAAAAGCATTTGAAATGAGGTACCCTGTCTTAAATGTAATGTATAGTCCATATGCACAGCTGTTGCCATGACAACATACATTATACCAATCACTTAATTTTATTATATTTATTTGCGTCTTTGATTGTATTATATGTTAGAAGCAATTTGACTCTATTGTAAGAACATGCAAAATCTTGAAAATTTAGATGTTATTGAAATTTTTATTACACGAAAACTGCTAAAAAGCCTGAAGGACCCTATGTCAGATCGGCGCCCAAATGTAATAATAAAATGGATTTATGGATTTAAAAAGATGTTTTTTTTTAAATTTCAGCATTTTGCTCTGCTTGAAACTGTCAGATAAACACTTAGTACAGTAACAATGATTAGCTTCGTGTGACCATATGTATAGGTTATAGATCATATATTACAATTGTAAAGGAATTAAGTGGGAACGAGCACAGCGAGTGAACCATTTAATTTCTTTATAATTGTAATATATGATCTATGACCTACTTATAGTTTTCTCCTTCCCTCCCATTGAAAATAGCCACATTTACCACTTCACAGATTTACTTCATGATTTTATTTAATAGATATTACACATATTGATATAATATGTACGGAAGCCCTGGAGGGACATTTTAACTTATTAATTATCACTTATTACTTACTACTTATTACTTATCACTTATTACTTATTACTTATTGCTTACTACTTATCACTTATTGCTTACTACTTATTACTTATCATATCACCGGGCCGCGTAGCGCAGTCAGTAACGTGTCTGGCAACAGATGTGAGTCTGATTGCAGATCCAGGGGTCGCAAGTTCGATCCCGGCCCGATTCCATACTTTCGTGGAGATTGATCATGGAATTATTTCTACGGTCATCCTCCTCCCTTCCGCTGAATCATTCAAGACGGGTTGTTGTCAGTTACAAGTGAAATTATGTGTAGAAGTAGTAGCAGTAGTAGTAGTAGTAATAGTAGCAGTAGTTGTTGCAGTAGTAGTAGAAGTAGTAGTAGTAGTACTTTGCAGTAGTAGAAGTTGTTGTTGTTGCAGTAGTAGTAGTATTAATATTAGTGGTGGTAATGATTGTAGTAGTAGTAGAAGTAGTTTGTTTGTTTGTTTGATTCTTTATGTCCCATCAACAATCTTTCAGTTAAAATGGGACGGGTTTTCCTGGGTTGAACCAGTACTAAGCTAGGATAAATGTGTCTTGCTCATGGAAAGCAACGCAGTGACGCTGGTGAGGCTCGAACCCGTGGCGCCTCGGTAACGAGTCAAGCAATCTACAAATGAGCCACTGCGCTCCCTAGTAGTAGTAGTAGTAGTAGTAGTAGTAGTAGAAGTAGAAGTAGAAGTGGTGGTACTACTACTACTACTACTACTACTACTACTACTACTACTACTACTACCAAAAAAGTAGTAAGTAGTAACAAATAAGTAGTAAGTAATAACTAATAAGTAGTAAGTAATAACTAAGAAGTAGTAAGTAATAACTAATAAGTAGTAAGTAATAACTAATAAGTAGTAAGTAATAACTAATAAGTAGTAAGTAATAACTAATAAGTAGTAAGTAGTAACTAATAAGTAGTAAGTAATAACTAATAAGTAGTAAGTAATAACAAATAAGTAGTAAGTACTAACAAATAAGTAGTAAGTAATAACAAATAAGTAGTAATAGTAGCTGTAGTACTTCGTCTACTACTACTACTACTACTACTACTATTACTACTACTACTACTACTACTACTACAACTACTACAATCATTACCACCACTTATATTACTACCCTGGAGCGCAATGGCTCAGTGGTAGAGTGCTCGCCTCGAGACCGAGAAGCCACGGGTTTGAGCCTGACAGGCGTCACTACGTTGTGGTCCTTGAGCAAGACCTAGGTATCCTAGCTTAGTACAGGTTCAACCAAGGAATACCCGTCCCAATATAAATGAAAGATTGTTGATGGAACATTAAGAATTAAATTATACAAATATATTACTACTTCTACTACTACTACAACAACAACAATAATCACTACCACCACTTATACTACTGCTGCTACTACTATAACTACTAGTATTACTACACTACTACTGCTGCTGCTACTATTACTACTACTGCTACTACTTCTCCTACTACTCCTACTACTACAACACTACTACTGCTGCTGCTGCTACTACTACTACTACTACTACTACTACTACTACTACTACTACTACTACTACTACTACTACTAATACTACTAATAATACTACTACTACTACTACTACTACTGCTACTACTTCTACTACGACTACTACTTCTACAGCAAAACCAGCAACACCAACTACACATATACTACTACTACTACTACTACTACTACTACTACTACTACTACTACTACCACTATGACAGCGAAAACAGCAGCATCCACTACAAATATACTGCTACTACAACTACTACTACTACTACTAAAGCTACGGCTGTTACAGGGAATGTATATTTGGAGTTTCCCGCCGTTATAGGGGTGATAAATGATATGATAAGTAATAAGTAGTAAGTAATAAGTGATAAGTAGTAAGTAATAAGTAATAAGTGATAAGTAATAAGTAGAAAGTAATAAGTAATAAGTAAAAATGTCCCTCCAGGGCTTCCGTAAATATGTGATTAAGTTGGCCAAAAATTTAAATTTCTGTTCAAACCGATTGGTTGTGAAGCACAGGAAGGGGCGGAGTATACTATAAATTTCGATAAAAGTCAATCCAATTTTTGCGATTCAAATTATGTAAATATTTCATTCTCTATGAAAAAATAATCTTTGGTCTAAATCATTATGAAATACCGAAGTGATTAAGTTATTGGTTATTTTTCTAATTTTTGTTTTATTTAAAGATTTCTATTGCATATTAAAATCTATCATATGCACGCTGGCACTTTGATATCACATGTAAAGTGGTCAAACTAAGTAGCCTATGTGAAAATCTATATATTCATGAATTTATTATGTACATGGATTTTGATGCCATGCCTCAGATCTCTGCCTTACAGTATATTGCTATGCCAATTCACCATTACAATCAATATCTAAGCAGTAGACGTACGTATATGTGTAGCATGTTTATGCCTACATTGGTCATATAAACACTTCTTCGTTAGACATTACTATCATATTAGTTCAATAGCTGACAAGACATTTATTGTTTGCAGTGTATCAACTTTATTATATCTCCACAAACTTTAAGGATCGTATACTGTTTTCAGCCTGTCTGTCTTTCTGTCATTTCATCAACATGTCGTTAATATCTTATGTAGCTTTTGTCCGCTTTAGATCAAATTTGCAGCACACCTAAACCATTTGACATTGCATCCTTGGTAGGAACGAAGGAGCTGAAGGATCAGTGATGCAAGAGTAATGCCACTTTATAATTCTACCTACATGGTGTTTGCATTATTTCCAATAGTGCATACTTTGTGTACTCAACTCCTCATAGAGCCTTCATTGCATTCTTTTGATACTTTGCAGGAATGTTGCAGACAAATTGAAAATGTGCACGTAGAAGTTCAATTATGGAAAAATAATATATGATACAATTATAGTATTTTTAACTTATTTAACCAATTTCAATCACTGCACATATTGAATAATGGCTGACATCACATGCTTTCTGTATGTAATCAACTCCTCCTAAAGCATTCAGTGTATTCTTTTTAATATTCTGCAGGAATGTTACAACTCTATTGAAGATGTGCATGAAGAAATTTAATGATAAAAGTTTTTTGTGCTAAATTTATAGCATTTTAACTTAGCCAATTTTAGACCAATGCACATATTGAGTAATGGCATATAGTGCATACTTTTAGTTATCAACTCCTCATAGAGCCTTCAGTGTATCCTTTTAATACTTTGCAAGTAGTTACAACATATTGAAGATGTGCATGAAGGAGTAGGATGATGAAACATATTTTTTGATAAACTTACAGCATTTTTAATTTAGCCAATTTTTGACCATACACATATTGAATAATGGCCATTAGTGCATACTTTGTGTAATCAACTTCTCCTAAAGCATCCAGTGTATCATTTTAATCCTTAACGAGTATGTTACAAACATATTGAAACTGTACTCAAAGAATGTTATTGATGCAAGAAATATTTTTACAAATTTTCACAAATTTTTAAATAGCCTTTTTTGACCATTCCATACATAAAATGATGGTAACAGTGCACACTTTGTGAAATCATTTATTTGCACACTTCAAGTACTTTGTGATTACGTTACAGATATACTGAAAATGTGAATGAAGAAGTTTGGTGCAAAATTAAATAATACTGAAAGTCTTGCTTGTAAAGTCTTGTTCTAGCTGTTTAATGTTTACAATATGGCTAGTAGTGCATACTTTATTATATCAACTGCTGGAGACTTTCGTGTATCATTGTATGACGAGTTATATTACAGACGTATTGAAGATGAAAATAAAGAAGTTTAATGATGCATGTTTTATTAAATTAACAGCATTTAATAGCCACTGTTATTTGAGTAATGGTTAATATTACATACTTTAAGAAATCAACTTCTCCTACACCCTTCAGTGTATAAGTTTGATACTTTGCAGCTATGTTACAGACATGAAGAAGTGGAATGATATTTTAATTATACTTGTCATTGTAACAGACTCTTGGCATTGCTAAAGTACTGCCGCATTAATAAGAAACGCGAAAATTGACTTTAAGTGCATATAATCTCGTATATTCTCTTGAACTTTTCGATATGCGGATAGAAAAAGCTGCAGTATTTTTTGACAAAATTTTCAACCTGATGTTTTTGCTGTGTATTTATGTAATTAGATGGAATTTTGGCATATTTTTGGTTGTTTTCAACGGGGGAGTATTACTGTTGGTAGAATGGACATGGACTGACCCAGTTTATTAATAATATGCAATGGTTGACTAAATAATTCGATGTCGTTTCAGGTCAGTGATCCCCTTGTATGTTATATACTGAACAAAAGTGAAAATGCTACACCTGAATTGTTTGCCATTTATATGCAAAATAACGCAATTCAGTAAAGCAAATGAAAGTGTATTTGACAGTTCAATGACTGGGTCATGCATAAAGTAAAAGGTTCCGAGGAAACACATGATAGTAAGAAAGAGGGCAAAGATCAGGAATCGATACAATCAAGCACACACCTGACCCAGGATACCAATTGGAAAGTGACAACTACACAATTAGACATCACAAGCGACAGCCAAGAGGTCAGCCCTTTCCAAGCAGGGGACCACAAGGCATCAATAAACAGACGCGCACGAAAGCATAACAAAAACAAGACAGAAAAATGTCATTTAAATGTGACAGGGGTCCAATTTTTCAGGTTACAAATTTGAACAGAAATCTTACACAGTTTAGGCCTTCAGAAGTCCACTGCCAAACAGATCCGACTGAACGAAATTGTAGTCTTAGACATGTGACAATCAAAAATATGCGTTGATCGTTTAGAAAAGCAACCTAAGAAAGCGGTTTTTCATCGAATTGGCCAAGCTTGAAATTTTAACACTGAAATCTCCATAGGAAATCAATGTGTTGTTGCTTCTTAAGCCTCGTTCATATGCACAATTTGCACCCTGGTGCAAATTTACTCCCGGGTGCAAAATTGCACCCAGGAGTAAATTTGCCCCCCCCCCCTTATGAAGCATTCATATGTCAATAAATTGTGTTCATATGTTATTGGATTTGCTCTTTAAACATATCACAAATTGTTCAGTTTTGCCAACGTAAATTCGATGTGTTGAGAATGTTTCGATTATTATAATCCGTTTCTTGTTTACTGTAGTGAGTTGGCTCCCGGTACCGTTAGTTTAACAGGCGACTGAGCCCAGGGCGACGACAGTAAACATGATTCGCACTATAGTCAGTTCAGGTACCGTCGTGTGAGAAAAATGCAATTCTATTTGATTTGATTTGATTTATTTATTTATACAATATTTAAAGAGGATAATACCCCAGTCATTTGTATCCACGGCCCCCACCTACGGGGATAGCTGTGGAATAGATTATTAATATTGGGTACATGTATTACAATTACTTACTGAATTTCCCCGCAATTCCGGGGATGGTTGGGGGTTATGACATTGGGACACTTACTCTGCTGGGATTTTCTGTTGTGTAGGGTGGGGAAAAGAGCAGGGTTGTTACCATCATCTTGTCCCCACAAGGCGGGGCTTATACCAGGGCTCTGGAAAATCATTATCCCCGCCGATCCCCGTAGGTGGGGGAGCAGTGGATACAAATGACTGGTGCATAAATGGCACTTATAGAAGCTGTTGAATGCACGTGTGCGTTAAGTTGTTTCAATTGAACTGCTGATGACAGTTTGACTTAGTCCTGCGCAGAGCTGGACAATTGAGAACCTCTTCGTATTAGCAAAATAAACGTCTTGTAAATGTGTGAAACGGGTTTGGTCTTCAATTGTTGACGAACTCTTCTAAATCTCTGTTAAGTTTCCGAAGGGAAATGGCTCAACCGAGGTTATCAATGGCTACAAGAGGTTTGGATTCCTAAATAAGGGGGGGGGTAAGATAGAGGGTAAACATATTTTAAAATTATTGCTCTGTCTGAACATCACGTTGATTACATGCATCGAAAAGGGTGGTCACTGTTATTATGCGGGGGGAACATTTTCACCGATGTGTACATCGGATAGCATGGACTCTTGCATGGCGCCAGGGTTCTGGCAAACTCTGATTTCCATTGCTGAGGTTAGGGAGAGATATTGTTTGGAAATATAATCGTGCAAATCGAAGCCTATAGACCAGAAATTTCAGTTGTTCTGCGTGGCAACCCGGCATAGCCGATGAAGTAGTGACTACAGAGAGAAGCCATGACCTTAAGTTTGATAAAGGGACTATTTATATAGTTTATTGTCATACACATGTACATGTTCATATATAAAAGATGGGTAATTTATCAAAATCTAAGCTCTAATTTAATGTGCGTAATTTGCACCCGGGGCAAATGTGCACCCGGGTGCTAATTTGCTCCACCGAATTTGCACCTCCTACAAAGGTGGAGCAAATTCGCTCCCGGGTGCAAATCTGCACCCGATTTGCACCCGGTGCATTTTCATAAAACATCGTTTATATGACCAAAATACACCGCGAGTGCAAATTTACACAAAGGGTGTATATTTGCACCGTAGTGTATATTGTGCATATAAACGAGGCTTTAGTCTGGGCACATTACTGGTCGAGAAATGGTAGGAACAATGTGCTGATAGGTCTACCTGATTTGGCAAAAGGAAGAAAGTTATCGAAAATCGTGATAAATCAAAGATTTCCAAATATTTAATATTCCCTATTTGTTTTTGTCAAAGGGAGACATTTTACTTTTTTTTTTACAAATTTGTTAAATTCGAAATTGATTTCTGAGCTTGTTTCAAATGGTAATACAGTTTTTTGTGTATTAATGCAACACAAGTATGACGAATTCTGATAAGCCTAATAACCTTTTTTGCGCATGCGCAATTGCAAAATTCAGTGAATAAAGCTTTAAACACAAAAATGGAATTAACTCAGACATCAAACGAGACAAATTGGTAGAGCTTCGACGAATCGCTTGCTGGATGTCTTGAAAACATTATTAAGCTTTAGTAAATACTTTTCGTCCAATGCTTTCTTACAAAAAATAAAATATTTTGTGTAGTATTTTCACTATTGTTCAGTATAGCATAAAGTGTATCGCACGTATAAAGTACTGCTGCATAAATTAGAATCGCGAACAAATGACTTTAGATATACGTTTTCAATTTACATCGCATTGAGCATTCAATAATCGTGAATCATTTCAGGCAGTATTTTGACAAAAGATATTAGCTGGTACTACGGCTAATTTTTTTTATTTAATAATTCTGATGGTAGAATTTGGTCATTTTATTCCACTTATTTGACACTCGACAGGGATAATCCTTGGATAGGCCTATTCCATTTTGATAGAAAACTATTATTTCTGCTAAAATGGACGTTATCTTTAGCTGGGCCTCATATATAAGCTATTCAAAGCTCATGTCAATTATGCTCTAATATAGATATTAAGGATTCTTGGGCCCATCAAATTTTGCAAAGGGCCCATAGAAATTTCAAAGGTCCATTAAAGTTATGTAATCTGCATGTATTTGAATAGGATATGGGTCATTGGCCAATTTTAAGAGCCCGTCATCATTTTGGTCCAGGATTATCACTGACTTGATTGATACCATTGAAAGAATGTATGTAAACAGCTCAAATTAACTAATTACAGATAATGAATGGTTGACTATAATACTACATATGCAGTTGATCATGTTTAGGCCGTTTACCATTGTAAAAGTTGTTTTTATGAAACTGTCCATAATAGCCACATCACGCTGTTTTAGTAGAAAATGTCCTTACAAACATAGCAAACAGTATTTACCCGGACCAAACTGATCGTATTGGATCAGTTGGATATGTGTCTACGCTGATTGAATCGATACTATAAACTGAATGGCAGTGCTTAAAAAATAAAACTGGCATATACAAAGCAATCACGATTTTAAAATGTGTGATGCTTTTGACACTTACCTGTAGAAATTTAAGTACAGAT
The DNA here is from genome assembly GCA_964019695.1 of Loripinus fragilis. Lineage (NCBI taxonomy): Eukaryota > Metazoa > Mollusca > Bivalvia > Lucinida > Lucinidae > Loripinus > Loripinus fragilis. Next base: position 98,802,745 of record OZ026519.1, on the reverse strand, counting down.
ATATAGGCCGTCACATGGCTGTTACACCGTTTAAATCCCCCCCACCCCGCTTTTCAGAAAGCCTTAAAATGTCGAAATTCCCAAGAGATTAGGGGTCAGGGCAGTGGTTGTTAATTCTTCAAACAATTTTCTTCTGACACTGCAGGATATTCTAAATCCAGATTTGAGCTTAACGTTCGGAAAAATGCAAGTAATAAAATAATATTCCAGATTTTCGCATTTCTTATTATTGCAGCAGGACTATAATCATTAACTTTACATTGTCTTATTGTCCTGTTTTTATTTTGGTCAATTAATGGTGTGAGCGAATTTAAGGAGAGACATTATGTTGTGGGCTTGCTTGCAGCTCAATTCATATTTGTGTGTTTTATATATATACTTAAGGAATAAAGAAACGCAACAAACACTTCGAGTCATTGTAAGCATACAACATGATGCAAGTTTTTAGTGCAAATGATATTTATCGATGGGAGCAGTATGTGTCCATCAAATTACAACAGGTTTAACGTAATTATCGATTACGTAATCATTTTGGTATGCACGTAACCAGCCTGACCCCCCCCCCCCCCCGTAGTAAACTGCTGAAACAGGATCAATAAAAGCAAAGTTTGAATCAACTATCGGTTTATTGTTTTAAAAAGTCTTGGCATAGATTGTGGATCAAGGAAATGATCAAATGGCGACCTTTCTGTAGGATTCTGAAACGGCTTAACGTCATTTAACGTCAACTCTGAATACTGCGTGAAATGTGTAAATATTCTTCTGCTTGAGATTTATCCATCACAAGGACGTTCTGTTAAAGAATTATGATTTGAGATCTTCAGACGTCAAAAACCCTAAATTCTAACGTCAAAATTCGATAAACTACGTTTTAATGGCTTCTATAATGTTTATGTGTTTTTCTAATGGTAAAATGGTCCAGTGACAAAGTTTAGGTTACAGTTACCACGTTTCGTGTTCCCTCTTGGCATGTAACCAGATGTTTTCATTTGCATTATGTCGTGTTTTGTTTAGCTAACGTCTATATAAATAAGTTACCAGCGTATTTCTACCGTATCTGAAAAGTCAGTTTTTCCCAAGAAAGCATGTTCTAATGTCTCTAGGTTTATCTTATCCCGTATATTCACAAGCGACTAAAACTCGACGGCTCTAAGTGACGTTTATTGCTTATTCACTACCATTGTGTATCTTGCCATTCAAGTAGCGTGTTTTGACGCAATATTTGACTGCATTACGAATATGATTGGACGTTTGTTTTATTTGCACATTGTCAAGTCGACGCCAAATAACCAAGCATTAAAAAGACGGAGTTTCTTGATCGTTAACGTCACATTTTACGTTTTCATATGTTTTCACCTTGTAGCGTAAAATGTAGCGTGAAAATGACGTTTTGGTATTTTCATCACATGCTATAAGTACTCAATTAGAAATGTTTAAAGGAGATTCACCAAACAGTCATTTAAACACGCAAAAATTATATTTCCTTCTGTTGCGTTTCTTTATTCCTTAAGTATATATAATTATATTAACTTTATCATCAACAGCACTGGCAAATACCTCTTGGACGACGATTCAGATCTTTGAAGTTATGGTTTATGCTAAGATCATATGGCGTTAAAGGAGTACAAGAGTATATTAGAAGGGTATGTTACATCTAAAATTATACAAGTGTGTCTAAAGTCCATATGTCAGGAGCTATCAATGTTATTTATTAGTCATTAACCCTTTGTGTACCAATGGATTCTTCCATCTTGTTTTATACAATACATGTGCATTTGGAATGGTCCATTCTATATATTGAGAGGTCACATGTTATATATTGAAAAAAAAATATTGTATTAATTTCTCTGTAGATCGACTTTGTCTTAACAAACAGTGCAAACCCTGATGAAATGTCGTTTAGGAGTTTCTGGTTCATAGCGGGGTTAACCACAAGGAGTAAAGATATAAAAAGAGTCAATAAGTAATTAAATACACTGTCTATCAATATATTCTATGGAAGAAACGCTTTATTAACTATGTACAACTCAGAGTAATATGCCACTTTGATTATAGACACAAACACCGCAGAACGAAATTAGCAGACAATCTTCATAGAGATGGCATCATATAAAAACAAAAATATTAACAGACCTACCACTTTAAAACACACTGCAGCAAAAGCCATGGGGTGGCTTTAAGATATTTACTGACCAATCTTGCTTTTATTTCTGTTGTAGTATAATACAAAGTATTTTTATTTTAAGATGATTCAGCTGATGAATAGGGCCTATTTATGACCTATTTTAATAACTATAAAACGATAAGTTTTTTGTGTGCAAAAGAAACATCTTCCATAGACTTGTCTTTTACACACACCAAAAAAAGGGAAAAACTGATAATTAGTTTTGTGGGTTATATATATACTTTTACTTAGCCTCCTCCTCCTCAGACTACTGATAATTTTAAACAAAACCCCTAGTCCTTAAGATTTCGAATTTATGAGATTCACTTTAATTTTAGCTCCTCCAAAAATAGTAATAAGTGGTGGGAGGCAAACAACAATTCATGCCAATATAGAGGCCTGTCCGACATTCTACATTTCTTATCAAATATTACAAATTTCCTGCTGTAAAAATACAATCTACAAAAGTTTCTTACTGCTGGTATCCATTTTGTGTTTAGCTTTGCTATTCAATATAATTGTGTTATGGACATTCAAATGCAAGTTGCCAATACTTTCAAAACTTAACTGACAAAACGTTTAGAAAATAATTATCTATATCAAACAAATATATGAGATTGTTCTTGTTTTCTGTTATAATTGCAGGAAATATAGGAAATATAAAACCAGTGCAAATTTGCAGTGGTTTAATCTTTTGTGATTTACACTGATGTACATCCTTAAGACTAAGCAAACAGTTGGTTCACATACCAACATCTTGTCAATTTAGCAAAGGGTATGGAACTGATACAATAACCCCGGGACAATAACTTACACAATTTAAGTACACTTTAGCCCCATGGAAAATGTAAAAGACAATTATATAGACATAGTGTCACATTGTTTTAATGAAAATAAAGATGAAGACAAAGATCAGGCATCAATACAATCAAGTACCACACCTGACCCGAGACACCACATGGGAGAGTGACAAAAACACAATTAGACTTCACACACAAGAGAGCAAAGAGGTCAGCCCTTTCCCAGCAGGTGATCACAAGGCTGCAAGGAACAGACAAGGCAGTATAATCAAGACAAACTCAAAACAAACAACAAAAATGCACATATCTATGTAGTAGTATGCTCTTATATGATTAAAATGATTTGGCCAAACTCGTTAAAGCATGCAAAGCTTATTTCAACTCTATTCTGCTTGTATGACTCTAGCATTGTAGACTTGCTAAAGAATTTGAAGCAATGGTACAAGATGACGATCGATTTGAAGTGGTTGTGGAAGTAGTTATGGGACTTGTGTGTTTCCGCCTAAAGGTAATCGAAACATAATTGAGCCGCATCATGTGATTTCCAACAATGTGGCATTTTGACAAGTGTAGACTCAGATGAGCCTATGAAGCCACCTATTAAGCTTAGAACCTCCAAATGATGTCCAGACAGTAGCTGAACACTCATAGAATATTCAAGCGACTAGCAAAGGCTCTGATCAGACTGCGCATATGCGCAGGCTGATCTGAGCCTTTGCTGGTCGCACATACCACATTGTTGTTGGAAATCTCATGTCGTGGCTCATATATTTATGAGCCCTGTATGTTTGGTCTTAATGCAACTATACTGAGGCAAGAAATAACTGAAAGTGTGAGTGTTTGATGGAGCATTACACCTCAATATAATCTACAAAAATGCTTTTTATTCCTTTAATAGAAAAAAATTACAAAAGGCCTTGGAATAGTGCTGCCAATATATGCACGAGCTTATATGATTTTCTTTGCATGTTGACGTCGGATTACCCTGCTCACATTAATGTCAAATGCACATGAAGTCGTACAAAATAGACTTATACATCACAATTCAATTAAGTAATTCTATTTAAATAAAGTATAACATTAATAGAAACTTTATTCAAAGGTTGAAAACGTGTGAATTTTGCCAAAGCGCCTAAAATAATCCAATGATTTCAAATCATTCAATGCATTATCATTATAATTCTCCTCCAAAAAGTAAATATAATTTTCATTTTTCTTCAGGGAGACAATTTCCTAAGTGAGAAGCTTTATGATGAAATTTTGGAAGATGGGAGAATCTACCTTATACCTGCTATCTCAGATGACCTATACTTCCTCCGCTTTGCTATATGTGCAGAAAGAACAACGTCTGATGATGTCAAATTTTCTTTTGATGTCATCAAAACGTGTGCTGACCGAATTCTAAAGAAACGATTCCTAAAGAATGGACTAGTTCATACACCACTTATTGACATTGATGCATCACCTAAACGATTGCACAACTCAATAGACAGCCTCCACTTGGAAACAGACCAATAAACAACAGATCCTAAGACTAAAATAACATTGTGTGATCAGTACTGACTAAGACCAGCCTGTGGGAACGCACTAGTCCGTCTCCTCAGCGCAAAAAGTCAATAACTCCATTACGATAAGGACTTTTGACTTTGTTGCGCTAAGGTGACGTGTTGTTTGGGTTAAAATAAGTTGATCCTTTAAGAATATTTAACCACGGAATGACTATTCTCTTCGTAATTAACATTGTGATCACAAGATACGTCATGGGTTATGAAAATAGCCATCTCATTAATAGGAAAGGCTACTGTTATACCTAATGCATACTGTGTCATAAGAAAAAAATAAAAAATAACTTAGAATGACTCTCTTGTATCTGATTCTCATTTCTCCTAAATTGACCGCTGAGTTATACATATCATGCTTTAGTGGTCGTATTTTTCAAATATAAGAGCAATTGATAACGACCAGGAATGTCACACATACAGACCACAGACCAATCCATGACACCACGAAGAAGAGTCACAGAGCACACACAGTCACACGACAACAAGAACACAAGTGAGGCAAAGCGACAAGCTCTCTCAGTATATTACTATTTTATACTTTCAGTGCAACAGTCAAAAGTATCACCCCGAGGTGCTGTGGATGACCCAATGACACTGATGCACAAGGCCGAAAGCCGAGTTTAACAGTGCATCGTGTCATCTACAGCAACAAGGGTGTGATACTTTTGACCGTTGCACAGAAAGGTATGAAATAGTTGTTTTCGTACCCAACAGGTAATAATAAGCACTATGCTGATGCGCGTATTGTTCGTTTACAACGGAAGAGCACGAAGGTTGGGCTCTTTAAACTCCCAATAACTTCGTTGTTTGTGGTTAGAAACATGGGTACTCATTTTTTAGTTAGAATGAGCAGAAGACTTTGAAATCAACATTGAACATGCTTTGCAACAAATCCGCATCTCATACAGTATAGAGAGCACATTTGAGCCTCAAAGGCGTCAATGCGTTGTCACATTAATCCCTGGTTAGTACTGGTTCAATCCTGACATAACTGAAAAGTTGTTGAATGGAGGTAAAGATTCTAAACAAACAAAACTTTCCTACGGCGTGACGCTGCTAAGTAATACGTTTGACGTCATCAGTGTTCAGCGCATAAGGTGACTGGGAAACAGTTATAAATATTCTCCCACGAAACAGTTCCTCGAAACCAGATCAAACCGGTAGAGACATAAAAGTTGTCGAACAGTCAAAAATGCTTTATAACTCTGCACATAGTACTTTGGGTAATAATTTTAAATAGTGGACAGCTTTATTCATTTTTTTTCAAATAAACTTGTTTGAATGGATATTGTCATATATTGCCTAGTGCATGATGTGTAGACTGTAAACTGGTAAAAGCCTTGTGGAAACTACGTCTGAAATATTACTGATGCCCAAAAAATGCAAACCCTGCATTATTTACAGTTTATAAAGTGTCACTGTACAATGAAATAATTGAACCAAATTCATTTATTTGACTGCAATTGTCAGGAGAAATTATATCAAGTTAAATAACAAATATATGTACAATTAATCAAAACCTTAATTTCTTCATGTTGTGTGAATGAAATAAGAATTTAAATAAATATGTAACGAATAGTTTATTATCATGCTTCATAAAATTCAGATGATGAACATTATACAATTATTGACTTATGTTGAGGTGGACATGGAGTGATATTAAACAGTAAGCGTCAATAAATATTAAGTTTACTGTTCAATAACACTACATGTCTACCAAAACATAAGTGGAGCAGTGTGATCTGGGTCTACACTGTTTGTTGGAAATGCTTCTAAAATATTTCAGCAGACAGCAAAAGCAGTCAACAATTGTTGTGATTGATACTTTAAAGGTTAAACATATGAAAGTAAAACATATGAACCAGCACATGCTATTTTGACACCATATCGGGAATCAGGCAGTCAGATGAGCTTTCCATTCACATTCTCATCAGATTCTACGCTGCTCTTACACTCAACATATGGAAGAACTGTAAAACACTTATTTATTCGTGACATCCGAATTTGGTTATTTTAAAAGACTGATAAATTGGCGTTGTAGTTTATTTTTGCAGTTTACAATTTAATGTCCTTGAACCTATTGGGGCTACTTTTAAAGGAAAGAATATGCTCCCCGTAGGCACGTAATTAATTCCCTCTTAAGACGTGGCTTTCGCCTCGCTGAAACAGGTTGTATCTTTGAAAAAATGGTTTAGTGTTGTAATGTCTTGACTGTTCGTTGTAGCCTTGTGGTCACCTGCTGAGAAAGGGCTGACCTCTTGGCTGTCTTGTGTGTTGTGTTTTGTCACTTTCCCAAATGTTTCCTGGTCCACATCAGAATCAAGGGTGAGGTTGGCGCTGTGAAACTGGTTTAAGCCCTCCAGTAAAATATTTTACTGACCGTTCCAAGGCGGTACTTCTTTTGTGGATCTTTTATGTTTTTGTTCTGTCTTGTGTTTGCTATGTCTTTGTGCGCGTCTGTTTATATGTGCTTTGAGGTCACCTGCTGGGAAAGGGCTGACCTCTTGGCTCTCGTTTGTGGTGTCTGCTGTGAGTTTGTCACTTTCCAATTGGTATCCTGGGTCAGGTGTGATACTTGATTGTATCGTTTCCTGATCTTGGCACCCTTACTTACTTTATAGATACAGATACCAATATACTATGGATGTGTGTCCATCTATTGCTTATTGTGCAACTGAATTCGATATGTTAATGATTTTTGTTTTTACCACCAATAGCGCCAAATAGAAATGCCTGCCAAAAATAAGTGGGTTCCAGTATATGTACATTCTGAAAAAAATAGACCTTTAATCCCATTGAAATAAACAACAACAAATATACACATAATGCGATAGGTACCACAACCATATGAGCTGGTTAAATCTGATATATGTTTAGTAACGTACGCGGCCCTAAAGTCGTCACTTTGACGCATTTAAGCGATTGTCCCGTATAAGAGACACTCACTGGCTAAAAATAGACTTAAGCAGATGGTAGTTTAATCATCCAGCTAGTCGATAAACTAAAGAAAATGGTTTGAAACCATCCGAAAATATCTTTAAAAGACCGTTTTTGTCAAGAGGGGTCTGTCTGACGACTTCAGGACCACTAAGACCTAAAGTCGTCAGGGACTAGGCCCTATGGTCGTCAAAGATGTGTGGTGTTTTTGTGGTCCTATAAGCGCAGTATATGTCTGTGTGGTGGCGCTTGTTTATCGAACTGGGTGTGTGTTTGGTCCCAGAGACTTCCTGGTGGTCTGAGCGCTGGTGCTATGGTGTATGGGCGTTCTAGGCATGAGTGATAGCGTTAGTAGTTGTAGGCGTGTACTATATGTTTAAGTGGTGGTGGCGGTCGTCTTAGGGATACACTGGTGGTCTGAGATTCAGTGTTGATGGTCCAAGGAACGTACTGAAGGTCTCAGTGGTGGTGTTGGTGGTCCTATGGACGAACTGAAGGTATGAGTGGCAATGCTCGCGGTCGTAGGCGTGTTGTTTAATTGAGTGACGGTGTAGGTGGTCGAAGGGACGTATTGAAGTTCTAAGTGCCTTATTGATGGTCCAAGGAACATATTGAAGATTGGTGGGCTTACAAAGCATAATAAAGGTCTTAGTGGACATGCTGCTGGTCGTAAGGGTATTTTGTTGCCCTCAGTATCGAAATTGGCAGTCCTTGATGTGTAATGAAGTTCTAAATGGTGGTGGTAGTTTGGATGTATACTTGGGGGCGATGATCCTATAAACATACATGAGCGTACATTTATATATAGTTCGGCGTATGCTTAAACTGAAAATCTGAGAGACAGTGTTTGTCGGGTACATGTAGAAAATTGAATGTTTTAATTCAGGTGTTAATAGTCCCGTAGGCGTACTGAATGTGGTTGCTCTACATTGGCCACTTTATAAGTAACCATGTCTTTGGGGTTTGCAACCTATACCTCGGACCCAGTTTATTGGGTCCGAGCCCATACTGATTCAAACTGGCCTGCTCAGCTACAGAGACTTGAAATTTAGGAATTGATAATTATGAGCATTTAATATACTATTTAGACAACGAAAACAAGAGCTGACCAGACCGTACAGGCTATTATAGCGGAAAATGAAAACCCTGGTACATCTACGGCACTGCCCTGATGCATCAGAGGTTAAGCCCCTGCACTTAAGCCCCACTATGTCCCCGGTATCCATGGCCCCAAAGTGGTCGGAGATACAAATGACTGTTGCATAAAACGAGTTAAAATCATTGTTTTAGAAGAGACGAAGTGAGTAAACAGGCAGAAAAATCACTCATTTTCTTGAAGCCCAAAAGTCGGCAGGCCGGACCTAAAGTCGTCATCTCACTTTTCAACCTATTATTTCTGTTAGAGGTTGTCATATCGGCCAAAAGGACGTAATTCTTGCTAATTTGATATCTTCTGTACATGTTAAAAACGCATGTGTTTATGTGGGACAGATGTACAGTATAGTTGTTTTGTTTCGCCGGATTGATATCAATATCGCCTTCAACTCTCGACAGACTTCAAATTTTGCATGCAATTGGGTACCCCCATTTCAATGCCTACCACTCGGACACCTTTTATAGGGCGGCTGTACTTTATATATCAATCCATGGGGTAGATAATTTCATTTCAAATGATGCCCCCTCTAAGAAGTTTCGATGATTTGGACGGAAAAGAGCGAGGCCAAAAGAAAACTGACGACCTTAGGGCTATGACGACATTAGGGCCGCGTACGTTAGTAGATGTCCTTTGAAGAATTTGAAGGTGCTCATTATGAAGGCAATCTTTCATATCGGAACAGAAATATTTTATCAATGCTGAATCTTCTTATTGCACTGACGTCTAACATAAAAGTTTCAGCTCAACCGAAAGTACGGCTCACCAGAAAATGCTCAAAATGTGAAAAGCTAACAATGGTCAGAGGAATGAGGGAAAACATACTTGCATCAAATGCTAACAAGCGCACATGTCCTAAAATCACAAACTGAATAGTTGTAGGATTGTTAACACTGTATGGGCAGCGACTCGAGAAAACCTGTCTTTGGGAGTTTGCAAACAACAAGGGCACAGTCCAGCCTGCGCATCCGCCCAGTCTGATCAGCGCCCTTGTTATTCGTTTTTTAAAAAGTACCATATCAAAGCTTGCTACAAGCGAAATATCAATTTTCTAGTTAGTCCCTGTAGCTGAGCAGGCTGCTTTGGATCTCACTTTGTCGTAAGCCCAGAAGACAGGTTTTGTCGCGATGAGGCCCAAATATGAACTTCTGTTTTCCAGTCAAACTTAAGATGTAATTCTTTATTGACCTGTTTATGCCTAATGGAATTTCTGGCCCTTATCAACTGGACAAATCTTCTTCGAATTTAATGGGTGTTGGGTAATTATCTACAATTTCATTCAAATCTTAAAAAAAACATTTAGTAAGGCACAAGTACATAGCCTGATCAGACACCACATTCTGCAGCACTGTCTACCGATGTCACATAAAATAAACTCTGGGCTTATATGGGTCAATTGTGTGAATGAAAACAGTGTGGGACCTTATCAGCTTGCTAAATCCTTCAGAAGAAGCCAGCTGATCTGAATATCCATTGATTTCAAGAGGACACAGAATTTATAAAACGTTATACGCCACTTTTATAAAGTCTAATTAAGGTGAGGTTTATTCTATTAGAAACCATATAAGGGCCAATATTTCTTCGGAATCTTTACCTACTACACAAACCCCTGTTTGTACTGAAAAGTAGTAACGCAAATCTGTTACCCGTAGCAGTAATGATTGAAACAGTATGTGGTAATAAGTGATACGGTTCATATATTCATTACTTTCTTGCACTACAGACTGGGCTTTTGCTGTTTTTGACCATATGAGGAAATTCTTTCTTACACACCAGACCAGGATTTCCGCTGTTTTTGCTCATACATGTATGAGAAAATTCTATCTCACATACCCTGTACCAACCCCTGAGAAAGATGAAAGACAAGATGTTAGAATGACGTCACCATGCCATATGTATGTCGCATCATCCCGTATTCAGAAACTTCTGGAAGCTTTTTTCATGTTTTTCCAATATAGTGTTGAGCAAGAAAAAGAATCCATAATTCGTGTGAGCATGGGATAAAAAAATCCATCCCTCGTGATCACCGTTTGTAGTCACATGACAAGCCTCCTGATGCCAATCGGTAATCCTCAGTCCCAACCTCACACTCATGATAGATTCTTATTATCCCACATTCTCCATACCACATAGAACAGTCGCACTGAACTGCTGGGAGCCTTTTAAATAATAATGCAGTATTTAACAGTGAGCAAGAAAAAGAATCAATTCTTTGTGGGACAAGAAAATCTTCTCTCACGATCACCTTTTGTCATCACTCGGTAAGCCTGGTGATGCCAAACGCTGATCCGATAGACTCTTATATTCCATATTTTTTATAATATCTAATGGAACGTTGTAGCGCTTCTTCATACGTATAAAGTGGTGTGTAACTTGTGAAAACTTTAGCCTTGTCATATTTAAAGTTGAAAGACAATAGTGTCTGTTGCAAACCCGCCAAACCAAACGGAATGTTTATCTTCATAAATGGAGACATAAACCACAGAATACAATATAATATATAAAATGGTATCAATACCAACCACATTGGTAACTTGAATGAACTGATAGAGAAGTTGCAAGCTGTGGCAAATGGTATCATTAATTCATACATATCAGTAATGGGTGTATCATCTGTTGCGAAAAATGCATTTCCACCTATCAAATTTTCTTTGTCGCTTGTTATTGCTCTGTCAGCACATATAAACATCCATGCAACGTTTCCAGCATATGCCATTTGATGCCGTGCTCCCTTGCAATCAAAGAGTTGCCATCTTCCAAGCTTCTGTGCAACCTTTAGTGAATCTGTGACAAAAACGACGTCCTCTTCACCAAAAATTGTGACCGGTCGAATAGCGAGTGTTTTAAATGCGGCACCTACAACAGATGTACTAATACATCTTTAAATAGTATTAATAAGTTTGGGAAAAAATCATTAAAATATTCAATGAGTTAGTGCATAGTTCGCTAACTGACCATGAGCCACTGGGGGTCCAGCTACAGATAAGCATCAGGCACCAACCCACCGATTAAAGCTTTACGTCAGAGCCGTCATATAGTCTGAGGCCTGATCCACCATCGTGCAATTAAAGAGGAAACCATAGCTATAAACCGTGATTGGGTTTAAAACTAGACATGCAGACTGTCGCATTATATCCAAGTTATATCCAACCCTTATATAACGTTTTACTATCTTTTTGAATCTATCAGTAAAATTAGGTTTTCCAAAAATTCATTTGAATTTATAAACTAAATCACCATAAAATATAGGTTCTGATATGCCTTGTTGCAGAAGAGTTTTTAACCCAATTTTGTATTTAACAATTAACTCTATGTGTCTGTGGTAGAATTTAGCAAACACTTTTGAATTTTATGATATCTATAACCTTGTTTTAATAACTTAGCTGTTAAAAATAAGTTTCTGTTGTTGAAATCATCAAGATTAGAACACACCCTAGCAAAACGGATAAGCTGAGAAATATATACACCATAGGAAGGAGAGCGAGGAACATCTCCATCAAGAAATGGGAAATTTACTATTTCAAAATTAAAATCATCCCGTTTATCATAAATTTTAGAAGAAACTATGCCATTTGTAATTAACAAGTTCAAGTCCAAAAACTGAGCTTCAGTATCTGAAGAATTTGCCTTGTTTGACTGAAGTTCAGTGGGATATATCTGACCTACCAATTGTTCAAAATAAGGATTATCAATATTAAGTAAGTCATCTAAATATCTGGAGGTTGAGTTAAAAGCTTAAATAATATCAGTTTGATTATTGTCAGACAGAGACAACATAAAGTCTTTCTCATAACAAAACAAAAACAAATCTGCAACAAGAGGAGTTTGATTACAAACCAACCATTAGTAAAGATTCTGTCGATTAAAGTACATGAATCTAAAAAGGTTAACTGAAAGGGAATAGTTACTGTATTCGTTTCTTTTTTGGCGGGTGTAATGCTGACATGAAGACCTAACCCAGCTAATAAGCTATTCCAATGTATAAGATTTGTCATAGTATGCTTCTAAATCTGCCTTCAGGAGTTTCAGCTGTGTAAAACTAAATTCAGGCTGTTTAGCTACAACGACTCCCTACAATATTTAGCAAGCTTTGATATTATACTTCCCAGTAAATGAATAATAACGACCTTGATCAGACTATGCAGACTGGTCTTTCATACAACAAAATCAGATTTACTCACAGTGAGGTTCAAATGTATTACATGTTTAGTTATTGTTTTGTGACTTAGTCCTTTTTATTACATGGATATATTATCTGAGAGTGATATAACGCCATGCACTAAATTGATAAATCACTAGTCATTAAGGGATCTAGTAACGTTACGTAATGACGTTCGTTATAACGTTGCAGATAAGATTTCAAAGTCTTGACTATGTCACGCTAAACTGCCATTTTAAGGTAATTTTAATGTCATGTGATTAATAGATTCTAATTTGTACCCCTGTTTTATTTAATTTATTAAACTCAATGCGAAAAAAATGATAAAATGCTGAATAAGCCCCACATTTTATCACTTTTCTTCAGCTTATTTAATAAATTCAATAAAAGATGAACACTCATGTAAGATCCTCTATGTATCCGTTCCATGATGAGAATCATCTCACTGAGGTAGGGAGACAACTGATTTCTTTGTTTTTATTCTAATTAAATTTCAGGGCTGTGAAAATACCATGCCCGACTTGTCCGACCTGGTCCGGTTTCATTCAGGACAAGTTGAAAATTTCTATTTACTGGTCCTTGGTCATGTACAAATGTTTAAATTAATATAATTCTGTATTTCATATATTGATTATAACGAGCTCATATATTGCATTTAAAACAGTGTGGATCCTGATCTACAGAAGCCAGCTGATCTGCATCTACACTGTTTACAAGAGAAGACAGCTGATTAGTTGATCTATATTGTTTGCAAGAGTTGGATCTGGTTTCGTAATGTGTTTGAAAGAGTAAATTGTTTAAGCACAGAAAGGTATAAGCTTATTTGTTCTTTCGGGCAAGTAAAATTATCTGTGGATAAGTACATTATGGCAATTTACTTGTCCCTGGACAAGAAGAAAATGTTACTATTCCCACACCTCTTGCTTTAATGCTTTTGCCTGCGTTATATAGGGCCTAGCTATTGATATCGGTGCCTTGGGTTGGTCTGTTACACTGACATTACCCGGCCACTTGTTATAGGCATATATATTAAGCCAGGCTTTAAGAAAATAGTCCTTAACACATTTATGTAAGACAGCCTTTGAGATAATATTCCTTATCACATTTATGTAAGCCCGTCTATACGAAACAAAATGGTCTTATCGTATCCTGGGTCAGGTGTGGTACTTATTTGTATCGATTCCTGATCTTTGCCCTCTTTCTTACTTTTATCAGATATGTGTAAAAAGCCTTCAAATAAATAGACCTTATAACATGTATGCTACCAATAAAAAATGGCCCCTATCACATTCACGTAAACCTGACTTTAAGAAAATAGTCCCTATTGCATTCATGTAAACCAAACCTGAAGAAAATTGTCATGTTCACATTCATGTAAGCCAGCCTATAAGAAAATAGTTCTAAACATAAGCTAGTAAGCTAGTGGCTAGGCCTTTAAGAATACATTTATGTAAGCAAGCCTTTAAGAAAACAGTCCTTGTCACAATTAAAGATAGATATATATGTGGTACTTACAATTTCCCTCAAGGACCATAGCCTCTGCCTTCTGTTTCGATATGGCATAACCATAGTGTAAGGGTCTGTCCTGGAACATTGTTGATTCTTCTGTACCTTCATTGATACCACAGTGTCCAATCACGGCTGACATACTACTACAGTAGATAAAATGTCTTACTCCTGCCTCCTTACTAATATCTAGTAGAACAGCTGTTCCTAGAAGAAAAGTATATATTTGTTCCTTCATTGATACCACAGTGCCCAATCACGCCTGACATACTACTACAGTAGATAAAATGTCTTATTCCTGCCTCCTTACTAACATCTAGTATAGCAGCTGTCCCTAGAAGAAAAGTATATATTTGTTCCTTCATTGAAACCACAGTGCCCGACCACAGCTGACATACTACTACAGTAAATAAAATGGCTTACTCCAGCCTCCTTACTAGCATCTAGTAGCACAGCGGTTCCTATTAGAAAAGTATATATTTGTTGAACAGGGCCTATCCTTATCACACAAGCTTAAAGAGCTAATTTCTCATATTACATCTCATCTAGAACACAACAAATCATTATACATGTATGAGCCACGACATGAGATTTCCAACAATATGGTATGCGCGACCAGCAAAGCCTCAGATCAGCCTGCGCATACGTGCAGTCTAATCAGAACCTTTGCTAGTCGCTTGAATATTCTATGAGCGTTAGGCTACTGACCAATCATAATTTCGAGTTACTAAGCTTAACAGGAGGCCGTACAGGCTCATCTGAGTCTACACTTGACTAAAATGCCACATTTTTGGAAATCACATGTTGCGACTCAATGTGACTTCTCAAGACCCAATTCGAAATTAATTCTTTATGAACATGTTTTCTCTAAATAATGCTTACTGCTCGTTTATATGTCGTTATAATAACTTCAAGATAGCTGTCATGTTGACTATCTTGCTTTCAAGAAAGAATCAATGAAGCAATTCTGCAGGCCCCCAGATAAGAGTGCGTAACTGAAAATTATTTTTCTCATTTCTCAACCAAACTTTACGAGACGGTTCTTTTGAGTATCCAAAATACATGTTTAACTAATGGATTAGAAAATAATCGCAATTTTACGCATTTATTTTTTGCTTAACTGATTCCCAAAGTTGCTCTAAGCCTATCGTCGAGTTTCTGTTCAATTCTACATTTTGTTCGGGCGTTTTGTTTTTTTTTAATCTAGATAGTCAAAGCATTCATCTAGGATATCAGAAGGTAACAACGTCAGCTACTCTGAATACCCATGCTGCCCCCCCCCCCACCCCAATGCTTACCATAATATTCAGCAATTCAACATTAAAATTATCTTAAATCGCATTTATGGCGTGGTGACGTTAAAATTTTCCATATTTTACGCAACACTACAACACGGGTGGTAAACCTAGGAACTACCACGAAAATGTGTTAATGTAATTTTGTTCCCAAGCCACATCCGGGACACGTCGTGGTAGTTTCCAGGCCGAAAATTGGATAAAGAAAGGCTGGTGTCACTTTCATTTTTGTTTTATTATACAACTAAGAACGAACAATGGTGAAATCCGACAATGTGGTTCCGTGTAAATATGTTTCAGCGTCCCCTCTAGCCCAAAATTTTGTTTGAAAAGTTATTTTCTTTCTTTAGATTCGTGTTTCCCCATTGAGCATCGGACCAACTTTCCCCAAAGTTCGAATGATTTTAGCCCATATCTGTCAAATTAAATGGAATTTGATATCATTTGACGATGGAAATGATAAAACGACCCTGAAAAAACATTCCTACACAGAAAAAAAATCTGAGCATTTACTCGTAAACGATTCATGCCCCGTTCGTCTTGTGTGGTAGTTTCCAGCTCATCGTGGTAGTTAAAATGCTATCGTGGTAGTTTCCAAGACTTTGTAGGATACGTTTCTGAAGTGTTACAAAACATTATAGTAGTTGTTTGTTTCGCATGATAACCCTCAAACTCGTCAATCAATTACCACGGTAAACAAATAAATCACATTTCAACACCATGAAGAAGCTAAGCTTAGGACTCAAGAGATTCAATGCGATGCTTGACAGGTGGAGATCATGTCCTGGACTGCCAAACAACACCTCTGGAAATCTAGAGCAAAAAAAGGTCATCATTTGAGCCGTGGTGGACCAAGCAACAGACAAAAAAAAATTATATAAAATTGCCTCACTCGCTACGTTGTTCCATATTAAGTCAACTTTAAGATAAAATGGCAGGCTAAGACTACTGGCCCAAGTATCGTTAGTACTTGTGCTTCAGAAAAAAGAAAAATATCCTCGGGTTGGGAAACTTTTATATACATGTGAGTGCGACGATGAACGGGCATGCTATTTAATAATCAAAAAGCATGTTTATTCAAAAACAAAATACGTGAATATCCCTTCTTTTTATTCTTCTCATCATTTCAATAGCCCACTAAAATTAAAATTCAGACAGTCTTCATTTGTTATCTGACAAAAGGTTGTTTGAAAAGGTCTTCGTATAAATAAGAGGGGTATTCAAGGTTCCACCCGCACACCCTGTCTTTATAAAAATGAAGAAGCCCCTGAATAGTGAACATCTGCTGATGCGAACTACTACTCAATTTTCACAAAGTCTTGGAAACTACCACGATAGCATTTTAACTACCACGATGAGCTGGAAACTACCACACAGGACGAACGGGGCATGAATCGTTTATGAGTAAATGCTCAGATTTTTTTTCTGTGTAGGAATGTTTTTTCAGGGTCGTTTTATCATTTCCATCGTCAAATGATATCAAATTCCATTTAATTTGACAGATATGGGCTAAAATCATTCGAACTTTGGGGAAAAATGGTCCGATGCTCACGGGGGAAACACGAATCTAAAGAAAGAAAATAACTTTTCAAACAAAATTTTGGGCTAGAGAGGACTCTGAGACATATTTACACGGAACCACATTGTCGGATTTCACCAGTGATCGTTCTTAGTTGTAAAATAAAACAAAAATGAAAGTGACACCAGCCTTTCTTTATCCAATTTTCGGCCTGGAAACTACCACGACGTGTCCCGGATGTGGCTTGGGAACAAAATTACGTTAACACAATTTCGTGGTAGTTCCTAGGTTTACCACCCGTGTACAATGGACGTTAAATAAGGCAACGTTACGATATCTGTAAAGAACAAGTCGTTTATTGATTTTAATGCATTGCGTTATATCACTCCCAGGCGCGACGTCATGCGATAAATAGTATTGATTTTTCAAAGAGCATTAGTAATGAGGTGATTCTATATTTCTTATAAACAGGTAAAGATGACGTATTCAATACCACGTGTATATGCAGTATTCTGAGGTAGGTTCATTATAATTGTAAACTGAGACTACCTGTATGCCCAAAAACAAAGTAAACTCGCCAGTGTTTGTTTACAACGGTTCTCATCTATCTTTGAAACACTAGTAATGTACCTATACTGTCCTGCCAGCCAAGAGGGACAGTGACGTTGTGTTTTGTTTACAATTTTTAAGTAAACATTAACTTGGTCACTCCACTTGAGTTAATGCGAATCGATAGAGCACTTGTGTATTAATCCTGCGGATAGGATTAATACACAAGTGATCTATCGGTTTTTAGTCCCTGATGACTTTGTAAACAAAACATGACGTCACTGTCACTTTTGACTGGCAGGACAGTACTTACCTCCAACGTTAACATGTTCCATTTTCTTATCATCAGGAAACATAGAAGAATCTACAACACTTGCAAGGTGAAAGACAGTTGATACCCCCTTACAAGCTTCTCTCACTAATTCCTCATTATTGACACTTCCGCAATACTGTCTCACTGGCACAGAACTGGTATAGTCTGAAATAATCAGATGCCATTAAAGGCTTACTGTCGTGCCAACCAAGAGTGACAGTGACGTTATATTTTTTTACAATAATTGTTAAGTAAAACATTAAATATACACTCCACTTGCTTACGTGAATCGATAGATCACTTGTGTATTAATCCTATCCTGTGGATAGGATTAATACACAAGTGATCTATCGATTAGAAAACCCTGATTACTATATAAACAAAACATGACATCACTGTCACTCTTGGCTGGCAGGACATTACCTCACCCATTTATCATTATTTACAATATTACCTGACTGGTAAAGAACTGGTAAAGTCTGAAATGATAATTCCCTCACTAAATCATTATTTACATTTCAACAATACTGCATCACTGGCACAAAACTTGTATAAGCTGACATAATAAGATAACATTGAGGGCCATCATCGACATGCAACTATGTATGAGCAAATCCAGTAAGTTCCCATCTAGATCCCCAATTAACTGAAACAAACTACTTTAGATTCCTTGTAATATCTTGAAACCAACGTGGCCGTTTTTTCATTTGCTATGTTATGGAAGTCACACGTCTTAATGTGTTTTATTTATAGAATATATAAACTGATAAATTAGATAAGGATTAGATTGGATTTTTACGATTTCAAGGGTACGCTGTGAATGATAACATGCCTTATTAGGATCAATTTGCTGGACAAAACGGGAAAAGCAGGCAATTTATCCTAAAGTAAGGACCGAATTTCGTGAAAAATGGTCATAGTATTGCTACAACAGGGACAAATTCTGTGATACATGTTATTATGAAAATATCATCTCCAATATTCTCTAAAATCATATCTGGATACCCAGAATATGATCTGGTAGTATAGCTTTTAGTTATTCAAATACTTTATACAAAATACTTTATTCGGCATTAAACATATACTGACCCACACTTCTGACGCAAAATCGGACTAAACCTGAATTAATTCACATATTTTTGCATCCATTATAACACAATTTTATTAAAAGACACAACACTAATATGTTAATACGAAAGCAGTAGTTTTCAGTCAATCATTCATCTTTAACCATCACTGATTCACTTGAATGAATGATCGCCTGTCATAACCTCTGAACGGTACAATAATTTCGACAAGACCTTGTTTTCTGGTCAGTATAGTACATACGTTATCTAGCCTAGTTATTCAAAACAGAAAAATGCTCATATGAAACGGGAATATGTAGCTTAGAGAAATGACTTTTTTTTTTTATTAAGATGCTTCTTGTTTCATCTGTGTATACTTGCCTAACTTATTTTCATAAGGTCTTAAATCAAGAACTCTGATCTCTGTGACGTATGTAGCATGCGTCTGAAGTAGTCCAATAAGATGTTGTCCAAGGCAACCCGTGCCACCTGTTACAAGTACAATGTAACTGCTCGGTGATGTCATGTTGATGTCATCCGTACCGATACACGATCACATTACCTGCAAATGTAAGCCATTGGTCATTAAAATGACACCTTATACATCCTAGTAAAACATTAACCAATATAAGCTCAGCGTCATTTTTGTGGGACATAGACAAACAGCGCAGACCAAGATCAGGTGGCGTCTGATAAGGATCTCCTCTATTAGCTCACATAATGTTCTTTTAGAATTTGATTAAAAATGAAAAGTACCACCCAATTCCGCTAAATTTTGAAATAGACTCGTCCTACTGATAGAGATAGGAAAGTTCATTCAGTTTAAATGGGTTAACAATTGTTAATGGAAGCAACAGTAAATCCGAGTTTGAGAGTGATATAACACCACTTATTAAAATATCCATGAGAGGAGATGGCAAATCACCCAACCTAAAGTAAATAATAAGCAGTACAAACACCATAGTTGTTGACTTGGACGTAAAATCTCATACAAAACAAAACAAAAAACAAAACTTGGTTTTATTTTAATATTATTTGAATATTGAGTAACTGCATTTGACATAACAGTATTTGAGATTGTTCCTAAATAGAGCTCAAACATATAACTATAAGACAATGTATGGTTTGATATATGACTAAATACACACAATTAAGTATATACGCTCGTATATACATGTAACCTCATACATGAATGATGTTACTCTCTTTAAATGAATACGCAATAAAGCACACTGTTTATTTGGTTAGCCGTCCAGTTTTAAAGATTGCTATACCATAGAAAATTCATAAATAATGGTACATTTGGGTTCTTGTGCTAGAACGATTTTGATCTTTGAGAATATGTAGAATACTTAGTTTAAATTGAAATGTGATTTAATAAATAAGAATCAATATGAATGTGTGATTTAATATGAATTTCCGAATATAATACACACACAAATCGGCCATTTGTTTCCAATGAGCGTAGTGTCTTAAATGTTGTTGTTTTTTCTGCTCGGTAACACAGATAACACTGTGGGATAATACCAATTTCCTAAAAGTAGTAACTTTTGATTTTTATTTTTTGTGAAATGAAAATTGAAATATATTTTGAAATGTATTCTGAAATATATTCTGAATTGATCCCAAAATGTTTGTTAGGTCAATACTTGAAAGAGCAGTGCAATCACTATGAATTACAGGTCATGGCAGATGCTAAATTAAACATAGACCGCTGACTTAGTGTTGGTCGCTGTGTCGTTATTTGGGCTCCTGTGTGCATTTTTTGGTAAAAGTGCTTCCTATCGCTTTTCAACTAGAGAAATATATGCTCTTTAAGGAAAAAGATGTTACCATTTTTTCTTGCAGTATTTAAAACGTCACAGTGACGTCACATATGGACGTACCGACTTTTCACATGGTATATACACCTAAATATTCACATTTTGTGTTGTTTAATTCGTTGAAGTGGTTAAAACGTGTGTAGGAGGAGCAAAATGATTTTTTTATTTCATGGGGCTTCTTTTCTATGTACAATTGAAGTCGATGTGACGTCAGTATGTAGAAAAAAATGTGAACAAAAATTAATTGTTGAAAATTGTGCGTGTCTTGCGATTGAAATCAAATGTTTGCATAAATTGATATTTCTGGTTAAGCTTTTTGATACATGTAAGCTCTCTGACGGTTCAGGCGTTTGGCTGTTACAGCATGTTAACTACGTTATTGTTGATTCAAAGATAGATGAGAACCGTCGTAAACAAAAATTATGAACTAATCCAGGTTAAGGGTGATTTATACAGGTATATATCCTAAACTATCACTAACTGCAGTAATACATTTACCTGTTTCAATAAAAAATAGTATAGTCCTATCATTATGCATTTTGACACAATAGTACCTCTCAATTTTAAAACAAAAATAATGTAAATAAGGTTGTTAAGGTAAAATTTTTCAAATATACAAGCAAGTTTTCATCCTACAGATATTTATGTTTATAAAAGTCATTTGGGCCCATTGTAATGACATTTATGTTATATTTAAACTACCAATGGGCCCTAAAAATCATAAAAAGGTTAAGCAGTTTCAGTCGGTAAACAGCTATACATAGCTAATGTTATCTCTGTTTATACTCTCCGACTTTAAATAATTTGTCTTATGTCTTATTTGATAATCTCTTTGAATCATCTGATGGTGCAGGTATCTGAGCTATCGTCATACGAACTTGTGCCATCTTCACTGTCTGATGACGCTTGCATCCAGCTGGATTTCTTGTGACTTTTCCGTGACCCGTTACGGGTCTCTCCTATTAGAACTTCATGGGTAGCTCTAAGCCCGTGACGCTTGCATCAAGGTAGATTTCTTGTCGATATTGGTTTCGCTTTCGTCGAGCCGCGGAGAAGTTGCTACTGTCTTTCCTCCTTGGTGTGTTCAGTGACCCCTCTGTGCTGTCTGTTGATCTAGACCGGCTGTGGGAAAGGTTCTTGAGGTCGTCCTTGACTCGGATTGAGTCAGTGAAATGTCACAACTTTCCTCCATGTAATTTGCCGTCGGTGCCAAAGATGGAAAGGGTCGACTTTGTGGGGTACTGGGGGTGACTGAGAGAAAGGAATTGCTCCTGATTCACCTAAAACTGGTCGGGGTACCGACCAGGGTCCATTCATTTCATGGCCCTGAAATTCCTGACTAGGACCTAACAAATAAGGACAACCATAGTGTTTAAAAGGCTACCTCAGGTGTTTTGTTGACCTAATCCAAGCCGGGCCGCGTAGCGCAGTCGGAAACGTGTCTGGCTACAGATGCGTGTCTAGCTGACTGCAGATCCAGGGGTCGCGAGTTCGATCCCGGCCCGGTCCCATACTTTCGTGGAGATTGATCATGAAATGATTTCTGAAAATGCGTGTCTGACTGCAGATCCAGGGGTCGCGAGTTCGATCCCGGCCCGGTCCCATACTTTCGTGGAGATTGATCATGAAATGATTTCTACGGTCATTCCCCTACTTTCGCTGATTCATTCAAGAAGAGTTGTTGTCAGTTACAAGCGAAAGTATGTGCACGAATTACTGGTTAACCGCTTGTTCAAGCCTGCCCAGGAAAAAGTGTGGTTAGGTGAACTGACCGTCCCGCAATGACCATAGCTGTTGACTTGGGACGTAAAGCAACAAAACAAACAAACAAACAAAACATAATCCAAGCAAAGGCTTGCCCTTGCAACCGGAAGTCCCGCTTTCGCCTCCTACCGGTTTACCGCAAATCCACTACACTCCCAACTGCCGTCCTGAAATTTGACATGTGTTCCATTGTTTCACTGTCTATGAAATAAATACCTTTTTAGTTTATTTCTGTAGATCTACTCTTTATTTTAAAAGTTTACCAATCCATATCCTCGACTAAAAATCGATATCAGCAAAGTTATTTTAAACTCTTTATCTCAATTCAAAGTATATCTGTAACAGTTATCTCAGTGTATGTTGACAATAGCCCACTTCGAACATCGATAGTCGCTACTATAGTGACGTCTCGAACCTACTAGAGATCAACGGTGGGTCAGAGCACCGTTACTCTAGTAGCTTGTTGGTGGTTCCCTCCTCTAGACACATATAGCAAGATGGTTTCCAGATCTGTCAGTAGCTTTTTTACAAAATAAATCCTTGCTGTGCTCTATTTGCGGTTCCACTTTTTTTTTAAAACTCTTATTCGACATTTTTACCCACAATCGGAAGACTGAGTGCGGAGTTTATATTTGGGGAGCATCTCAATATCCATTTCCAACAGAATGATGATGTCGAATAAAATTACTCTAATCGAGTTTATTCATTAGATTGAAACACCGACGGCGATGCATGAATTGATAGTGCGAGTATTTGTTCATGTGCTCTTTTATGAGCAGGATAGTGTGAGTATTTGATCAGAGGCTTTTTCATAAGCATGATAGTGCGAATATTTGGTCAAAGGCTCTTTCATGAGCATGCTAGTGCAAGTATTTCGTGAGAAGCTCTTTTATGAGCATGATAGTGCGAGCATTTGATAAGAGGCTCTATCATGAGCATGCTAGTGCGAGTATTTCGTCAGTGGCTCTTTCATGAGCATGATAATGCGAGTATTTGGTCTGAGGATCTTTCATGAGCATGATAGAGCAAGAACCGAGATTTGGTCAGAAACTCTTCAAAGTGCATGAATTGATAGTGCGAGTATTTGTTCATATGCTCTTTTATGAGCAAGATACCCAGATTTGGTCAGAAACTCTTTAAAGTGCATGAATTGATAGCGCGAGCTCTTTTATGAGCAAGGTAGTGCGAGTATTTGGTCAGAGGCTTTTTCATGAGCATGCTAGTGCAAGTATTTGGTCAGGGGCTCTTTCATGAGCATGACAGTGCGAGTATTTGGTCAGAGGCTCTTTCATGAGCATGATAGTGCAAGTATTTGGCCAGAGGCTCTTTCATGGACATGGTTGTGCGAGTATTTGGTCAAAGACTATTTCATGAACATGGTAGTGCGAGTATTTGGTCAGAGGCTCTTTCATGAGCATGATAGTGCGAGTATTTGGTCAGAGGCTCTTTCATGAACATATTAGTGCGAGTGTTTTGTCAGAGTCTCTTTCATGAGCATGACAGAGCGGTTATTTGGTCGGAAGCTCTTTCATGAACATTTGGTCAGAGATTCTTTCGTGAAAATGGTAGGGCGAGTATTTGGTCAGAGGCTCTTTCATGCGCATAATAGTGAGAGTTTTTGGTCAGAGGCTCTTTTGTGAAAATATTAGTGCGATTTCTTGGTCAGAGACTCTTTCATGAACATGGCAGTGCGAGTGTTTGGTCAGAGTCT
Organism: Loripinus fragilis; assembly: GCA_964019695.1. Classification (NCBI taxonomy): domain Eukaryota; kingdom Metazoa; phylum Mollusca; class Bivalvia; order Lucinida; family Lucinidae; genus Loripinus; species Loripinus fragilis. Next base: position 98,778,423 of record OZ026519.1, on the reverse strand, counting down.
CTTTCATGAACATGGTAGTGCGAGTATTTGGACAGAGACTCTTTCATGAATATGGTAGCGCAAGTATTTGGTCGGCAGCTCTTTCATGAACATGGTAGTGCGAGTATTTGGTCAGAGACTATTTCATGAACATGGCAGTGCGAGTGTTTGGTCAGAGTCTCTTTCATGAACATGGTAGTGCGAGTATTTGGACAGAGACTCTTTCATGAATATGGTAGCGCAAGTATTTGGTCGGCAGCTCTTTCATGAACATGGTAGTGCGAGTATTTGGTCAGAGACTATTTCATGAACATAGTAGTGCGAGTATTTGGCCAGAGGCTCTTTCATGAGCATGATAGTGCGAGGATTTGGTCAGAGGCTCTTTCGTGAACATGGTAGTGCGAGTATTTGGTCAGAGGCTCTTTCATGAACATGGTAGTGCGAGTATTTGGTCAGAGGCTCTTTCATGAACATATTAGTGCGAGTATTTGGTCAGAGGCTCTTTCATGAACATGGTAGTGCGAGTATTTGGTCAGAGGCTCTTTCATGAACATAATAGTGCGAGTATTTGGTCAGAGGCTCTTTCGTGAACATATTAGTGCGAGTATTTGGTCAGAGGCTCTTTCATGAACATATTAGTGCGAGTATTTGGTCAGAGGCTCTTTCATGAACATGGTAGTGCGAGTATTTGGTCAGAGGCTCTTTCTTGAGCATGGTAGTGCGAGTATTTGATCTGAGGCTCTTTCTTGAACATAATAGTGCGAGGATTTGGTCAGAGGCTCTTTCGTGAACATATTAGTGCGAGTATTTGGTCAGAGGCTCTTTCGTGAACATATTAGTGCGAGTGTTTGGTCAGAGGCTCTTTCATGAACATATTAGTGCGAGTATTTGGTCAGAGGCTCTTTCGTGAACATATTAGTGCGAGTATTTGGTCAGAGGCTCTTTCGTGAACATATTAGTGCGAGTGTTTGGTCAGAGGCTCTTTCATGAACATATTAGTGCGAGTATTTGGTCAGAGGCTCTTTCGTGAACATATTAGTGCGAGTGTTTGGTCAGAGGCTCTTTCTTGAACATATTAGTGCGAGTATTTGGTCAGAGGCTCTTTCGTGAACATATTAGTGCGAGTGTTTGGTCAGAGGCTCTTTCGTGAACATATTAGTGCGAGTGTTTGGTCAGAGGCTCTTTCGTGAACATATTAGTGCGAGTATTTGGTCAGAGGCTCTTTCGTGAACATATTAGTGCGAGTGTTTGGTCAGAGGCTCTTTCGTGAACATATTAGTGCGAGTATTTGGTCAGAGGCTCTTTCGTGAACATGGTAGTGCGAGTATTTGGTCAGAGGCTCTTTCATGAACATGGTAGTGCGGGCATTTGATCAATGTCTCTTTCATGAGCATGATAGTGCGAGTATTTGGTCAGAGGCTCTTTCATGAACATGGTAGTGCGAGTATTTGGCCGGAGACTCTTTCTTGAGCATGGCAGGTCTCCACATAAAAAATAACTCGGTTGTGAATGCTGTCACATGTCAAGATACAATTTGATAGCTTCAACAGACGGAAGGTGAGTTTTACAACCGACCATAAGCACTAACCACATTGTCCACCTTATTAGAAACGGTAAACTACTCAAACATTTAACACTCTGCATGCTGGATAATTTTGCTAGGTTTCTGCAGTCTGCTTAGTTTCTCAAAATTAGCATTCTCAAAAAGAACATCCAGAATACCATCAGAATGTCAAACGATCAGGTCCGACATGATGACGGCTTGATCTGGTTCCAAACTGTAGCAGAAGATACAAGTCGCCCCCAGCGTGGAAAGAACTAAGCACATCAGATGCATCGACGAGAAAGTAGCATGTGTGGCACAAAAACTTAAACTTAAGATAGGGTATTTTTCACAAGAGGGTAATAGACAAATCCTGTACTATAATGTTAAACTACAGCATAGGAGAAATTGAGAGGGCAAACTTTGTTGAGGATGAGGATACGCCTTTCTTTCCACTTAACCCATTTAAGCCTATTGTCCTTTTTGACATCGGCCGCACAGTGCAGAACCAGATCAGACGCCACAGAACGGTGCGTTTGATCAATTCCCCACTGTTTGCTTACAGAATTTTCTATTAAATTTTGAATATGAACCCATCAAATCTTAAAACGGAAATTGAATGGCCCAAATGATAAGAATGGATTAAATGGGTTAAATCAAAGGACAATGTACACTGTGCCAATGTACATGTAAGTTTACTCCGCATATTCTGAGAAAGCCCCCCCCCCCGCCCCGAGCAATAAGTGTAGCGTTTTGTGTTTTTGTGGTCTATAATTCTTATTTACCAAAGATAACTTATTTACTTGGGTGTTGTTATATGTAACCCAGGTAACCCAGTGCAGACTATGGGTCTTATATTTGAACTTTGCTATTCGCTCAAAGAAAATGAAATTAGTGGCTGAAATACTTGTAGTTCCCCGAAACTTGCCATTTGCAGTTTTGGGGGCATTACTCTTTCTTCACACAAGATTCCGTGGCGATATATACAGCAAAAAAAAAAATATAAACTCAGCCTCCAATCAATACAGTTTGCTATTGCTTTGGGCATAAAATGTTCCAACACTCTTGATTTTGATTAATTATATCTGGTGTTTTATCACCTTCTTATATAACAAAGGTATATTACCAATGAAATGATCCACTGGAGTTTTCTCCCGACGATAACATCTCTCCGTATAGGGCGTGGCCAGTGGCCACATCTCATAAATATTTAGTGGAATGCTACCAAAAGGTCCACCCGATCTTATACATCTCATCCACCGCTTCCTAAACACCCACATCTCTCTCTCTCTCTCTCTCTCTCTCTCTCTCTCTCTCTCTCTCTCTCTCTCTCTCTCTGCATTTAAATGCCAGATTAAGAATCAATCCCATCGGATAAAGAAGCTTTATTTAGCGTCGCTTATTTGAAACAGATAACATAAGCTCTGTAGAGCTTTTACTGCGACATAACGACATCTTTTAACAGATACTTACCTGCCTTACTCTTGCTTCCAAGCACATCCCCTTTTATGCGAGCGGCAGCAAGGGAGCTGCTGGTATCATTTTTAAACCTTTGGTATGGTGCGGCCAGGATTCGAACCCACGACCTCTCGCTCCGAAAGCGGACACTATCGAGTTGGTTAAACCGACTGAGCTTTCGAGGCAGTTGCAGTTATACCCTGTTATAAAACCAATCAGAGTTGCTCCCCGTAATTTCCATGGCTCATCGCGTGCATGTGAGTACGATTTAAAGTATTATTATAGCCCTCTGAATATCATGGTCTTTTGTTCACTTCGGTAAATCTCCGTAACACAGCCATCAAGTGATATGTGAAGTGAATTATTTTACTGTTTCTTCGGAGCACTGTAACTTATACGATTTCCCTGACTTGTCCCGCTCCACCACTATCCGATTAAAGTCGATAGTGTATTGTTAACAAGTACTAGCTTTTCAAAAAAAGAGCTGGCGTTTGTTTAGCCCTTCCATTGTATGTATTCTTGTTCAATGCATGTTTCCGCTTTGAACTTCTCGAGCTTGTCCATGTATAGTTCTGGGACCATAACCTAGTTTGTAAGTTTCTTTTTAAATTTGTTCTTCACTTTAATATTGATACTATCACAAAAACAAATTCTGGCTGTTGAGTATATGGTTTGGGTGGTTTAGAGGTGGTTTGGATGTGGTTTGGGGTGTTTCCACCGACTGGTTTCATCATAGTCCTTTTGTATATAATAGAAGCATAAAAATGTACAGACCATAAAGATCAATAAAGTTTCAGAACTCTCCTGACCTTTCTTCCATTTGGTTTTTGGGTCACTGGTTCCCTGTCTCTTAATGCTATAAATTTGGAGACAGGAATCTGTGAGTCACATCAGCAGATATATCATGTGACTAACAGTTATGGTCATGTGACCATCAGCCAATGGTCTTACAGGTTTCTCAACAAACCCTTCTTTAAAATCATTAAAAAGCTGTATTTTAATTGTAGAAAGGTTACAGAGACTGTTATTATATGCATTCTTACCTTGTATATGTAGCATTTGTAGACCTCTAAAAGTGATAGTAAGAAGAGGTCATAAAATTATGCTGAATTTCTAAAAAAAAGACCTACCTACCTACCCGAGCTGAAATTGATGGGTAGGAGCACGGCTAATCAGAGCCTTCTCTGATGTTTAAGTGGCTTTTCCTTATTTATTCCAAATTAAAGAAAAGCCGCTTAAAGGTCAGAGAAAACACGGACTGGAGCATGGCAAACAAATATATTTTTAAGGTTGGCCTTTTCTCCGAAGCCATGCTGCATTTCATAAAATATATCCAGTTCAGTGAAGTGTTTAGCCCGGCTAGAAGCGACAATATGCTCCAAAATTGTGTTCAAGACACAAGTCAGTGAGATTGGCCTGTAGTTGTATGGGTCAGATTTTTCGCCTTTTTGTAAATTGGAGAAACATTTCGTCAGTCTATAGTCAAAACCTCGTAACTCTGATTTTTACCAAAACAACTTTTTGTCAACGTGGGAATGCCAAACGCATGGCGCACATGCTGTCAAATTTTCGTAGCTCTAGAACCCCCTTGAAAAGCATTAATCATGCTTCAAAAATCGTATCTATGAAAATATCCATGATTTTGGTGCTCATTTTACCGAGATACGAGGTTTTTTTCATGAAAAAGATGCTCAAAATATCGTAACTGGATGTTTTTTTTACGAAAAATGGTCAAAATGACGTAACTCAAGTGAAACTCTTCATAATGACCATGAAATCTTTATTGTAAGTTAAAAACACCAATAACAGTGAATTTGGATGGTACTAAATATAATCCTGTCTGACTTTCAGCAATATAGGACACTCCTAGCAAAAGTTATTCAGTTTTTTGTCTCTCCTGAAAAATGTGAAAATCAAAGATACAACTTTTTGCATACAAGCATACAAGCAGCGTGTCAATGCCCTCAGCAGCTATGTTTATGTCAGGCATTTTTGGATGGGGACAGGGCTGGAATGGTAGGTTGGCCCCAGAGTCATGCAAATTTTGCAGTGACTTCTGGGCAAGGGACTAAGCTTATGGGGTTTTTTGGGCTAACCACTGACTGAAACTGGTCATTTAAGGCGTTTGCTTTTCCTGTTTCCATTAAACTTTAGGGGGTACTCCTACATCTTGGTCAGAGAATTTGTTGTTGATGCCTAGGACGTCGCCTAAGTATTTTTCATCAGCTTTGTCTGAAACCGGCCTGACTAAATGCTTATAATCCAGGAATTTACTTTGGTCATGAGCGATGAGGTCTGCCGGACCTAGACCAGCGTTTATAGAGTTTATCACGTTTTCTCATTAAACGGTGGATTTCTTGGTTAATCCATGGGAATCCATCTCGAGTGCCTGTTTTCCTAGTTGGGATGAATTTGTCTATAAACCTTGCTCAAATTTGTTAGCAAACTTATCCCACATTCTTTGTGCACTGGCGGTAGCAAGGTCAGACTGCTTAAGTTCAGAGTGAGGATCCCTCATAGACTGTCTTAGCTGGCCCCAGTTGGCCTTCTTATATAATGGGATAGTACGAGGCACCTGCTTTGTTATCTTGGGCTTAGCATTGACTTTGGCTAATACAATATCATGGTCAGAGAGACCTGGGGTGATTGATACATTATCCACAAGGGTAGTCATAAAGAATAAGTCCAAGATGTTCTGACCCCGTGTTTGCGAGGTCACCATTTGCTGAAGCAGGCAGTCATTCAGTGCCTCAAGGTACTCCCGATTAAAGGTTGGATGACCACAGTCTGGTAACGGTTTAAGAGTTTCCCAGTCTACTTTAGGTAGATTAAAGTCCCTAAGCAGTCAGCCAGACAGTTGAGTTTGTTTGGTTGACTTAAGTTGAAGATTTAATCAGTTCTTTGAAACTTGCTTGGTCTGATTCATGTGGTTTGTAGTAGGCTCCAATAAGAACTGATTTGGATCCAGCAAGGTTCAACTGCACCCATAGGTTTTCACAATTTGAGTTAAATTCCGATTGTAATTTTGATGTGAATTTGGAGTTCACCAGAATGATGACTCCTTCTCCCTTTAGTTCAGTCCTGTCACGCATATACGCTGTGTAGCCTAGTTCAGGCAGAAAGTACTCGTTGTCGTAAATATCTGCTGTGAGCCAGGTTTCTGTGCCAACAATGATGTTGGGTTTGTTTGTGCTTAGGAAAGTATAAAATGGGGCTTTTACTCCCTAATTTACTGAAAGTTTATGAGAGCTATTTTACAGAGCTGGCAGCTCTAGATGAATCTTTGATAGGCTTTTTCTTAGCAGGCATGGACGTTTGTGTCGGAGTAAAGATACAGTCTTGACTTGTGTCAAGGGTGCTAAAGCGATTGGTTGTTGTGAGTGAGCTTAGATCATGAGTAGTACCAATGGAATAGTTTGCACGATTACATTTTGTACAGTGCTATGAGCAGCTTGAGTTTGACAAGTAATCATACTGAAGATCACCGACTCTCTGACAGGGTGCATGATACCACATATTACAGGTTTCACATTGGAGGCCTTTGTCGTCATAAGTGACAGCCATTGACAATTACCACATAGGAATATGGTGTCAGTTGAGTCTGAGCTATTTGACTCCATATCTCAGGCTGTATGAGTTTTTAACAGGCCTATAAATGCTAGAGAGGAGAGGCAGAAAAATAGCAAGAGCTCCTGGTATTTTATGCTGTGGGTGGGGTATGTGTTTGCATACAACTCGTTCTATTAACACTTCTCAGGCACATAATGCCCTCTTAGACGGCATAATCATCATAGAACCAGGGTTGAAATAAAGTAAACAATATATACATGTACAAAATGCAATGCATTTTCCTGACCGGAAGTAGATCACCAGCAAGACAGATCGGTGAAAAATTTAAAGTCCTGGAAGACTGAAAAGCATGCAGGCACAATGATTAATTTATACAGGCAGGAAGAGCAATTCTGCTGCAGGCAATGGAAGTGGCTCACTAAAAACCAACTGAAGAAGCTTGAAAACTGGGAAAATCTCGAAGACGAAGATGAAAGTGTGCAACACTTGGCACATGCGCAACCAGCATCTCTTTTTAATTGTCTCTATGGTGTACTCCTGAAATCGCTAATCATTAAAATTTGGGTCAAAAAATCGCCAATCTGTAAAATTTAGGCCCCAAAATCGCTAATCAGTTATATTTTGGCCCAAATATAAGTAATCAGTAAAATTTAGGTCCCAAAAATCAGTTATAGGTAAAAATTAGCCCCAAAATTCAGTAAAAATTAAAACCCACCAAGTAGCTTTTTCCATTGAATTCGCTAACCTATAAAAGGCGCCATTCTGCTAATCCGTAATTTTTTCGTCCATAATCGCAAATCACTAGGACGAAATTGCTAATCACTAGCACCTCTCATTCTGCTATTCGGTAAAATCAACCCTAAAATTTCGCTAACCTTTAAAATTTAGGGCGAAAATTTGCTAATCGTTAAATATTAGGGCCATAATTCTTTAATCAGTAAACACCATTGACCATCTTATTTATAGTCTGTAGTGGACAACATATGTTATGGTAATGGATCTAGCAAGCGACACATTTGTGGTAGGTTATTTGACAACACTGGACTGAGGCCAGAAATCAAGGTCACAGTAATCCAATTTACGACACTCCACGACCCCAAGATATGTCCACAAACCAAATTTGGGATTCATTTGTCAAATAATATAGGAGTTGTGCTTGTGACATGGTTTTTCTTCACTATAGTGTAGATTTTATTTTCTTGTCCTTTGGGATCATGGTTTTTCATTGTGGAACTTTGAAACTATTAGAGGGTCACTGATGAAGCCTAAATGGCAGAAACTAGCTAGTCTGGCTCAAGAAATATGCACACTCTAGTTTCAGTTCTTTGGTGCAGTCTTTTCTTCCAAAGGATACCCTTTTAAGAACATATTTGACTTCACTACAGCTGGTGACTGGGACTGTGTGGCGGCGGTAGAACGTCTCCCTGCCCTTCACTATAGTGTAGATTTTATTTTCTTGTCCTTCGGGATCATGGTTTTCATTGTGGAACTTTGAAACTATTAGAGGGTCACTGTTGAAGCCTAAATGGCAGAAACTAGCTAGTCTTGCTCAAGAAATATGCACACTCTAGTTTCAGTTCTTTGGTGCAGTCTTTGCTTCCAAAGGATACCCTTTTAAGAACATATACTGAGGGAAAAAAGTTTAGCAATTATTTATAATAGGGTTTCCCATAGGTGATCTTTGAAGCATTCAATCTTTTTAAATGGCAGTTAGCAAACATGTCAATTGTTTGAAAATGACCTAATGGCTACTCTCAAGTAGTCAAAAGAAACATAAACCGACTTCATAGTGAGGATTTGATCTGCTGAGCATTTTAATTTCAAGCGTTATTCAATTGAAAGGGAGGTAATTTGGAAAAATACGATTTTCAACTAAAAACTGTACGAAAAGGGTGAAAATAACATTCAGTTTTAAACCGTTTTTCACTGTCTTACTTATGGGTCTAAACATTGGACAGAAAAATGAAACATTTAGTCGAAAACTATTCGCACAGTTGCCAGATAAGCTGTTTAAGCAAGGGGGCATAAAATCAGACTTTACATTATGTGAAATGTCAACCTGTTAATGTCATCGTACTCGTGAACGCTTGTCAACATATATTTTTGACACTATGAAATTAAAAGTCCTAATTCTTATAAACTGTGAATCCTCAAAGTATATTGCTAAACTTTTTTCCCTCAGTATATTTTCTTGATCTGAGGGCAGAGGTTTAGGTAGAGTACCCAACGCCCCGCGATCCCAATATGCATAAACACACACACATTTCGGGATTCCTACCTCAATATAGGAGCTACATGTATGCTCCGACACGATGTGAACTCTCAAACACTAAGGACAGGCAGTGTGCCCTTTAGGGCATAAACCTGTTTGCCAAGCCCGTCATAAGACAGTGCCTGAATTAATTCCATATGATGTGGATGAAAATCACGTAAGAACGTTTACTGATTTGAAGCCGGCTGGCACGTTTTGCTTCCTACCATTACGGTGGGTCGCACTTCAGACTCTATGATGGTTCTGACTTGAAGACTTATCTATTGATGAGATGGTAGGGGCCTGATGCTTTGGCTGTTTGTCGGGCCCACCGGGGTTTACCTGTTGGATTTCTTTTGCTCCGGTATTCAGTTTAATTTACTGTTGAGTCCTTATCCTTGCTTTATCTCCTTGTTATATCTTGATTTATATGTTTTAGGAGATTATGCATTGATAAGTTAGGGGTCTTTCATGCAAACCAAATATCTATTTGTCTTGATCGACATCTGAATGAAGGGTGAGGTTGGCGCCGTTAAACTGGTTTAAGCCCTCCAGTAAAATATTTTACTGACCGTTCCAAGGCGGTACTTCTTTTGTGGATCTTTTATGTTTTTGTTCTGTCTTGTGTTTGCTATGTCTTTGTGCGCGTCTGTTTATATGTGCTTTGTGGTCACCTGCTGGGAAAGGGCTGACTTCTTAGCTCTCGTTTGTGGTGTCTACTGTGAGTTTGTCACTTTCCCATTGGTATCTTGGGTCAGGTGTGGTACTTGATTGTATCGATTCCTGATCTTTGCTCCCTTACTTACTTTGCCATACTGTTGACCTCTTACAAGACCTTTATGCGAACGTTTTTATCTTCTTCCGGTTAAGTTGATTTCGATCTAAACCTGAAATTAATGTGTGATTCGCATGAAGTTTGACAGGACAATTAGATTAACGATAAACATAATGATTAGTTAGAACCAGAGACAGAAAACTGGATGACGTAACGTCAAGAAACGAAACATGAAGGCAAACTTTCCCGCATTTTTTCTGGATAAAAAGACCAAAATAATTTATAAAATCAGAATAATGTCAGAAAAAAGCAAATGCAAACCAAATATCTATGTGTCTTAATCCACATCTGAATTAAGGGTGAGGTTGGCGCCGTTAAACCGGTTTAAGCCCTCCAGTAAAATATTTTACTGACCGTTCCAAGGCGGTACTTCTTTTGTGGATCTTTTATGTTTTTGTTCTGACTTGTGTTTGCTATGTCTGTGCGCGTCTGTTTATATGTGCTTTGTGGTCACCTGCTGGGAAAGGGCTGACCTCTTGGCTCTCGTTTGTGGTGTCTTCTGTGAGTTTGTCACTTTCCCATTGGTATCCTGGGTCAGGTGTGGTACTTGATTGTATCGATTCCTGATCTTTGCACCTTTACTTACTATAATATACATATAATTATAACAGTAGCTTGATCCACATCAGAATTAAGGGGGATTGGTACCGTAAAAGGTGATTAAGCCCATCAGTATTTTTAATGGCCATTCCAAGGCGGTGCTTCTTTTATGAATCCTTTTGTCCATGTCATACTGTCTTGTCTGTTCATTGCGGCCTTGTGGGCACCTGCTGAGAAAGAGTTTACCTCTGGGATCTCTTATTTGTGATGTTTCTTGTGTTTTTGTCACTTTCCTATATGGTATTCGAGGACAGGTGTGGTACTTAATTGTATCTATATTGATTCCTGATGTATGTCTTCTTCCTTACTTTGATCTGGTGTACAGTACCACGTCTCGTGCATCATTGGATCACCCTTGACGTGGATGAGGTCATAAAATCTGATCACTATTGACGCTGACCATTGATCCAATGGTCATGATCTCATCCTTGAGACGTGATACTGTAAGCCAGATCAAGTTACTATTATGATAATAAAGTAAAATAGCGTTACTACAGATAATGGTGTATACCTGATTAAGCACCAGACAGTCCAGTCACTTTGCTAGGGTCAGGCATCCATAGTTTTCTGTGAGAGACGCTCATCACTTCGTTTCTGCATTGCCGCCATTGTCCTAGATCTTCCGTCATTCCTCGGGCATTTCCGTGGTTGTACTACTCCCCAGGAGCGGAACATGTCGGCCCCGCTAAGGTCACATCACACAATCACAACACTCTTCCCCGTTTTCTTTTAAGGGCCCTGTTGAAGGTCTTCCAAAGGTTGAGCCCAAAGGTTAAAGCCTGTTACAGAAATTTACTGTGTCCTACACAGGACATGTACAATATTTATGTCCTTCACAGGCCATGTTTTTGGATTATGGTGTCCTACACTGGACATGTTTAACAAATACTTTGTCCTGTATAGGACATGTTTAACATTCACTCTGTGTCCTGCACTGAAACATGTTTCCCAATTACTGTGTCCTGTCCGGGACATGTTTTACAATTACTGTGTCCTATTCATGTGTGTCCTATTCATCTGTGTCTTGCACGGGACATGTTTAACAATTACTGTGTCCTGCATGGGACATTATTAACAATTACTGTGTCCTGAACAGGCCACACTTTGTCAAAGGAAAGTGTGCAGCCAGCATGGTTCTACAGGGGACACAATTGGTCCAACACGGGACACTGACCTAGAGAAGTGTTCACTCTGCAGAGCCCCAACAGTGCTTTAAAAGAGACTGACAACTTAAGGTCTAATTTGGTTTGGTTACCATCTTAATTTTATCCAGTGCACAGCCACCCGGGTCCCATTGTCTGGTTACAGCTTGTCCAGGCTCAACTTCTGACTCAGACTCATCATCAATATCATTTGAGTCAGCATCATTTGTATCTAGTAGATCTGTTGAACTCTCTGCCTGAAGATTAGCCAATTCCATGTCTAAAGTCTCTTCTATTTTGGCACCTTTACAGTCACCATCTCTACACTGGAGATTCAGACCAAAATGTTGAGAAGTTTCTTGCTGATCCAAAAAATGGTCGACACACATGATCTCGCTCACTAAGCTCCACTGCATCTGTATAAACCTGGTCTGTTGGAATTGGACTCTCAGTGTGAGGGCTAGATAGCTTGGTGTCCATGTTCAGTTCTTTCTTTCCCCACTCTTTCAACATCTCCATTCAAGTCCTCAAGAACCATGACAGCTCCTATTTCTTAATTTCAGTTATTGGGCATATCTTACATCTGCCAGTAAACTTGATTCCCTACAGTATACAAGGTCTGGCTTACGGTCTGATGTCGGTTCTGCCACGGCTTCAGTGATATTCCTGTTCCTCACTACATTGTCAACACTTCTATTCAAGAATCTTGGACTTGAATAGCATACACCGGTGCCACATGTCCCTGACTGTTCAAACAACAATGTTCCATATGCAAAGCAAGGTCTGCTTCACCTGTCATCTCACTAACAGGAGATATTGTTTCATTGTGATACGTTAAGTTCTGCATCGAGAGGCTTCCATACAGGAGACTCTTTGATCATTTCATCATCTCTATTTTCAGACTTAATCACGGGGAGATTCCCCTCCCCCCTTATTCCGGAGTGATTGATCCTGACAGCATCCTTATCAATTTTTTCCTCACCATTTTTATGTCTCATGGTCTGTTCTCCATACAGGAGACCTACTTCTTTTGCAACTTTGCCACTTTCCTCATTGGCAACCGAGATGCTCCAACACGGCGAAACTGTACCATCATATAGCTGTGTAGTAGCTATGTGCTCCCTGGACTTTGTACATTTTGTTGGGTCACGAGCCATCAAGCCGGTTAGTATCGCAGGTGGTTCAATAAATGACAGTGTACTTGGATCAACCGACCCATCTTCTGTGACTGACTTTTGTACGCTCTCAAAACAGACATCAGGAATGGAAGATGTTTCTTCAATCCATGGCATTACAGATGTGCATACTGGTTCATTTTTCTTTCCCTCTGCCACAGCCTTTTCTTTAATGGTGATGCTGTAATCAACCGTACGGGGTGGAAGGACATCACTTCTCCAAGACAAGTCTTCATCAGGGTTCTCTTTCTGATCCATAAGTGCCACCAGGGCTGCATCCAGTTTAGCCTCACAAGTTAAAATGTTGGTGGAGGTGACTAATTTGCCACAAATAATGTTCGCTTGTAAATTGCCGTCATCCACACGGGATGAATTGGCTTTTGTTACAGCTTCTGTGGTTACTTCTGATCTTATTGGCAACTTTTTGCTTTCTTTGCTTTTTTTCTCTTAGCTTTTGACTGCTTTTGAGCTATTGGGGTGGCAGCTGAAAGTTTTGTAACAGAACTTTTTGATGTTGTTTTACTCTTGAAAGAGTCGCACACGGGACTCTTAATAAGAAGCTCGCTCTGTGCAATGTTTTGTTCCTTGGTAGGTGAGACAATGGCCAGTCCATCCTCTGAGGATTGGAGTTGCATCTGGTGGCGCGCTTTTATATGCTGCTTAACATAGACCAGCGCCATGTTCAGGGTCCCTGGGTGTTTATCGAGGGCAAATTGACCTGCTTCTTGGTCAGAACATCCGTGACAAAATAGACTTATGGATAGTGTGTTCCTGCAACTCTGTGGCTTGCCTGTAAATGCGTCGTCTGCTAGCATTCTTACTCTGTCAGCCCATTCAAAGAAATTTCCATATTGAGTCTGGCTGGCTAGCAAAAACTTTTCGTGGGGATCCTCTGCCTTGGACAGCTCATCATCATCTTAACTTGAATATGATGCTGATGATTCCTCTGATGTGTAGTCAGGTTGATACTGGTGGTCCCATCTTCCCCTTGAGGAACATATGAATTGTCTATGGGCTGGCTTTTCCACACCAACAGAGTATGCATGACTTCGAAATGACCTTGTCCTTGCTGGTGTCCCTCCTGGTGAGTAAGCGGGTCTCCTAGCCAGTTTGTTGGTGGGTGCTTCCCTGGAATGCTGCCTAGAGAGGTTTTTAGGAAGAACTACCCAATAATCTTCATCCACTGGCAAAACACGGGCTGGTGTTCCTCCAGGTGAGTAGGCTGGTCTTCGAGATGAAAGATCCTTTCGCTGGTGTGCAGGGTGAAGCCTAAGGGCTGTTCTTGCTCTTCGAGAGCATGTTGATTCAATATGAGCTGGTGTTCCTCCTGGAGAATATGCAGGTCTTCTTGCTGGGTTGTCTTCAGGAGTACATTCTGATTTTCTTCTTGATCTAATGTAAGCATTAGTCTTAATATGTTTATCAGACCATGAACCGTTCTCAGGTGAACCGTATTGACAACTCCTGGTCACTGACTGCCTATTCCAGCTGACGGCTGGGTGTGTAGTAGACTTATTTGTATACTCTTGTTCTCTTGAGTTTGTCCTACCTGGGACAGAACTATAGTCAGGATTTCTGGCAAAATCAATTATTTGGAAAAATTGCTCGGACACCTTCAGGTTTGGAATGTCGAACACATTTTCAGTAGTGATGTTTCCATGTAAGCTTATGAATTCTGATATTTGTTCGGCTGCTTTTCTACCCACTCCTGGCAGAACGTGCATGTCAGTTTCTTCGCAGAAATTTATTCTTAGCTTTCTGAGCGGATATGTTTCATGACGATGTGATGCCATAATGAAATGATTTCCGATAAAAGTTATGCCAGCACGAGCACAAACTAATTGAATAAAGTCACAATGAAATAAGTTAATATAAAATTATAAGTTAATATAAAATTATGCCAGCATGGGCATAGTTTGTAGACATCATGAATCAATACAATTTTGTGGGGACTAGCAATTAGTTGGTTGGATTGTTAGCCAGAATTATTGAAATCGTTGTAATGATAATTTGAAATTCTCTTTTCCCCTCCCTTTTCATTTGAAAAGGAAATGTTCTTTGTGCAAAACAGAAATCATCCGCTGTTGCAATGTATAAATTTTTCAAATTTCAGGTACCATTTCAGGAACAATAAAAAAGATAATGTGGAAAACCAGTAGCCAGCACGGGCTGGGACAAACGTCGAATGCCATACAGGCAACTGAGTGATAATAAGCAGAATTCTTGATATCAGTTGGTTATGGTCGATTGCCATTCAGGCAACTAGGTGGTAGGCAGACACCACACAGCTGTGCGGTGAATGAAATCATTTTCTCTAGTTAACAATAGTGACAGTCTGCAATGATACTAAAAAAAGATTAAATAACACTTACAATTTTAATTCTAAAATGCAATGTAGCTGTTCACAGACTTAATTGCCATAAGTGTTTATGTTTATTTGTTGTCTATTCTTTCATTGATCTTTTTTTTTTTCAAAAGCCATTCTTGTTATTTAGAAAGTCGGCTGCTTTTCCAGTTATCGAAAACGAAAGTAGAATTTTTAAAATCTTTCCAATTGGTGGTTTCATTTAGTTGATCAACAATTAATGCCTTTGGAATGACCGATGAAACTTCCAGAATGGAGGAGTTGGAGACGCTGAAAGTTGCCCTGCTAATCCAAGCCCGCAAAATACGTCAACACTCCAACCTCAAAAATATCAGAGTTCGGGTTGTATCTGACACCATTAAAGTAAAATATCGTTACTACAGATAATGGTGTATACCTGAATAAGCACTAGACAGTCCAGTCACTTTTCTAGGGTCAGGAATCCATAGTATTCTGTGAGAGACGCTCATCACTTTGTTTCTGCATTGCCTCCATTGTCCTAGATCTTCCGTCAGTCCCCAGTCATTTCTGTGGTTGTACTACTCCCCATGAGCAGAACATGTCCGTTCCGCTAAGGTCACATCACACAATCACAACAATAATGTGTATTTACACAATGGAAGCGTTACATACAGCAAATAATTTACCAACAGAATCACCATCTTAGAACAGAGCTTAAAAAAGTAGCCAAACTCTAGCTTTATAAAACAAGTATTCTGTGCTCAAGGGATAGAGTATCAAAGCTATAGATATCAAAATTCGAAAAACATTTTCTAAATTCTACCACAGACCCTCAGAGTTAATTGTTAATTTTTTTTATACAACATTGGTTTAAAAACTCTTCTGCAACAGGGCATATACTTTTGCTTGAAGGTGAGGAGTCTGACACCTGTCCTGTCATGTCTGGTGTGCCACAGGGTTCTGTGTTGGGACCCTGTCTGTTTCTTTTGTTTATAAATGATATGCCAGACATAATAGAGAGTAATATCAGGCTCTTCGCCGACAACACCATTATGTATCTCACCGTTTCAAACAAGGCAGATTGTCAGGCCCTTCAGTCAGATCTTTCAAAACTTGAAACCTGGGAGAGTGAATGGTTGATGGCGTTTAACCCCGACAAGTGTGAGGTGATCAGAATCACAAACAAAAAAAAAATCAACCCTGTTCAATAACACCCTCCATGGGGTTAGCCTAAAAGAAACGGATTCTGCTAAATACTTGGGGATCAATATCTCACGTGACTTGTCGTGGGTGAAGCACATCAACCAAATCACAATGAAAACCAATAACTCATTGAAATTCATTAAACGCAACATCCAGACCAATAATCTTAAACTAAAAGAGTCAGCATACAAGACATATGTCCATCCCTTAGTTGAATATGCGGCCTCTGTATGGGACCCTTGGCAGAAAAAATACATAAACAAAATCGAAATGATCCAACACAGGGCCATAAGATACATATTAAATGATTATAGCTTCACTAGTAGTGTAAGTAATATGTTATCAAAGCTTAACCTTCCAACACTTGAGAAACGCAGACAAATTTCATCTCTCACTATGTTTTATAAAATCAAGCATCATTTAGTTAATATTCCATTTCCAGGCAATATTCAGCCATCCATGAGATCCAGATATACATTTCCTCAATCTAGGATAAACATACATAAATACTCTTTCGTTCCCAGAACTGTTAAACTTTGGAACAATCTCCCACCTGACCTTTGTAATAGTCCTGACCTCGGATCATTCCGAGCAGGGCTCCTCAAAACTCTGTAAAAAAACTGACAAAAACTCATCATCCTCATATTCATCAATTTCAACCTCATTAAACATATTCATTGCCCATTATATAATCACCATTCATGATGCCTACCCCTTGTTCTTCCACACAGTCATGTTGATTTCACAGCTCAAAAACCAGAAAATAACAAAATTCTAAAAACTTGTGAACAAAATTGTTTTTGATTTTATTTCTTTTTTTTCGAAACCGTCATTTGCGCGCGCTGCACACTCCATGTAATACTGACTAGAGGTGTTTGGAGTACCTGGCAGATTCAGATATCAGAACATATATGTTATGGTGATTTAGTTTATAAATTCAAAATAATTGTTGGAAAACCTAATTTAGTGATCAATTCAGAAAGATTATCAACCATAATAAAAAAAAGTTGGATATAACTTGGATATGATGTGATCGTCTGCATGCCTGTTTGTAAACCCAATTATGGTTTATAGCTATGGCTTACTCATTAATTGCACGACCGTGGGTCAGGCCTCAGACTCAATGATGGATCTGACGTAAAGCTTTTATTGATGGGTTGGTGCCTGATGCTTGGCTGTAGCTTGGCCCACCATGGCTCAACTTGAGTTTTTCTTTAGCTCTGACTATCTGTGAGTCATGAGCCCTTTTCTCTATTTCACCAAAGTGCGTTAATCTGATTAAATTGTTTCTCTATGGTGAAACTTTGCAATAATTAGGAATCCTCCATGCGAGCTTAACATTTTGTGTGCTTCAACAATGGCTGAATCTAGGGTGAAGATTTGGTTCCAGTAAAATGCATTTAAGCCCTCCAGTGGCTTTGGCTACTCTCCGTTCTAAGGCGATGGTTCTTTTGTTGTTGATTCAATGTTGATTGTTACTCCAATTGTGGAATTATGTAATTATTCTATGTTTCGTTGTGCGTTTCTTTATGTCCAGTCTAGTTTTGCAATCATCTTGATTGGGAAGAGAGAGCTGGTTGCTTTACTTTGTTTGTCTTCCTAATGCCTCATGATAGTTTGGCTCTTCCTCATGATGCCACGGGTTTGTCTGCAGTTTGTGATTGTGGTATTTCCTGATCATACTCACTTTTTTTTAGTAAATCGAAGTATAAGCAGACCTAATATATTTTTTCGTTGATAAAGTGGATATTGGGCCATGCTTCTTACATATTTGTTTCTTCTCCTTTGTTCTTGTGGATATTGAGCCATGCTTCTTACATATTTGTATCTTTTTCGTTGTTCTTGTGTATATTGAGCCATGCTTCTTACATATTTGTATCTTTCTCTTTGTTCTTGTAAATATTAAGCCATGCTTCTTACATATTTGTATCTTTTTCGTTGTTCTTGTGTATATTGAGCCATGCTTCTTACATATTTGTATCTTTTTCGTTGTTCTTGTGGATATTGAGCCATGCTTCTTACATATTTGTATCTTTTTCGTTGTTCTTGTGGTTATTGAGCCATGCTTCTTACATATTTGTATCTTTTTCGTTGTTCTTGTAGATATTGAGCCATGCTTCTTACATATTTGTACCTTTTTCGTTGTTCTTGTAGATATTGAGCCATGCTTCTTACATATTTGTATCTTTTTCGTTGTTCTTGTGGTTATTGAGCCATGCTTCTTACATATTTGTATCTTTTTCGTTGTTCTTGTAGATATTGAGCCATGCTTCTTACATAGTTGTATCTATTTCGTTGTTCTTGTAGATATTGAGCCATGCTTCTTACATATTTGTATCTTTTTCGTTGTTCTTGTGGTTATTGAGCCATGCTTCTTACATATTTGTACCTTTTTCGTTGTTCTTGTGGTTATTGAGCCATGCTTCTTACATATTTGTACCTTTTTCTTTGTTCTTGTGGTTATTGAGCCATGCTTCTTACATATTTGTATCGTTGTTCTTGTAGATATTGAGCCATGCTTCTTACATATTTGTATCGTTGTTCTTGTAGATATTGAGCCATGCTTCTTACATAGTTGTATCTTTTTCGTTGTTCTTGTGGTTATTGAGCCATGCTTCTTACATATTTGTATCGTTGTTCTTGTAGATATTGAGCCATGCTTCTTACATATTTGTATCTTTTTCGTTGTTCTTGTGTATATTGAGCAATGCTTCTTACATATTGTACCTTTATCGTTGTTCTTGTGGATATTGAGCCATGCTTCTTACATATTTGTATCTTTTTCGTTGTTCTTGTGGTTATTGAGCCATGCTTCTTACATATTTGTATCTTTTTCGGTGTTCTTGTGGTTATTGAGCCATGCTTCTTACATAGTTGTATCTTTTTCTTTGTTCTTGTGGATATTGAGCCATGCTTCTTACATATTTGTATCTTTTTCGTTGTTCTTGTGGTTATTGAGCCATGCTTCTTACATATTTGTATCTTTTTCTTTGTTCTTGTGGTTATTGAGCCATGCTTCTTACATAGTTGTATCTTTTTCGTTGTTCTTGTAGATATTGAGCCATGCTTCTTACATATTTGTATCTTTTTCGGTGTTCTTGTAGGTATTGAGCCATGCTTCTTACATATTTGTATCTTTTTCGGTGTTCTTGTGGTTATTGAGCCATGCTTCTTACATAGTTGTATCTTTTTCGTTGTTCTTGTGGATATTGAGCCATGCTTCTTACATATTTGTATCTTTTTCGTTGTTCTTGTAGATATTGAGCCATGCTTCTTACATATTTGTATCTTTTTCGTTGTTCTTGTAGATATTGAGCCATGCTTCTTACATATTTGTATCTTTTTCGTTGTTCTTGTGGATATTGAGCCATGCTTCTTACATATTTGTATCTTTTTCGTTGTTCTTGTGGTTATTGAGCCATGCTTCTTACATATTTGTATCTTTTTCGTTGTTCTTGTGGTTATTGAGCCATGCTTCTTACATATTTGTACCTTAATCGTTGTTCTTGTAGATATTGAGACATGCTTCTTACATATTTGTATCTTTTTCGCTGTTCTTGTAAATATTGAGCCATGCTTCTTACATATTTGTATCTTTTTCGCTGTTCTTGTAGATATTGAGCCATGCTTCTAACATATTTGTATCTTTTTCGTTGTTCTTGTGGATAGTGAGCCATGCTTCTTACATATTTGTACCTTTTTCGTTGTTCTTGTAGATATTGAGCCATGCTTCTTACATATTGTACCTTTTTCGGTGTTCTTGTGGTTATTGAGCCATGCTTCTTACATATTTGTATCTTTTTCGTTGTTCTTGTGGATAGTGAGCCATGCTTCTTACATATTTGTACCTTTTTCGTTGTTCTTGTAGATATTGAGCCATGCTTCTTACATATTGTACCTTTTTCGGTGTTCTTGTGGTTATTGAGCCATGCTTCTTACATATTTGTATCTTTTTCGTTGTTCTTGTGGATAGTGAGCCATGCTTCTTACATATTTGTACCTTTATCGTTGTTCTTGTAGATATTGAGACATGCTTCTTACATATTGTACCTTTTTCGGTGTTCTTGTGGTTATTGAGCCATGCTTCTTACATATTTGTATCTTTTTCGTTGTTCTTGAGGATAGTGAGCCATGCTTCTTACATATTTGTACCTTTATCGTTGTTCTTGTAGATATTGAGCCATGCTTCTTACATATTGTACCTTTTTCTGTGTTCTTGTGGTTATTGAGCCATGCTTCTTACATATTTGTACCTTTATCGTTGTTCTTGTAGATATTGAGCCATGCTTCTTACATATTGTACCTTTTTCGGTGTTCTTGTGGTTATTGAGCCATGCTTCTTACATAGTTGTATCTTTTTCTTTGTTCTTGTAGGTATTGAGCCATGTTTCTTACATATTTGTATCTTTTTCGTTGTTCTTGTGGTTATTGAGCCATGCTTCTTACATATTTGTATCTTTTTCGTTGTTCTTGTGGTTATTGAGCCATGCTTCTTACATATTTGTATCTTTTTCGTTGTTCTTGTGGTTATTGAGCCATGCTTCCTACATATTTGTATCTTTTTCGGTGTTCTTGTGGTTATTGAGCCATGCTTCTTACATATTTGTATCTTTTTCGTTGTTCTTGTGGTTATTGAGCCATGCTTCTTACATATTTGTATCTTTTTCGGTGTTCTTGTGGTTATTGAGCCATGCTTCTTACATAGTTGTATCTTTTTCTTTGTTCTTTTAGGTATTGAGCCATGCTTCTTACATATTTGTATCTTTTTCGCTGTTCTTGTAGATATTGAGCCATGCTTCTTACATATTTGTATCGTTGTTCTTGTGGATATTACGCCACGTTTCTTACATATTTGTATCTTTTCAGAGAGAAATATTGACTATTATTAGAAGACGTGCTGTTACCAACAAGTCGGTTACTTAATTCAACACATTAGAATACAAAACCGAGAGAAACAATACAAGTGAGAGACCTGTGGACTAAGATGCAGACTGAAAAGGAACCCTATAGATGTGGCTCATGTGGTAAATCATTTACTCGTAACAGCACATTGAAACGCCATCTCACAATACACACTGGAGTGAAACCATACAACTGCAATTCTTGTGGTAAAGCCTTCTCTCGAGTCGGTTACTTAAACGAACATGTTAAAATACATACTGGAGAGAAACCATACAAGTGCGATTCTTGTGGTAAAGCCTTCTATCGAGTCAGTCACTTAAACGAACATGTTAAAATACATACTGGAGAAAAACCATACAAGTGCGATTCTTGTGGTAAAGCCTTCTCTCGAGTCAGTAACTTAAATAAACATGTTCAAATACATACAGGAGTGAAACCATACAAGTGCGATTCTTGTGGTAAAGCCTTCTCTAGAGTCAGTCACTTAAACGAACATGTTAAAATACATACTGGAGAAAAACCATACAAGTGCGATTCTTGTGGTAAAGCCTTCTCTCGAGTCAGTAACTTAAATAAACATGTTCAAATACATACAGGAGTGAAACCATACAAGTGTGATTCTTGTGGTAAAGCCTTCTCTAGAGTCAGTCACTTAAACGAACATTTTAAAATACATACTGGAGAGAAACCATACAAGTGTGATGTATGTTGTAAATCTTTCAGTGCTCGCAGTAACTTAAACCAGCATCTTAAAACACACACTGTAGATAAACCCTATGAATGTAACATCGTTACTAAATCATTTGCTCTTAAGAGCCGCTTGGAACGTCATCTCACAATACATACTGGAGATAAACCCTACCATTGTGATATACGCGGTAAAGCTTTCCCATATGTCACTGGCATAAATCAAGATCTAAATATACACACTGGAAAGATGTCCTATGAATGTCCCACATGTGGTAAATATTTTAATCAAAACAGCTCCTTGAGACGTCACCTCTTCATACACACTGGAGATAAACCATACGAGTGTGATGCTTGTGGTAAAGCCTTCCTTCAAGTCGGTCGGCTAAATCAACATATTAAAAAACATACTGAAGAGAACCCCTACCATTGTGATATATGCGGTAAAGCTTTCCCATATCTCGGTAGCTTAAATCAACATCTAAGTAGACACACTGGAATGAAACCCTATACATGTATCTTCTGTGGTAAAACTTTTAATCAAAACGCCTCAATGAAACGTCACCTGCTAATACACACTAAAGAGAAACCATACGAGTGCAATGTTTGTGGTGAAGCCTTCTCTCGAGTCAGTTACTTAAACAAACATCTTAATATACACACTGTAGACAACCCATAACACTTTGGCACCTGTGGTCAATCATTTATTCTTAAAGAGAGCTTAAAGAACCCTTCAGAATACACACCAAGAAGATAATGCACACGTTTAGATAAACAAAACTTTTCAGCGTAAAATTGTAAATATTTTCTTACCCGTCAATTTTAACATATGTTTTGGGTGCTCAAAAGAACCGTCTCATTGAGACGGTACTTTTGAGTACCCACAACATCTGTTTTGGTTGAGAAATAAGGAAAATTAAATTTTGTTACGCTCTCTTAACTAAAGTCCAGTAATGTTTTTATCTTTTTATTTTGGTTTGTGGTTTTATGTCCCAACTCCTCAGATATGGCCATGTTGAGACAGCAAGTTTTACTAGACACACAAATAATGCTTTCCAAAGTACATGCTTGCAGGCAAGGGTTATCATATTGATTTTATATTAATGGGCGGCGATGCGAGAAAACCTGTCTTTGGGGTTTCTACCCAGGTCATACCCAAAACAGCCTGCTCAGCTACAGAGAATAGTGAAACTTCGCTTGTAGCATACATAGGATACTTTCCAATGAGTAAATAACAAAGGAGCTGATTAGACAGCATGGATGCACAGGCTAGTCTACCCTTTTGTTGTTCACAAATCCCCTTAGACAGACTTCTCGCGTCCAGGCCCATTTTATATAGTATTTAGTTCGAGAAATTATATTAAATCACTGAATGATTAACTACATGTATATTTATATATATATCTATCTATCTTCTGATACTCAGGCGATCATTTATGATCATTATCTGAGGTGAGTGTTGTTTTAGAATTTTGAAAAAAAAAAAATCTGTCTGAGTCATTTAAATGAGTGCCCTTTTTATATTGTCATAGCAAAGAAAAGTTTCTGGCTGTAGAAGAGATGTCTCGAAATGATTTTCTTTCCTTTAAACGATTAAGCCATGCTAACACTTTCGGAAAATCTTCTTTTTCAAATTGCATTCCTAGTACTGGTAACAACTGTAGTCTACAGAATACACAGATATCTGCTAATGTGACGTCATTGCCAACAAGGAAGTCTCTAGCCTTAAAAAGAAAAAAAGAAGTTTCCTTACAAACATGTGTTTTTGTGCAAGGAACGCCTCAGAGAGACGTTTCTGTTACGTACCAAAACATATATTATTTTTGACAGTTACTAAAATAAGTCCTGTAAAGGGTTTTTTCTCTGAATCAACTGTCCTGCCAGCCATAAGTGACAGTGACGCCTTACTTTGTTTATAAAGTTATCAGGGACTTAGAATCGATAGATAACCTGTTTATTAATCCTATCTGCAGGATAGGATTAATACATAAGTGATCTATCGATTGGCGTTAGCTCAAGTGAAGTGTATACGCTAGTGTTTAACAAAGCAATTTTAAACAAAATGTTACGTCACTGTCACTCTTGGTTGGCACGATAGTAGCGTGTCACACGTTTATTTCGAATAAGTGAGTATTTCCAAATTTCGACGTTGGTATTATCAAGGTTTGACTAAAATAGCATTTTATGACATCAACTCAACTTTAATTTACATATTATTAACAAATTAAATGACCCATCTTATTTGACTAAAGTACCATTTTATGACATCAATTCAACATTGATTAACATCTTATAAACAAATTAAATGGCCCATCTTGTTTGACTAAAGTACCATTTTATGCCTTCAATTCAACGCTGATTAACATCTAAAAAAACAAATTAAATGACCCATCTTGTTTGACTAAAGTACCATTTTATGCCATCAATTCAACGTTGATTAACATCTTATAAACAAATTAAATGACCCATCTTGTTTGACTAAAGTACCATTTTATGCCATCAATTCAACGTTGATTAACATCTTATAAACAAATTAAATGGCCCATCTTGTTTGACTAAAGTACCATTTTATGCCATCAATTCAACGTTGATTAACATCTTATAAACAAATTAAATGGCCCATCTTGTTTGACTAAAGTACCATTTTATGACATCAATTCAGCGTTGATCAAATGACCCATCTTGTTTGACTAAAGTACCATTTTATAACATCAATTTAACGTTGATTAACATCTTATAAACAAATCAAATGACCCATCTTGTTTGACTAAAGTACCATTTCATGACATCAATTCAACGTTGATTTACATCTTATAAACAAATTAAATGACCCATCTTGTTTGACTAAAGTACTATTTTATGACATCAATTCAACGTTGATTTACATCTTAAAAAACAAATTAAATGACCCATCTTGTCTGATACAATAATGTTTACATAGTCCAATGTATATCTCGAGGAGTGACAGATCATATTTGTAATTATATTGTGGAGTCTGATCAAGGTCTAAATTGTTTTTTAATATTGCTGCTTGTGGTTTTTCAATCTGGAAAGCAATGGCTTGACACCACAACGCACCCAAATACAGTTAATAGCATGATGCGGTTTGTACATTTATATACTGAGGGACTTAAGAAACGAGCCATTATATATTCGCTGTCTCTTCCACATGGTTAATTTGAGGATGTTTTCTTTATCATTATTTATCCTCTCGCATGGTGGATCATGATTTGCCATAATTTCGACATGCTTACGCTGTTCATTCTGACGTAATACCGACGTTAGTGTTTTTCAACAATATTGCCTTACAACTCTAAATTTAATTCAATTTGAAAAAAAAAAACACTTTGAGGTGGTAGCCAGATGCCCTAACTAATGAAAAACACAAAATGTTTCAGAAATTATTGTATTATTAAACTCCCACTCACAGTGTTTCTTTGCTAACGCCAGTCTTAAATTTTCAGACAGCAATAAAAGGCGGATGACGTTCGCGCATGTCGTGATATTTTTGTCTTTTATGCAACTGATTGAGGAGTATCTGTTGGCAATAAAAAAATGATTATTCCTGATCCTTAAAATATAAACGGCCAATTACGTCAAAAAGTAATGACGTTGTGTAGACGAAATGAACGTTGCCAGAGGCCTAAAACTTCATGATTTGATTTTGTTTTTCCTTTTGCTTTCTAGAACGAACATCGGTTCGAAAACGGTTTTTTCGTTCATTATGGAAGGTATTGGTACTCTGTGACTTTTTGAATTTTAGTTGTGTCAGAATTATCGCGACGTAACAGCAATCAAAATCCACTGCGTTTCGATTTTCTTTTTGAATGCAAACTGAACGACAGAACTTGTCAACATTGTTCACATAATAAAATATTAAAATTTCGGCATAAATTAGAATTTAAGCGGATGGAGCGTTTCTAAAGTCTTTCAGTAAAACTTCTTTAATGTTTTTAAAAGTATAAGAAAGTATCCTTTCTTTCTTATTTGCTCGGGGATGAGAACTTGAATATCCTTTTTACAGCCACTCACTTGAAGCCTACAATCATACTAATATTTTTTATGATTAAATATTTGTCTGTATGTGTTGGCTCTACTCCTCTAAAATGTTAGCCATAGTCAGTACTTTATCAGATTTCATGTCCATCAAAACATTACACCTTTCTTGACCAATTATTAGTTCAGTGCATCAGATGATATTAAAGCAGTTAAACTCAGATGAGCCTGCGCACGCACACATTCTCACAAGAATCATGCAGAAAGACAGGACCTTAATGAAAAATGGAAGCCATAAGAATGTAATGCATATAATGTTTAAAGAAGTACACATGTATAAGAAACAAAATCTCCTGAACTGGTTTATACGGAATTTAGTATAACAATGCAACAACTAGCTGTATACTCACAGGTTTAGATAAACAATACTTTTCAGCGTAAAATTGTAAATATTTTCTTACCTATCAGTTTTAGGCTTAGGCTGCTGTCCGTTCTAAGGTGTCGGTTCTGTTGTTGTTGACTTTTTGTTTATTGTTACTCCCATTGTGGGAGTCTGTAATTGTTCTATGTTTTGTTGTACGTTACTTTACGTCCATTCTAGTATTGCAATCATCTTGATGGGGAAGAGAGAGCTGATTGCTTTGCTTAATTTGTCTTCCTGGTGTCTCGTGATGGTTGAGCAGCTCTTCCTCGCGGTGCCACGGGGTTGTCTGCGGTTTGTGATTGTGGTAATTTCTGATCATACTCACTTACTATTTTTAATATATGTTTTGGTGCTCAAAAGATCTGTCTCATAGAGACGGTTCTTTTGTGTAATCACAACATATGTTTGGTTGAGAAATAAGCAAATTAAATTTTCGTTACGCACTCTTAACTAAAGTCCTGTGTATACCTAAATTTGCGTGTATGCCTGTACAGAGCTAATGTCAAACTTGTACAGAGATAGATCAGTGGAACTTCCGTTAGAGATGATTCTAAGTTTTGAAGTTTTAAACGGTATGCATTGAATGTAGTGTCAAGTAGTTAAACTATGTGTGGCTAATGTCAAACTTGTACAGAGATAGATCAGTGTTACTTACCGTTAGGGAGGATTCTAAGTTTTGAAGTCGGTAAACTATATACATTTAACGCAGTGTCATTGTACCTATGGTTAGAGAGGATTCTAAGTTTTAAAGTTGTATACGGTTTGCATTGAATGCAGTGTCAAGTAGCCAAACTTTGTGTGTTTGGTTACAGAGCTAAACAGAGCTACAGAGCTAATGTCAAACATGTACAGGGATAGAGCAGTGGTACCTACCGTTAGAGAGGATTCTAAGTTTTGAAGTCGTAAATGGTATGCGTTGAATGCAGTGTCAAGTAGCCGTAGCCAAACTTGTACATAGATGACATAGATAGCTAGGTCAGTGGTACCTACCGTTAGTGAGGACTCGTAAGTTTTGAAGTAGTAAACGGTATGCATTGAATGCAGAGTCAAGTAAATTGTACCTACCGTTAGTGAGGATTCGTAAGTTTTGAAGTAGTAAACGGCATGCATTGAATGCATTGTCAAGTTCATTGTACCTACCGTTAGAGAGGATTCTAAGTTTTTAAGTTGCAAATGGTATGCATTGAATGCAGTGTCAAGTTCATAGTACCTACCGTTAGAGAGGATTCTAAGTATTGAAGTTGCAAACGGTATGCATTGAATGCAGTATCAAGTTCATTGTACCTACCTTTAGAGAGGATTCTAAGTTCTGAAGTTGTAAACGGTATGCATTGAATGCAGTGTCAAGTTCATTGTACCTACCGTTAGGGAGGATTCTAAGTATTGAAGTTGCAAACGGTATGCATTGAATGCAGTATCAAGTTCATTGTACCCACCTTTAGAGAGGATTCTAAGTTCTGAAGTTGTAAACGGTATGCATTGAATGCAGTGTCAAGTTCATTGTACCTACCGTTAGGGAGGATTCTAAGTATTGAAGTTGCAAACGGTATGCATTGAATGCAGTGTCAAGTTCATTGTACCTACCGTAAGAGAGGATTCTAAGTATTGAAGTTGTAAACGGTATGCATTGAATGCAGTGTTAAGTTCAAGATCTGCTGGGCGTCCTTGACCTTCTAGATGTCCATATATCTTAAATATGTCTGCATACTTGCTATCTGTAGTATTCATCCTTTAATAAGAAATTAGTAAACTTAAAGTGAGGTCTCCATTTTTGAAAAGTTGCCATTAGAGAAAAATCATACATTTTTGATTAAAGATAGGTTCAAACTAATTTTGATTGTACTCCTATCACTACCTGCAGTGGCGGATCCAATAGGGTTTCAGGAATGGGGGTCCAGGGGGTTCGCTTGAACCCCCTCCCCACCCCTGTTTTTAAATATCCTATGAAAATAAAATAATTTGATCTCATTGAGACAAAAATATTTCATTATCATGAGATATTTAAGAAAAATTAGATAAAATCAGCAAAGCGAACCCCGCCCACCTTTATACATATGAACCCCCTTTCTAAAAATCCTGGATCTGCCCCTGACCTGTGACTTCAGATTCAACAGATAGAGTATTTTGTTTACAACTTGTTATGTTATAATTTAGATTTGATAGAAAAATGTCAACCTTTTGCAGGCATCTCAATTTGGCTAATTTTAGAAACGCGTTTTGGCGAAATACAATTTATAACTCTCTTTGAAATAAGGTAGTTGAAATTTTAATAAAATCAAAAACATTTATTTCTGAGTAAATATGACCAAATAACAGCACATTTATGATTTATATAGTAGACTTATTGACGAGAAATTGTGAGTTGGTAAGGAAGCCACCAGTGGTATATGAAATAATCTGTTAGCGATATATCTCACAGGGTCATCTTGTAAATATTCTTTAGGAAATCTAAACAACACTCCAGGATGTCATCAATTGACATAATAGCTATACAAAGAAAATTTGAGAGCAAGATACCGTCACGGTTTAGAAGAGCTGTCATTCCTGATAAAATATGAAGCCAAATATTAGGATAGTCAAGTCTTGGTGGTTAACTGTGATTCATTTTTTTAAACATGCAGAGTTTACCAAATGTATGTGATTCTGTTAGGTAGAAAATGTTTCTCTACAGGAAACTATACTGATACAGGGGAAAACAATGAAATATTTTCCCTTTAAAATTATTTAAAGGTACAGTATATATTTTGTTAAAGACATTGATAGTCTTCCTAAACCCACCATCAGAGAATCAAACAAATGCTCTGTCTAATAAAAATCACCATATACAAACTATCAATAGCAATTTGGCTAGCTATTTAAAACGACCAACTGTGTTTCATAACCTGATAGCACTTTTGTTTGTAAGCTAGTCGCATAGAAATTCAGCTTTCTTAAAATGACACTTGCAATCACTATTTTAATATGCAAGGGGAAAAATAGCAATTAGTTATAATGGGTTTCCCATAGGTGATAATTTAAGCATTAGATCGTTTTATTAGCAGGTGCGCGAACATGTTAGTTGTTTGAAATTGATCTAATGGCTACTTTCAAGAGGTCAAAACAAACTAATTCCGATTTCATGACGATGATTTGATCTGCAGAGCATTTTAATGCCAAACGCTATTCAATTGAAAGCGAGGTAATTTGAATAAATATTAGTTTCAACTAAAACTTACGAAAATGGTAAACAGAGCATTCAGTTTTAACTGGTTTTCACTTTTTTGCTTTTAGATCGAAACATCAGATGGAAAAATTGAACTTTTAGCAGAAAACTATTCACGCTATTTCCAAATTAGCTGTTTTAGTAAGGGGATTTAAAATCGGGCTTGATATTATTTGAAATTCCTAACGATTAATGTCATCGTACTTGTAAACGTTTGTCAACATATATTTTTGATATCATGAAAATTAAAATCCTATCTCTAATCAACTGTGAATCCCCAAAGTATATCGCTGAACTTTTTCCCTCCGTATATAATCTCATAAACTGGCATGAATGACATTATGTTATGAGATCCATTTGAAAATTTATTCCTATTTTATGCATCACACATTGATTTTATCATAAAGATCAAGTGATTGAGCTTGATAGCTTTTTAATGTGCCTATCACGCAAACATTAAATGTGAAAACATTTATTCCACGTTTCCTAACTCTTTTATACTAATGGATTCTTATGCTGGTTTGATACAATACATTTAGGATAGTCCATTGGTCATATCTAGGGGTGTCAGGTAACAATTTTTTTTTAAAATATATTGTATTATTTTGTCTGAAGTACTGTTTTGCCTTTACAAACAATGTAGACCCTGATGAAATGCAGCATTATTATTATCACTGTTTTTAAAAGTAACCGTTTAGGGGAGTCCTGCATGCAAAGGTTTAAAACAAGCAGGCTTTTGATATTTGGATCATAATGAAATAAGTAAACGATTATACATGTAGTGAATTCAGAAGTATGAACATTTTGATATGCCATTCAGCACATATTAGTTCACGCTATAACAAAGAATTAACTTACCCAGCTAGGAAACATCGCATTATGCTTGGAAATACACCAGAATATTTTGAATCAGTTTTAAGCTTAAGTAGGCCTTCAATGTCATTTCCATATCTACAAAGGAAAACCAATTTGTTATGAATGAACCAACTAATATGTTTACTATTTTACAGTCTACTATTTGTGGATTAGTGGAATGGACGTCATTATCCATTCCTCTTTTAAAATTAATATTGTTAACTTTTGTGGAAATAGTAATATAATACAAAACTATAAATTCTAATATAACGATGTTTTCTAAAGGTTTATCATGCATTTATGTCAGCCCTGTGTTATATTTTTGAATATCTTACAATAAGACACTGCAAAACAACAATGACAGAAATTAAATCCCAAAATCCCAAAATTTGCGAATAAATATCATATTATAATTGCATTTTCATGGAAGATATGATAAGTTCGGGCCTCTGATGATGGTAACGGCAATCACAGTGTATCGCAGCCTATAATTTTGATGAAAATCAAAGTCTATCAAATGCTTCCATCTTCATATATAAGCTCGATGCTGGTCTCTATTTTATGTTTTTGCATTTGATTTCCTATTTCCATGAATGTACTGCTTTATTTTTGGGCCAAAATGGTCACTATTTGAATTATACATATATAGGAAATAGAAAAATATTTTTAAAACATCATTCCCCCCCCAGACTCAACTAATCTTTTTGCACGTAAGTGTGTTGACATGTTTTACATAATGTATGTGAAAAGCTAGTTGGGACTCGGGGGGGAGGGGAGTGATATCCCATACCCCAAAATGTGACGTCTAAGCGAGCCCGGACATTAGCAGTTTGATTTTTGGTGTGCTCTCTTGAAAATCTTTTTTTTTACAGTATAATGAAATAATCAGTACAAGTTAGCTTCCTTTTCATAACCCATTAGTCGAGAAATATTACATCGTTTTTAGCTTATGTTTCTTTAGATTATGAAAGTTGTCCTTTTACTAAATTCAGTTGATAGTTTATTTTGCACATATACTGTATCTATCCAATACACATAAACTATATGGCCCTTGACTAGGTGTACTTTACGTATGGATGAATGGTTATAGTACATTGCTGCATAGTATTGCACATTGTCATCAAGGATGAATTTGGACTACAGTTGCACTTCAAAATATTTCTTAACAAATCAAATAGAAAAAACAACAACAAAAATAATCATTTAAATGCTCATGATTTTGGACTTTAAAAATACTTTCACTGTGATTTGTAATCGAGTACTGATGATATAATACCCTTACACATGAAAATAATTGATTTCTAAAAATGGTTGGTGAAGTCAAATTTTGCAAGCTCTACCCCTTTGGTAGCGTCTCCTGTTTTGTGGTAGGGGTCTGCCTGTCTAACTATAACCTTAATTCGTTTCTAGTGCATCCTATTCAAAAGGATACCAGTTATATCTTATGTTTAGGGAAGTTTTAAATAGGCACATACCCTATCAAAGTGTCAGAGAACCTTATAAACCGTAGCTGTTGACAGAGACTTAAAACCTCGAACAACAACCAAATTATAAACACCAAACAAGCCATAAATTGGTTAAACAATATCCATTTTTTCAGGAGTTCTGATGAATGAGTTAAGAGTTCTGATGAATGACTTTTAAACTGTGAATACCTTTTAACTAGATGCTTTGAAATAATTGTTCTTTCAAATATAGACCATATTTGATTAAAGTACATCCCTTGTTCCCAGGCCTGCCAACACTGACTTCGTGCCTTTTCCAGTGGCTCAGTAGGAAGGTACCCTGTAATGCAAATATACGAACTCTCTGAATTTACAGAAACGTGTCTCTAGTGTGTAGAGCTGCTACAGTTTTTGAAGTTGATTAAGAATTGCAAAATAAACTGCAAAATTCATAGAGATTACTAGCATGACTTGAAAAAACGACAGATTCGGTTTGGCATGTAAATTATATTAAAGCACCCCACCCCTGCTCCCATTTTTTGTAATTGTTTCGGGTCCTTGTTTTATGGTGTTGTCCTTAATGTCCTTTATAGTTTGTGAATTTTGTTCTTTATAGTTTTGGAATGATCATGCTGAGGAAGAGAGAGCAGTTTTTTTAATTGTGTTATGGCTGTCTGTATCCTGTGCCTCTTCATCACTCAACTCAATTGTTTTTTTCAAAAAGTTCATCCAGCATGTCACAACATTGTTGACGGTATCAAACCAGGAAGTAACTATAAAAAGTCTGATAAGCATGCTGGGGATTGCTCAAAAGCTGTATGTAGAGGCGTGAAGTATATGTGAGATGTATAAGTTGTTCATACAACAATGTGGCCAGAGGTATCCGTCTCGTTTACAAAAAAGAAATCCTCCACCACCTTAGAACGGAAAGTAGCCAAAGCCATGGGTGCCAAATCTTTGCCCTAGATTCTGCCGTTATTGAAGCACAAAAATGTTAAGTAAGTAAGGGTGCAAAGATCAAGAATCGATACAATCAAACCCCACACCTGACCCAGGATACCACATGGGAAAGTGACAAAAACACAATTAAACATCACAAACAAGAGCCAAGAGGTCAGCCCTTTCCCAGCAGGTGACCACAAGGCAGCAATGAACAGGCGTGAAAGCAAGACAAACACAAGACATAAATAACACAACTGATCCACAAAAGAAGTATCCTTGGAAAAACCCACAAATCCCCCACAAGCAATGGAAGCAACAATATACCATGAATAAGCAAAGACGGAACCATCGCTTTAGAATTCGAAAAGACAGCAGCCGATGCCAATGAAAAACTTAAAATAATTTTACTAGTCAGATATTCGCCCTAGATTCTGCTGTTGTAAAAATATGAAATTAGTTTAGCTCAGGCTGAGGCTTCCTAACTTATGCAATAATACATCACAGAAACTTAATCATATTGATTAACACACTGTGGTGAAAAAGGCTCCTTTCTCATCAACTGTTAGAGCTAAAGTAAACTCTCAGTTGAGCCAGGGTGGGCCCACCCATAGACAAACATCAATTACTGACCCTACGGTAAAAGTTTTATGTCAGTGTCAATATTAAGTCTGAGGCTTGACTCCCCATTGTGCATATAAAGAGGAAATCATAGCTAAATAAAATGTGACAGGGTTTATTAATAGTCATGCACACTATAGCATACCCCAAGCTATACCCAACTCTTTAATAATGCTGGATATTATTTTTTAAAATGTTCTTTAGCATACATTGATTGACATAATCCTTACTTGTTCCATGGAAGGCTGCATCTATATATTCAAAGACTGTTCTGTAACCTGTAACGACCTTGTCCTGTCCGTGTTGTATCATAAACAAGCCGCCAGCACCATTAGGACAGCCAATCAGATCTAAGATGTCACCTCGCACGATTCTGTATTGTTTTCCCTAAATGCAGCATCAATAAGTTTTGAAGAACCGATCCAAAGATGAAAGAAACAGATGATACTTTGATTTTTGACGATACCTATTTATATTAATTTTAGCAAAATGGGTTTGAGTTGACAGTTGTGGATGAGACTAAGCACCAACTTTTCCAATCGATTCCAATATTGTTGCAAATTTAGATTTTATTTGCAATAAATCATTTTTGTACATTTTTTCTTGACAGGTAAAACAAGAAGAGGCGTGAAGGTCTCAAAGCAACATTCACAAATGATGGATAAACCATTGGTTGAATGTGGATGCTCACTCAAAATATACTTTATGTATGCTCATTCACAGGCACAGAACCTGGGATTTTTTATAACCTGGTCTTTTTTATTATCTATAAACACGATCCAAAACTGACCGTTTCTAGTCGATCTCATTAACTTAACAGCAGCGAATCCGATTAGTTTTCGTCAATATTCGAACATTTCATTTGTGGCTTTAATGTTGGCCAGTGCAATATACATTTTGTCCAACATTTTGTACTTAGTCTATTTGCAATATGCTGAAAATGCTCAAAGTGTGTATCTATGCACATAATTAACTGCATCAAGTTGGAGGTTCTTACCGTTTAGAGAACAGGCGCTTCGTGTCCTCTACAACTTTTATCGCAAAAATATTTTGCTTAAGTTAATGATAAAATTATCCCTGAAACTTAATTCTGAATAATATAAAAAAGCGAGATTTTGGTGTTTATTGCTGTTCTCATACACAAGGTATGAATATTGATGAAAGCTCCGCAAAGGGTTAGCAGGTTTGCCACTCGTGTATGTTTCAAGAATGGTTATGCATAAGCTACTATAATCAATATTCCAGGACCTTGGAGAATTATTTGAATGGTCAGCATTATAATGTTCACTCAATATTGGGAATTTCAATCTGTAATAATAATAGATATACTGGCATTCTGACATCATCATCTTTATTGGTGCATGGTGCATTGAGATACTTATTAAAGTACTCTCAAAGGTGACAAAAAGTAGTTTTGATTGTATCGATTCCTGATCTTTGCCCTCTTTCTTACTTTGAGAACGCTCAAGAAGGTGCTCTCATGTGTCAAATACATTCATGGCTCATATATGCACTCCGCTGGGAAATGTATTTCGTCCATGGAATATATGAACTTGCAAAGTAAAAAAACAACCACGTTTCTGGGTGGTTGCCATTGGCAAGGCTATCCTGAAGGGGATAATTGTTTACAAATAGATAGTGACCCATGTTCTTTAAACACATCAATACTAGACACTAAGTATTATCAAAACCAACTAACAATTTCCCTAAATCCATTCATTTTTGCTGTATTTTGGCTAACCCTTTACCTCATAGAGAAGCCTTTTAACACTTTTGCAAACAGAGCAGACCTATATCGGGCAGAACTTGTAAGAGCTGTCTGATCAGGATCTACTTTGTTTGTTTATGGACAAATGATTGGATATGATCATGAACTAGTGGACCTGACAAGTTATTTGTTGTTCTATGTACAAACGTGTAAGTTTATTTATATAAATATCAAAAGTGGATGCAGCTAAGCTTATGAATATCCATAAAAGAAAAGGGTAAACGTTTCTTTCAATAATACGACTGTTTTTTCACGATGGTCAGTTATCACACTGGTAAATGTATATGTTGCTCTGCCGGTATTTACGCCTATTGCCGGTACTTCATAGAGTTGAGGTGGTAGGTATTTTCATTTTTGTTGGTGTTAATACTATATAGAAAAACATGCCATATGCCAAAGAGACTATAGACTTTAATCATTTTTAAGTAATCAGTATATGCATGGCGAATTATGTAAGCATTTAGGAATAGATTCGAGTACTGATCGAATACCTATCAACCGGATCGGTACTCGAATCTATTCCAAAATTCTTACATAAACTGCCATGTGCATGCCAAATACTTAAAAATGGTCTTATTCTATAGTGATCTATAGTCCCTTTGGCACACGGCATGTTTTTCTATATAGTATTAACACCATTATCTACCACATCTGGTCTATGAAGAACCAGCAATACACGAAAATACCAGCAAATTGACGTATACATTTATCAATGTGGTCATCATATTAAACTGTTCATTGGCAGGCTGCTCTAAAGCGTATACCAGTAGTTAGTTACTGATAACCACCTCACTTGAATCAGGTTCAGGAAAAGAGTACGAACTTCTGGTTCTTCTATTGCGTGAGCCCAATTGTAAATCTGACTTCTATAACTGGGCTCACTTCCAATTACACTACACTACATTTATTCTGTCCTTAAATTGATAAGATTAACAATGATCTACAACATATGCCATCGAAATTGTACTGTATGAATGATCCTATAGTTAAAATTTGTACCCTCATTAGTACTCTTATACGCGTATCATTTTACGAATATGGATTATCATTGGGCAGTCGAAAAGTCCGTAGTGTGGATGTAAGCTAGGATTAGTTCAATCTTAATTATACACATATACCTCAAAGTGTTGTTGCATGCATTATGACTTATTTGATAGCCTTTCTTACCTTTTCCTCCAAAAGCAACTTCATTTGTAAGCATTCTATAGACAGAGGGTTATCAAAGACCACTATCTCATCCTCTGCGAGATCTTCTACGGGTTCATTCACAGACAGAAACTCCTTTCCTGATAGCTCATCAAACGCACTAATTGAAAGAAAATAGAAAGGCAAACACTATTTGACAGAACGTTCAATAACTAAAATCAGTCAAGCATAACTCAAACACACCTGATAGGCGGAATATCAACAGATAGAATTGACTGAATTTTAAAGCGAAATTGTTTTTCTGTTGAAAGTAAGAAAGGCGGCAAAGATCAAAAATCGATACAATCAAGTACCACACCTGACGCAGGATTACCACATGGGGAAGTGACAAAAACACAATTAAACATAACAAACAAGAGCCAAGAGGTCAGCCCTTTCCCAGCAGGTGATCACAAGGCAGCAATGAACAGAAGTGAAAGCATGACAAACACAAGACAAATATAGCACAAATGATCCACAAAAGAAGTACTGCCTTTGGACGATCAGTAAAAATATTTTACTGGACGGCTTAAACCGGTTTCACTGCACCAACCCCACCCTTAGTTCAGATGTGGATCAAGACATATAGATGTTTGGTTTGCATGAAAGATCCCTAACTTATCCATGCATCGTCTCCTAGAACATATGAATGAAGATATAAAAAGGATATATAGCAAAGATAAGAAATCAACATTACATATAACTGAATACCGGAGCAAAAGAAATCCAACAGGCAAACCCTGGTCTGCGTGACAACAGCCAAAGCATCAGGCCCCTACCATCTCATCAATAGAGAAGTCTGTTAGTCGGAACCGTTATAGAATCCCTATAAACAAGACTGTGTCTAAAACATATTTTTTCAATCGCCTTTTTTTCCATGAAAAAAGTATCACAGTTATTGCACTAGTAGCTAGAGAGAAACAGAGAGAGAGAGAGAGAGAGAGAGAGAGAGAGAGAGAGAGAGAGAGAGAGAGAGAATGTGTGCCATATAAGTACAAACGAGCAGTGATATCAAACCTGAGTGTACATTTGCTAGCATCAAACCATGTAAAGTCGATTCCTGATCTTTTATTACCCAACCACACCATCAGGGGTCGACAATGCTCCAAAACCTTCCCCATGAACCATGAAGATCTAGGCATACTGTTCTTGAAACAGGCTCTTGATTCCAGCCGTCTCTTGTATTTACAAATGTTAGGAAACATGCCCTCAGTGATAGGCATGCCTATATTGTCAGACATAGCAACCCTGGGGTACACTGATAAATCTGCGATGCTGAAATCATTGCCAACCTGAAATAAAACACATAAGGCAATGATGTAGATAGTCGTCTTTACAATTTGTCCCATGCGCGGATCCAGAAAGTTTTGTCAGAGGGATCCAACTTTTTGTTGTTGTTTTTGGTAAGGGATCCAAATGGCATTAAAAGCGGGCCATCATCGGCCCGCCAGCAAAACGCCATTTATGGATCCGGATCCGTACATGGCAATGATGTAGATGACCGTCTTTACAATTTGTCCATAACAAAATAGCAAAGTGGTCTGCCAATCCAGTATCCAGTTGTTAGAATAACCTCCTCCTCCACTCCTCTTCTCCATGCAGATTTATCCCATCTAGGTATAATTTTATGTACTTGTCATATTGCCTGGATTGTAAAGCATGCAGCAGGTCAATTCCGTTTACACTCAAATTGTTATTATGCTATTTGATTTACGTTCTGCACGAGACACAGGCCAATTACTTTATTATAACAACTTGATAGGGAGCGCAGTGGCTCAGTGGTAGAGTACTTGACTCGAGACCGAAAGGCAGTGGGTTCGAGCCTCACCGGCGTCACTGCGTTGTGGTCCTTGAGCAAGACACATTTATCCTAGCTTAGTACTGGTTCAGCCCAGGAAGACCCGTCCCTGTTAAACTGAAAGATTGTTGATTGGACGTAAAGAATCAAATCAAACAAACACAATAACAACTTGATACAAAACAGTATCCCGTCACACACTTCATTTGTTGTTAAATTTGTTTATACTAGATTCAGGCGGTCACTTGTGTAGAGAGCAGCTACTTGTATGGTTTTACTTACTTAGTGTTCCTTTCCCTCCAGAGCTCTTTCTAGGATCAGGAACTGCTTTATACAACCATAAACATGTATAGAGAGCAGCCGCCTCTTGTATGGTTTTACTTACTAAGTGTTCCTTTCCCTCCAGAGCTCTTTCTAGGATCAGGTACTGCTTTATACAACCATGAACATGTATAGCCATTTCTTCAGCTGACTGATAATGGCCTTTGTATATTCTGTAACACATAATGTATTAAGAATTTAAAATAGACATATTATACTACCATGCAACTACCAAGTTAGCAAAACATAGTTCACGAAATCAAATTCTGTGATACAGCTGTCATGTAAATTTGCCATATAGTGACAGGTATTTTAATACTGATTGGCAGTTAGAGATATTTAAAAGAGGAAAGCCAATGGACATGATACTTGTTTAGTGTATATTTCAAAATAGGTTTCCTTAATTTCAGTAACATATGTTGTTGGTACACATTGGAATTGCCTCATAGAGGCAATTCCAATGTGAACCTACAACATATGTCCGTTCAATTAATGATTGTTTTTCACCATAAAACCGGGTTTTCACAAACTTATAATTCCAACCCAATGCTTTTATTGTTATTTCGGAGATTTTGATTGGTCCGTTGGCAAAACTAAATTGTTTTTACACTTCTATAAAAACCCATGCGTAGGAATATTTGATATCTGCGATGATTTCACTGTGCTAGATTGTGTTGATAATAACGAACTGTACATAAAACTATATAACTTTCACCAGATTAAATATAGTTAAGCATGTTCTAAAGCGTATTTGAAAGTCCTTACGTTGTACATGGTGTACCTTCAAAGCAACGGAGGAACTCTAAGAAATGAACAGGATGGGGAGTTACGTGACGTCACTTAACAGACAGTCACGCCATTGAAAAAACTCGTCATCAAAACAATGTTAAGGCTTAGACATCAACAACGAAATGTTTCAACGCAGTTTGAATTTGTCAAATCGCACTTTTAAAATTGACGCTAAGATCCTACTTCGGAAATTTAAGGCAGAACTTGTGAAAGTAAGTGCTTCGATCCGTGACCCAATCCGTTGTAGGGCCTTTCAATGAGCCCAACAAGCTGTACGTATATTTGACAAAAGAAAACATTTTCAAACTAAATGGAGTTGTTTTGAGCCCACACTCACATATTCGCCCGAAATAGAGTGCAATTTTAATCATTATTTAGCAAAAAAAAGTTTGAACTGACAGAATTTTCAAGATGGCTGCACGATCTTTCATAGACAGCGGTTGCGAACTATTTTTCTTCAGTGGGCTTTTAAATTTGAAATATTGTCAACAATCTTTTACAAATGTGCTGTTTTGTTCCAAAGTTGGAATTATAAGGAATGAAATTTAATTTTTTGGTTTTTATTGATGTGTAAACTCCGGCGAATCACTCACAAATTTAACATAAAGCCCTCCGGGCTTTATTCAATTTGTGAGTGATTCGCCGGAGTTTACACATCGATAAAAACCAAAAAAATAAATTTCATTCCTATACTCAACTCCTTTTTATGTTTCAGTGTAATGAGCATATAGAGGTGAAAAAGATTTTGTGTAGTTTGGCATGCACCTGGATGACAATAATAGATAGGCAATTTTATATTATTGACAGCTTATCTTTAGATGTTTCATTCGAATGAAATGCTAACTTGGTGGTTGCTTGGTTGTAAGTATTGGTGACATTTCACTCATTTGTTTTGATGGTATTTTTGGACGCGTGAGCCTAGTATAAAAAAGGAATTGAGGAAAAGTAAAACTATCTTAATCATCGGAGAGATACACATTTTATATCCCTAATTTTATACATTAATGCTTAATTCGACAAAGACTTATTCAGTATTCTTTTCAACATATAATAATATTGGCAGGCTGACATCCTCAAACAATAATATATCGACGTCTTTTGATCTCAGTCTCAGTCTTTGTTTAACAAAGCCAAGAATGAAGATTAATAAAAAGTAAATAACGTTATTTGAAATAAAAACAAAACTAACATACTTGATATTTTTGTCTAGAACTTGTTGATCCGTTTCAGCTGGAAATATATCTAGGAGTTTATCAACTGTACTGTACTGTAACCTGTACATGGTACCCATAACATTCTGGTAGACAAACGGCACAAAATGCTGAAACAAGACTTTGTCGTTTTGTACAAGTGTTGAACCAACATTATACTTCTGATTGTAAAAAGACAAATGGGGATACTTCAATGTTTTTCGTATAAAAGTATGTTCCCTACCTTGACACAGCTTCCCAACTAACAAATATTGTGAAAACTCATTATAGACGTTTCTCTTTTAAAGGATTTGCCGGGTCAATGTGGGGTACATATTTTATATGATAAACAAGAAGCATCCACATTTTTACAATTTACAAGTATTGATTTCATTTTGCACGCTTAAATATTGCGCAGGCATACTGATCAGAGAGCTCAAATAAGATATTGTCAGATATAGCTATTTTACATTATTCGATGGTAATACACATTTGTGGAATTAAAGGAATAACTTACTTTTAGGTCTTCACATAATGATTGTCATCTAATAAAGTATCATTTGTTTTTTAGGGACATGGACGTCTCCTTGTTGATGGACGGACAGAGGGACGGACATCAGAGGATTATAAAAGCTCACATTGAGGCAATGGAAAAGGATAATAACCAATACTTAATAGATATCACCCAAACTATACTAGTCAGTGAAAATAGGTAGTAGCATGCACATGTATCTGGGTGTCACCTTTGACCTCTCCCTTTGAGCCTGACCTTGGACATGGGCGGATCCAGAGGGGGAGGGGGTCAAGACCTTTCTGGAAAAAAACAAGTGTCTTTAGGTTTCCTTAAAATACTGGTACGGACCACCCTCAAGAAGCAACTGGATCCCTTGGGTCCAACTGCCTCTCCAGGGAGGTTCGTACGGCCCTCTGTGAAATAAGTTGATGACAAACATAAACGAGAAAAAAAACGTTGTCACTAGCCCCCTGAGGGAACTTTCTTGATCAGTCTTGTTGAAGCTGGTCTCATAAAAGTGTAAAATAGTTTCAGAAATAGAGCTGAGGTTTATGAAAATTGTCTGTGCATGAGGCCGTTGACCGCCCACTATGCCATTGACCTAAGAATTGGGTAAGCATAGGTCAACTTCGAATCGAACTATACTTCCTACTATAGCACCCAGCAGAGCTTGACAAGAGCCTTCGTTGTCCGCATACACCAAGTATGAATGTAGATGAAGATTCTTGCCAAACATTAGACCTCAAGCTCTGCTGGATGCACCAGCAAGGTTTCTATTAGCGGCTATTGTGTATTTGCGATAAGTACCAAAGTCTTGCGCGCTAGCCCACTAATTGTAATTGTAATTTGATGTGCTAGCCCGCTTGTTGTAATTGTAATTTGGTTCGCTAGCCCGCTTATTGTAATTGTAATTTGGTGCTTACATCAACGAGCGCTAGTTCCCAATCCATCCACATTTTGGCCTGTGTTTTGAGCCACCTGTCTTCTGGAAACAATTTCTTTCCAGGGAACGATGAGTCTAAAAATTCTGTTATGACGTTCGACTCATACAGAACACAATCTGGTACGCCCTGGAAATAAATTTATCATGCAAATGCCTTTACGCTCTCTCGCTCTGGGAGACCAGACGATGTCACTGTTAACAAAATTGCAGACACTTTTAACATAGATAGATAGATAGATAGATAGATAGATAGACAGACAGACAGACAGACAGACAGACAGACAGACAGACAGACAGACAGACAGACAGACAGACAGACAGACAGACAGACAGACAGATAGATAGATAGATAGATAGATAGATAGATAGATAGATAGATAGATAGATAGATAGATAGATAGATAGAAAGACAGACAGACAGACAGACAGACAGACAGACAGATAGATAGATTAGGGCATATTCATGAACTATTTCAATAACAGTCTATAAAAACATATGTTTTGGGTGCGTAAAAGAAAAATCTCACTGAGACTCCCTAAAAGTAATTTGTAAAAAAGTCAAATTTTCAAACTGTGATTTTTGCAATATTTTTTCTGACAATGAATGGACATACAATTAAGTTGACATATTTAGTGATGTTCAAACCGTGCTAAAATAGGAGATAAATATGGCTTAACATAATCTACTGCAAGTTTTTTTGAAGGGCTAAAAAGCATGTTTTGATTGATTCCACAACTGTGTTTTACCATCAAAGATTGTAAAATATACTCATCTGCTGTCGTGCCAACCATAAGTGACAGTGACGTAATACTTTGTTTACAATTGTTATGTAAAACATTAACCTGTACACTCCGTTTCAGCTAATGCGAATTGATAGACTACTTGTGTATTAATCCTATCCTGCGGATAGGATTAATACACAAGTGATTTATCGATTCTAAGTCCCTGATAACTTGGTTAAGAAAACATGACGTCACTGTCACTCTTGGCTGGCAGGACAATAACAATATCTGGTTTAATCTGTCTGATCAGTAATCCTGCGCACTATTTAAGCGTGCAAAATGCAGTTAATACTTCCATTTGTAAATAGACAAACGGGGATGCTTAATTGTTTTCGTATAAAAGTATGTTCCCCACTTTGACGGACCCAGCTTCCCACTAACATATGTTGTGTAAATAAATCAATGACGTTTACATTTTAAAGTATTTCCTGGGTCAAGGTGGGGAAAATACTTTTATTCGAAGAAAATGAAGCATCCCCATTTGTCTATTTACATTCGGAC
Organism: Loripinus fragilis; assembly: GCA_964019695.1. Lineage (NCBI taxonomy): Eukaryota > Metazoa > Mollusca > Bivalvia > Lucinida > Lucinidae > Loripinus > Loripinus fragilis. The sequence goes on along the minus strand of OZ026519.1, from coordinate 98,735,478 downwards.
CCTATATTAACTGCATTTTGCACGCTTTAATCGTGAGCAATCATACTGATCGGACAGATAGAGTCATACATTGTTATAGTAATCTATTTTACATTCTTTAATAGTAAAACACAGTTGTGGAATCAATTTAATCAATTAAAAACTTGCGTTTTAGCCCTTCAACTGATATAGTATATGAGTAGTTATGTTAAAATGGTTATCTCCCCTTTGCCCTCGAATAGAAAATCATTAAATATGTTTTTGAATAATTTATAATTATGTCCATTTATAGTCATGAAAGTTAGTGCAAAAATCAAAGTTTAACAGGACATCTCCTTGCGAGATTCGACTGAATTTTCGATTACTTTAAGATTTTGAAGATGGCTATAATAATATAAAGGATACCTTGACATTTTTCACAGCTAAAGCTGGCACTTTTCCTAAAGGATTCAGCTTTAGAAAATTAGGGTCCTTCTGTTCACCAGCCAACAAGTTCACAGGTATAGGCCAATTTTGACCTCAGACGGATCAAAGGTCAGACGAGTTTACTTAGGAGCACGAGAAAGGTAAATAAGATTGTAACGGTTGTTTTCTCACCAAATACTTACTGCTCATGCTATCGAAGTAACAAACTTTCAAATAAATATGTAACGACATAACCAATACAACATCTACAGGCTTAGTCGAGCGGTCTACGTCTTAAATTGCAAATATTCCGTGGAAAGTTTCAGATTTAGAATCCCTGAGTTCGAGTCCCAAAGTTTTTTTTTCTTTTTAGCTTATCTCTTTGTTCTTCGAGAAAACTTGAATTTCTCATGTTTTACGTGAAGGCTTTTTTTCTATTTGGCGCGTGCTCAATTCTTTTGCAAACGAATCCAAAGCAAACACCATGCCGTGCAGATGCAGAAGATCCATCACCTTTGTAAACAGGAGAAGGAAGTTGGGCTAACAATATCACTGGACCAGGCAAAGGAAAGGACTTCAAGCGAGGCAAGCGTATCATTGAGCGGCTGATGAAGCGAGACCAGACAAAAGAGAAGGAACCTGAACGGTCTAGAACGAAAGAGGGTCCAACTGCACGACTTTGAAGAACGTTGAGCATGGTTTGTCAGTAGAGCGCATATACTGGTTAATAAAGAAGATCGCAATAAAGGAAGAACATGAGCCATTGGTGATCAATCTTGCGTCGGAAGCCAACTACAGCTCCGATGCTGACACTGCCAGCGAGACCGAGGGCATGTGAAATTAAATGAATCTGAAAGTTAATACGAAATAAAAACATACCATGGTAAAAAAATATAATATAAAACACACACACACACACACACGCACGCACGCAAGCACGCACATTAAAAGTAAAAAAATATGCCTGACCGAGACTCGAACTCGCATTGATTTATTTCGCCTTATAAAACAAAATATAATATAGTGATCTTTACCTACTGAGCTACAGAGAACGTAGACTAAATGATTGAAAGTTTACTTCATACTGTATTATGTATTATACATGTAAACACCTATGATACCGCTTTGTAACGGTTTCTACCTGTTCCCCCTTTCACGTGCTGTAAATTCGAATAGTCTGATCTTTGATCCGTCTGAGTTCAAAATTGGCCTATACCTATAAAACACAAGATAAAACAAGGATATTTCTGTTCACCTGCCAACAAGTTCACAGGTAGCAGTAAAACACAAGACAAAACAAGGATATTTCTGTTCACCAACCAGCAATTTCACAGGTACCTATAAAACACAAGACAAAACTAGGGTATTTCTGTTCACCAGCCAGCAAGTTGACAGGTACCTATAAAACACAAGACAAAACTAGGATATTTCTGCTCAGCAGCCAGCAAGTTCACAGGTACCGTTTAAACACAAGACAAAACTAGGATATTTCTGCTCAGCAGCAAGCAAGCTCACAGGTACCATTAAAACTCAAGACAATACTAGAATCTTAATGTTCACCAGCCAGCAAGTTCACGAGACTAAACTGTTTATATGTATGTTTGGTTATTGGCTGTTCAACAATGGTTATGCTGCTTGACGTTAACATTTACTCGTAGGTTTGTTTTTGGGCTGTTCAACAATTGTTAGCCTGCTTGAGGTGTACATGTGTGTTTGAGTATTGGCTGTTAAACAATTGTTAGGCTGCTCGAAGTTTAAATGTATGTTTGATAATTGACTGTTCAACAAGTGTTAGTCCACTTGAAGTTTACATGTATGTTTGATTATTGGCTGTTCAACACTTGCTAGCCTGCTTGAAGTTGCAGCCTGATAAGCAGCATCGTCAATCTTTGCCAAGATAAAGTAGGAATCACGTTGTTACAGTATTGGCTGCCAAGAAAGAGAAGTAATTGCATTGTTCTTGGCTGCCAAGATATAAAAGTAATTGGTTTGTTATTGGCTGCCAAGATAGAGTAGTAAAAGCATTGTTATTCGCTGCCGAAATAGAGTAGTAATCGCATTGTTACTCGCTGCCAAGATAGAGTAGTAATCGCATTGTTATTCACAGTCGGGATAGAGTTGTAATGGCATTGATAATCGCAGCTGAGAAAGAGTAGTAATCGCATTGTTACTCGCCGCCAAGATAGAGCGGTAATCGCATTGTTATTCACAGTCGAGATAGAGTAGTAACTGCATTGATAATCGCAGCTGAGAAAAAGTAGTAAATGCTTTGTTACTCGCTGCCAGGATAGAGTAGTAGACGCATTGTTATTCACAGTCAAGATAGATTAGTAACTGCATTGATAATCGCTGCCAAGATAGAGCGGTAATCGCATTGTTATTCACAGTCGAGATAGATTAGTAACTGCATTGATAATCGCCGCCAAGATAGAGCGGTAATCGCATTGTTATTCACAGTCGAGATAGAGTAGTAACTGCATTGATAATCGCAGCTGAGAAAGAGTAGTAAATGCATTGTTACTCGCTGCCAAGATAGAGTAGTAGACGCATTGTTATTCACAGTCGAGATAGATTAGTAATCGCATTGTTACTCGCTGCCAAGATAGAGTAGTAGACGCATTGTTATTCACAGTCGAATTAGAGAAGTTATCGAATTGATAATCGCAGCTGAGAAACAGTAGTAACTGCATTGTTATTCGCTGCCAAGATAGAGTAGTAATCGTAGTGTTATTCACAGGCGGGATAGAGTAGTAATCGCATTGCTATTCGCTGCCGAAATATAATAGTAATCGCATTGTTTTTGGCTGCCAAGATAGAGTAGCATTCGCTACATTATACCAGTGCGTCTTTGTAGATGAGGACTGAGGATATTATGTAAACTGTTCACAAAACGGGAGACAGGCTTCCTCGTCACGTCGCTACATAGTACATTACCTTGTGCCATTGTAATCCTTTCTCAATTAAAACCATACGCACTCGTCTAGCACAAGGACTCATATCATTGTCAAACAGAGTAATACCATCTTCAATCTTCGCAAATTTTCTGTGAAGATAAAATACCAACATCATTACCTGTTAAACTCAATTCCAAATGATTTTGCAAATGATTTCGATTCGTATATGTATGATTGGCTTATCAGTATTTCTAAATTACGTGATTTTTGGACAATGTTATTGCGTGATTGTGACAATTGGTAAACGATCTGCCACCAAAGACAGGGCTGACTAGTTTGAAGCCGTGTTTTGTTAAGGTAAATTATAGTCTAATTTATAACGTTTCCATTTACTAGTAAATAATAGAATTATATTGAGTGTCTGAAAAGTGATTATAATGGTGACTGAAGATGATAATTTCATTTAAACAGTCAATTTATTGTGCGTGTGATTTTTATCAACTCAAAATGCACGTTTCCGTTTACGCAAATATTTGGATTAACACATCTGAATTAAATACTACGATTTTAGGTTTCGATATATTCTTACTTTTTCTGCATTTCTGTGTTTGAAAACATGTTATTAAGACTGTTAAACCTCGACAAGAATTTGAGCACTCATCTGTTCTGACCATGCTCATACGCGGATCCAGAAAGTTTTTTTCAGAGGGGTCCAACTCTGACAACGTTTAATGATTATTATATTTTGTTGATGAGGGGAGAGAATCCAAATACTACTTAAAGTAAGTAAGGGTGCAAAGATCAGAAATCGATACAATCAAGTACCACACCTGACCCAGGATACCTATGGGAAAGTGACAAAGGCACAGTTAGACACCACAAACGACAGGCAAGAGGTCAGCCCTTTCCCAGCAGGTGACCACAAGGCACATAAAACAGACGCGCACAAAGGCATAGCAACCACAAGACAGAAAAAACACATAAAACATCCACAAAAGAATTATCGCCTTGGAACGGTCATATTGGGGAAGACGTTTAGATGTAAATCATGGCAGGAGATATGGTGTCATGTTTTCTTACAAACCGTATATGCGATTTAAAACCCTTTGTGATGTTTTCAGTGAGGTTCGGACCCCCCCCCCCCCCCTGCCCACCCCACGCCTCTAGATCCCCTTATGATGCGGCGTTTCGTCAGGATTTACACTGCTTGATATATATTTAAAAGGGTCTTCAGATAAAAGATATAAGTTATAGCTGGCGCCCCTATATATATCCAATGGACCGCCCCTGGTCTGTTGTATCCGGCTGGAGGGTGGAGGCCATTGGTTTTCAAAGGGCCAATAGTGGTGTACATATGTTTATATGAATTATGTTTTCTTTATTGCTATTGTATTTGTATAATCTATGCATGCTATTCACTTGTGGAGGAAATAAAGATTATTATTATTATTATTATTATTATTATTATTATTATTATTATTATTATTATTATTATTATTAATTTTGTAGAACTCCCATAGCTAAATCCTTAATTCTTTAACGCTGGGTTTTCAAAGTGTTATTCCCCACGCGCTGGCGTGTCAGTGTGAGCGCGCGTATGTGTGTGCGGGGTGCCTTCAATACGGACTTAAAACGGAATAAGCTATTATGCTGGCCTCGGTGCATCAGCTTATCAGTCGATTTACTCGGTTTTCTTATTTAATGCAAAGTGGAAATATTAACTATGACCTTTATCGACTAATACAGACATGGCTTCACTGTACAAACAATACATGTAAGTTGTAAACGAAAGAGGTTGCAGCTGAGCTGCCTCTCATGTTGGTGTAAACTTACACTTACTTTCCTTCTTACTTGTGTTCAACATTTCTCCAGTGACGAATGTTAAACAGCTCTAGCTTTTATTGCTCTTATAACAACAGTTTTAACGAAAAAGCTTCAACTCACTTTGCAGAATGGTGCTGGATGCTGTATGTACCCATGTGACACCATCACCAGCGTCGCGTTATAATGCAGTCAAATTAACGACTGATCATATCAATTCTGGGTTGCACATTAAAATCTGCTAGTATTTTTTCAATCGCACATACGGTTTGCAAGAAAACATGACAGAATATTTCCTGTCATGATTTACATCAAAACGTCTTCCCCACATGATTGTCAGTGTAAGTAGACAATATCAGTAATGAAAGTGTTCAAAAGCGCAAAAATATGGTGATGCGTTTTCAGAGCCCTCTATTATACTTACCCAGCTGACATTGTATTTTCATGACTTGATCCCCTTTTATCTTAGAAAATTTTTTTTCTGAAAAGTAATGAACGACAACCATTACTGAATGTTTTTAATAAAAAGGCGGAAACACAACACACAACGAATAATCTGGTCAATAGGAAAATCCCGGCCCAATTCGAGAATCAAGCCTCGGATGTATGTAAGGCTAAATAATATGTGTGAAAAAGCTGCATTTTATTAGCCGGAACTGGCGTAAGAAAATTAGTTTTGCAGCATTTGTATTCAAATTCATTATTCTGTCAACAAAATATCGTTCATGTTTTAACCCCAAAAATAATTTTTAGCATCTTGTTGAATGTTGTTACCGTTTGTTTTGCTGCATTTGAACTTGTTATTGTATTGGCATGGTTTCTGTGACGCCTGCGTCACGTAATGTGACGTCAGCGTCAAGTTATCAAAGAAAACCTTCGTTGTACATCTGAGGTCTGATTCCACGGAATTGGCCGAGGCAGTTCGGGTTGATAATCTGGTGTGATAAAGTGAACCTACAACATTTGGAAACAACATAACTAGTTTGCAAGAGTATGTTCATAATAAATAATGGCAAGTGCAACAATTCTCACAGCCCTTGATAGATGTACTGGATTAAGCCATTGGATACGGCAGTATTCTACTTTGCGTCAGAACCAGAAATGAATATGAAAATGTTTTACGTCGGGTTCTCGCACCATTTATGGTAAATAAGAAATGGTACACATGAATCTAAAGAAGTATAAAAGTGTAATGTTTTGATTCGTCTAGTTGGTGTTTTGATTCTGGTTTGTATATGCATAATTATATTTATTGTTATTGAGATTCAATCCCTCTTTCAACAATTTTAATTCATATCACGATATGGTCGGTTATCCTGTCGCACTGTTCCTGGACAGGCTCCTCAGCAGTTAGTCAATATCACGAATCTCTATTATCCTATCGCACTGATCCTGGACAGGCTCCTCAGCAGTTAGTCAATACCACGAATCTCTATTATACTGTCACACTGTTCCTGGACATGCTCCTCAGCAGTTAGTCAATATCACGAATCTCTATGATCCTATCGCACTGATCCTGGACAGGCTCCTCAGCAGTTAGTCAATATCACGAATCTCTATGATCCTATCGCACATTTCCTGGACAGGCTCTTAAGCAGTAAGTCAATATCACGAATCTCTATTGTCTTATCACACTTTTCCCAAACAGGCCCCCCAGCAGTTTGTCAATATCACGAATGTTTATGATCCTGTCGCACTTTTCCTGGACAGGCTCTTAAGCAGTTAGTCAATATCACGATGCTCACTGAGTTATCGTATCACAATGTTCCTGGACAGGCCCCTCAGCTGTTAGTCGATATCACGGTGCTCACTGAGTTATCCTATCGCAATGTTCCTGGACAGGCTCCTCAGCAGTTAGTCAATATCACGATGCTCACTGAGTTATCCTATCGCAATGTTCCTGGACAGGCTCCTCAGCAGTTAGTCAATATCACGATGCTCACTGAGTTATCCTATCGCAATGTTCCTGGACAGACCCCTCAGCAGTTAGTCAATATAATGATTCTCACTGAGTTATCCTAACGCACTATTCCTGGACAAGCTCCTCAGCAGTTAGTCAATATCACGATGCTCCCTGAGTTATCCTGTCGCAATGTTCCTGGACCGGCTCTTAAGCAGTTAGTCAGTATCACGATGCTCACTGAGTTATTATATCGCAATAATCCTGGACATGCTCTTCAGCAGTTAGTCAATATCACGATGATCACTGAGTTATTATATCGCACTAATCCTGGACATGCTCTTCAGCAGTTAGTCAATATCACGATGATCACTGAGTTATTATATCGCACTAATCCTGGACAGGCTCCTCAGCAGTTAGTCAATAACATGATGCACACTGACTTATTGTATCGCACTATTCATGGACAGGCCCCTCAGCAGTTAGTCAATATAATGATCCCACTAAGTTATCCTATCGCACTATTCCTGGACAGGCCCCTCAGTAGTTGGTCAATATCATGATTCTCACTGAGTTATCCTATCGCACTATTCCTGGACAGGCTCCTCAGCAATTAGTCAGTATCACGATGCTCACTGAGTTATCCTATCGCAATGTTCCTGGACAGGCTCCTCAGCAGTTAGTCAGTATCATGCTTCTTACTGAGTTATCCTATCGTTATGTTCCTGAACAGGCCCCTCAGCTGTTAGTCAATATCACGATGCTCACTGAGCTATCCTATCGCAATGTTCTTTGACAGGCCCCTCAGCTGTTAGTCAATATCACGATGCTCACTGAGTTATCCTATCGCAATGTTCCTGGACAGGCTCCTCAGCTGTTAGTCAATATCACGAAGCTCACTGAGTTAACCTATCGCACTATTACTGGACAGGCTCCTCAGCAGTTAGTCAATATCACGATGCTCACTGAGTTATCCTATCGCACTAATCCTGGACATGCTCTTCAGCAGTTAGTCAATATCACGATGATCACTGAGTTATTATATCGCACTAATCCTGGACAGGCTCCTCAGCAGTTAGTCAATAACACGATGCTCACTGACTTATTGTATCGCACTATTCATGGACAGGCTCCGCAGCAGTTAGTCAATATCACGATGCTCACTGAGCTATCATATCGCAATGTTCCTGGACAGGCTCCTCAGCAGTTAGTCAATATCACGATGCTCACTGAGTTATCCTATCGCACTATTCCTGGACAGGTTCCTCAGCAGTAAGTCAATATCACGATACTCACTGAGCTATCATATCGCAATGTTCCTGGACAGGCTCCTCAACAGTTAGTCAATATCACGATGCTCCCTGGGTTATCCTATCGCACTGGTCCTGGACAGGTTCCTCAGCAGTTAATCAATACCACGATGCTCACTGAGTTATCCTATCGCAATGTTTCTGCACAGGCTCCTCAGCAGTAAGTCAATATCACGATGCTCACTGAGTTATCCTATCGCACTGTTCCTGGACAGGCTCCTCAGCAGTTAGTCAATAGCACGATGCTCACTGAGCTATCATATCGCAATGTTCCTGGACAGGCTCCTCAGCAGTTCAATTTTATGATTCTCACTAGGTTATTTTATCTTTCTACTCCTTATCGTTCGTTCTTTACCAAGATCGCGATCGATCGGTGCCATTTTGATCAAAACTTTGCCCATATACATGTTTTAGGATCAGAGGATCGATCCTATGCGCATTAAGTCAAAGTATAATGTAAGGAACGCGCGACTTTACTGTTAGTGAGACGGTGGTATTAACTCTTTGCCCTCTGGGAATTTTTCTCGCTTTTTTGTCGTCTGCTGATTTTTTTCAAAATCGAATTTCGAAAAATTCTTTCAGGAATATGACCAGGGTGTCAAACAGTTTAGATCCAGGTCGGGCCCGAGGTCGGGCCTGAACTGGATCCAAACTGTTTGCAAAAGTTATCAACAGAGGACACTAGGAGATAACGAGTTAAATCACGACGCCTGTGTTAAGATGTGTAGAAGCATGGTTTGGATTTTGTTTGAGTTGGTGCATTACGTTCCTAATCAACAATTTAAGGTCATGCCTGGACGTTTCCTGCATTGAACCAGTACTAAGCAATGAATAAAGTGCCTCTGATAAGGGTCGAACCAGCGACCCTTTATCTCAAGTCGAGCACACTTGCCACTGAGGCACTGCGCTCCTTTAGCTATGTGATTTTGTGTATAAAATAAAGCATTAGAAAAAAGCAACATACCTGTTAGTCGGGCTGTTAGTATGTAAACTTCAATCCAGTAAGTGTTGTGACTGAAAGATAGAGCGTCCCATTTTATAACCTGATCTTCTGTATACTATGATTTACACAAAAACACATACATATTTGGAGATGACTCCAAACGTCTTAAAGCTGAATCGCAAAGGACAGATATGTGTTGAGGAGAAACCCGAATTTATACATGTATATATCTTTCGCTTTGTTCGTTATATTGTCCGTTTCCAGATGGGGGGAGGAGACCCGGACCCCACCCCTTGAGACTCACGAGTGGCTACAAGTTTCCTTATAAATTCTGGTACGGACCACCCTCGAGAGGCAATAGGACCCCTCGACCCTCTGTGAAATACGTTGACTAAAAAACGCTGTCAGGACGGTCGGACCCCCACCCCCACCCCACTGATGGAGTAGTATAGTCAACTTTTTATATGATACGTGCATTTTGTTAATTTTTCGGTAATCAGTTTTGATGTGGATCCCCAAGAAATCGAACCATAATCTATCAAAGGTAGAACATCTTAGAATCTTATCAAGAGGCATTAAATGAGCCGTGACGTGAGATTTCCAACAATATGGTATGTGCGACCAGCAAAACCTCAGATCAGCCTACGCATACGCGCAGACTGATCAGAGCATTTGCTAGTCGCTTGAATATTCTATGAGTGTTAAGCTACTGACTGAACATGATTTGGAGTGCTTAAGCTTAAAAGGAGGCTGCATAGGCTTGTCTGAGACAACACTTGTCAAAATGCCACATTATTGGAAGTCACATGTCGCGGCTCAAATTTTTAAATTTAGCATTAATTTTCATCGAGGAATGGTCAGTCATGGTATGCCTTTTTAGGCATATACATTAAAAGGAATTAGAATTATTTTTAAAATCAAATAAAGTTTAATATTTTGATTTGGAGGTTACGACGTCATAAACTCACAAATATGGCGTCTTCCATAAAAGAAGTTATGGCAACTTCAAATGCTTGTAACTTCTTTATTGCTTGACAGAATTTCTTAGAAATTGCAACATATTTGGTTAAAATGTTAAATTCTTCCATCGTTCAATATAATATTCTGGGAATTTTTACCTTTTATCTGCTGTGTTATGCCAGCTTCAGTGGCCTGAGAATTGTATTATTGCTCAACTGGTGGGCGACAAATACTAACTCATTGCATACTTTAATGTGTCTGCTGATTTTGTTCAAAAACATTATTTAATATTATTTCAGGAATGTCACCAGAGCGTCAAACAGTTTGGATCCAGATAAGCTTGATGCTTCGTCGGACCTGATCTTACAGACGCTGGTAGCAGGCAAAAAGTGCTAGAATACAGAGTGGTTCGTGTGCGTAGCATTTGTAAATCTATATATTTACATGTATATACGGGTATATATTTATATAAGAGTATATATGAATGCGTGTGTGCGTGCCTGATATTCTTAATTTATTAAATAAGGAAATCTATCATATGACGTCGCGTCTGGAAGTGAAATAACGCCATGCAATAAAATCGATAAACCACTAGTGGTTTATAGATTTACGGGAAACGTTACGACGTCCATAACAACGTTGCGTACATAATGACAAAAGTATGACGTTTTTACGCCAGAAATGAGATTTCAAAGTATTTGTCATATGATAAATAGAATCTAACATTCGTGCTCTTGTATTATTGAATTTATTAAACTCGTTGGGTAAAAAAGATAAAATGCTCGGCAAGCCTCGCATTTTATCTCTTTTCCCCAACTCGTTTAATAAATTCAATAAAACATGAGCACTCATGTAAGATCCTCTATTTATCATATGACGTCGCTTCGGGAGTGAAATAACGCCATGCAATAAAATCTGTAAACCACTAGTGGTTTATCGATATTCGGGAAACGTTATGACGTCCATAACAACGTTGCGTACTGTACAAAATGACAAAATTATAACGTTTTTACGGCAAAAATGAGATTTCAAAGTAATCTTAATGTCATATGATAAATAGAATCTAATATTCGTGCCCTTGTATTATTGAATTTATTTAACTCGTTGCGAAAAAGAGATAAAATGCTCGGCAAGCCTCGCATTTTATCTCTTATCCCCAACTCGTTTAATAAATTCAATAAAACATGAGCACTCATGTAAGATCCTCTATATAGAGTTTTCAAAGGATATTGCGACAATTAAATGGATTTCTTTCTGGTTATATTTGTTGGTCCATACTTTGGACCATTAAACCGCTAACAGAAGGCGGTCCGAGTTGGTTGACTAGTCTATAATTTGTCATCGGCAATCAATTCGTCCGACTCGACATCGTCGTCTTTGTTGAGCTGGCTTCTCAAATGTAGTATTTCATTTCTCTTCATTTCTGCGTAGTGGTAGTACTGCTTGACCACCCCTTCTTCTATCATAATGCGCAGTCGTAGAGGGAATCGGAAAGTCTTGTAGTCGTTGGATCTTGCAGACTGGTAGCGTATCTTTAGACCATGTAACCTGGTGTTGAGAAGCAGAATCTGGTCACAAGCTCGGTTGAATCGTCTCTGAGTTTTGTAGAGCTGGACGCCCATCTTAAACTTCTTCATACTCATAATGTTGTGGTATTCGTAGTCTGTGAAAGTTAAATGGAGCAAACCTCTACACTGCTTGCATTTATACAAATTAAAGCTTGTCTGTTAGACCTTCGTGTCAAATGAGTGCAAGCGATAATTAGAGCTTGTTCCAATCAGTAACGCTCGCATCCATACGCCTGACCACGTTAATTACAGAGTCGATGCTTGGTTTACTTTCTCAGATGACAACATTAATCAGCCATGACAAGCCATTGACTTTTCTGTAGTTTTGAAACAATCTCCCATTAACCTTTTTATATTGAGTCTGAAGACCCATAAACCCTTTCAGTGGCTTGAGAATTGCTGCTTAGTTTTGCTGGTGGGCGACAAATACTAACTCATTGCGTGCTTTAACCGTTTGCTGATTTTGTTCAAAATCATTTTCACAGCGTCAAACAGTTTGGACCCAGGTCAGCCCGAACTGGCCCGATGCTTTGCCAAGCCTGATCTAGGTCAAAGCTGTTTGCAGAGATTATCAACAGATGGTGGTAGCAGGCAGAAAGGTGTTTGAAATAAAGTATACAGAGCGGGTCGTGTGTTGTAGCATTTGTTGATTTATATATTTATACGCGAGTAAATACATGTATGCATGCGTGCGTGCCTGAGTTTCTTAATTTATATAATAAGGAAATATAGGCCTTTCAATGGATAATGCAACAATCAAATGGATTTCTTTCTTGTTATTTGTTGGTCCATACTTTGGACCATTAAACCGCTCACAGCAGGCGGTCCGAGTTGATTGACTGGTCTATAATTCGTCATCAGAAATCAATTCGTCAGACTCGACATCGTCGTCTTTGTTGAGCTGGCTTCTCAAATGTAGTATCTCATTTCTCTTCATTTCTGCGTAGTGGTAGTACTGCTTGACCACCCCTTCTTCTATCATAATGCGCAGTCGTAGAGGGAATCGGAAAGTCTTGTAGTCGTTGGATCTTGCAGACTGGTAGCGTATCTTTAGACCATGTAACCTGGTGTTGAGAAGCAGAATCTGGTCACAAGCTCGGTTGAATCGTCTCTGAGTTTCGTACAGCTGGATGCCCATCTCAAACTTCCTCATACCCATAATGTTGTGTTAATCGTAGTTTGTGAAAGTAGAATGGAGCAAACTTCTACACTTCTTGTATTTATACAAATTAAAGCGTGTCTGTGAGACCTTTGTGTCAAATGAGTGCAAGCGATAATTAGAGCTCGTCCACACGCCTGACCACGTTAATTACAGAGTCGATGCTTGGTTTACTTTCTCAGATGACAACATTAATCAGCCATGACAAGTCATTGACTTTTCTCACTGACCCATAAACCTTTTCTTTAGCAAACAGTGAAGACCCCGATGTAATGCCTAAACGCGACATTTTATCAGGGTCAGCACCGTTTGCAACAACAAACTTCAGATATATAAAAACATCCGTTTGACCCCTTAGAATATATAATGGCCGATTTGTAAAATCCATAAGTATACAAAGGGTTAATAAAACTTGTGTTAATCACTGAAACTGCACGATGTAAAATTGTGCTGTACCAAACCCACGTCAAAGAGGAAAGACAGGCGTCTTCATAAAACAATGTATTGCAAACTTGACCAATTTAATCGATTAAGAAACAAACAAAAAAGTATAAATTAATGAAGTGTTCGTAAAACCATGTCTGTGACGTCATTTTGATAATCTAATTAGATGCCAATGAGATGCATAAAATATCAAGTTCAGCATAAATTTACACATTTTCATCGAAGAATGGTCATGTAATGCTCTATAAGGCATACATTACAAGGGAGTGAAAAATATTTTTTAAATCTTATTTATTAAAAATTTCATATTCGATTAGGAGGAACCTTATGACGTCATAAACTTACAAAAATGGCGTCTTCCATTAAAGAAATAATGGTAGCTTCAAATGCATGTAACTTAAAATTTGCAGCTAATTGATTTTAAACTGTTGTGATATGCCAGCTTCCAGTGGTTTAGTTTTGCTGTTGGGCGACAAATACTAACACATTGCATGCTTTATTGCGTTTGCTGATTTTGATAAAAATCATTTTCAGGAATGTTGTCACAGCGTCAAACATTTTGGATCCTGATCAGGGGACGGGCTGGCCCGATGTTTTGCCAAGCCTGATCTAGGTCAAAACTGTTTGCAGAGATTATCAGGCAGAAAGGTGTTTGGAATATTGTAAACATAGCGGAACGTGTGTTGTAGTATTTGTTGTTTTATATATTTATACACGAGTATATACATATATTGCATGCGTGCGTGCCTGAGTTTCTTAATTTATATATCAGGAAATATAGGGATTTCAAAGGATAATGCGACAATCAAATGGATTTCTTTCTGGTTATTTGGTGGTCCATACTTTGGACCATTATTCCGCCCGAGTTGATTGACTGGTCTATAACTCATCATCGGAAATCATTTCGTCAGACTCGATATTGTCGTCTTTGTTGAGCTGGCTTCTCAAATGTAGTATTTCATTTCTCTTCATTTCTCTTCATTTCTGCGTAGTGGTAGTACTGCTTAACCATCCCTTCTTCTATCATAATGCGCAGTCGTAGAGGGAATCGGAAAGTCTTGTAGTCGTTGGATCTTGCAGACTGGTAGCGTTTCTTTAGACCATGTAACCTGGTGTTGAGAAGCAGAATCTGGTCACAAGCTCGGTTAAATCGTCTCTGAGTTTCGTACAGCTGGACGCCCATCTCAAACTTCATCTTATCCATTCGTAGTTTGTGAAAAAAGAAAGGAGCAAACCTCTACACTTCTTGCATTTACACAAATTAAAGCTTGTCTGGGAGATCTTCGTGTCAAATGAGTGCAAGCGATAATTAGAGCTTGTTCCAATTAGTAACGCGCGAATCCATACACCTGACCACGTTAATTACAGAGTCGATGCTTGGTTTACTTTCTCAGACGACAACATTAATCAGCCACGACAAGTCATTGACTTTTCTGTAGTTTTGAAACAATCTCTCATTAACATTTGTATACTGAAGACCCATAAACCCTTTCTTTAGCACACAGTGAAGACCCAGATGTAATGTCTCAAACGCGACATTTCATCATGGTCAGCACCGTTTGTAAAAACAAAATTTATAGATATAAAACAGCTTAAGTATATATCACTATTGAGTGTGTCTCTTAATCGAACGGGCTAAAGGGCACGTGCATTAAGGGGTTAATTTGGCCCCCTTTTGAGCCAAAAAACTAAAAAATGCGTTTCACCTATATATTTCTTTGGGCTAGTTTATAAGAAGAATAACTGACGTGTAAAATTGCAGCATTTATTTAAATTTTACCGTTGCTATGGTAACAAAAGTAGGCTTAAAATAGAGAAATTGCCATTTTGGACCAAATTTAAGGCTTTTGGAGACATATTCTTAAAAAAAAAGATATCAGCACAGCTAAATACCAAAAAATCCCTTTAATATTTTGTGTGTCGTGATGTTTCTAATCAACTGTTTAACTTATGTTTTTGGTATTTGCTTGTGTTCTTTGTTAATTGCTTTGCCAAACATCAGAAATTTGCTCCTAAATGGTAAATTTCCTGTTTTCAGCCTATTTTGGCAACCATTTTTGTTACCATAGCAACGGTTAAAGTCGAATTAATTCGAGACTTTTACACTTTGGTTATTGCTCTTATAAACCAATAAGAGCAAATGAGTTAAAACGATTTTTATATTTTAGCCTCATAGGGGGGTCAAAAAAGCTCATTAATGCACGTGGCTCTTTTTATTTCACTTCTCAAATTGTAATCGGGTACTCATCTTTGATTCATTTGTATCACAAGGTAAAAGTAGACACATGACTTCTATCTCGTGCTGTGTTTAGCCTTGTGAGAACACTTTAACTCTTTGCCTAGTACTGGGTAGTTTTACATGCTTTTTGTCGTCTGCTGATTTTTTTTAAAATCAACTATTTAGAACAATTCTTTCAGAATTACCAACAAAGTGGATCCACATATTGGATCCAGATCAGGTCCGACGTTTTGTCGGGCCTGATCTGGGTCCAAAATGTTTGCAAAAGTTATCATCAGACGACACTAGTAGGATAAGTCACAAGTCACAAATCGGTCTCGATGCGACAAAACTTGTCTTCGGGGTTCCGACAAAGCGAGACTCAACCCAATCTCCTCAGCTACAGCGACTAGCTAGAGCTGGTAGCAAGTTTAGATATAAAACCTTCCAAAAAGCGAATCACAAAGGCGCTGATCAGTCTGCACTGATGCGCAGGCTGATCAGCGCCTTTGTTGTTTGAACACCCCTAAGACAGGTTTTCTCGCATCGAGGCCCAAATAATCTATGTCACGTTGAGATAAAAGAACATTGCACTTTTTAAAGGAAATCTCCTGAAGGGGCTTTCATACACACCGAAAGGTCTGCACAAAATTGGCTCTAAATCAGGACCCTCACATGTTACTAGACATGTAGATATTTACCCATTCCATGCTTAGCCGTGTGATGTGTCTTGTTGCTTTGTATAATCAGAAGCCTGAACCAACTTCGTCGCAGCGTTACCCAAAAGATAACCAACCCTTTTCACTATCTTCTTGGTGACATCATATGACAAGGTTTAAAATATATAAATACCCGAGAATGAGACATTCTCTCTCTTTCTTCAGACATTCACAGCCAGAATGAGGGTCGTTATTTGTATTTTAGTTGCGGCTATTATTGCTGCTGCCAGCGGATTACATAGGTAAATCAGACCCCCTCTCTCTCTCCCTCTCTCTCTCTCTCTCTCTCTCTCTCTCTCTCTCTTGCTTCAGACACCTAGAATGAAGGTCGTTTCTCTGTCTTCTCTGTTATTCACAGCTGCCAGCGGATAACATAGGTAAATCAGACCCCTCTCTATCTCTCTCTCTTTTCTCTCTCTCTCTCTCTCTCTCTCTCTTGCTTCAGACGCCCAGAATGACGGTCGTCTTCACAGTATTTTAGTTGCGGCTGTTATTCACAGCTGCAAGCGGATTGCATAGCAGTGCTTTAATTCGTCAGGAGCTGGCACCTTCCCTTTTCATCATCATCATCATCATCATCATCATCATCATCATCATCATCAGCAGCAGCAGCAGCAGCAGCAGCATCATCATCATCATCATCATCAACTATCAAACCCTGGGCAATTTATCAAGAAAATCTACTAAATACATGTTGTCAATACAGCATGCAGCATTTGCTGACTAGGGGGACTTGGGCTGCCGCTTCCTAGATAATCCTTTTGGCACCAATAGAATTGCCCATAAAGTTTGATTCAGTTAAGTAAGGAGGGTCCATTGTATACTGAGGGGTCACATGTTATAATTTAAAAAAATGTCTTTCTCTGAAGATTGATATTGCTTTAGCAAACAGTGCAGACCCTGATGAAATGCCACATGATGTGGCATTTCATTTGGGTCTTCACTGTTTGCCAATGTACCCGTTTGGAGGTCTCTGGTTCTGCATTACGTTATTAGAGTATTGAGATTGTCTTGCATGCCGTAATGTAGCCGAACATAAGCGGTACATACATGTATTTTTGTCGTTATATTTTTAGAATTCCATTACATCGTATGAGAACAGGGAGACGAACACTTCAGGATCTCGGCGCAGCTAAAGCAGCATTGGCCCTTAAATACAAAGGACGTGTGGGTGGTGCACCGGAACCTCTGACAAATTATCTAGATGTAAGTATAGTTCAGGTGAATAAGGGACGCTGGGCGGTCCTGGATTCATCCCCTGGGCAAGTGTAATTTAAAATCGCTTGCTGCGTGCATGTCTTTCAATTGGACGCAAACGCCATAAAACCAGAGCTGTCTGTGCATCAGTTACAAAGTTAGACAATCTCAATATCTCGTATTAATATATAGTTTATCATTGTTTGTGTCAAATTTAATCGACATAATCCAATTTTGCAAGGAGATAAAAATATCGTAATCTAATGTATTTTACGTATCTCAACTTGCTCTATTTAGTTGTAGATAAAATAAGCGAGCCAGCTTATTGTCATTCAATGCTCAATCGATCCTGCGCTGCTCACAGCGGTAATATATGGACATAGACGTAGTCTTAGAACAAACATTAGTCCTCCAGTCCCAAGGGATATACGAGTATGCACATGTACCACATTCCGATAATCGGAATGTGGTGCATGTGCATACTCATATATCATGTGCATACTCATAAGGGGAGCGCAGTGGCTCAGTGGTAGAGTGCTTGACTCGAGACCGAGGGGCCTTAGGTTCGAGCCTCATCGGCGTCACTGCGTTTGTGTCCTTAAGCAAGAACATTAATCCTAGCTTAGAACTGGTTCCCTTTATAACTGAAAGATTGTTGATGGGACGTAAAGAATCAAATCAAACAAACAAAGCATACTCATATGAGTTTCTGGGTGAAAGGTCCGGGTGTTGTAAACCAATCACCTCGTGGACGAGGAGCGATATACTTTAATAGATAATGGCAAGTGAGAACACGAAGTTGAACCAATCGGACATAGAGTCAACCTTGAATTGGGATGTACAATATCCAAAAATGGCCAGATCACAATGAAAGCCTGATGAATCCACTGTTAGGTGGAAAAAATGGACTTACTAGATCTAATCATCTGACAGTAATCATATTGCACGGTCAATTTTTGAATGTTTGCTAATTGGAATGAAACTCTAGGTATTTAAATTCTAAGCAATGTTCGGGTAGCCGTACTGAGTGTTTCAACATGGCTTTTCTGAAATAGGTTCTGTACGAAAGTGGGTTCTAATACATTTTAGCATTTTCGAGATCCAGGTATGTAAAGCTGTGACTCGGCTTTGCCACACAAAACAATTGGCAAAGCCTAATCACCGCTTTGCATACCTGTGTTTCAATAATGTTATAATGTATTAGTATGCAGATTAAAATATACCATGCGGTTCAAGAGAAATGAGCATTTTTACTAAAAGACCGGCCAAAATGATGCTCGGCAAGCCCTCGCCACCGCTTTGCATACCAGGGTGGATGGACAATATTAAAGCTGCATAATCTGTAACTTTTGATATTTTCATTTTAAAAATAATGTTTCTATTTTTCAAGAACACAGTAAAAATACTAAAATTCAGGTATACATTTTACCTTTTTCGTAATAATTAACAAATTATTAGCGCCAAACAACAGCATTTATGTTAAAAATCAACTGTCTAGAATTATTGGAGGGACGCAAATAATTACAAACAAGAGGAAATACATCTGTTTTTATAAGATAATTCACTTTTTCATGCAGTTTTCAACTGTAGAAATTAGATTTATTGTGACAACATAACTTAATTCTTCTTTTGCAAATAATTTAAAAAGAAAATATTTTTTTTCGAAAAATGTTCATAGTTACAGAGTATGCAGCTTTAAAATGAATAAGTATGTAAAATTTGATTTAGATATCCTATACGGTTTTAGAGTTATGAGGGTTTTTACTAACTGACCACAACAGGCTGGACAAATGCTCATCGAACCCATATCTATCAAAAATGTGTGGATTCGCATGCCAGTGGTTAGGAAATGTTGACATGCATATGCATGCAAACTGTGATAAAAATATACCATGTGGTTCAAGAGTTATGAACATTTTCACTAAATGGTAACAAACGGACGGACGAACTCACATAGTGATCATAGTGCAGACCCAATTGTCGTGCAATTTTTGCAAGTGTGATTTGACCCTATCGAAAGCAAACCAAGCATACCTATTGTTACTGATTACAGGCGCAGTACTATGGTGAAATTGGAATTGGTACCCCTCCACAGCCATTCAGGGTAGTATTTGACACTGGCTCTTCAAATCTTTGGGTACCATCGAAGAAATGTAAACTGACAGATATTGCCTGTTGTAAGTATTGCTTGGCATTTGCTCGGTCATTAATTATAGATTAATTATAGATTTATCATTAAATACAACAAAAAGTCACAAGATATCAAGTGTAACTATATAAGGTATATGTCACCATGTTTCACTTTTTCCCATTGATTGTGCGATCGGCTAAGACTTGAATCAGCCTGTATTGAAAACATACCATTCAGTTTTCACATTTACAAACACCAGTTTCCGTTATGGCAACTCATTTAAATATGCCCCGAATGAGCTTATTAGAGTCATTTATCCAAGTTTCGTTATGTTTCTCATAAGGCATGCGCGGATCCAGAAGATTTTGTCAGAGGGGGTCCAACTCTGAGAGCGTTTTTTTATTAGTTGATGAGGGGAGAGAGGATCCAAATACCACTAAAAGCGGGCCATCGTCAGCCCACCAGCGAAACGTCATTGAAATGGCGTTTTGATGGCGGGCCGATAATAGCATTGCTAAGAAACCCTATAGCTTTGTAATTTTTCAGTGGGAGGGGGGTCCGGACCGGGCCTCTGTCCCCTCTCTGGATCCGCGCATGTAAGGAATGTGCCTATCGAAACGAACTTCTTTTCAGTCTTTATTTTAAAAGTTTAACTTCTACTTTCTAGACAGGCGTGGACCTCGATCCAGACAGATGAATTTGAGCCCTTTCCCAGAATTTTAGTGACGAAACGCACTCTTTTCATACAGACTCTGTCAAAGCTGAATAAGACAACTTTGATAGGCACTTTCCTACCTACACTTATATAGTGCGAACATCCCCCGTGTACCATCGGGGATTAAAGCACCAGTCCAATGTAGGATTCGTTAGAATTGTTTCTTGGTACATTTCAGTATTACATAACAAATATGACAGCACAAAGTCTAGCACGTATATAGCCAATGGTACAGCCTTCTCAATCAGTTACGCCACTGGGGAGTTGAAAGGATTCCTAAGTACGGACACAGTCACGGTAAATACTGTAACCCATGAGATGTCGGCATTTATTTCATATTATACATTGAGTCCGACCTTAACTATCCATTGAGTTATGTCTGAGTTTTAGTCTGAATATATTCCAGCCCATGAGACATTCGTACTTATTACATATTATGCATTAAGTCCTACCTTAACTATTCAGTAAGTTATGTCTGAGTTTTGGTCTGAATATAGACCAGCCTATGAGAGTAACGTACTTATTACATATTATTCATTGAGTCCTATCTTAACTATCCAGTAAGTTATGTCTGAGTTTTGGTCTGAATAAAGGCCTGCGGTTGAAGTGCCCATGAGAGTTTCGTGTTTATTACATATTATGCATTGATTCCTACTTTAACTATCCAGTAAGGTCATATGTCCGAGTTTCGGTCAGAATATAGACCAGCCCATGAGAGTTTTGTACTTATTACATAGCAGCATTGAGTTCTACCTTAACTATCCAGTAAGTTATGTCTGAGTTTTGGTCTGAATATAGACCTGCCCATGATAGTTTCGTACTTATTACATCCTATGCATTAGGTCCTACTTTAACGTCTGAGTTTTGGTCTGAATATAGGCCAGCCCATGAGAGTTTCATACTTATTACATAGTATACATTGAGTCCTACCTTAACTGTCCAGTAATGTCACATGTCTGAGTTTTGGTCTGAATATAGACCAGCCCATGAGAGATTCTTACTTATTACATATCATGTATTGAGTCAATCCTTAACGGTCCAGTAAGATATGTCTGAGTTTTTGTCTGAATATAGACCAGCACATGAGATTTTCGTACTCAATATGAACGAACATGTGATAGGCACACGCTCTTCCTTCTAATTAAATGTTCAATTTGTCACACTCTGATATTCCTGTCTGGTTATAAGGCACACTCTGAAAGAAATATGCCTTTCTTAATAGTATGAAATTTATATTCATGCAGGACTACAGATAAGAATGCGTACCAAAAATGTAATTTTCTTATTTCTCAGTCAAAACATATATTGTGGGTACTCAAAAGAACCGTCTCAATGAGACTCAAAAGAATGAGACGGTTCTTTTGAGCACCCAATTCATGTTAAAACTGCTGGGAAAGAACATATTTACAATTTTATGCTGAAAATTTTTGTTTATCTAAGCCTCTGTTCATAACAGATTGCTGGAATCGAAGCTAAAAAACAGACTTTCGCAGAAGCAACTGAACAACCAGGTATAACATTTATTGCCGCCAAGTTCGATGGCATATTGGGCATGGGGTACCAATCAATTGCTGTGGACGGCGTGGAACCAGTATTCAATACTATGATTGATCAAAAGGCTGTGGACCAACCCATGTTCTCATTTTGGTTGGATAGGTAAGAGACCAGCCCGTATTCTCCGGAAGATACAGTTTCGAATCCAGTTACACAATATTAAAATACTTATTGTGTAACTGGAAACGAAGCTGCATTTCGCTGTCTCATATTTTGGCAGTTTTTGTTTATACCACCAGTAGCACCAAAATAAAAAAAACGCTAAAAGTTGTGTTTTGTGGTATACCAACTATGACCAGATCTGTGACTTATCATTTGTCTTACTGAAAAAAAATGCCACATTGACTTTTGATTTAATTGATTGTATAATAGCATTTCAAAAGAAACACTGGTTTATGCCTTAAGCTCCGCGTGCAAAGCCAACTAAGGGGCCCTAGAGGGATACCTTACTGAGTAAAACTCAGTATCATGCTGCAATCATCAGTTTGTCATTGAAAGATATAATTGATGGTGTCCGGTAAATAAGTCCAGTAGTTTTGATCGGAATTTAATGAAACTTGGTCACATTGTTTAGTACCATTATGTCTTTAGGAGTTATTGTCCTTTGTTCATGAAAATTCACCATTTTTAATGACGCCCAGTCTCTAAGTTCGGTAATATTGATCACAACTTTATGAAACTTGGTCACAATGTTGAATACCAAAATGTCTTTCTCGAGTTCGATAATGGTCTATATCGCCATCCTGAGTTATTGCCCTTTGTTGATGAAAAATGGCGATAATATCGCCATTCTGAATTATTGCCCTTTGTTGATGAAAAATGGTTATATTGGTCTCTAAATCGAGTAATTTTGATCAGAGCTGTTACTTGGTCACAATGTTGAATACCAAAATGTCTTTTTTTCGAGTTCTATAATGGTTTATATCGTCATTTATGCCATCATGAGTTATTGCCCTTTGTTGATGAAAAATGATGTAATTGGTCTCTAAATCGAGTAATTTTGATCATAACTTTATCAAACTTATTCACAGTGTTAAGTACTATAACGGCTTTCCAGAGTTTTAATTTAGTCTATATCGCAATATTCTTTCAGAAGTTATCGCCCTTTGTTCATTAAATTTGGCAATTATTTGCGATGTACATTCTCTAACTCAAGTAATTCCAAATAGAACTTATGCAAAACTTAGACACAATTCTTAACACCATATTGTCTTGCTCAACTTCCAAAATGATCCATATCATCTTGTGGCTTCAAGAGTAATTGCCCTTTGTTCATCAAAATATGTCATTTTCGACTTTGTGAGAATATGCTAATTTTGGCAACAGGACACTTTCCTAGTTATCATAATAAACAGTGCAGACCCAAATGAAATATCTCTACCATGGCAATTCATGTTGGCCTTTACCGTACCAAAGTACCAGTATATAGGGTTTTTAGAATACAAAAGGTTAAATAGTTGCTGTGGTGTAGTTTATGAATACGGTTCCAAGGAATACATACTCGTATATTAATCAATGGACTCTCAATAATTGTACATGACCCTTGGTTTCGCCAGACTTTGGGTAGTTTGATTTAGAATACTGGCATAAAGGAATATAGATCCACACCATTACTATTTGCACACAACAAAATCGGGTTTGCATTTAACGAAGTACAATTCTAATAATTTATGTTTTACCATTTCAGGGACCCTGCAGGCAAAGAAGGTGGTGAGATATTCTTCGGAGGGAGTGACCCAAAGTATTATTCAGGAAACTTTACATACCTTCCGGTAACAAAGAAAGGATACTGGCAAATAAAAATGGACGGGTGGGTAAATTAAGTTACTAAACCATGTCTCTCCAATAAAAGATAGTCAACATTTATAATTGTTACAATATGTGTAGTGCCATTTTATTTTTTATAAACAATCTGGGCTGAGTTTACAAGTTGAGCAAGCGCAACAAAATCGTGGAAAAGCTCTGTAATATTGTGTCTTAAATGTGTACTATTTGTCCTGTTGAAATGCATATTTGTACATGTTAAATAGTATGTGAAATCCGTTATACTTTATTCTTTAGGTTTGCATTTTCTCATTACAAAGCGTAAAAGTTTCGTTAAAAATTATGCCCAACGGACAATTTCCTTTAGTGTTCTGTAACTCATCCTCAAGGTGCCGTGGGTTGATGATCTGCAGTGTGTGATATATTTTCAGCAATCAAATATATTCAATCTGTGTCCCCTCTTTTACACCAACATCGACAGCCTTGTCCACCCAACCATCGCCGAAGATACAAACTTAAGAGATTTCTTTCACAAACGAAGAAGTTGTGAATCATTTTGACAAAATTATGTATGTAACTGTGCTAACAACTTAACATAAAATCACAATCGCTCTTTTCTATATTAGAATCAAGGTTGGTGCGTCAACATATTGTAATGGTGGCTGTGTTGCTGTGGCGGATACTGGTACCTCGCTACTAGCTGGGCCAACTGCTGAGGTATCAAAACTGAATGATCAAATCGGAGCCATTCCTGTACCAGGAACCGGCGAGGTAATATTGAGATAAGTCAGTTTAAGTGAAGTCAAGGGAAACACTCACATGTAGTCCTCAACTAAGTTCAGGCGATCATCCTCAAAGTTTCCCTATTTATAACACCAAACAATTGAAATTTTGCTTGTGGTAGATTTTTACGCATTTTTAAAAATGTTGCATTTTCAAAAAAAACGAGATTTTTGAAGTTCACCATTAGCTCCTTGTAAAATTGTTAAATGCACTTCATTTCATTTGAATAAGGTAGGCCAAACACAGTAGAACTTGATTAGTCCATTTTGGGGGATTAAAGTTTTACGACTACTGTACACTTCCGGTTTCCCTGTGAGAGTTTAAAATTCGATTTGTTAGCATTATGTTTTTGTTTTTGCCAACTCTCAAAGAAGAACCGTGACGTCTGGTGCTAATAAATGATCGCTGGTAATTTCAATGCCGTGTCGCTGATAATAAAGCGTACAGAGCAGTGCAAATTCTCTGTGTAAATTGCAAGCTCAAAGCTGAATTTCAATGATTAACCTACGGGCCCGCGTAGCCCAGTCGGTAACGTGTCTGGCTACAGATGCGTGTCTGACTTCAGATCCAGGGGATGCGAGTTCGATCCCGGCCCGGTCCCATACTTTCGTGGAGATTGATCATGAGATAATTTCTATGGTCATTCTCCTCCCTTCCCCTGATTCATTCAAGAAGGGTTGTTGTCAGTTACAAGCGAAGTATGTGCACAAATTACTGGTTAACCACTTGTTCAAGCCTGCCCAGGAAAAGTGTGGTTATGTGAACTGACCGTCACGCAATGTCCATAGAGCTGTTGATTTGGGACGTAAAGCAACAAAACAAACAAAACAAATGATTAACCTGCTAAAAGTGTTTGTCTTATGTTGTTGAGTAGCAAAAACCACGAGTCTGATTGAAACAAAACTTTTGAAGTTTATTCTTCTAGTATCACGGTAGCCAGTAACATCTTCAAACATACAAAAACGTTAATTGATAAGGGCTCTGTGTTATGGTTTATATCGTAGAAAAAGTGTGACTTTTTGAAAGGAAGGTACCTTTTCTCTAACTTCGTCCGTGCAAGAAGTACACGTCATTTTTAAATGAAATAACTTGCGGAGTCTCCTAAAGGTATTAGTGTAGGCCGCTGTGTAATTCCGTGTGCATATTTTGGTAAAAGTGTCAAACATACATTTTCTTGTAGAAAAATGTATCCTGTTTATGAAAAAAGATGTTTACAATTTTTCTTTGGCGTTTTAACGTCACAGTGACGTCACAAAATGACGTACCCATTTTTGGCTTATTTAAGGCATGAAAGTGGAGTGTTATGACTTCCAGCAGGCATAAACATGAACTGTTTGATCAGTTGTGGTAATTTTACTGGCGACATGATGAATTCGGAGCATAGAACCTGACTCTGGGTTTTAAAGAGGTTACATCAAAATGATGTATGTATCTGGAAAAGTGACATCAGTACCGAAATGAAAATTCTGTGATAGTGAAAGCTCAAATAGGTAGACCCTCCTTTCCACACAGCAGGGGAAATATTGTTCACTATAATTTTCTGAAAATATATTATATAAGATGCAAAATGACATACATTAGCTCTCTGACCTATATTTAAACAGGTATGTTAACTACGTTACCATATTATAGTTTCAAATCCTATTTTGCAAATACCAAGTTATAACGATTTAAAATTTATTGACAAGCTGTTTGCCTTAAAACATTTTTAAATGAAGGGAACAGCCGGCATGCATTTAAACAATACACCACTATATTGTTACAGTTATATATGTTACTTTAAATGTATAAGTATTTAATTCATTACTGTCACTAGACATTGGACTACCAAATACCTCCTAGGGGAGTTTTGTACACTATAATGTTCTAAAACCACATTCTACAAGTCACAAAATAATGTATGTTAACTCTTTAGCGGTTAGGGCGATACCACGCAATAGCAAAATTTTCTACGTTACTGTAAAATAATTGGAAATCTTATCTAATTATTCCTTTTTCTTACATGACAATATAACCTTTTAATTGTAATCAAATGACTAGTAATATGATGTTATCGAAGTAGAAGGTTCTGTTATTACTTTGAAATTTTGATCTGTTATTATTTTTATATGACAAAGGAACACTATTTAAGTTTTCACTGCTAGTTGGACATTTATTGCCATTTAACTGCCATTAATTGTCATTAAAGGAAACTACCAACAATGCATAGATGATTAAAGAATAAAAATCGAACTTTATTTACATACAACGATTTTTTCAAGTCTGTGCGTTTTATTAAATAATTCAAGCATTTCATTTTCTTAAATTCTTATTAAATGATATCTTTTATATCACTGACACTGATGTATTTGCCTCTTTTATACGTGAGATGATATATAAAAGACTCATATAAAGTCATCAAACATATCAGAAGAAATGCTGGGTGCTCCTCGGGAAAATTATTGTTTTTGTTTCACTACATTAATATGTTAACTTATTGTGTAGTTTAAAAACTTTGTTATATGTTTAATGCTGAATAAAATATATTGTATCATATTTTAGATAACACAATAAAAATTAAGCATGGACTAGCTTAGTAAGACTTATCACATATTGTTTAAGCCAGCTACTAATTACAACGACTATGCTGATACCATTCAGGAATAAAAACCTTTTCAGAATTTGTAATTGTAGGCCAATTCAAGCATATATCAAAATCCAGAAGAGAATTTAAAACAGTCCTTTATCCTTGTCTTTTGAAAAAGTAAACTAAAAAGATTATAAAACTTAACGAGTTTTGCCCAAAGGTATGTCACACGCCAAGCCTATCCCTATGGTGAAAACTGCTTTATATAAGAAAAATGTCTAGTTTGACGACAAAAAAAGATACCATTTAAGATGGTAAAATGAATAACAAAAGAATTTTAAGGTCTTATCATCTATTCTGTCTGGTTCTAAACTATTGTGAAGCATTCAACAAGAACAGTATTTTTTCTAATGGTTCATTTTAGTCATACATTTGAAAGATATTTGTTTATCACTTAGAAAAGCCCAGAGGCACTGTTAGCATTAATGTATATTGTAGCCATTGCTAAAATAGCTGACTCACAATAAATTATTGCTTTAAATAAATTATTTGTGTTGCATTATTCTATCAATTAGACCCATTAGTCTTACAGTGGAATTTTGTTGCAGACAATATCAAATTTATATTTAGCATGTCAAATGTGAACAATATCGTTGATACAAAATTGCGGCCTAATAATAATCTTTGCATAGTTAAATCAAACAAACTTGATTTACTAGTAACGAAATAACAGATCAAAGGAATGAACCCGTTTGAATTTCGTACTTGTCGCAATGTTGAGCAATGAAGGCTCAGGTGAGCCTGTGCATATGTGAAGGTAGACTTGCAAGAACCATTGTTAGCCCCTCTGCATTATCATGAGTGATTCAACAATGCATTTGCTAGTCCGAAGATTTATTTATAAATTACAGTAAAAGAGTCCTAAAATATTTTTTATCTAAAAGCAACGTGATTTATACTTGCGCTGCTGCCAAAGAACATATGTGAAATATAGCATTCAACATTTCGTAAACTATACCATACACACATATTACACAATTGGCAATGAGGAATTGCTAAACCAACCTTTGAGATTCATAATGATATCATGTACATTTAAATGAAATGATTTCTTAAAGAGATAAACTGAATAAAAGTATACAGGGCACATTAGATATGCATGAGTTCGTACACATTTTTTAAACCTTGCATGTTTGTTTGTTTGTTTGTTTTTGTTGCTTTACGTCCCATGTCAACAGCTATGGTCATTGCGGGACGGTCAATTCACTTAACCACACTTTTTCCTGGGCAGGCTTAAGCAAGCGGTTAACCAGTAATTTGTGCACATACTTTCGCTTGTAACTGACAACAACCCTTCTTGAATGAATCAGCGGAAGGAAGGAGAATGACCGTAGAAATTATTTCATGATCAATCTCCACGAAAGTATGGGACCAGGCAGGATCGAACTTGCTACCCCTGGATCTGCAGTCAGACACGCATCTGTAGCCAGACACGTTACCGACTGCGCTACGCGGCATGTGCGACTATCATTGGTGACAATGTTGATAATGAGAAGAGTGCCATCTTAGTTCTGAACAGTTAGCATTGTGTATGCTCCATCTGAATCTATGTCCTGGCAAGTTAATGACTCATTCTAGTCTTAAGTACACATTTACATGTGAAACATTGTTATTAATGATTACATTTATCATGTTTGCGAGGTTCCTGTACTATTTTACCAACGTTCTGTTTAAGTTTATTTGAAATTAACATGAGGTATATAAACATTTATTGCTCAAACTATATAGATCTAATCTCTTGACTTCATTTTTTTATATTTTACATTTCTATCCAGCAATCTAAAAACCATTGTAAAATTTACTTTACAATAACTTGAATGTCACCTGTTAAAATTTGGCCGGATACAATTTCAGCTAAAAGTCTTATTTAAATTAGTATCGTAGTAACAGCTGACCTATTTCCTTGTATATGACCATATCTAACGTGACCTAAAAGTAAAACTCACCACTATAACCGACTTTCTTTATATCCAGGGAAATGCATGTTTCTCATTAATAAAGCAGTTCTTTAGACAGGTGATCCAAGGTACTTACTTAATGTGATGGACAGTTTTCTTGATTGCACAACGAAAGCTATACTGTATGTAAGCTTAAATTAATTTCAACGCTTCTGTATTGCGTCACCATATGCATACACAGCTAAAAGTCAGGATACAAATTGATTTCGAGTCAGTCACTTTAAACAATAACTAATAACAGACACTTTAAATAACTGAATAGAAGTAGCTCAATTAAACTTAGAATTCTTCTGATAAATATAACAAAACTCTTAACTTTACATAATATATAAGCCGTTCAGGCTCAATTATATATCGTCTTTGAAAACATTTTGGATAAGCAAATGGCAATATAATATATTTTGTACAGCTCTATTATATTATGAAAATTGAAATGTATCCTTCTAAGTGCTGTTACTTGAGCGCTATTATTTCCTTTGTTTATGATTTTTAAAATCTGTAATTTTGGGCAAATCATTTCTTTGTAGATGTAAAAAGTTCAAATATATACTACTTTGCAAATGTAAATGTGCATGGATAATAAGTAGGAACTTAAATGCAAACTCATAAATCCTTTTTTTCAGACAGACTGATATCTTGATATCTATTTAAAATGCAAAGTCAGTTTTGAGATGAAACAAAGTATCCCATGACGTATAATATACGGATTAAAGCAATGTATATGCAGTCTTGAAAGTAGTGATATACGTTACATGATGCTGTTCAAACGAAAACAAAACTAATATTTTTCACTGGAAACGAAGTTAAGCATGGCTTTTTAATTTTGCTTATTAACAGAATGTTCATATTTGGTGTTTAAAGATTTTCCAATTGAATTTCATAATGAATCAAAGAATGAACTTTTATCCAGGGTCATCATATTTAACAGTTTATAACTATTAAAGTATTTGTGATGCAAACAAACTGTTTGCAGCTATATAATGGTCCATTACCTGTTTTGGAAGGTTTATTTAAAAGTTAAATGGGAAGCTTATTAAAGAAAATTATTTAACAGATTGTCAGTGTTTTTAAATGAAGTAGCTTAAAATGTAACATAAATAACATTACAATGGGCCAATTTAACTTTTTTAAACACAAATATATGTAAGGAATTAAATATTCTTGTATAATACGTGAATGCTTGTCCAATTTAAATAATTCAAGCATTATCTTAACAACCTTGATTACATTTATTTTGTTTAAAAATGTAGAGTAACGTAGTTAACACGCTGTAGCAGCTGAACGCCCCAACCATCTGAGTGCTAACTTGTTTAAAAAACCTAAGCCAGGGACATACAGTGATGCTACGATCTGATTTCAGTGGAAAGGCACACGTGAATTTCTAGAGTTATTTGTTTTTGTACGTAATGTGTTTTTTCCAGCACATTGACGTCAAATCGACGTCAATTTCATCTAAAATTGAAGTCCATATTGAATCTAATTTTCATTTTAGTGTTTCTATAGACGTTTTTAACCATTTCAACGCAAAAAACATAAAAAATAAGATTATTTTAGGTGTGTAAATAATCCCGGCACGTATAAGCTCTGTGATGCAAGCCCAGGGATGCAAGTGAAAAGACGGTATCCTATTTTGTGACGTCACTGTGACGTTAATACTGCAAGAAAAAATTGTAAACATCTTTTTTCTTACACTGCATATATTTCTCTAGTTGATAATCGATAAGAATCACTTTTACCAAAAAAGGCACACGGGAGCCCAAATTTCGACACAGGGGCCTACACTATATCGATAACTATAGATAAGTACCAAAAGTCAAGATGACTTTTTTGGATTGCAGACGTCTTTTTTTCTGAAATCAGAGAGTCAATTTAAGTAAAATTTCATATGGAGCATACTTCGGATGAGACAACCTTAGTATTATTTTTTTTCTGTCACACGACAAAAGAGTAATCTATGCCATGTTAGGTAAATTCCTTTCTGTAAAAAATGTGTCAATCACCTTATACATATGTTTTTTTCAAATGATGATCCTAGATTGATCTAGAGATTGACTTTATTTTGAGGAGATCTAAATTCTTTTGGCTCATGCGCTTCAGGTACTTTGGTTTCTCTTCTTATCATAGGTTGCAAAAGGCAACAATGTAATTAAAGTAAAGCAAAATGATCTAGCTTCTCTCAGGACACAAAGAACTAAGTCATATACACAAAATCTTCTAACACATTTGGGGCAACAACAGTGTTAAAGTTGAACTAACATAACAACAGAAACATGCCTTAGTGTGAGCAGACGTTTGGTTTACATCTAAACATAGGAATATATGAGTATAGTTTCCATGTAGTTGGTCATGGTTCATTAAAATAATATACTTCCATTTTCTTTTTCAGTATACAATTGACTGTGATAAAATTCCAGATTTACCTCCTGTTGACTTTCAGTTGGGTGGAAAAACGTTTACTCTCACAGGTGCTCAGTATGTCGACAAGGTAAATGAAATTATTATGCATTCATTGCAGACACATCGAAAAGTTACAGAGTCTGACCAGGAAATGCCACAATCACACACTGCATACTACCACACGGCACCGCGAGCAAGCAGCAAAAATATATAACAGCCACATGACATTAAGAACACAATAAAAATAAGCAGCCATGGCTTTCTTCCTTAGTGAGATGATTGCAAAACTAGAAAGGACACAAAGGACACATCATAGGAATCCTGGTACATGTAGCTTTGACATGGACTTACCTTAGTCAAAGAGTCATGAAAAACTAATGGTTAGCTTAGAAGGTGTGTTTTTTGACTTACTGATTATTTCCTGTCATAAAATAATGTGTTTTAAAGAGGTGTCTAACAGTGAAGGCTCTTTATAGAAAACACAAAGTATCCATAATAGAGAATCAGAAAATGGTAAATGTTTAGTGATACATTATTTACTTCCTTTAACTCAAACTGTTAATAGTTAAAACTCTCGTGTCCTTGGACTTTGAGTGAAACACAGTCCACTATATTTTTTCTACATTAAAATTTAAATTGTGCTGCTGATTGGAATAACAAAAGCCATGCTCAGTATTCCACACCATTTGCTGCTTAAATGGATTACTAGAAAAGACAGAAATTAAAAAACAAAATGTGAATTGTAGTTAAATAGCCATGATAGTGATTAAAATACCCATAGTGTTTAAAAGTAGTAATAAAGGAGCATTGGCTGTCCATTTTCTGTGTAAATTATTAATGTTTATGGGAAGGCAATCTTGGATGGTGATTATTTGTAACGAGTATGGTTTTGCAAAATGATTTTGAAAAATACATTGTATAAACACCTCTCTCTCTCTCTCTCTCTCATAAATATGTGATACATATGTATGTATAAAGAACTATGGAAATGTATATAGATGATGATATATAATTATATCTTAAAAGCAATTATATTTTATGCATGGCTGTTTCGTTACTTAGAAAAGGCAACCAATAACATACACTTCATAAAGCAGGTTCTAAATTCTATCAAAGACACTCAGAGGTGAGCATAAAATATATTGTTAGTTTGAAAACTCTTCTGCAACAGGGCAAATCAAGGCTAGTAATTCTATGGTGATTTCATTCATAAAGTATAAAAAATTTTTGATAGCCGTCTTTTCCTGAAAACATCCACATATACCTGGTGAGTGTTAGTGCATAAAAATCATACTTGATTCTTATAATCTTTTTTCATTCAGGTTACTCAAGCTGGACAAACCATATGTATCAGCGGATTCAGTGGTTTGGATATACCACCACCTGCAGGGCCGTTATGGATTCTTGGAGACGTTTTTATCGGACAGTTTTATACAGAGTTTGATTTTGGAAATAATAGAGTTGGATTTGCTAAAGCCAAACAACCTTCACAGTGACAAGTTAGAAATAAACAGAAAGTTAATTACACAATAAAACACAAAACAAGCACATTCTGTGAAAGATGTCAACTATTCATGTGTCGCTTATACTAGCTTTCTTAAAAATAAATATGAATTAAAGTATTGGCGTGTTACATAAAGTTGGAGATGAAAAAGTATATAGATATTGCGTGTGGTGCATTCCTTTAGCAAACCCGTAATGGCTAATCTCTCTTGCGCCAGGAGCATTGGGAACCAGACTTTTATGGCGACTTAGTGTACAGTGAGCCACTTAAGTTACGCACCATCTTTTCAGGGCCCACATTTTTTTTTACAAAAATGCTGGAATCAAACATTCTCTATGATAATTTACTTATTGACATTTCATACCGTAAGGCATAGCAAGAGATGCATTCCTTCAGCTAGCCAAAGGAATTGATCTGTAGACATTCCTTACATTACAGGCTTCATGTAGCTGCAAAATCCAATCCCGAGACATGCTTTACATTATGGACAAAACAAAATGTTGTTGTTGTTGTTGTTTAAAGTATGTACCACAACAGTATCCTAATACAAGAACTTGGCTGCTCTAAAATCAATGAACACTATTTGTTTGAGTATAGGTCTGCCATTGAGAGGCATTGGTGTCATTAGTTGCTTGTTGATGAGGATTATGAACTCGTTTTACGTTTTACTGTTTAACTAAATATCATAAACAACATACGGATCACGATTCCTTGTTAATTCAAGTTCGTGTTTCTACTGAGTAGTCTATTCTTTCAACATCTTATCTCACTGCGTTTAAGCCCCATGTTTAAAAATATTGTGAAAAAGTTTATCAGAGGAATGGTGGTGTTCTATTATGGTCTATCAGATTAGAGCTTTTGTTGACGATGAAATCTAGGATTTTTCTAGCGTCTGGCTTGTCTGTAGGTGGTTACTCTGCTCTCTTCTCTGCATTGCCCCTTAGTCTGCCAAGGAAAGCCTTGCTGGGTGTTTGTGCAAATTGGGGTCTGGTAAAGCTTGTGCTTTGTCTTGTGGTGTTGGGTGCGCCATTTTTCGTTTTCATGGCGGAGATGTGTAGTTTGTGGTCAAGCTGGAAGGTTTTGATGCACATTTATAGGCAAAAATTAATTTAAATGTTATTAGCGCTTGATCAGAAATAATGAGTTTAATAAGTGACCAATAGAAATTTGCTCAGTGTATACTATAATGCATAGCCTTGTCACAGCTTGGGTAAACAAAAAAAGAAGTTTTGGGGTCATTAGCAATAATGCTGGCAGCCGATTCTCATGTAATATCATACCTTATTTTTCTCGAAAATTGGGAAAGATGTCGCAAAATTTGTCACCTGCTGCAGTCGTTATTGGCGCTTTAAGTGTTAAAGGGTTGTACCACATATGGCTGTGACGGCCAGCTTGGTCACGCTACCAAAACAAAAATCTTTGTTCTCCTACCATAAGGAGTCTTTACATATCAATTAAGTTGGACTGAGCAAATGGATTCCGAGAAAATTATGTTTTAATATACTAGCCAAAAGTTCTAACTGATCAAGTGTGTTTTTACCGATTTTTGGAAAAGCTTTAAGGACTATATCAATTTGATCTGCCTTCCCGAATAGACAAGCCTATCAGCCATCGATAACAGTAAACGGCTAAGCAAAAATTCCTTAAGTTGTATCCGGGAGGCTTTGCCGGATACACTTACCCCCAATTTCAAAATTGTCAATTTGCATTGGATGGTGGGGTAATTTTTGACACTTTAGCTAATAGCAACGATTTCATGCAGACGGAGTGTTCATTTCAGCACTTTAGCGTTCAATATGTGTTTGGCTTTTGAAATGAAAATGTTTTTCGTGTGAAATGGGGTTATTTCAAAAAGTCATGATTCGCAAATTGTGCCTAAATGCAAATTTTGAAAATATTGGTACCACTATTAAAGTTAGCATCTTGCATGTATTGTTGAACATTTTGTCAATATCTTCACTGCCAAGGGTACATGAAACGTCTGTCAATTTAGAGATGCCAAATGAGTAGTCATGTCATTTTAAGTTTTGAAGAAAATTAATAATATGCAGGTGGCTGGTTAGAACTTTTGGCTAGTATATATTGATGGGAATCCAATATGACCAACCTAGTTGAAAGGTTAAAGGACAACCTTCACCTTAGGTACTGGTCAACTCGTTTAACATATCTAGTTAGTATGATGACTGGATTCAAAAGTTTTCAAAAAGAGGGCCCTTGGGTGCTCTCCTGGGAACGACTGTTTCTAAAGGTATGGGAAAGCATAGCTCCCCTCCAAGTCCAGCTATCAATTTCGATAGATCAGAAATTCATCTGAGACTTTACATGGAAAAGTGTCCATTAATTACGAGGGTCATTTTTTATGTTCGTAGAATCGGGCTGTATCTCTACAAATATAAAATTTACGGTACCATAAGTATATATATGTTGATAGGTCTAGCTTCTATCTATCAACTGATATAAATTTTACATCATTAGCGCTTAGTTCGGTCAAGATATATAGCTTTGAAAAAGCCTAGTAAAGGACACTGGTCGAAATCCATGCCATTTTAACCACGCAGCAAGCAGGCAATTAGACGCTGTTAAGTTCCATTCGCTATGGTGATATAAGAATTTGTCAAGCCGATTTTTCTTTTGCATCATCAAAATTAATTATTCAAACGCTAATCGCAGACAAGTGCAGCAAAACTATAAGCATGTTGTTTGCTCTTCTATAACAATTAAAAACACACATCAATATACCAAAATTATCACAGTGTAGTGCTAGTTATTATATCTGTTAAAATTACAATTATAAACAAATTTTAAAATTTCTTTTTGTTTTGCATAGCATATGAGATACCCAATCATTCGTTAGCAGTTATATTGATGCATCGATTTAAACGTGTTACTGGCAACTTCCGGTACTGGCATACCCCCATGTTATAAAAAGTGGGTGGGGTAAATCAACCCCGCGTAGAAAACACAATAACCATTGGATCTGCATAATTTTCTTATAACATTAATTTCAACACCTGTTTAGAGACACAAAAACCGTTTTGATGTATTTTCTAAATATAGTAACGCTCCATGACGTCATTTATGTACAAAATAAGGGATTTTAGTACCCCCTAGGCTATTTATTTTGCAGCTCATTTCTAAAAAAACCCAAAAGGATTAATTTTGTTTTGGGATGAAAGTTACCATAACACTTCCATCTACCATATAACCAAGAAAAAATATACTACTACTTTACAGCTAACATATTAAGCCACATTCAAAAGCCCCTTGTGTCAACTTTTTACAGTAAAAGTTTATATGCCTACTGTTCAATACGCTGAGGTTCCAAACACATCTTCCCTATCCAATAATTGCTGCATATATGCTATAATGTTTATGTAATATTGTAGCACGTGGTTTCCTTGATCTGCAGCCAAATTTTCAAAAGCTGTGTATGGCTATGGACCCATAATCATGCAATTGTTACAAACGTTCTGTCAGAGACTTAGTCCATAAATGTCATATTTCTACCATATTTCTAGTGTGCGATATATAGGTATGTCTTTGCCTCTTAGAAGTCATTTTAGTAATGCATTTTGAAATAATTTTAGGTTGCATGTATAGATGAAAGCTCAATCTTTCCAAATATATGCATGATGTATGCATTTACTTTCGCCGTTTTCATTAAATCTACCTCTCTACGAACATAAAAAAACGTCCCTCGTATATTGACAAAATCAACAGGATGTAGAACCTCAACTTTTCTTTAAATGAGTCATAGTAAAACATGTGACCTCTAAAATGGGGCCATTTTGGTCCAAGAGGCAGTATTTGGACAGACTTGCTAGAGGCTCACTAGATGGTGCTACATAGGTAATATCAAGGCTCTATGCCTAGTGGTTTCAGACAAGCAGATGCATTATGCATTCCCTATATAAGCTAATGTAAAACATATGACCACCAGGACGTGGCCACTTTTGGTCCTAGGGGCATAATTTGATCCAACTCATCTGACAATGGGGAATTAACACTAAAATCTTCTAAAAAAATAAATGATCAAGGGAGGAAGCTCTAGTTACTTTTTCCACTCATCAAGAAAGAAAACTGGAAAGCCAGTCAATCCCTCTTTGCTTGGTTTTATTCTTTACGTCCCATCAAGAATCTTTCAGTTATAAAGGGACAGGTCTTCCTGGGTTGAACAAGTACTAAGCAAGGATCATTGTTCTTGCTCAAGGACTCACGCAGTGACGCCAGTGAGGCTGGAACCCGCGGCTCCTCAATCTCGAGTCAATCACTCTACCACTGAGCCACTGCGCTCTCCCTTACATATCCATTTCATATTAACATAGGAAAAACGGGCTCTTGCTGCCATGTTTTCAAAAGATCAAATTTATTTTAGCAATCTTAGTAGGGGGGCACCTAAGGTCCATTTGTACCAAACCATTTTCAAATAGGTCCTGCAGTTTTTGACAAGAAGATTTTTAAATTTTGTCCATTTGGTTGCCATGGCAGCAACAACTCTGCATGGAATGGAAATCATTTGCAACTTTGAAAGGGGACACCCCAGGGATCATTCCTGTGAAGCTTAGTGAAAATCTACCAAGTGGTTTAGATGTTGTTTTTAAAATATTGTTGACAGACAAAGATGGCCGGCTAAACTATGGACATCCTATGATCACAAAAATCAACTTTTCAAATTGTATCCCATTTAAAAGCATTAAGAAGCTAAGTTGACCTTGACTATTAGTAGGTCAAGGGCAACCTATCATCTTTTGTACATACTAGGTAGGCCTCACGATCCCAATGCTACATACCAAGTCCGGCGGTCATATATATAGGTCCTCTGGTTCTGGAGAGGATTTTAAAGGGTTTTACAACATGTAGGTGTGGTTGACCAGCACTATTTGAATAAACTTTTGTTCTCGCATCCAAAGGAGTCTCCATATAAATTGAGTTTAATTGGCATAGTGGTTTCAGAGATGAAGATGTTTGAAAATGTTGGTTGATGGACAGACAGACGATGGATGATCAACAGACGCTGGAGTCATTGCATTTTGGTATGCTATAGTGAATTAACAAGGCTGTCGGTGTCGCAGGTTTCGGAAGGTGTTTCCTCAGATTTGTCACTGACACTCAGGTTGGAAGTTGTGTGCAATGTTGGTTTGGCAGCTCTTCTGCAACATGGTATATTGTGCCCTTATTTCTGGTGGTTTCGTTTGTACATTCATAATAACCCTTTTCTCATGATTAGTTCAAGAAAATTATCAAGCGCTTTTTGAAGTGGGACTTAACATGGATGTTCAGTCAAGGTTTATAACTATGGTCAACTCTTAAACTGCACAATGATTGGTCAGACCTCAGACCAACTGAAGACCCTGACCTAAAACTTTCATCAGGATGTTGGTGCCTGCTGGACACACCGTCGCAAATCTAGGGGTTTCTCTCTTGTTCTGACTTTCTGCAAGAGCCCTTTTCTTTGCTTCATCAGAGTCAGTTGATTTGATTGTTTCCCTGTGATGATTCATTGACATTGGGGAAAGTTCAACATTTCCAAAATCCTAAACTTTAGAAATTAAAAACTTAAAACTTGCAGTATACTAAATAAGTACAATACTACACAAATTAAGTTTAAATGGTTAGTTGTCTTCAGACAATCTGAAAAATAAATCAGGGTAGCTATTCTAATCAGCCTAATTCAGCATTTTGAGGCTGTCTTTCTTTGGAAAGTCAGCCTCAAAATGCTGAATTAGGCTGGTTCAGGAATAATCCTGAGTACTTTCACCCATGCATTAAATAATTTAAGACGCCCCCATGTGAGCTTAACATTTTATGTGCTTTATTAACAGCAGAATCTATAGCAAAGATTTTGTCAGTAAAAATATATTCAGGTTCCCAGCTGCTCTCCATTCTGGGGTGGGGATTCTGTTATTTTTGCTTCCATTGTACGTAAGCATGGTTAAAAATTCTAAATTAAAAAAAATCCTGAACTTTCAAAATTCAAAAATTAAAACATGCAGAGCCAACAAAACAACTAACAATTTCAAGTTGAAATGGCCAATTGTTTTAAAACATACCGACAAAAAACAAGAGAAGCTACTTTATTCTGCCTAATTCAGTATTTTTGAGGATAGCCTCAATGGAAAGTCAGCCTCAAAATCCTGAATTCAGGAATACTCCTGAAAACTTTCACCAATGTGGAAAGGCTTAGTGTTTGGTCCTTGAGGTCTGATGAAGTTGTATCATTTCTAGTTTGGCAATCATCTTGACATGGCAGAGAGGGCTGGTGGCTTTACTTTAATTGTATTATTACTGTTGTCCAGGTGTCTGAGTTCTGTGTGTCTTCCTGGAAGTGCCATGGGTCGGTCTGCGATACGTGAATGTGATACGCAGACCTGGGGCCAAATACATTGAAAAGTATTCAAATACATTACAATTACTTTCACTGATCAATGATTACAATTACATTACAATTACAGGACCTGTAGAAATGTAATGATTACAATTACAATTACAATTACTTTAGAAATGTAATCAAATAATTACTGATTACTTTGAAATTTTCGTATAAAATTATATTGCTATATATAGTACTCACTTTTAAAGTTAATATAGCAAGAAGTGAGCAAAGCTCACATACCCCCGGCGGTAGCCATCAGAGGTTGTAACACTTTCAGAGAAACGACAAAATTGTCAAAGAATACACTTCTCCTACCTGAAAGTACACAAATAATTTCATAATCCTAAATCAAGTAGTTGCTGAGAAAACTCTGACAAAAACGTCCATATGTGTTATATAGGAGTGACAGAAGGAAAAATTGAAAAAGAAGCCAAAATGAGCTTTAGCATCTTTATTTTCATTTACACAATACACTTAGCCTACCTGAAGGTGTACACTAAATTTGAAAACACTGGCTCCAATAGGAGCCGAGAGATCTGCGACAGAAATTTTCATTGGAGAGAAAGAAAAATGAATAAACAAAGGGACTGATAAGCAATATGTGGCTGTTCTTTTGTTACACAATACAACTAATCACTATCAAGCTTTGTACCAAATTTCAGAATCCTAACTTAAGTAGTTGCTGAGAAATCTTTGACAGAAAAAATGTCTATATGTATTATATAAGAGAGAAAGAAGGAAAAAATTAAATTTGAAAAAAGAAGGCAAAATGAGGATTAGCATCTTAATTTCCATTTACACAGTACACTTTGCCTTCCTGAAGGTGTACACAAAATTTGAAAACAATGGCTCCAATAGGAGCTGAGAAATCTGTGACAGAAATTTCCATTGGAGAGAAAGAAAAATAAATAAATAAAGGGACTGATAAGCAATATGTGGCTGTTCTTTTGTTACACAATACAACTCATCACTATCAAGCTTTGTACCAAATTTCAGAATCCTAACCCAAGTAGTTGCTGAGAAATCTTTGACGAAAAATTTTTCCATTGGAGAGAAAGAAAAATGAACAAATAAAGGGACTGATAAGCAATATGTGGCTGTTCTTTTGTTACACAATACAACTCATCACTATCAAGCCTTGTGCCAAATTTCAGAATCCTAACCCAAGTAGTTGCTGAGAAATCTTTGACGAAAAAAAAAGTTTACAGACAAACAAACAAACAAACAGACAAACATAATTACAGAAAAGGCAAAAACTATATACCCCCTATATACTTCGTACCGGGGGTATAATAAAGAGAATAGGGTCTTTGCAGTTTAATACATACATGTATATAATGCAATGTCCTATACTTTTGTTTCTTAAATAAATGAAAAAGAAACTGGCTATGAAGTTTCATTCACATTCTCATAAAAGTTTTAAAAGTATATAGTACATAATGCTCAGTTCATACCAATGTGTTTTCAAATTTTTGATTCATCATACATCACATCTGACTTCATACTTTATAGATGATAAGCATGCCACATAGTAAGACACAGTAAAATGGAAATTGCCTGGTACTTTAATATTTTGCTCGGTCAGCCATTTTTAAATTGTTAACAGATTTTACTATTAATCATCATAAGTTTTTCAAAAGTATCATATTTAAGAGAACATAATTCAAAATGACTTAAGACTAGTGCTACCATTGCACAAACATTGATTTAGAAATTTTAGTGATCTGATTATAATAAACACTTGTAGCTCATTATAATTTGGCCATTCCACAAAAAAGTGTATTTTTGTGTCATAATCTTAATCAAGCTTGTACACATATACAGGTAGCTATTTAGAGGGCCATAAGTCCTATTTCACTTGCCCTAGCCATATTCTATAACAAAAGATTTTAACACCTTTTGGGTGTCTTCTTTTTATGGTCTAAATTTAAGAATTTACCTGTGAAATCAGCTAAGCATGCCAACAAATAAAAGGAGATATAAAATGCTGTCAGAGTGAATTTTAGCAGAAAAAGTACCTAATACCATGTTACAAAATCTATTGAAGCATTTCAAAAATTACTTAATTCAATAATGGATGTTTATCTCAAACATCTGAATAAAAATGATGATGATTCTGAAAGTAACTAATTTTTTTAAAGTTAGCTTTCATTAATTTATTGTCCACATTAGGCAATATTTTTTTAATGTGTTGATATATCCACAGTGTACCTTTTCTCAATCATCTGAATTAAAATAATACCACAAGTCATCACTAATCAGTTAGTTTCTAGTTGTGAGCAAATTTTCTTTAGTAAACAGCCAAATGTATTTAAAAAGTATTTGAAAGTAATTATAATTACAGCTAAAATATTTTCAGTAATGATTACAATTACATTACATGTATTTGAGCCAAACCATGATTACAATTACATTATGATTACTTTGAAAATTGTATTTAATTACAGATAATTACAATTACTGATTACAATTACCCCAGGTCTGGTGATATGTGAGTGTAATATTTCCTGGTCATACTCACCTGTTTTTACTAAAACCAATACAGTAAAACCTCGAAAATTCGAACTCCCATTCTTCAAAATACTTGCTAGTTTCGAGTTAAATTTTGCACACACTGGATTCAGAGAGTAGGGCCTATTTATGAACTATTTTAATAACTGGCTATACAATCATAAGTATTTGGTGCATAAAAGAAATGCCTCCCCGAGACGTTTCTTTTGCACTTCCTAAAATATGTTTGATAGGGAAAGGACCGATAATAATCATTTTTTGGGGGTCATTAAGGCCTAAATGAAATGTATGTGTGGTTCCTGTTGCATACCCACAAAATTTTGGGTAGGTAGGTAGGGAAATTATTAAATTTTGTTATAACATTTAACAAAGAAAATAGTGACAAAATCTGAAAAAGTGCCCATTTTAGGTATTTTTTCTCGCAAGACCATT
This sequence comes from Loripinus fragilis, assembly GCA_964019695.1. NCBI lineage: Eukaryota > Metazoa > Mollusca > Bivalvia > Lucinida > Lucinidae > Loripinus > Loripinus fragilis. The sequence goes on along the minus strand of OZ026519.1, from coordinate 98,693,213 downwards.
TTAATGTTTAGGGTAGGGTTAAAAAAATTAGGGTAGGTAGGCAACAGGAACCACACATATATTTCATTTAAGCCTAATATATGTCTACTTCTCTATAATTCAAACTACTTCTAGTCCTTAAGACTTCAATTTAAAGATGTTCTACTGTACCCTTGCTGTCAAGTGAGTGTCTGAGTTCTGTGTGTCTTCCTGGAAGTGCCATGAGTTGGTCTGCGATATGTGAGTGTGATATGTGAGTGTAATATTTCCTGGTCATACTCACTTGTTTTCACTTAAACTAATATATCCAAAATGCCCAGTCAGTCATCTTGAACTTCTTCAAATAACATCTACGAAACCATGTGTCAGTTTTGTTTGTTTGATTCAATTCTTTAAGTACCAGTCAACAATTTTTCAGTCATGTCAGGACACATCTTCCTGGGTTGAACCAGTATTAAGCAAGGATTAATGTGTCTTGCTCAAGGACACAATGCAGTGGCGCCGGTGAGGATACAACCCGCAACAATTCAGTCTTGAGCCAAGTAATCTACCACAGAGCCACTGCGCTCCCGTAACTAGGTGTCAGGTTGACCCAAAACTTGTAGGGAGACATCAGGGCAACATAGAGATTCAGACTTGCTAAAGTTGTTATGTTCTGATATCCAAGATGGCAGCCTTCTTCAATTCTTCATAACACCATCTATTCCCCAACCATCTGTTGGTTTAATTGTTTGTTTTTATTCTTTACCTCCCAGTCAATAATTTTTCAGTCTTGTCAGGACACCTCTTTCTGGGTTGAACCAGTAAGAAGCAGTGGATAAACACAACACAGTGACTCCACTGGCTGCAGGCCTTTAGTTAAGAGTGTGTAACAGAAAAATTGCTTTCTTATTTCTCAACCAAAAACATATGCTAAAAATTATGGGTAAGAAAATATTTACAATTTTTCCCTGAAAATTTTGTTTATCTTTACCTATGACTGGTGGTGAGACTATTGGAATAACATGGAGATTCAGCATGGTTAAAATCCTTTTACAGTTGTGAAATAGAAAGTGGTAACATATTTATCAAAGAACATCTCCTGAACCATATGTTGGACTGAACCAAAACTTGGTGAGAGCATAGGAAAATTCCTGTGAAGCTTGGCCAAAATTGGCTCTATGGTGAATGTTAAAGGAGTTGACATTTCAAGCAAATTGTTGACTAAGGACCACAGACAGTGCTCGACAGACATCAAGTGATCACAGCAAATAGCTCAAGAGGGACAATAACCAAAACTTTAATTTTTAACATGACAAATTCTTTTTCAACTCTTAACCCTTAAAGCCCCAAGAAAAAAATGCATCTGAAAATGTCGTCTGCTGCAAGTAATTGCCTAACATTAATGACAAATTAAGTATAAAAGCAAAAAGGGTGGACCCAGAACAGACTGCTCCTATAGGAGCAGTCTGGTCTGGGTCCACACTGTTTGCCATATAGGCTTCTAAAACATGTCAGCAGACGAGAAAAGCAGACGACTTTTGTTGCGATTGGCGCATTAAGGGTTAAAACATTTTATGTTGTGGGTACTCAAAAGAACCGTCTCAAAGAGATGATTCTTTTGGCACCCAAAATATATACTTTGATTCATGGATAAGAAAATATTCCCAATCTGACTCTCAAAACATTTGCTTATCTGAACATTTGTGAACATTTTAATTAGGATTTTAAAAGTGAAGCAGATTTAATCAGTGACAAATATAGTTGGTGTCTATCTTTTTATTAAACAACAACAAGCTGCAATGTAGATACAGGCCAGTCCATTAAAAAGGCAATTTCAATAATTTGATGCTGTAAAATGGTACAGTAAAACCTGTGTAAAACATGTGTAAAATGGCCACTCCAAAATAGACAAAACAAAGATCTTAATGACAAATGGTAGCTTAATGAAGGTCGAAAGTATTGCAGAATGCTACCCTTGGAGTTACTTTTGACCTGCATTAAGCGATAATTGGTCTTGAAAAACAATTTTTCGTCTTTTGAGAGTGGCCATTTTACACAGGGTTTACTGTACAACTTTACAAATAAATGATAGTAAAATGTCATTATAATAAGGGCACCATTATAACGACTTTTCAAAAATCACTACATTTTTACCATCTTTTGAAAACTTAGTAGATCTGATGAAGCCAGCTGATCAGGATCTACATTTTTACATCCAAACAATGAAATGAAATGAATCAATATAAATACTAAAACTGAACTACTGTGGTTGACTGGGAATCAAAGGTTTATATATTGCTCCTAAATAGCTTTGAAATAGGGATTTCACACTTGTCCTGGTGAAGGAATACATATGCTTCACTTTTCTATTTTTCAAGTAGATACTGATCAGCTGGCTACTTCAGAGGCTATCTGATCTGGATCTACACTGCCTTCTGAAGAGGATATAACCAAGTTCAGCAAGACATTGGTTAATATTTAATTCATAATCAGCACTCTCGGGACTTTAGCTGAGAGTGAGTAACGAAAATTTAATTTTCTTATTTCCCAACCAAACATATGTTGTGGGTACTCAAAAGAACCGTCTCAATGAGACGGTTCATTTATGCACCCAAAACGTATGTTAAAAAAACTATTGGGTAAGAAAATATCTATAAGTTTAAGCTGAAATTTTTTGCTTATCTAAACCTATGGTTCTATAAGAAAACATTCCATCATGCATTCATAATATTACAACTACCACGTAAAAGCTTTCTCTACTTGTATCAGTTATACGGATGAGAAGCCCGCCCATGGTTTTCCATAGAGCAGAGAAGCCCGCCCATGGTTTTCCATAGAGCAGAGAAGCCCGCCCATGGTTTTCCATAGAGCAGAGAAGCCCGCCCATGGTTTTCCATTAAGCAGTCTTAATGAGGCAGTTCTTTAGAGCACCCAAAAGAAATGACAGTTTAAACTGATGGATAAGAAAATATTCACAATTTTACTCTCAACTTTTCGCTATAGCTGGACCTATGGTTCATTAATGTGAACAGGCCCCCTGGGTTATAAAACTAAGACTTTTCCTGCTTTCAGATGTTGTATTTATCATGCTTATGTATGTTAAAATGCCAACAATTTATGAGCATGATAATTTTCATGCTCAGTTAAGTTGAGCATGAAAAGTTTTATAGCCTCATGGCCTGGTCCCTTTGCAGAATTTGTATCTGGAATTGAGTTACTGACAGCATACTGTATTTTAAGTCCATTCATTTCAACAGATCTCTTTGCAGAATTTTTATCTGAGTTCAGTTATGGATACCACACTTTAATAACTAGAAGTCCATTTAGGTAAACAGATCTGGCTGTCGAATTCTTACATCTTTGTTTTTATTCTGAGCATGTTCTTTCAACATAGTCATAACATCTGTATCATATTCTGAAGGCGTCGGTTTATTACCTGTAAAAAAGGAGATCAAACTGATTTACCATTACAAATGTTCAATACTTTTAAACATCACTTAACCCTTTGAATTCTTGAAACCCCTAAATGGGTAGTTTGGCAAAAAGTGAAGACCCGGATGAAATGCAGCATAATGCGGCATTTTATCCTCGTCTGCACTGTTTGCCAAAACAAAATCTTTCCTCAGAGAAACAAATACAATATTTTTTGGAAATTATAACCTGTGACCCCTCAATATATACAATGGACCATCCCAAGTTTATTGTATAAAACCAGAAGGAAGAATTCATTGGTACACAAAGAGTTAAGCAACCAGATTTCAAATATTCAAATCCCGACAAGGCTGAGGGTCTGAACAACATTACTTATATAAACCCCTAAACAGGAACTCTTACGAACAATGAAGACCAAGATGAAATGCCGCATAATGCATCATTTCATCAGGGTCTACATACACTGATTGTTAACACTTTTGCTGCCAAGCACCTAAAAAAAACAATACCTCAGTGCCAAGCATGTTTCAAGGACTCTTGAATATTGAGGGTATATGGGTTCAACATAGAGTATCCCCAGAACCATACAACCTATTGCTGTGAAACTTTCACAGAATGTTGCTAATATATAAAACTTTCATTTGAACCAATAATAATAAAAATAGTCGCATGACTGTTGGCGGCCATTTTGGAAGCCATATTGAAAATATGAAAAATGTTTGTGGCCATTTTGGAAACCATATTAAAAATATGAAAAATGTCTATAAACAACTATTTTATGCAAAAAAGATAAAACATCCATCTACACCAAGTACAAACATAAGGATTTATTCTGATGTTATATTGTTTCATCAGAAATAAATCCAAATTTATCAGTTGAAGGGCTTAATGTGTCCTGTATGTCATTCCTTAGGACATGTTTTTTGTTGTTTTTGACATCCGTGAAACCTAATGACTTTACAAATAAAATGTTAAGGTACAAAAAGATCTTAAGACAAAAGAATACAATATTTTAGAAAATTATAACCCAACACCCCTAGATATGTACAATGAGCTATGCCAAGATTATTGTATCAAACCAGAGGAAAGAATCCACTAGTATACAAAGGGTCAAACAAGCACCTATCTTCACCCTTGTCTTGCTGTGCTCTGATACATGTATATCCTTCATTGAAAACAGAGTAAAATAAGATAAGAAGCCTGCTGATCAGGATTGACCCTATTTTCCATGCAGCAAATTTATTGTAAAAAATGGAATTTCGAGTGAATTGAATGAAAAACAGATGTAGGTGTATCATATTTTATTTTTGTTTGCTTGTTTAATTGTCATGGCCGGTCGGTCAGTTCATCTAACCACACTTTTTCCTGGGCAAGCTTGAACAAGCAGTTAACCAGTACTTCGTGCACAAACTTTCGCTTGTAACTGACAACAACCCTTCTTGAATAATTCAGCGGAAGGGAGGAGAATGACCGTAGAAATTATTACATGATCAATCTCAATGAAAGTATGGGACCGGGCCAGGATCAAACTCGGGACCCCTCGATCTGCAGCCAGACTCGCATCTGTTGCCAGACACGTTACCTACTGGGCTACATGGAAAAATATTCAGTAGGACAAGGGTTAAATGATCAATACAGGCCTCGACATCCGTGCAGTCTGATCAGCGCCTTTGCTATCCACTTATTGGAAAGTATCATATCTAGACTTGCTACGAGAAAATTTCAACTTTCTAGCTAGTCTCTGTAGCTAAGCACACTGGCGTGAAACTCACTTTGACAGAAACCATGAACACATGTTTTGTGAAAGAGGCCCATACGATCAAGCTCATGAGATTTTGGCACTTAAACCTCCTATAGTCCTTTAATATGTCCGGATCCAGAAAAGCTTGTCAGAGGGGGTCCAACTCAACTCTGACAACTTTTTATCTTTTAGTTGATGAGGGGAGAGAGGATCCAATTACCACCAAAAACCTCTGACAACTTTTTTAAGTCATTAACTTAATTTACAGAGGGGGTTCTATTGCTTCACGAGGGGGATTTGCAACCAGTTGACCTATGGAAACTTGTAATTTGGCAGGGGTTCCGGAAAGGGGTTCCGGTTGGGTCCCCCTCTCAATCTACACTTGAATGATCTGACCAATTTTAAAACATATCAATCAAATAGCCTTTATTTGATTAAAAATTTCAAATGACAAGTGAACAAGTGCAACCGGAGTTATTTTGAGTTAATTAGGAAAACATAACTTTTGTTTTACAAAAAATTTTGAGCGTAAAATTGTAAATATTTTCTAATCCATCAATTTGAACATATGTTTTGAGTGCTCAAATGAACCGTCTCATTGAGACGGTTCTTTTGAGTACCCACAACATATGTTTTGGTTGAGAAATAAGAAAATTATTTTTTTTGGTACAACTCTTAACTAAAGGCCTGGGAATATCTTGATTGACTTAAGTGCACTGGTGTTTTTGCAGTGATTTTGCTGGCATTATGCATCTTGTATATGTTTCTACAAGTCTGTTTGTTTATTTACGTTGATAATTAATCATGGATGAAAGTTCAAAATTTCCAAAATCCTGAACTTTTGAAATTCAAATTTTAAAACTTGCAGGATGGCTACAAAAATGGATAATTTAAAGTTAGAATGATTAATTGTATTTAGGTAATCTGAAAACTAACCAAAGAAGCCATTATAATCTCCTTAATTCAGCATTTTGAGGCTGACTTTCTGTGGAAATTCAGCCTCAAAATCCTGAATTCAGGTCCGGGACTAATCCTGAAAACTTTCACCCATGCTTAATGTACTATGTATGTGGGTGTCAACAATTTTTAGTCATGATTGAACATTTCCTATCTTCATCGGTTTAACCAGTACTTAGCAGTTGATAGCTTGCTCAAGGACACAACACAGCTAGTGACTCAGTCTCAGGTGAGTCTCTTACAAGCAACCCTTTGATTCCCAGTCTAATGTTTTACCAACTGAGCCACTGCACTCCACAAACTACAAAATGTACTGTCCTGCCAGCCAAGAGTGACAGTGGCCTCATGTTTTGTTTACAAAGTTATCAGGACTTATAATCGATAGATCACTTGTGTATCCATTTGCCTTAGCTCATGTGGAGTGTACAAGTTAATGTTAATGTAAATAAAATATAACGTCACTTTCACTCTTGGCTGGCAGGACAGTACATGTCTGTACTCTGCACTAAATATGATGAATTTTCAATGCAAACCTACTGTGTTTAGCACAAAGTACACATAATGAGGTGTATTATTAACAACATGTAAAAAAAATAATGTACAGTAAACCTGTCTTAAGCAGCCAATCAAAAGAAGACCAAAATTAGGTTTTCAAGACGGATAATCACCTAATGCAGGTCAAAAGCATGCAGTACTTTTGACCTGTATTAAGGTACCACATGACTTTTAAAGACCTTTGTTTTGTCTATTTTTGAGGTGCTGCTTTAGACAGGTTTCACTACATAATAATGTTTTGAAAGAAAGTTCTCACCTATTGCCCAGTAATATATCTCCCAATCATTGGTTGGTTTGTTGATTAAACTGTCATAACAGGTAAGCTGTTCATCTGTGAACTTGTCCAAAAATTTCGAGGCAAATGTACTGAAACACAAACATGTACATTTCTATGTTAGAACTACCGTATAAGATTTAATAAGCCCTCATGCTGAATACATTTTCAGGGTTCATACAGACAAGTTTGAGTAAAATTGAAGGTCTTTTCAAGGACTTTTAAAGTCTATCCTACAGTTATCAAGGACTAAAAGTCTAAGAAAAGTCCTGATTTAAGTGCTAAATTCTACTTCTGAAATGCTAGACTGAGAGAATGGAGACATTATACTGGAAAATTAGTATAAAGTTGTTGTGCCTTTAGTTTATACTGATTTAGGTCTCTATCAACAGTGCTTAATCCTACAGAAAATAGTAGAATTCAAGGACTTTTCAAGGCTTTTGAGTGATTTTCCAGTGCTTCTCAATGCAGATTTAATTTTCAAGAAAGGCCTCTAAATTCAAGTACTTTTCAAACCTTTGCAAACCCTGATTATGGGTTCTTTTCACTGATTGAACTTCTGCTTTGTGCCAAAACAATGACAGGTGTAATTTAATTATTAATATGGATCACAGGTTAAGATAAACAAAAATGTTCAGCCTATAATGGTAAATATTTTCTTACCCATCATTTTTAAGATATGTTTTGGGTGCTCAAAAGAACCGTCTCATCGAGACGGTTCTTTTTAAGTACCCCTAACACATTTTGGTTGAGAAATAAGATTTTTTTTTGTTATATGCACTCTTAACTAAAAGGCCTGTGTGACTGAAAGGTGTAGATCCAAATTAACTGACTTCATCAGAAGCTATCTGATCTTGAACTACACTGTTTTCCAAAGCGCCGAACGCAGGTATAGCATTTAAATGTCATATAACTTGTGTACTTATCAGATGGAACATGGCAGCCAGCAAGTATGAAGGTCTGGATGAGGTGTACCAACAATTGTTTTATCATTAATCATTTATGCACCAGTAATTTGTTTCCACTACTCCTCCACCTACACAGATGGGCAGGGATAATGACTCTTCACTTTTCAGAGCCCCGCCCTGTGGGGACACGCTGAATGTAACAACCCTGCTCTTTGCCCCACACTACACAACAGAAAATCTCACCGGGGTAAGTGACCAAATATTATAACCCCAGCACTTCCCGACACAGGGGGGACAATCAAAAGGTAATTGCCCTGCACCTTAGCCCGGCTTTTCCACGGCTATCCCCCTAGGTGGAGGGCCGTGGATACAAATGACTGGTGCATTAGGCCTTTAATCAGTAACGTGACAAATAAAACCTTTTCACAAAGAGGAGTATATCAGAAAGTAAATTAATTTAAATGGCGCATTGGTTGAGGCCTGATGATGGCCCACTTTTGATTGTAAAAAAAAAATGATGATAATAATAATAACAAGAAAAACTATAACATGTGTTACATGTTATAAACGGCGTTGTTGAAAGGTTCTTATGAGTAATAATAGATGAAGGATAATAATGAAGTTTTTTTTCGCAATGAGATATACATTAAAGCGGCTTTGAAATGATTCATTAAATGCTTGACGTTTCGCTAATAAACCATTCAATCAGACGGTGATAGACAGCAAGCTTTTGTGAATACTTGTTTTCATCAGTCTTATGAAAACCAATACTTGTCCGCGGGAAAGAAAAAGTTAGACTGCATTACGTCCCTTGATATACAGTATTCTAAAAAAAATAACAAGAAAAACTATGACTTCTCAAGTCGAAAGAATAATATCCCATGCATTTTCCTCCTTTTGATGGAAAGAAACCCAACCCCAGCCATGAGTCTGTGGGTGATAGAAAAAATCTACTAGCATGCCAGTAGCAAAATAAAGAAAGATGATGATTGCTTCCGTGTTTGACACAACATCGAAACAAACCTCAGGTCAAACCAATCGAATGACCTATTTTCTGTGTTTTACCTTTAATATTTCTTAGGTTATTTTCTTTGCTTATTCATATTTTCTGCGTGTATGCCTGTTGTACGTTCTGTTTGTTTGTTTAACTTATTTTTTCTTGCTCCTATTTTCTAATAAAATGAAAAGTTTGTTTCTATTTTATCGTGGCACTGTTTTATCGCACACTGCTAAATTTAGAATGAATGACGTCACAATGATTTACAGAATAGTCCTTTAAATACTTATTTAATATACTTATTTAAGAATTTCGTATCTAAAGTAATGAATTATCAATAAGTTCGCCCCAGAAAACCGCTGATAACACATAATTGGAAATACTTTCTTGGTAGAAATATTAATTACAATTATAAGTTATTCTAAGTTAGACCATTAGACCTGCTGGCGATTGTGAAAAATAGGTACAGTCCGTGGGTATAACAGGGGTTGAACATCCGACATTTACACTGAAAAGACACCCGATTTTAGACGTTTTAAATACTCTTTTAATAAGAGATGTCTACGTTTGATTTTACTTTACCCTTGGAAAAACGAAAAATTTAATCAAAACATTATTCATAGAACAATAACTTTGATCACACCCCTCTTCGGAATAGTCCATTTCAAAACCAATTACAATTATAGGCTAAGTAACCACTGTTTCATAAATGAACTAATATTAGTTACTTATGCATTAATAAGTAACGCCGTAGAAAAAAATGTCAGAGCTGGACCAACCCTAACGAAACTTTCTTGATCTGATATAAATTTACCTTAACAAAAGACCATTTTCTAACATTCCTCTTTTTCTACTTTGGTACAACAATCTAGCTCTTTTCTGGTCCACTGGCTCATCTGGTCCTCTGTCAATATATTCTGGTATAGGCGGGGTCATATCCTCAGGGTCGATAACTCTGTCGGAGAGAGTTCGTCTCTGTAGATGACTAATACATACTGGCAAAAGCTGTCAAGAAAATAAAACAGACTTTTAACTCTTTATCTTGTCATTTGCTGATAACTTTTGCAAACAGTTTGGACCCAGATCAGGCCAGCCTGATCTTGATAAAAACTATTTTGACACTCTGGTGGTATCCCTGAAATAATTTTATGAACCACCCAAAAAATACGCATTAAAAATCATGGATAAGAAAATATTTTCAATTGTATGTTGACTACACCTGTGCATCACCTACAGTGGAACTTACATCTTCACATAAAATGAATAGAATACTGTATATGCAGATGATGATGCTGTGCTCGCCAATAAGGTTGTACCTTATTTTCAATGTGCATATGGCATAGACTATCTAATGTTTGGTTTGATTCCAGAAGCCAGAACCCACTTTCCACATTGCGACAAGTATAAGCTTTTACTACCTTAAGCTTATAAGTAGTTAAGAACGGACGGATGGATGCCATTTTGAATGGGCAGATAAACAGATGGATGGACAAATAGATAGATACATCAGGCAACCAAAAAAAGCAATGTAATAAACTATTACTTAACCCTTTACTCCATTGCCTATTTTTAGATCATGACATCATTTTCCATTTTAAGACAACATTGAAAAAATTCAAGAAAAATTTATGTTAAGTGTTGAATCCTTTTGCAAAATATTATGGAAAATGGAGCATCTGCTCCAAAAGAGCAAATGCTCCATTTTCCATAATATATTTTCAAATACATGATATTTCAAAGGTGTCAAAAGGTGTTATTATGGAGTAAAGGGTTAAACCCTGGGAAGAAATGATAATCCACTTACAGATGCAGCAAAACAGTTACGGGATGTACCGTGTGCATTCTAAATGTTATGCAGGAGGCCTTGGTATACAGTCACAAAACCGAAAAATCGAAACGGAAATTCACTGTTTCTTAACGATGTGAAAGTAGGCAAGATGAGCATGTGCACCTAAAGCTGTTGACTTTACAGTGCATGTAGTATCATGCACGGGTCCAGGACTTTTTGTCAGGGGAGGGTGGGTGGGTGGGGTCCTGGCTCAACTGACAGAAAAAAAACTCTCATACCGTTTTTTAGGCATCAGCTTTTTACAGTTTTACAGAGGTTTATTTTAAAGAAAGCTATGGTTCCAGAGGGGGCCTAACATTTTCCAGAGGAGGGGGTCCAACTTTTTCCAGGGGGTGTGGGGTCCAATTTGCTATTTTCTTTAGAAACCTAGAATTTGTGATTTTTCAGGGTGGTCCTGACCCCCAATCCCCACATCTAGATCCGCACATGCGTATGATAGATCCACTTGTGATATCCAAATTTTCAAGTCTTCAGTAAAGCCAATCCCATAGGACAGGTTTTCTCATGCAATGGTTCATTTTCCATTCGTGACACCTCAAAACATAATGAGGTACATGATTCTGCGTTATTTTATCTGGTCGTACATTGAATATACGAAATAAGCATGCGCTGAAACGTAAGTTGTGGGAAGCAAAAAAATCTTGTACATATATATTTGACTATCTGCGTTTTCGAAGGTTCTAAGTAGAAATAGAATCTACATGCTGTCATCGCGACTCAAAATGAAATAAACAGAGATTGCTGCTTTACGTTGTAGAGCCAGAATAAGTTGGACGTTTTACAGTTTTACAGTGGTTTATTTCAAAGAAACTATAATTTTCCAAGGTTTCAGAGAGGGGGTCCAACTTTTTCCAGGGGGGGGGGGGGGCGTCGAAATGCTAATTTCTATAGAAACCCATAGAGCTTGTGATTTTCCAGGGAGGGGTGGGGGGTCTCTTGATCTGTGCATGGACATTACACTGATTGTTGCTCTCAGTAAACCATGTATGCAAAGATAAACTACTGTGGGGATATATTACACACGGTGTTGACACTCTACTCTATAGAGGGTCATGTTGACATTACACAGTACACTAGAAGTTGACAATCAATCCTAGGTAGGACATTACACTGGATGATAAAACTCTACCTGAGGTGGGGACCCCGGGTGAAGACATCACACTGGCTGTCAATTCTCTACGCTGATCCAGTGTTCAGTCGAGAGGGGGCCATGGGGCCTTTGGTCCTCTTTTTTACCTCCTCTGAGCCAGAGGCTCACATGTGAGCTATTAGTATACCAAATACCTCCATCGTCCATCCATCGGTTGTCTGTAAACATTTTCAAATATCTTCTAATGGGGATGTGGACCCTAACAGTGGGTTGCGGCTAAGGCATCCAGAACCCTGGGATTTCTACGACGAAACCTTGGACAATGTATGAGGGAAGTCAAGAGCACAGTCTACACCTCTCTGGTGAGATCGGTACTGGAATATGCATCCCCAGCATGGGACCCTACCAGTTCAGAAGGCATTGTCAAGCTGGAGAAAGTACAAAGACAGGCAGCTCGCTTTGTCCATGGCAACTATTCTGAGAGAGATCCTGGTTGTGTAACCCGAATGGTTAGTGATCTTGGCTGGGAGACATTAGAAAGCAGGAGGAAGAAAGACAGACTGACAACATTGTACAAAATTCGGCATGGATTGGTCCACATGGACACTGGTGACGTTTTAAGACTAAACGACAGACGCGCTAGAGGTCAACAGAGACTTTACCAGCCTACAGCTAATGTCAAGGTCTACAAAGACTTCTTCTTTCCCAGAACCATCTAAGACTGGAATCGCCTCCCTGCTGTAGTTACAGACTCCCCAACCATCGAGGAGTTCAGAGCCGGCCTTGAGCAGCAGGTGCCGACTCTCAGATGCTAAATGGACAACTGTGTTTTTAAACCATTTTAATCGCCTGATGTTTTAACTGTTTTTACCCGGAAGAAAGGAGGTTGTCTCTTTTCCCCTACGCTGGTCAACAGTACATTCTAGTAAGAATCCTGACCATTAACTGGAAGAAGGAGAACAACAACAAGTTTTCAAAAGTGAGGATCCTAGGTTGAATGCCTGTCTGTCTGTCTGTCTCAGGGACCAATTGACCGTTATTATCATTGTCTGACTGGGGACTTCTATAATTTCCTCTGGATAATAGGTTTTCTTCATTATTTCTTATTTCTACCCATACACCTTCTGAAAACTGATGATTTGTTAAATCCATTTGGATGAAATGTGATCAGATATATAAATAAGGAAGTGGCTACAGGTACGGGCCCGTATCCCTAGACTACGATTCTAGAGGTACGGTCCCGTACCTGTAGCCAGTCCACTGAGAATTGGCTAGAGGTACGGCTATAAAATTTCAGCTATATCTGGTAACAGTTATTTTATCTTTTGAGATAATCTAATCCAACAAAATATTGTGTTGCAAATACATATCTGTTTGGTCGCCATCTTTGACATTGGAAAGGGAGCCAGCGATTAATTATAAGGGTAAATACAATCATTGTCGGATGACACTTGTAAACAAATGTGGAAACTGCCAAAACCAATTAAAATATTTTCTTTTAGCGCCCCTAATTGCTCGTCTGCAGTAAATACACAACTATTGTCTTCTTTTATAATCCAAAGAAACGTGGGTAACAACGAATGACTTTCTTTACATGCTTTAGGAAATATTACTGTGTTTATAGTCCATCCATGTATGATGTTGTTGATGCCAGTAAACAAGACGATTACCTGCACAAATACAGGATTTTTTATTATCTAACTGCACTCTATTTTTCCTGAGTCCTACAGAGCTCTCACTAGGATTTTGAAAACAGGAGTCCAAGAGCCCTCTTTGCCAAAAAGTGGGAGTCCAACAATACAAAAGAATACAGCCTCCTTCAAAAAATAGGAGTCCCAGCACCAAAAATGGGAGTTCAGAACTGCAAATCGTCAGTTAGTGAGAGCTCTGGTCCTATGTGCGCTTCATGTCTTGCCAGAAACCATGTTATACTGCATTCAAACAATATACTGTAAAGGCTCTGGCGAGACTATGCATATGTGCAAGCTCTTCTGAGTCTTCACTGTGAACTGACTTATGATGTACACGTATGGCCGTTGAACAGAACTGAGTTTTATTCGAACTCCCGTAGGCTGGCTATATAGCTCGCGATGATACAATCTACATCTTTCGGAGGTGTGCTTAATTTTCTAACTTGTATATCCACTACCTTCAGTAAACAAGCAGTAAAGGCTCTGGCGAACCTGTGCGTATGCGCATAGGCAGATCTAGAGGGGACAGGGGGTCCAGATCCCCCCCCCCCCCCTGAAAAATCACAACACTATAGGGTTTCCTAGCAAAATTGGTCCGGATCCCCAGAAAAATCACAAGGTTACCAAGCCAACATTCAATGTTGGGCCATCCTATGTACGACAGGCTTTTCGTTGGAGGGCCCGGATGTTGGCCCGCTTATGGTGGTATTTATATCGTCTCTCCCCTCATCAACTAATAAAAACCGTTGTCAAAGTCGGACCCCCTCTGGCAAAACTATCTGGATCTGCGCAAAAATGTGCAAACTCGTCTGAGCCTTCACCGTTAACAAATTTATGATGTACGAACGTTATGTATCTTGTAATATACATGTGACAAAAGTCTGGCTAGTTTCATTAGATGAGTATAAGTCTATTAGATGAGCGACAAGGTTCATATTTAATCACTTGTATAAATAAATCAGCAGTAGAGGCTATGACGAGACTGTGCATATATGCTTTATATGATTCTGAGTGACACAAATTAATGTTGTGCTTATTGAAGTTCACAAACTTCTTTCTAGAAAATGATTAAAGGTGTTAGAATCTGTTAATCGCACTAATTGATAAGATTAAAGGCATGCACATACATCTGTAATGAGCTTGTTTGGTTCTATTACTGAGTCAGATATAGGTTTCTTGATATTAACTAATTTAATGATGGGCCCTTGATTATATTATGATGCAAGCGGACCGTGAACACAATTTTAACTGACCAGTTAATTGTCCAGCTGTAACTACGCATGAAAAGGGCCTATTGAGTGTGTGCGTTATTATTATTATTAATATATTCCATCGCATGCCAAAAAAACCCACTAGGAATCATCCTTGCCCACATTTCTAGTAAAAATACACCAGGACAAACCTTTCAGTAATCAACTGTTAAAAAAATACGGTAAAACTGCCACTAACGCAAGTGGCACGGCGCAGCAGGGGCTTTCATACGGCATACTAGAATTGCAGGGATGGACTGATGGGATGGACCCGGACTCGGACCCGGACTTGTCCTTATTTATTGCAGTCATGACCTTAGTTATTGGAGTCATGTCCTTATTTATTGGTATCATGACCTTAATCAGAGGTCTGGTTCTTAGGTTAATGGCTAGCCTTATAGTTCATGCTCCGCAGATTGTTTACATAACGGGCATGTGGTCTGAGCTGAAATAAACTGTTCAGAGTAGTCTGAAAAATGACAATGCCTGGCTTGATTGATTGGTTGAGTTTGTATTTTACGTTCCACCAACAGCTTAGGTCATATGGAGATGGCTTAGAGTCAGACTGGACGAGCCGGGTATCGACTTGGGACCCTGGGTACAAGGCAACACACTCCTCGGGCGGGGGTACCTGTTCCTTTGTTGGCTTGTTCCCCTGTTTCCCCAAAATCGAAAATTTGTTTTCTGATGTTCCCTAGCTTGTTCCCCGATAGTGTCATTGTTCCCCTGCAATAATTTGTCTGCTTCCCCCGTTCACCAAAAAGCGAAAATTTGTTTTATGTCTTATGTCACCCCGATTATGTTTCCGCTGGAAAAATCCGCAGATGTAAGTATCAATAATAATTGACCAAAAAGGAGTCAAACGTAAAAAAACACAAACAGGCCTGTATCTTCACAGTACCAATAAGTATGATAGGTACTAAAATCTGAGGCACTCCTACATGTGGTTTGGGGGAACAGGGGAAAGGGGGATTCATTTCAAGGATACAGGGGAACAAAGGCCAAATTTTGAGGGAAAAGGGGGAACAAAGACAATTTTGTCTCTTTGTTCCCCTCTTCCCCCTCAGGGGAACAAGGGAACAGGTAACCCCTGGGAGTGTGCTGGTTCAAAAGGCAAATTTGGTTTCATTATGCGAACAGTGAAGGCTCTAGCGAGTCTGCACATTTGAGTCTCGCTTGAGCCTACGTCAGTGAACCAAAACCTCATGTGCTGGCTCAAATGTCGTTTTTTAACTTTTTTATGCGAGCAGAGAAGTCTATGGCGAAACTACACAATTGCTTGATCTAGTCTGAGCCTTCGTCACAGTTCAAAAATCTTGTGCTGGCTCAAATGGCGGTTTAATACTAGTTTGTGCAAGCAGCGAAGGCTCTGGCGAGTCTTCACATTTGCACAGGCTTACCTTAGCCTTCGTCACTGTACCAAAATATCATGTGCTGTCTCAAATGGTGATTTGTGTGTTATTCACGCCAGCAGCGTAGACTCTGACGAGTCTGCACATTTGCACAGGTATAGTCACTGGACAATGCAATAAGTACCAATATTGTATATGCTGACAGCGAAGGCTCTGGCGAGTCTGCACATTTGCACAGGCTAGCCAGAGCTTCATCACAGTAACGAAATATCATGTGCTGGTTCAAATGGCGATTTGTGTGCTATTCACGCCAGCAGCTTAGACTCTGTTGAGTCTGCGCATTTGGACAGGTATAGTCACTGGACAATGCAATAAGTATCAATCTTTCAGATGCTGGCATGCAGCGAAGGCTCCAGATGGCGAGTCTGAACATTTGCAGAGGCTCGCCTGGGCCTCGTCACAGTAACGAAGTACATGTATCATGTGCTGGTTCAAATGGCGATTTGTGTACCGTTTAAGTGAAACAGCAAATGCTGTGGTGAGTCTGCTCCAGCAACCATCGCACATCTGTGCAACTATCAGTGCGTTGAATCAATGCGTCAAAAATGCTCCCGGTGCGTTGTAATAAAATTCCCCAATAAAACTTTTGCTAGTTTACCAAGAAAAAAATAGCGAGCGGTGATCGCTTTTTGGATGTTATTTCAGGGGAATGTGATAACAGCTGCACTTAGACATGCAGATTTCTCTCAATTTAGGCAGTCACACAAGAAATAAAAAACCTGCCACAGTCAAACTCCAGAACTGTGTCGGATTCGGAGGCCAAACCGTGAATTAAATCAACAATTGCGTTGCAGAGCCATAAACTGCAATGTTACTGAAGGTCTGTGCACCCGATGCAGTCACAAATAAAATAAAGGCAGGCTTATAAAGAAAGCATTAAGTCAACATGCATAGATTTTACGTCCGCTCCACCAGTTCGTTGCAGTAACGTCCAGTGCTTTTACATTTATCAGTGTGCTAATAGGACAGGCTTGGTGGAGAAAAGTACAGACTTTGTGCTTAATTCAAGACAACAAGGACAGCAGTAATGAAACAGGCAAATTGCTGAAAAATTACGTTTAGGCTTCACTTCTTGTGTCCTTTTGAAATGTGGGTTGACCAGTTGGATTTCTTTTGCTCCGGTATTCAATTTTATTTACTGTTGAGTCCTTTTCTTTGCTTTATCTCCTTTTTATATCTTGATTTATATGTTCTAGGAGATGATGCATTGATAAGTTGGGGGTCTTTCATGCAAACCAAACATCTATGTGTCTTGATCCACATTGGTGCACCGTTAAACCGGTTTAAGCCCTCCAGTAAAATATACTCAACTACAAAAGAAACCCATCAGTCACTCCTCGGGGCAATTCTGGAAAACAGAATTAAGAAATGAAAGTATATGTATACCATAGTACTAACCAATCAGTTCTGCATCAATACATTGAATAATTTTTACGTTTTACTGAAATCTGTTCATGCTGTTCGCCAGTGTTTAGCCAAGGGGTCATTTTCAAAAATGATAAGGTTTTTTCACTGGAGAATAAATATCTCATTCTTGTCTAAATCGGTTCACTTGAGTTAAACTCGTCCAATAAAGGGCATGAACCTATCCTGCAGCAATAACTGCATCATAACGAGGTGGAATTGAAAGCACATAAAGTTGCACAACGTTCTTGCGATCCGCAGCCATTTTTAATGGAGAGCAACCTAAAGCTGTCAAAGATTCCGAGGTTGCACTGAACGATCCTATTGCGTCACCAGAGCTCATCCCATAACTGCTCTATCGGATTGAGAACGGGCTTACTAGACTAACGTGGTTTGTTTTGGCTTCTGCACACACTCGATGGCCTCGTCTGAGAGGGACATACTGGTTATTGGACGAAGTGAACGGATTTAGACGAGAAAACGAGTGAAAACCAAATGTCTGAAACTTGTCATTTTTAGAAATGACCCTAGTCTATACACTGGCGTACAGCATGAACGGGTTTAAGTAAAACTGTTACATTTTTCAGTAATTAGATGCATAATTGTTTGTTTAAGAATATCGTATAACGTATAGTTTTATTTCTTAATGATTTTTCCAGAATTGCCCCAAAAAGTGACCGAAGGAATTCTTTTGTAGTTGAGTATATTTACTGACCGTTCCAGGGCGGTACTTCCTTTGTGGATCTTTTATGTTTTTTTCTGTCTTCTGTTTGCTATGCCTTTGTACACGTCTGTTTATATGTGCCTTGTGGTCACCTGCCGGGAAAGGGGTGACCTCTTGGCTCTCGTTTGTGGTATCTTACTGTGAGTCTGTTACTTTCCTATTGGTATCCTGGGTCAGGTGTGGTTTTTGATTGTATCGATTCCTGATCTTTGCCCCTTACTTACTTTGAAATCCCACCAAACACCAAAAGAACAAATGATATGGTAGAATCGTTCCATATGCATTTTAATGCACACGTCTACCCAACCCACCCAACAATTTTCGTATTTTTGAGCAGGGGACAACATACAGTTGTAATATATGTGCTCATATTACTATACGACGAACGGATGTGGCCATTGCCTGGAAAATTCGCTTATATGAATGATTTATACATCCGCTCTTTTGACTGTGGTTTTGCCGCTCGTTGCATACACCGTCACGGTATGATATCGCTCAAACGTAATTTGCCTTATTCTGTCATATACTGGCGATCTTTGGGCGCACCTCTGGGTTACCGAGCGCAGCTGAAGCTTAAAGGGAAAATTCACACTTTTTTTGAAATACAATTATTATAGAGTTTTTTTTTTTGAATAATCATTCATTTAATGTGTGTGAAATCCCTTCAGTTAGCCTGCAATTAATTACTTTCAGTCGGGACTGGGGGTCTGGCCATTTGCAGGTCAATGAGCTCCTAACAAGTGCACTGGAATCACTATGACCTGCTTACACACTACCAGACCAAAGTCTTTAATCCTTGATAATGGCAAAAATTAACAATGTTTCGAAGTAATATTTTAGGCAGTGTGTAGATTGATGACTATATTTTGATACATGGGCCAAGGTTTGATAATTATTTCTAAAATTGAAACCTTAAAGCACTAATTATTACTATAGCAGACAACATTTTTGTAACAACTTTCTTCATTTTGGGTACAATAATACATAGCAAAATCAACTGAAACTAATTGAAAAACAAAATACTTTTCTTTTACTAGCCGTAACATTCTAGTTTGCATTAATCTGACTGATAATTGTTATTAAAACAGAATATCAATTATCCAATATTGAAATGAAGCAATGTATGGAACCACTAGCAAGGTGATTCCATGAGTTAGTAGCTGACCTAAAATAGAGGTTAATGTCCATCTTTTTATGTCCATTACTGTAATATGACAGCCCCCAGATGTTTAGATTAAGGCAATGAACACTGCCATAATTAACTTAGCAGATGAGGGGATGATCTATGAAAAATAAATAAGTACATTATGAAATATTTATTATTGATTTAAGTAAAATGTTCAAAACCATGAACATACACTTTAACGTTCTGCTTGTTGAATAATGCGCCTCCTTGTCATGTAAGGGCTATTTAATCATTTGTAAGCGATGCACTTTCGATCGTTTCGAATTTCACCGAAACATCAAATAGAATTGAATGCGCCTCATAAGCCAGAGACTAACCGATCTTTGCAAACAGTTTGGACCCAAATCAGGACTTACAGAATATCGGCTCGATCTGGATCTAATCCTTTAGTAGCTCCCGATCAATATAAGATTTAGATAAATTGGGTTCCATCATTAGAGCGCCAATCACATCAGAAGTCGTCTTCTTTTGTCCACTACTAAAATGTTTTAGAAATCTCTAGGCCAATCTGTGAAGAAACAGATCAGACTGTTCTCATGGCCTAGCCTGCTCGTACGTCGGCATTCTAAGCTAGGTCCACATATTTGCTTCTACATTTACATTATCCACAGTGCATCAAACGAGAAAAAATAGATGCATTTTGGCAAACGCTTTAAAGGTTAAATTTCGTTTGGGCGTTATTTCGTCTTTTGGCTTAGCGTCCTTTCGTTATTTTGTCTTTTCGTGGCGGAAAGACTCAATAATATTGCCACGAGAAAAAACACACGAAATAACCAAAAATGCCACGCGAAATAAAGAAAAGACGAAATAACACCAGACGAAAAGAAGCCTCACGAAAGACACAAAAATAATGGTTTTAAATGGCGTTTTTTTTGCATGGCGTTTTTTCGTCTTTTCGCGCTTGTTTTCGTGATTTACGTCAGTTCGTGCGGCGTAATTCACTATTTCGTCTTTTCGCCAAGCGTATTTCGTCTTTTCGTTTTTTCGCGTTGCATTTTTTTCTTTATTTCCTCTGTTTTGTCTTTTCAACGTGCCATAACCACAGGCAGAAAGACGAAAAAAATTAAATAACGAAATGGCACAAAGCATCCACCATATCAAAGATACAATGCAGTAACGCCAGGAGGCTCGAAACCCGACAAAAAAGTCGGGCCTGATCGGGATCCAAACTGTTTGCCACTTTGAGTAGGTGTACAACGCAGTGACATGGAATTCTGAATTTTATGTATTTAAAGTTTAAATGAGCAATGTGATTAAATGATCAGAAATACAGAGCATTTTTTCACAGTTTTAATGACATCGAAATAACATGTGATTTGGCACTGAGTGCTACTAAGTGCAGAATAATTTGAATTATGACTGTGCCAAACAGTTTCATCAAATCTCAACGAGACTGTAACTGTCCATTTAAAGTTTAATGAGCACTGTGGGTACCATTTGTTGGCAACTTTATGAACCGCTTGAGGTTACGTGTTATGATTATCACAAACTTACGTGCTTGATAAGCTCACAAAATGCGCAAGCTGGTGTTGACTGCGAATGAAAATTGGCGTTTTACATTGTAAATTTTTAATATTTTGAGTTTACGGCCTGTCAAAAACATTTCATTTTCTGACCCAAGTCAGTCTTTTTGTGTAGCAAAAATAGGAGATCCATGAGGATTTTATTATTTATTTGTCGTTACCATCATTTAAATAGTTCAAACATGAGCTGTAATTGCCTCTAAATGCGTTGGTAGTTATCGCATCTACGATCAACGAAAGTCAAGAAAACCCTACGCATACGCATAGTCTAAACAGAACAATTGTTACTTGCATAAAAAAGTAGGGGTGTAGAATTTATTATCATTTACTGATATATTTAAACATTTAGTCAGACATCTACAATTCATTAAATGAGTCAGGTCATGCACGTATTACATTCCCAGCAATGATACCTCAGGCTAGCCTGCGCATATGCGCGGTCCTGACAGAGTTTTACTGCAAGCATGCAAAAAAGAAAGGGCGGAGATGAAGCCCAATGCAAAAAATATATGCCACTAGTTTCACTTGGCAGCCTAGCTGTACTTGGCCACCCATATACGATAGCGCCAAAATCTTACGAGCAGGCTCATTAATTATCTGCATTTTATTCTGCGAAAAAAAAAAATACTGCATTTCATTTGATCTCTGCTATTAATTAAGCTCGACAAGATCGCCGTTTTTCTAACAACGGGAGGGAGACGATCGCAAACGCAAGTCTCTAAACAAAGGCTGCTTTTTAGATCGCCAAAAGCGACATTTCTATGTCCGGGTAAGAAACCGAGGCTCATAAGCATGTGTATACGAAAAGTTCACGAAAACAAACATGTAGTACAACAAATGCTTACATAAAGGTTTCATCTCCTTAAACCATATAGGCCTAGCTTCCATTTTGTGAGACATAAATCAGGCCGCCAGATAAGAGTGCGTTTGGAAAACTATTTCTTTATTTCTCATCCAAAACGTATGTTTTGGGTACTCAAAAGAACCGTCTCAATGAGACGGAGACGGGTTTTTTTAGCATCCAAAACATGTCTCAAAATTGATAGGTGTGAAAATAATAGCAGTTTTACGCTAAGAAATTCTTAACTGGCACTATAAAAAATGTTGCAAAATAATAGTGCAGAACCAGATCAGATGTAACAGAATACAGCGTCTGATTAGGGTCTCCACTATTTGCTTTCATCTAATATTCTTCACTGTTAGCTTTCATCTGATATTCTATAATAAATAATAAATAAATAAATAAATAAATAAATAAATAAATCCAACAACCAACTAGACTGAGAAATTTCATTCCTTCAAATGGGTTAAACAACTGACAAAACTACAAGGGATATTTCTTCAACAGGTGTGCCATGAAGGAACATTATTTGCAGAAACATTCTGAAACAGATATCCCATGGGAAATCTGGCCAGACATAACGAAACCTTGGTTGAGGACATGACACCAATAAAGCGGACATTACCCAGTCCGAGTCCGGGTCCATCCCAACAGTCCATCCCTGCAATTCTAGTATGCCCTTTCATACCCCTGACACATGTCAAATCGCCATTGAAAATCATTATTTCCGAAAAACTAATGTATTTTATTATTGGCAATTGTTGATAATACAATTTACAGATGACAGAACGAAAAAAATATGGACTTACACCTCTTTGTGAATCGGGAAAGGGAAATTTATATCTGGCGCGGCAGATTTCAGCGCCGCAGCACGGCGCAGTCATGGCTTGCATACCCGACCTTAATTATTAGTTTTCTTTACCACAGTACATCCGTTTTCCCCTAAATGGATTCAAATTAGCAATTAAAGTTTTTGTTGGATTGTACTTTTCAAACGGTAAAATAAGTTACAACATATACATGTACTAAAATTTTAGAGCCGTACCCCTAGCCTATCCTCAGTGGACTGGCTACAGGTACTGGCCCGTATCTCTAGACTCGTAGTCTAGGGATATGGGCCCGTACCTGTAGCTACTTCCTATTCTCTTAAACAGTGATACGTCATATCCCGCTCTGGATCATCGAGGCGCTTATCACACTCGGTGAAAACACAGGTAATTCTCCGTTATCCCAACGTATTTTTGTGAATTTATAACTTGCAATATCTTTAAAACTACTCAAAATTTTGCGCTGAAATTTTCAGTATCGATTAGAAATATGATTTTCATTTGATATAGAAAGAGATTATAAAATAATCGGACATATTTAGGGACATATTATTGATTAAAATTGCTGGATTTTGAACGCTTTTTAATAAGCGTCTGGCATTATTTTCACCGAGTATTTCAGCGGAGCTCTTCAGCGTGAGGTTACATAAAGCCTGAAACACCCGGATGACTTAACAAGAGAATAAATAACAACTCCTCTGCTATGAGTTTTTACATTGGCCGAGTTGGTTTTTGGCCGAGTTGTCCTGCACCCATTTCGCAGCACTAGATTCGTATATTGGGCTTAGAATGATAAATTTACGATGCCGATCTTATTGGCTGTATCACTCGGTATTAAATCTCGCTTAGTGAATTTACACACAAGTTGGAAGCTGAAGAACACGACCTTCACCCTTCAAAACGACAATGACAGCATTTATTAAATGTGCGTCGGGAATACAATTGAGTATAAGATGCGGCATTTTATCAACCATATACTTACTCTATGAGACGCTTTTGAACGGACAGCTACTTTTGAACATTTTCCAGCACAGGCTATCGACAAATTCATTTTCGTGGTTGTTGTTTTTCTTATGTAAGTTATTTGTAGTTACTTCCCTTGTGGACTAGGTTAAATGTGGTACGAACAAGCTATGCATTATTGGGATACAAGTCAAAACGTCCTCAAGTAAAAACTCCCCAAGTAAAAACGTCCCCGAATTGGTCAAAACGTCAAAATCAATAAGATAAGATAAGACATTTTATCTTAAAAAGGCATGACAGTAAAACAGAGAAACATAAGCTCTAATGAGCTTTTGGCCGTCTATAAGTTGACATACAATTATAAGATAAGATAATGTTTCGACAATGATTATAAGGATACCTAAAAAGGATTGAAATAAATTAATGTATATCTGAAACATAAACAAATAAAGTTTTAGCTATCTTAAGACATTAAAACTTCATACATACTAAGCATTAGCTAAAAGAAGCAAATTAGTACTTTACAATTAAGAGAGTATATGCAGCACATAAGAGCAAATAATAATAAAACTAGGGCATTCCAGCTAAAATAAACAAAAGCACATATATATTATAACACAAAAATACATCATGTTGCAGTATTGAGACTAGCAATCCATGCTGGTGCCAAAACTGCCCCATCATGTATTAACATTTAACTTAAAAAGAACAAACAAAGCTGAAACAATACAGAAAGCGCAACAACAAACATGCGATTGAACTCAGACAGGCAGCTGGGCATCCTGCAGAACAGCTACCTACATAAATTACATTTGCAGTCTTTACCACTCCAATTGGAAATTAGAGCTTTGAATTGATTTAAGCTGCTTACTTGTCTAAAATTATCTGGAGAGCTGTTCCACGGGACGGCAGCTGCAAATCTGAAACTTTTCTTACCGTATTTTGTTGTGCGAACTTGCGGCACCTGCAAAACATTTTGGTATCTAAAGTTATAAGAAGAACAGTCTGTTATCCTAACCAGATCAGACAATACAGGGGGAAACATATCGTTTAAGATGCGAAATGTCTCCACTGACATTGTTCTTATTCTCTTAATATGCAAGAAAGGAATGTTTGCTTTGTTTAGTAACTCTTCATAAGTTGATTTAAAATCATCGTAGACAAATTAAGTAAGGGCGCAAAGATCAGGAATCGACATAATCAAGTATCACACCTGACCCAGGATACCAATGGGAAAGTGACGAACTCACCGTTAGACACCACAAACGAGAGCCAAGAGGTCAGCCCTTTCCCAGCAGGTGGCCACAAAGCACATATAAACAGACACGCACAAAGACATAGCAAACACAAGACAGAACAAAAACATAAAAGATCCACAAAAGAAATACCGCCTTGGAATGGTCAGTAAAATATCTACTGGAGGGCTTAAACCAGTTTAACGGCGCCAACCTCAATGCACGCTCTTGAATTTTTTCCAATTTACCTGTTGAATTTCTTTTGCTCTGGTTTTCAGTTTTATTCACTGTTAAGTCCTTATCTTTGCTTTATCTCCTTGTTATATCTTGATTTATATGTTTTAGGAGATGATGCATTGATAAGTTAGGGGTCTTTCATGCAAACCAAATATTTATGTGTCTTGATCCACATCTGAATTAAGGGTGAGGTTGGCGCCCTTAAACCGGTTTAAGCCCTCCAGTAAAATATTTTACTGACCGTTCCAAGGCGGTACTTCTTTTGTGGATCTTTTATGTTTTTGTTCTGTCTTGTGTTTGCTATGTCTTTGTGCGCGTCTGCTTATATGTGCTTTGTGGTCACCTGCTGGGAAAGGGCTGACCTCTTGGCTCTCGTCTGTGGTGTCTGCTGTGAGTTTGTCACTTTCCTATTGGTATCCTGGGTCAGGTGTGGTACTTGATTGTATCGATTCCTGATCTTTGCACCCTTACTTACTTTGATAAAAAGGACTCAACCTCTTCAAGACATTCATCTGCTGACCTGCTTTTCTACAAATAAAAAAATCAATAAAAAATGTCCCCATTAAAACTTCCCCAATTTATTTCTGGTAAAAATCAGCAGAACCCTGATCATTTTCTTTAAGATATATGCACGCAGGGTCTTTCTACACAGGGTAGAAACACTGTAAGGATTTTGCTGATAACCAGAAATATCCTGTAGGTACAGTACCGTATATACGGACAGTTACACGCTGGTACATATTGCAATACAATCGATACACAGGGGTGTCCAAATTAGTGTTCATTGTAGCAAAATTAAAAACTCTTGTAGCAAAACAGAATAGAGCACCTTTGGCGGTCGGAGCCATCATAATTTATCTATTTCTAAAGCCCAATATCAACTTGCTATACCCTATCCAATCTTTAGATCAAGTTTTATTACTTAAAGTGGTATAATTCATGATGCGCTGACCTTTTTGTTGGACAACATTTTTATTCGATTTGGCACCAAGCTCTATAGACAAGTTGTTGGGATTCCTATGGGCACTAATTGTGCTCCCCTGGTTGCAGATTTATTCCTGTTTTGTTATGAAAGGGACTTTATGATGTCTCTTTCTGATGATAAGCAGGCTGATGCTATTGATGCGTTTAACACTACATCCAGATATTTGGACGATATTTTAAATATTAATAATGTTTATTTTGACAATATGGTTAGTCAAATATACCCTTCAGAGCTCCAACTTAATAAAGCCAATGCCTCTGATACCGAAGCCGCATTTTTAGACTTGCATTTGTCAATTTCTAATGATATTGTTTCTACCAAAATTTATGACAAACGTGACGACTTTGATTTTGAAATTGTCAATTTCCCATTTTTAGATGGTGATGTTCCTCGTTCTACATCCTATGGAGTCTATATCTCTCAACTCATTCGTTTTGCTAGAGCATCTAGCTATGTTGCTGACTTCAACACTCGCAATAAATTGTTAACTCAGAAACTTCTTAAACAAGGCTATCGGTATCATAAACTTCGCAAAACATTTTCAAAATTTTATAGACGATACTATGATTTGATTTCTAAATTCAAAGTTGGACTTAAATCTCTCTTGCGCCAAGGACTTTCGGAACCTGATTTCTATGGTGACTTGGTGTATAAGTTGAAGAAGATTGTTGGCTCTAATAATTTTTCAGCGCAGTTCATTAAAATAATTTCCCATTATAAAAAGATTGGCTATAACATTAATGTATTGCAACAGACTGCATGCTTGGTAGTCAACCCAATCACGGTTGGCAACTTTGCTTTCCTCTTTAATTGCACGCCGGTGGGTCGGACTTCAGACTCTATGATGGTTCCGACTTAAAGACTTATCTATTGATGAGATGGTAGGGGCCTGATGCTTTGGCTGTTTGTCGGGCCCACCGGGGTTTACCTGTTGGATTTCTTTTGCTCCGGTATTCAGTTTAATTTACTGTTGAGTCCTTATCCTTGCTTTAACTCCTTGTTATATCTTGATTTATATGTTTTAGGAGATGATGCATTGATAAGTTAGGGGTCTTTCATGCAAACCAAATATCTATGTGTCTTGATCCACATCTGAATTAAGGGTGAGGTTGGCGCCGTTAAACCGGTTTAAGCCCTCCAGTAAAATATTTTACTGACCGTTCCAAGGCGGTACTTCTTTTGTGGATCTTTTATGTTTTTGTTCTGTCTTGTGTTTGCTATGTTTTGTGCGCGTCTGTTTATATGTGCTTTGTGGTCACCTGCAGGGAAAGGGCTGACCTCTTGGCTCTTGTTTGTGGTGTCTTCTGTGAGTTTGTCACTTTCCCATTGGTATCCTGGGTCAGGTGTGGTACTTAATTGTATCGATTCCTGATCTTTGCAACATTACTTACTTTTACAAGCATGCACCTTGACCCGGTACCATTGACGTACATTTCATGATCCATTGACTTTGTCAGAATTTTACTCAAGTAAAATACTATAATGTGTTCCTCTGTGGATCCTCTAATCCTATAATATTCCAATTTGAGGCTATTACACAAATTAGAATATTATGGGATTAGTGGATCCACCCACAAGTGGATCAACTCGTGGCTCTCCAGGCGCACTCAACAAGTCACCTGCATAGACAATCTGCCGGATAACATCTGGTCTTCTGTTTACCTGTTCGCAGACAACTGTGTCCTGTATAGAAATATACATTCACTTCAGGGGTGTTTGATCTTGCAAGAAGACCTCACCAGCTTAGGACAGTGAGAAGCCGATTTGCAAATGAAATTCAATGTAGCCAAATGTCACTCAATGAAACCTTGACCTACATTTGACGCTCCATTGACTTTGTCAGTATATTAAATTGACCTAAAACGTGATTATTTTGCCCTATGCAGATGCGATATCGACGTCCACGGTGTTCTTGTAATGTTTTGGTCGTGTTTATATCCATTGGATTTATTAAGTCCAAAATAATGACATACGACTCACTATATGCAAGTCAGTAATATACTATTTATACTTTCACCAGGTCTAACAACGTCATTAGAAATCATGCGTTTGCAACATATGAATAGAACGGTATTGTTGTACGTTACTTTATGTCCATTCTAGTATTGCAATTATCTTGATGGGAAAGAGAGAGCTGGTTGCTTTGCTTAATTTGTCTTCATGGTGTCTCTTGATGTTTGAGTGGCTCTTCCTCGCGGTGCCATGGGGTTGTCTGCAGTTTGTGATTGTGGTATTTCCTGATCATACTCACTTACTATTTTTCACACATTCATACTTGGCATATGTGATTGTACGCAATCACCAACCATGCATGAGTGCATCTGTTCATCCGACGTACCAATGGGTGGGTGAGTGCATGGGCGAATGACAAAGTCAATTGAGCATGGAATGTAGGTCAATGGTACCGGGTCAAGGTGCATGCTTGTAAAGTATGTCATGCGCTTTATCAATGAATATCGGGTTGCTAATTGAGGGGTTATTGTCATCATTTCAAAGCTGCAGTCACATGATGTTTATCATCAAACTATTAGACACCTGTTTCGACGAAAAAATCACCTAATATCAATTTAGTATTTAATTCAAAAGCATTTCCCCGTTGCAAAAATGGTTTTTGCTAGATATGACATTTATATACACTGTAGACCTAAATTTAGATTTAGGCATTTAATAACCAAAATCATTCCTTAAGTGATTTATTTCTAGAGAAACTTTACGCATAATTTGAGGAAAGCATTTCACCAGTCCTCAATACTTGTTTCAAAAACAGTCTTGCACCGTATCAGACTTAAGAATTTCCCTTTTTCGCATTGACGTGAAGATTGGGCTATCCAAATTTAGAGGTAACTGGTTACGCAGATGGTCAGCTGGTTTGCTATCCACTGATTGGTAAAACTTAATTTTATAATTAGGTGTGACAACTAACAGCCGATTTAAAAACTGAGCGAACAGTACACGCAAAATGGTACTTATGGTTCACTGCGAGGAAAAAATGGCTGGCTAAGATTTTTTTACAATGGGTTCAGCAGCTGAACCCATTGTTAAAGTAAAGCATCCAAAGCACCACCCCTATATCCGCCCAGGGACGTATATATTGAAGGGACTGGCTTCTTATCAATTTTATCAATATCATTGCCTACGCGTAAATCGGGTATATATATTTAGTACGCCGAGATAAATACCTTTCTGCCGCCATTTTCAAAGAGGCTGTTCATAGCGATGATCCATAGGAAAGTTTACAATATTAAAACCGTGAATATTCAATATATGTGGAGAAAATTCTTACGGAATATACGAGAATATGTTTCTAAGTATATCTCAAATGAGTTATGTTGGAATAAAATCACCAGATAATGGTTATTTTTCGTGTTATTTTGGACAGTTTGCGTCGTGTACAATCCGCCATCTTGAAAATGGTGGAATTTAGAATTTTACTGAGGTACTTGTCACTTTAACTATGACAATGTGAAGCGCTAAATGAGTATAATTCTTTAAATTCCTGAACGATAATATATTTGTCCTTAGTCTGCATTTTGTAGAATATCGTTATATTGCAAACTTAGGTTGCAGAGACGATATGAAAAAGGGGCAAAATGATAAAATTTCCAACTTTTCGTACTACATCTGTACCACCGAAATTGTCGGTTATAAAGAAAAAAATAATGCAAGTACTTTGGATACACTTAACACTTGATACATAAAGTACACATATTTTCGAAATGAAATTTTTAATTTTTTAGCAAAAACAAAATATAGTCATGCAGATAAGATAGTAGTAAAATCGTGTTACTTTCATTTTATCGCATAACCAAATGGTAGAAATGTCAGAAATCTAAACATTACCTCTAATGAACACCAGGAATTTAGCCACATCGCAGAGTTCAAAAGCGTGAAAACCATATATTTAATTATAAACGATGCCTTGTCAGCCTTGTATACACTTCATTTCATTTCCTTAACAGGTGTTTGTTTAACAATGGTAAGATGCCTGTGAGCAGTAATTATTTCCGCGACTGTGTAAAATATCGCATTCAATCAAAACAACTTATTTTGGAATACAATACAACAATACAACAGACTTTATTGATATAGATAGCTCAGGCCATTCGCAGATGGCATTAGAGCATTTCAAAACATGTTTCACTGAAATACATGGTTGACGTCAATTTCCAAAAGCATAAAGATAATGTAATAAATGTAACATTACAGCATAAGAGAGAGAGACGGTTTGGCCGGGAGGTAGGCAGTGTCGGGATATATGGAAGTGTTTGTTATTTGAAGGCTATATGTAGGCATTGTCATCGAGAAAGGTTATACCCATACACACGCTTGCATGCATGTCATAGCCATTCTCCATACCAATGGTTTGACATCATGGTTCTTCGTACTGCTTGGTTGAGTAAGGTGCGGCAGAAATTCTGCTTAACCTGTGGGGCATAATTTTGGCCTGGTATTTACTCAGGGGAGAGCACAGCGGTAGAAAAATTTCAAACGTCGCACAGGGTTCCAGCTTATTAAGTCTTCGTCGAAGGGGCGCTGCCTCAACTAGGTTTCACCCGGTCAAAACATCGCACAAACACCAAGATTGATGCGATTACAAAAAGCAATTTTCTGCTAATGCTCTTCCCCGATCATGCTGCTCAATTCCCAAATATTGTATAATAACAGTTGTCAGTATTAAAGCACCACGACAATAGCAGCGACAGCAACAACAACAACAGAACAAAAACACGATATAATAATAATAATAATAATAATAATAATAATAATAATAATAATAATACATAGGGCCAGTTAAGCAAAATATTTCAACGTAAAATTGCTATATTTTTCAATCAATCAGTTTGAACACATGATTTATGGGTGCTCAAAAGATCCGTCTCAACGAGACGGTTCTTTTGAGTACCCACAACATATGTTTTATTTCAGAAACAATAAAAATAATATTCTGTTACGCACTCTTATCTGGGGGCCTGATAATAATAATAATAATAATAATAATAATAATAATAATAATAATAATAATATCGTACCATGCTACCGCTGCAGTGCATTAGCACTTAAGTCACTTAACGTAGATTATAAAGAAAAGCGCATGCCGCACGTGGAGTGCAAATGCTGTTCATTCATGTGTGTACAAACAGTTGGAATTTCATTCAGGACTAATACTCTGCGGTGATTTAGAGTTGACGGAATATTGAAACTTTTCGGGATCAGGTAAAGAATTTGGCCATTAGGGATGCGACCGGCAAGGGTTCAGACGAGTCTGCACATACGCGCGGACTTGGCAGAACCCCCGCCGCTCGCACACAGAGCATATATGTACCAACATAAGTAAATAGGATGCATGACACGTTGTCAGGCTTTTCTACACTTCGCAGATATGTTTTCGCACAACGAAATTAACCCACATAAGCCTACCATCCTTTTTGTGGGACATAGGTAAACAGTGAAGACCCAGATCATACCCAGCAAAACGCGGTATCTGATCAGGGTCTCCACTGTTTGCTTACAGAAAGTTCTATTAAAATTAAAAAAAAGAAAATTGCCACCCAACACCCCTTAAAACGAAATCGTCTGGTCCAATTGAGTGGAGAGGGATATTACCGTTTGGCGTAAAGGAGTTGTATAGTGCAATTTAAATAGAAATTTGGTTTCTTTTGTTTAATTCTTTTGACATAAATCTGTTAATTGGCTATCATTGTCAGTTGTTGAGAATACCATTTCCAACTCATCTCAGTCCTCGCTGTTTGTTTATCACCTATCCCCACGTGTCATGCATCCTATTTACTTATGTTGGTACATATATGCTCTGTGTGCGAGCGGCGGGGGTTCTGCCAAGTCCGCGCGTATGTGCAGACTCGTCTGAACCCTTGCCGGTCGCATCCCTAATGGCCAAATTCTTTACCTGATCCCGAAAAGTTTCAATATTCCGTCAACTCTAAATCACCGCAGAGTATTAGTCCTGAATGAAATTCCAACTGTTTGTACACACATGAATGAACAGCATTTGCACTCCACGTGCGGCATGCGCTTTTCTTTATAATCTACGTTAAGTGACTTAAGTGCTAATGCACTGCAGCGGTAGCATGGTACGATATTATTATTATTATTATTATTATTATTATTATTATTATTATTATTATTATCAGGCCCCCAGATAAGAGTGCGTAACAGAATGTTATTTTTATTGTTTCTGAAATAAAACATATGTTGTGGGTACTCAAAAGAACCGTCTCGTTGAGACGGATCTTTTGAGCACCCATAAATCATGTGTTCAAACTGATTGATTGAAAAATATAGCAATTTTACGTTGAAATATTTTGCTTAACTGGCCCTATGTATTATTATTATTATTATTATTATTATTATTATTATTATTATATCGTGTTTTTGTTCTGTTGTTGTTGTTGCTGTCGCTGCTATTGTCGTGGTGCTTTAATACTGACAACTGTTATTATACAATATTTGGGAATTGAGCAGCATGATCGGGGAAGAGCATTAGCAGAAAATTGCTTTTTGTAATCGCATCAATCTTGGTGTTTGTGCGATGTTTTGACCGGGTGAAACCTAGTTGAGGCAGCGCCCCTTCGACGAAGACTTAATAAGCTGGAACCCTGTGCGACGTTTGAAATTTTTCTACCGCTGTGCTCTCCCCTGAGTAAATACCAGGCCAAAATTATGCCCCACAGGTTAAGCAGAATTTCTGCCGCACCTTACTCAACCAAGCAGTACGAAGAACCATGATGTCAAACCATTGGTATGGAGAATGGCTATGACATGCATGCAAGCGTGTGTATGGGTATAACCTTTCTCGATGACAATGCCTACATATAGCCTTCAAATAACAAACACTTCCATATATCCCGACACTGCCTACCTCCCGGCCAAACCGTCTCTCTCTCTTATGCTGTAATGTTACATTTATTACATTATCTTTATGCTTTTGGAAATTGACGTCAACCATGTATTTCAGTGAAACATGTTTTGAAATGCTCTAATGCCATCTGCGAATGGCCTGAGCTATCTATATCAATAAAGTCTGTTGTATTGTTGTATTGTATTCCAAAATAAGTTGTTTTGATTGAATGCGATATTTTACACAGTCGCGGAAATAATTACTGCTCACAGGCATCTTACCATTGTTAAACAAACACCTGTTAAGGAAATGAAATGAAGTGTATACAAGGCTGACAAGGCATCGTTTATAATTAAATATATGGTTTTCACGCTTTTGAACTCTGCGATGTGGCTAAATTCCTGGTGTTCATTAGAGGTAATGTTTAGATTTCTGACATTTCTACCATTTGGTTATGCGATAAAATGAAAGTAACACGATTTTACTACTATCTTATCTGCATGACTATATTTTGTTTTTGCTAAAAAATTAAAAATTTCATTTCGAAAATATGTGTACTTTATGTATCAAGTGTTAAGTGTATCCAAAGTACTTGCATTATTTTTTTCTTTATAACCGACAATTTCGGTGGTACAGATGTAGTACGAAAAGTTGGAAATTTTATCATTTTGCCCCTTTTTCATATCGTCTCTGCAACCTAAGTTTGCAATATAACGATATTCTACAAAATGCAGACTAAGGACAAATATATTATCGTTCAGGAATTTAAAGAATTATACTCATTTAGCGCTTCACATTGTCATAGTTAAAGTGACAAGTACCTCAGTAAAATTCTAAATTCCACCATTTTCAAGATGGCGGATTGTACACGACGCAAACTGTCCAAAATAACACGAAAAATAACCATTATCTGGTGATTTTATTCCAACATAACTCATTTGAGATATACTTAGAAACATATTCTCGTATATTCCGTAAGAGTTTTCTTCACATATATTGAATATTCACGGTTTTAATATTGTAAACTTTCCTATGGATCATCGCTATGAACAGCCTCTTTGAAAATGGCGGCAGAAAGGTATTTATCTCGGCGTACTAAATATATATACCCGATTTACGCGTAGGCAATAATATTGATAAAATTGATAAGAAGCCAGTCCCTTCAATATATACGTCCCTGATACAATACAATACAAATTTTATTTAAAGTCGGAAATCTAACAAATTAACATTAGCTATGTATAGCTATAGACCGGATAAACCGGATGGTAAGAAATGAGTAAATTGAATCAGGGCATAATGATTTTTATCTTTGATGTTTGCAAAAACGTAGAAACTTTAAAGGCGTAGACAGACTGCAACATGCAACATGGGTCGTACGCACAATCCGGGGTGATAGTTGTTGTTTTTCTTGAATTCGGTTCTTGACGGTTATTATGATTACGGTCAGCAATTTAGTCATATCATTTGGGGTCGGGGAACCAGCGTTAAATACGGGTTCTTTCACTAAAAACTTCCAACATGGGTCGTATGCACAATCCGGGGTACGATAGAAAACCTCTGCCAGCAATAACCTAATTCATTTTGCCTTCAATCACATCACTTTTTGTAATAATAAATGTTCGCCTGTTGTCATAAAATGTCATATAACTGCTGGGATCTTTGAATTTTCATATAAACAATAACGCCGATGAGGCACTAACCACGTGGGAAGCCTAATAGATGGGTGGGTGGGGTGCTGGGAACCGAGATATATAATTTTCGCCTTTTTTTCTCTATGTTGCAGGTCTCTTTTAGTCATGAAAACAACATATATAGTAATTTTCGGTGCTCGGACATTTCGGCCTAGGAGGGAGCGCAGTGGCTCAGTGGTAGAGTGCTTGACTCGAGACCGAAGGGTAGCGGGTTCGAGCCTCACCGGCGTCACTGTGTTGTGGTCCTTGAGCAAGACACATTTATCCTAGCTAAGTACTGGTTAAACCCAGGAAGAACCGTCCCGCATAACTGAAAGATTGTTGAGTGGACGTAAAGAATCAAATCAAACAAACAAAATTTCGGCCTAGGACGTTTCGGCCACAGACACTTGGGGTCAGTAGAGAAAAACAAGGCCCCCCCCAACCTTTATCCCCCATTAACTTTTTCATTCTTGCATTTTTTCATTTAAAATATGATATTTTGTATGCTTGAAGTTATACA
Source organism: Loripinus fragilis (assembly GCA_964019695.1). NCBI lineage: Eukaryota > Metazoa > Mollusca > Bivalvia > Lucinida > Lucinidae > Loripinus > Loripinus fragilis. Next base: position 98,658,119 of record OZ026519.1, on the reverse strand, counting down.
GGTGTTAGAAAAAATGACCTAGAACATATGGAAAACATTTGAAAAAAATGCATATTGCTCACAATGATAGAAAAAACACAAGATAAACAACTTCGGCTTTGCAATTTCGAACCCCCATCACCCTCAAAAGTGCAATGCAAAAGGCCGGTAAAAAAATAATAACCAGTCTTCAAAGATCTTCAAAGGGGAAGTACTTTAACCCACTTAGCGTTATTATTTTTTTACCGGCCTCAACGAGACGCAATTTAAAGCAGGAAACCAGTACTTTTAGCGTGCCAGTTATTTGTGATTTATGGTTGAAATTGTTTGTTTTGATTTTGTTCGTCATATTTTGCAGGTAAGAGAAAGCTACCTATATCGGGAAGTAGATAAATGTATATAGAATTGATCGGTGAAAGAGTTTTGTGTGTTTGTTTTGTATGAAGAGTGCATTGCACTTTTGACGGCGATGGGGGTTCGAAATTGCAAAGCCGAAGTTGTTTATCTTGTGTTTTTTCTATCATTGTGAGCAATATGCATTTTTTTCAAATGTTTTCCATATGTTCTAGGTCATTTTTTCTAACACCTGTATAACTTCAAGCATACAAAATATCATATTTTAAATGAAAAAATGCAAGAATGAAAAAGTTAATGGGGGATGAAGGTGGGGGGGGGGCCTTGTTTTTCTCTACTGACCCCAAGTGTCTGTGGTTTCGGCCACGGAAATTTCGGCCACGGAAAATGCCAAAGGTGGACGTTTCGGCCATAACCATAAATTGTGCGTGGGTGATGGAATGAAGTATTATATTAAGTGATTTTAGTTCCCTTCAAGGTAACTTACCTCAATTTTGTGCTTCTTTACTAGCCTTCAAGAGTATTTCGATCATTAAATCCAACACAATAGAAAATATTTTAAAAGGGAAATTCATTTTATTTTGCACTGAAAATAAAATGCTTTGTTTTCTTCCCAAAATATACAGTGTTTTAGTATATCTTACCATTAATCAATCTAGAATTTATATATATTGGCTGTCCAGCATGTATATTATGAATCCACACTGTTTTCATCTCTGCTTGTAAATTCATCCATTTAGATAATTGATATGAAATTGGGAGGAATAAAGTACAAAAAATATTCAGAGGATTATTTAGCATGACAAGGGTTAATCCATTGAGTGGTCAGTTACATTTTCATCGCCCAATGCTTCTAAAACATAACTATAAAACACGTAAGATACTAGTTACTGTTAAACCTAAGAAATTAATCACACATATGCATGAAAATACATGCATGGAATCAACACCCACCCACAATTTATGGTTATGGCCGAAACGTCCACCTTTGGTATTTTCTGTGGCCGAAATGTCCGGGCAGAAAGGTCCTAGGCCGAAATGTCCGCGGCCAAAATGTCCTACATTCGTAATTTTCACATGATATTGGGGTGTGGAAATCCCAAAATTGTGGTCGATTTTGGAAGAGAATGTCTAAAGTGGAAAGCTTAGTTTCATCAGTAGGCGAGAGCATTTATTTCGCAACTAAGGACAGACTTAGTGCAGTCATTGACAAAGTTAATTACATAAAATCAAATTTCCATAGACTTTTAATTCATGCCTACAAGAATCTCTTACATACTCTGTGTGATAACAAGTGCAAAGTTGAAATTTCACCTAATTTCAGGGCTCTAAAATAACACTTGTCTGCTCGTATTTACCAGTAGAAGCTGAATAAGGGTCAGTTGAAATTTCAATGATTTTACTTGCCCATCTTGACATATAGATATTTATAGGGGGCTCAATGGTAGAGTGCTTGACTCGAGACCGAAGGGCAGCGGGTTCAAGCCTCAGCGGCGTCACTGCGTTGTGGTCCATGAGCAAGACACATTTATCCTAGCTTAGTACTGGTTCAACCCAGGAAGACCTGTCCCTGTTTAACTGAAAGATTGTTGATGGGACGTAAAGAATCAAATCAAACAAAACAAGTAGATATTTTGGAGAGTTAGTAATTGTAAGGAAAAATCAGCAAAACTAACAAGCTAATTCTACATCCTTCAAAGTAACCCAAAACTTGTGAGCAAAGAGTTTTCAACTAAATGTCATTCCGGATGTTTAGGCTAATCAGCAGTAAATGAAATCTGTAAAACCTGTCTAAATACTGGTACACCTGGTTTAAAGCCAGTGTTCCTGCTTTCATCTTGGAAGTACGAAACCCGCTTACAGCAGTTTATCTATCTGTCTTCTGGTTTTGCCTACGCCCTCGCGAGCATTTTTGGCAGGCACTGCGGGTCAGGGTTGTGAAAAAGAGTATTAAAAAGATGAATGAATTGTAGTGAGTCAGGGTAAAGATGTAAGATTAAAAACTAGATCGAAATGAGGCAAAAATAAAAACAACTTTCTGGGATTGATCAGTAAAAACATTAATGAAGTTTAAGCCCCAGGGGACAAATGTTCCACTCGTCCACATGTAATTACAAGTGAAATCTAGAAAGGATGAGTAATTCTTCCCAAAGCACTTGTCCTGTAGGAAAGTGCTTTGGGAAGTATTACTCAAAGAAGTCATATTACAATCTTATGTTCTTTACTGCATATGTAACACTTTTAAAGGACAAGTGCATGTGCGTTTAGCAGAGTAAAGATACAAAGGAATTCTGCAGAAGAAAACAACCTTTCTGAAAGTCTTATTTGGTAGTATGAGAAAATTTTGTTAGTTGGCATTTTTCAATGATAAAGATTAAAGAAAGTGCTTCAAACTTATGGCGCTAGGTTGGCGGATGCTTCAATAACTATTTGTGTGTTTTTTTCTGCTGCGGCTTTCAGAATGACAGGATGAATTTTGGGTGGGGGTTGGGGCCTTTTAGTCTATCCAATTCCTCTTTTCTACTTTCTTGTTTCTGTGCAGAGTTCCATCATGACTAAAGTCAAGTATTGTTGACTGAGACTTTAAGTCTTAACTCAATCAAGCAATCAAGATCCTTTGTCGAAATACCCAATAGTGCGCCTGGGTTTCAGTATGTTAGTGTGCCAATGGTTTAAGGTTTTAAAGTTTGGGAAAGTTAACACCATTATCATGTTAATTGCCTATTGATCAGTTTACCTCAAATTTACAATAAATAAGCAATTGATATTTTCATCCTTTAAAACACTTGATTAAGGAATAGTGCAACTGGAGTAAGGACAAGTGAATAATAAAGACCCATTTGTCCCACAAGACAAGTAGGTTCCAAGAACAATTTTGAGGCCTGAAATTGTACAGTACATGCATCTATTATTTAAGCAAGCAATTACTTTATAATTGGTGTAAAGCTAAATAATAGATGTCATGTACTGAACAATTTAGATGATGTTTCGACTTTGCATTTTTCAAATACAACAGTTTAAACATTTTGAAAATGTCACTTTTGTATAGATGTCCAAAAACGTCCAAAAAATTTTGTTATATGTTTTTTTTCTTTTACAGAAAGGGTATATCCCAGTCAGCTCTGCCATACAGACGATCAGTTCCCACGGTAAGCAGAAGTACTCGTTTGTAGGGGTTTTCTGACAAACAATAATGAGATTGTTCAACTAATTTGACTACTGCTGCTACTTTGGTTTTTCCTATGGGGCCAGGGGCCTGTTGAATTTAGGTAAAAAACATTTGAATCATCATAGCTTATTTTTGTCGAAAACAAGGAAGTGTTGCAAAATTAGTACAGTCATCTGCTGCAGTCCTGATTGGCGCTTTAGTTTAAGGGTTAAAAATTCTCCTGAAATTCAAAGTCTTTTGGCAGATGAAAAGATCAATGGGTGACCTACAAAAATAGCTTAAATGAAAAAGGTCAAAAACATGTCACAAGTAAGTGATGCAAGTTTATGGGTAATATACAAGAAGCAACTAAACTCGGGAGAGCAATTCAGGACTATTTGGCTCTCTTGTTTTATTAACCCAAAAAGAACTATATTTTTTATTTGTTTCAGTGGCTTAAACTAACATCAGAAGATGTCACTGAACAGATTCTGAAATTGGCGAAGAAAGGCCTCACACCTTCACAAATTGGTGAGTAGTCATTCTTATCCCGGATTAACCCTTATAAGCGCCAAGAAAAAATGCATCCGAAAATGTCATCTGCTGAAGTGGTCGGCTGCAAAAAATTGCCCTTCATTACGGATGAATTAAGTATAGAAGCATAGAAGCAAACAGCGTGGACCCAGAACAGACAGGAGCAGTCTGATCTGGGTCCACACTTTTGCCATAGAGGCTTCTTAATGAACATCTCAGCAGACGAGATTTGTTGCGATTGGCATATTAAGGGTTAACTCTTTACCTCCTAGTATCATCTGCTGATAAACCTTTGCAAGCAGTTTGGATTCAGATCAAGAAATGAAACATTATCCAGCATGCAAAGAGATATAAGAATATTCAAACTTCATTCTTATTCAGATGTGACTTGTACCTTAGCACCTTATAATGCACTGTTTATTTCTGAGCATAATCTTAACCCTTTGGCCACCAGTCATGATTCTTTGACTTCTGCATTTCTCATAGATCTGTGTATGACATTGCCTAGATATTGCAAACAATACTGACCCAGATCAGGGTTCACTAGATAATGTTTGCATCCATAAACAAATTAGTCTTATCCTAGAGCCTGTAGAGCTGCAAGGATTCACTGAAATCGTATCGTAGCACGATACGTTTACTGACGATACGCATATCGTATAGTGAGGTGATTTCACGATACGCTAACGATACAGCACTAAATTGAGCACTGAGTTGTAAAAGTTTATGTTTTTGTACAAAATGTTAACATTTTCCATTTTAATTGTTCTGCTTTAATTAGTAAACTCCATTCCATGCTAAACTCTTGATATATCCTGTTTTGAAACAGTGTAGAACAAGATCAGCTGCCTTCTGGGAATGCAGGTGATCTTAATATACATTGTTTTCGACTCCTCATTTTGATAGATCTATGTTATTTCTATCCTCTCAAGTTGCCAAAATTGTATTGCGATTCGTGAGGCAAATCAGTGATACGTATCGTATCATGAGACAACTGTATCGTTGCAGGCCTAAGAGCCTGTGACCTTGACCTAGTCACCTAGTTTTGGAGAAAAATAAGTTCAGAATAGCTCTTATTACTGTGAATAGAATCAGTGTTCTGCCAAGACTTTGAAACCATGGGGCCATTGGCCCATTAGCTATGAAAAAGTGGGGCCATTTCCAAATTCTACTGGGCCATAGATAAACAATTCAGAATAACAACTGACTCTTTATCAAAGGTTATAACTTGCAAAATGAGCATATCATAATCATCTATTAACTCTCAGATGAGGACAAGAACGGTTTTCTTTGCATAGAGGTCCTCCAATGCTGAAGTGCCAGTCACCAGTTAATGCATTTGACTTCTTATGCTTAATGCAGAGTGTGCAGGACATGGAATGATTGTCTTGAAATTTTAACCATTTATAATCTCTTAGCCAAATTTTTTGAAAAGATCGCTTTTCAGTTTTTTTCTTTCCGCTGGTGCTGGGCTGATCTGATGCAGCCGATGTTTCACTTTCATTGGGATTTGAACGGATGCAGACTTATCTGATGGACAATCAGGGCTTATGAACTTGAAAAATACGATGCTTCTTGACTTTCGCCACCGTCGTCCGCAGTTTTTGTTTTTTTTCGACTTCGCAAAGAAGTCAAACATCGTTCTTTTCTATTCGAAGTCATTTTGTGGTCTAGTGCAAGCACCGAATGAAACAATGCATATGATTGGTTGAAACTTGCTCAGATGACGCAATGAACCAATCAGGTTGGCTGATTCACCTGCCTAACGACCGCTTAGCAACAAAAACAGCTATTTCCGATAGAGCGATTACGAGCTGATTCGCGCCATTACTTTATCGATAGATGGACTATTCGCCCCTGCGGAAAAACGGACGCGCCCAGCGGCCCATCTATAGGAATTTCTCTGCGCCATATGGATTTTTTAACCGCCAATGGCGCAAGGGCGCCGCCTTGGCAGAACACTGATAGAATAATTATATCGGTGAATTTATTTGGGATTTTAGGAAGCTACAGTTTTCTTCACATTTGGGAAAATGTTTTATCAAAATTGCGAAAATAAGTGCTAAAACATGAAAGTAGGAAAATAAAGTCCATTTTTAGCTCACCTGAGTCGAAGGCTCAAGGTAAGCTAATGTGTCTTCATCCATCGTCAGTCCGTCCGTTAACTTTTTTAGCTATAAATAGTATACCAGTCACTATGTCGTCCGTCCGTCCGTCAACATTTTCAAACATCTTCTCCTCTGAAACCACTGGGCCAATTAAACTCAAATTTCATATTGAGACTCATTAGGACGCGGGAACAAAAGTTTGTTCAAATGGTCCTGGTCACATGACCAAGATGGCTGCCATGCCCATATATGGTAAAAACCCTTTAAAAATCTTCTCCAGAACCAGAAGGCCGATGATCTCGGGACTTGGTATGTAGCATTAGGGATGTGGGGCCTACCAAGTTTGTTCAAATGATGATCCTAGGCTGACCTTGACCTACTTAACGTCAAGGTCAAATTTGCTTCCTAATGCATTTAAATGGGAATTTTTTGAAAAGTTAATTTTTTTTAAAACTGTAGAAGCTTTCGTCATTATTCTCACTTGATATGTTTAACCTAATGAGACAATGGCTATAAATAAGTTCCAAAGGTCAAGATTGACCTTTGACCTTTCAGCTAAGTCACTCATATTGGAGTCCCATCAATATATTAAAACATAGTTTTCTCACAAACCATTGGCCCAATTGAACTCAAATTTCTTGTGAAGACTCCTTATGCTAGGTTAGCCAAAATTTATGCAAAATATTTTAGTCACATGTTCAAGATGGCCGCCATGCCCATATATGGTTAAAACTTTTTAAAAATCTTCTTCTCCAGAACCAGAAGGCAGGTGACCTTGGGACTTGATATGTAGCATTGGGGATGTGGGGCCTACCAAGTTTGTTCAAATGATGATCCTAAGTTGACCTTGACCTATTTAACGTCAAGGTCAAATTTGCTCCCTTATGCATTTAAATAGGATTTTTTTTTTGAAAAGTTGATTTTTGAATACTGTTGAAGCCAAAGTCAATATTCTCACTTGATATGTTAAACCTAATGAGGCAATGGCTATAAATAAGTTTCAAAGGTCAAGGTTGACCTTTAATATTTCAGCCAAGGTTACTGATATTGGAGTCCCATCAACACATTAAAACATAGTTTCCTCAGAAATCACTAGGTAAATTGAACTCAAATTTCATATGAAGACTCCTTATATTGTACTGGTCACATGACCAAGATGGCCACCATGCCCAATATATGGTAAAAACCCTTTAAAAATCTTCTCTGGAACCAAAAGGCCAATGGCCTTGGGACTTTGTATGTAGCATTGGGGATGTGAGCCCTACCAGATTTGCACAAATGATGAATCTTGGTTGGCCTTGACCTTCAAGGTCAAATTTGATTCCTAATGCATTTATACGGGATAAATCTTGAAATGTTTAAATGTTTAGGCAGAAATCATAACACTTGCAAGAAATGTTAAACCTTTGAATGAGACAACAGTTTTATATAAGTACTAAATATCAAGCTGACCTTTTATCCAAGGCCACTCATTTGGACTGCCACATACCTATCTTAACATCTTTTCCTCAGAAATCACTGGGCTGTTTGATGCAGTATTCATTAGATTGTTTTAGGTCACTTGACCAAAATGGCCGCAACCCCCATATTATAAAAGCAAAATATGTTTCATTATAAGCCGTAGTTGATCTTGACCTATTTTAACATTATTAAGGAGATCAGGTGAGCGCTTCAGGACAGTCAGGTCCTCTAGTCTTTAAACGACATCTCCTAAACCATTGGTCTTAATTTCATATAACTTCGCAAGGATGTTCCCCATGATGCCCTCTTTCAAAATTGCATAATAGGTTCCGCTCCACTGAACAGGAGGGCCGCCAGAGCTCCAGATAAGAAATCTTTTAAATGAGATCTCCTCCTGGTTCAGGAGGAGATGTCATTTAAATTTGGTTCAAATTCGAAATAATTTCACAGAATTGTTCTTCATAATGCCCTCTACCAAAATTGCACAAATGGTTCTGCTCCGCTGAACAAAAGAGCCGCCAGAGCTCCAGATAAGAAATGTCTTTAAACGACATCTCTTAAACCAAAGGTCCAAATTCAAAATAATTTCACAGAATTGTTCCTCATGATGCCTTCTACCAAAATTGCACAAATGGTTCCGCTCGGCTGAACAAATTGGTCGTCAGAGCTCCAGATAAGAAAAATCTTTTATTAAACGCATCTCCCCCTAAACCACTGATCCAAATTCAAAATTATTTCACAGAATTGTTCCTCATGATACCCTCTACCAATATTGCACAAATGGTTCCGCTCCGCTGAACAAAAGGGCTGCCAGAGCTCCAGATAAGAAATTTCTTTAAACGACTTCTCCTGAACCACTGGTCCAAATTCAAAATTATTTCACAGAATTGTTCCTCATAATACCTTCTACCAAAATTGCACAAATGGTTCAGCTCCGCTGAACATAAAGGCCGCCAGAGCTACAGATAAGAAATATCTTCAAAAATGCATCTCCTCCTGAAACACTTGTCCAAATTCAACATAATTTCACAGAATTGTTCCTCTTGATACCCTATTCCAAAATTGAACAAATGGTTCTGCTCCCCATAACAAAAGGGCCGCTAGAGCTCCAGATAAGAAATGTCTTTTAAACGACATCTCCTCCTGAACCACTGTTCCAAATTTCACATAACTTCACATGAATGTTCCCCATGATGCCCTCTTTCAAAATTGCATAAATGGTTCCCCTCCACCGAACAGGATTGCCAGAGCTCCAGATATGAAATCTTTAAAACATCATCGGCTCCAGAACCGCTTACTCAAATTCAAAAAAAAAAAATTACAGAATTGTTCCTCATAATACCCTCAAACAAAATTGCACAAATGGTTACACTATGCTGAACGAAAGGGATGCCAGATATCCAGATAAGAAATACCTTAGATTCGCAATATCTCCTAAGCCACTGGTCCAAATTCCAAACAATTTCACAGAATTGTTCCTCATGATACCTTCTACCAAAATTGCACAAATAGTTTGGGTCTGCTGAACAAAGGGGCGGTCAGAGCTCTAGATAAGAAATGTCTTTAATCGACATCTCCTTTTGAACCACTGGTCCAAATTCCATATAACTTCACATGAATATTCCCATGATGCCATCTTTCAAAATTGCATAAATGGTTCTGCTGCACCAAACAGGAGGACTGCCAAAGCTCCAGATAAGAAATCTTTTAAACGACATCTCCTGAACCACTGACCCAAATTAAAAAAAATCACAGAATTGTTCCTCATGATGCACTCTACCAAAACTTCACAAATGGTTCCACTCCACTGATCAGTCATTCTCAGGTGAGCAACCCAGGGCCCTCTTGTTTTGGATTGGGAATGACTTCCATATAAGGCCGTAAAAATGGCCAAATAAAATCACTGTATATGTTCAATTGCTCATATGGGGCATTTGTGTTCCACAAACCCCTCTTATTGATTGCTGATGAAAGTAATAAAACTAGTATTGATAATTGCCTCTGTTTCCACACAATGGCATATGTTTGTGTGTAAGTAAGTTCACTTTGAGCATACAGTAAAATCTGTATAAAACGACCACTCTAAAAAAACAAATTTGTTTTCAAGACCAAATTATCACTTAATGCAGGTCAAAAGTATTGCAGAATGCTCCAGGGGGGCATTCTGCAATACTTTCCACAGTGTTCTGCCAAAACTTTGAAATCATGGGGCCAATGGCCCCTTAGCTATGAAAAAGTGGGGCCAATACATTGACAGTAAGGCCATCCTTAAAAAATTTTGTTTGATGTCACCCTACTCGTAATTTTCCAGGTGGTTAGGATGAGGTAGGTACTATGGTATTTTTTTTTTCACTGATTTCTTAAAAAGACATTAAAAATAAAGAAAAATCAAATTGCATGTCTTCTAGTTTGAGCCCTGCTTTTCTGGAATTACAAGGAAATTTGGGCATGTACTTAAATTTATACGTATAAGAAAGGGAGCGTAGTGGCTCAGTGTTAGAGTGTTTGACTCGAGACTGAGGGGCCGCTGGTTCCAGCCTCACTGGCGTCACTGCGTTGTGTCCTTGAGCAAGACATATTAATCCTAGCTTAGTACTGGTTCAACCCAGGAAGACCCGTCCCTGTATAATTGAAAGATTTTTGATGGGATGTAAAGAATCAAATCAAACAAAAACAAGCAAATACCTATAATTTCTTAATAATTATGGGAATGAGGTTGATCATCATCCAAAAATTTGGCATTTTCTCTTTATAGGTGTAATCTTGCGAGATTCCCATGGTGTTGCTCAGGTGAGATTTGTCACAGGGAACAAGATATTGAGAATCCTTAAGGGTAAAGGTCTTGCTCCAGAGATCCCAGAGGACCTCTATTACCTCATCAAGAAAGCTGTTAATATCAGAAAACATTTAGAAAGAAACAGAAAGGTATGTAATCACAGGGCCAGTTAAGCAAAAATAATTTGTGTAAAATTGTGATTATTTTCTTAAACATCAGTTTAAACATGTGTCATGGGTGCTCAAAAGAACCTTCTCATCGAGACAGTTCTTTTGAGTACCCACAACATATGTTTTGGTTGAGAAATAAGAAAAATAATTTTCAGTTAGGCAATCTTATCTTGGGGGCCTGTGTAATAATTAGAGGGAAAAACTGTCTTTTCACAGATTTTATCATTTGGTCTGGTACATTTTCCCTGTAGAACCCACCCCCATCCCTACTGTTGATATTTTCTGTGAACCACCCCTCTCCCTCGACCCCACTACCGCTAATTCAAGTAAGACTGGTGGATGGCTAAGTCCTACATTAATCAGCAGTAGTGTGTGTGTGTGTGTGTGGGGGGGGGGGGGTCTCCAGACTGGATGATTGAATCTTTGTCTAGGAACATGAGGGATAAATAAGGTTTAGCATTTGTTTTCAAACATAACTTGTTGACCAGCTACCTGCGCATCGGACTGTTCCACTGGGTCCGACCTCAACAGAAATAACCAACCAAAAGTATCAGCAGAAAGAGAAAACCCAACTCAAACACAAGGGTTTTAAAACTCAAATAGCCTTATGATTTATCTAAAGAGTAAAATATGAACGAGGGAAAGTACTCTTCCCATTAAGTGCACTAGCACAGACAGTACTTTTGTCAATAGTCTCCGGATACGTGGTCTCCCAGCATTTTTGGGCTTATTTTACCCAAAAGAACTGTCTTTCATGCTTGATTTTATCAGGGATGGTTCTCAGGGGTTTCAAAGGCTATATATTTGATGGAAAAAATAATCTGAGAGGCCGCATGAGATTTCCACCAATGTGGCATTTTGACATGAATAGACTCAGGCGGCCTGTGCATCCTGTGAGCCTTTGCTGGTTGCACATACCACATTGTTGGAAATCTCGTGTCACAGCTCATCAAGTACCCAAATCTCCGTGTTGACAGAAATTGATGGATTTTCAGTTCAGTGTTTTTTAACAACTTGTCTGGATGTCAACAGGCTCGCTGATAATGTCACTTTTAATCAGTAATAGCCTGAGTAATAGTGATCCTCCATAGCCATCAGGTCTGTCCTTCCTGTAAATGTTGTAGGGGCTGTTGCTAGGCAGTACTTCGCTGTCTCTCACAGAGGGCGATAACCAGGTCTCGCATCCACAAACGATATCTGCATCCGCACTATCAAGGAAGTTCCAAAAATTGGGATGCTCTTATCATCAAAATTTCACTTTGTTTGATGTTTGTACAGTAATATTAACAAAATGTATTTTAGGACAGAGATTCGAAGTTCCGTCTTATCTTGGTGGAGAGTAGAATACACAGATTGGCCAGATACTACAAGACAAAGAGAACCCTACCACCCAACTGGAAATAGTAAGTATAGGCATCAAACCTGGCCTTGGTTGTAATAACAGAGTTTAGCTTACCCATAGGTCCAGTTATACAAGACAAAGAGAACCCTACCACCCAACTGGAAATAGTAAGTATAGGTCTCAAACCTTGCCTTGGTTGCAGTAACAGAACCCTACATCCCAACTGGAAATAGTAAGTATAGGTTTCAAACCTTGCCTTGGTTGCAGTAACAGAACCCTACCACCCAACTGGAAATAGTAAGTATAGGCCTCAAACCTTGCCTTGGTTGTAATAACAGAGTTTAGCTTACCCATAGGTCCAGATAAATGCAAAAGTTTTGAGCGTAAAATTGTTTTTTTCTTACTCAGTAGTTATAACAAATGTTTTGGATGCTCAAAAGAACCGTCTCATTGAGACGGTTCTTTTGAGTACCCCAGACACCCAGATAAGGGTGCGTAACTGAAAATATTTTTTGTTTATTTCTCAACCAAAACATATGTTGCGGGTACTCAAAAGAACTGTCTCAATGAGACGTCTCTTTTGAGCACCCAAGACACATGTTTAAACTGATGGATAAGTAGATTATTGCAATTTTACGACGACAAATGTGCTTAACTGGCCCTATGGAACTCACAACATTATATGTTCAGTTTTGGTTGAGAAATGATAATAATTCTCGGTTACCCACTCTTATCTGGAGGCCTGTCGCCTGGAGGCCTGTCACCTTAGCCAAAAGAGCCGGGCCGCGTAGGGCAGTCGGTAACGTGTCTGGCTACAGATGCGTGTCTGACTGCAGATCCAGGGGTCGCGAGTTCGATCCCGGTCCGGCCCCATACTTTCGTGGAGATTGATCATGAAATTATTTCTGCGGTCATTCTCCTCCCTTCTGCTGATTTATTCAAGAAGGGTTGTTGTCAGTTACAAGCGAAAGTATGTGCACGAATTACTGGTTAACCGCTTGTTCAAGCCTGCCCTGGAAAAAGTGTGGTTAGGTGAACTGACTGTCCCGCCATGACCATAGCTGTTGACTTGGGACGTAAAGCAACAAAACAAACAAACTTAGCCAAAAGGTGAGCGTATAGTACTAATTGGTCCTCGACTTGATGTCTGTTCATTCATATTTTTGACCTTGCAGGGATTTTCCTAGGTACCATTCTGAAATCAGGGGCTTGGGGCCTGTTGAATTTGGGAAATCATCAAAATTGGGAAAAGTTGCTGCAGTCTAAAATAACTGAACCTCTTTTTATAAATGGATTAAAAATCATCTGAGAAATAAGCAATATAAAGCTGTAACATTTGTTGCTTTAATTGCCCTTGATAAAACAGATGAAAATTTGCATAAAAATTTTATGCAAATTTTCATGGATTTGTAACTTTGCTAAATTTTTGATCGGATCTTCATGAAATTTTCACACAAATGTAGAACTAAGATTTTAGGAATGATATACTCCATTTTGGTAAGATCTTACTCATTATACCCCGCCACTAAAGTGTGGCGAGGTATTATGTTATACCCTTCGGTGTCTGTCCGTCTGTCCGTCCGTCCGTCCGTCCGTCCGTCTGTCCGTCCGTCCGTCCGTCCGTCCGTCCGTCCGTCTGTCCGTCCGTCCGTCCGTCCGCACCATTTCCGATCGATAACTTGAGTATTTATTCACGGAATTTTTTCAAATTTTGCATACATATTGTTATCGGCGATGAGTGGTATGGGATTGTTAATGGGCAAAATCCGTCCATTTTTAACGGAGTTACTGCCCTTTTTCGTATTGGAAAAATGGTTTCTGGCCTGTTATTCCTTTACTATTCATGATATCTGAATGAAACTTCACAGATATGTTGCACATCAAAGGTTACATATTCTGACTAAGGACCGTCACTCTGACCTTCCCAGTTTGTGAGTTATCCGCCCTTGATAGGTCTGAAAAAAGGTTTTTGACCTATTGTTCCTTTACTATGTGGAATATCTGAATATAACTTCACAGATATATTTCACATCAAAGGTAACATATTGTGACTAAGAACCGTCACTCTTACCTTTCCCGTTTGTGAGTTATCCGCCCTTGATTGAATTAAAAAATGTTTTTTACCCGTAGTTCCTTTACTATGTGGAATATTTAAGTGAAACTTTACAGATATGTTTCACATCAAAGGTTACATACTGTGACAAAGAACCATCACTCTTACCTTTCCAGTTCATGAGTTATCTGCCCTTGATTGATCTGAAAAATGGTTTTTGACCTGTAGTTCATTTACTATATGGAATATCTGAATGAAACTTCACAGATATGTTGATCATCAAAGGTTACATATTGTGACTAAGGATCTTCACTCTTACCTTTCCAGTTCATGAGTTATCTACCCTTGATTGATCTGAAAAATGGTTTTTGACCTGTAGTTCATTTACTATATAGAATATCTGAATGAAACTTCACAGATATGTTGAACATCAAAGGTTACATATTTTTAGTAAGGACCGTCACCCTTACCTTTCCAGTTCATGAGTTATCCGCCCTTGATTGATCTGAAAAATGGTTTTTGACCTGTAGTTCATTTACTATATGGAGTATCTGAATGAAACTTCACAGATATGTTGACCATCAAAGGTTACATATTGTGACTAAGGACGTCATATCACTGTCTATCTCAGTTCTGTTGCTATTTAGGCATTATATATCTCACAAAATAACTTTTGGTGCCCCCAGCAGTGGCGGGGTATTACGCAGTGCTTGCGGCGCTTTTATTTTTGAATTGGGAAGGGGTCAATATCTAGCCCCAAATCAGGCCTAGTAAAATCCCTGCCTTGAATATCTCTGTAACCAGTCGGCCAATTTTGATCAAATTTTAACTGAACTAACATGGGGCTGGGGGAAAAGGCTCTGGAACAAACAGACCAATGACCTTTTAGCCTTAAGTATGTAGCAGCAATACAGTAGTATTTGGGATGTGAACAAGTTTATTTAAGTGATGATCCTAGCTTACATGTACCTACTTTATGGAATGGTCAGATTGTTTTCTAACGTCTTTAAATGGGAAAATCTTAAAAAAAAAATGTTTTTTTTGAAAAACGGGAAATCATTTGAGAATCATTACACCTCCTGCCTTTCAATAACCATTTATCAGTTTGGATCAATACTGTTCTGTCAGATTGACGTTCTCAACTTCTCATGCTTTCTTGAAAAAAAGAGATAAAAATGTGTGCCAAATACTCCTGACTGATTGTCTTGTCCAAGAAGACAGATAGATCAGGCGAAATCAAGCCATGTACAAAATTTTCAAGTTTTAATACTGATTACAACGAAATGCAGATGATCTCTTCTATATGCATGGTTATTGCTAAATCACAGATGACCTGACCTCATTCAGGAGACCTGGGTCGATTCCGTGGTGGGCATCTGTTTTCAGTGTATTTTTTCTTCTTTTTTAGCTTGCTTAAGCTGAGCTATTGTGATCGGTCTTCATCTGTCTTGCATAAACTTTTTTTAAGCGACATTTGAACCACTGGTATAGTGCGTCCAGCTAATAGAGACTGGGCGTGTCAGACAGAGCGCTGTCATACACTGTCAAATAAGACTAGTCTACAGTAAATCGGGTGTAATAGCCTATGTACGCTTTACTTGTGCAAGCAACTGAAGCGCAGACGACAAAGGTGACCAACTTTATACGTTAGCATGCCTGGTAAACGTGTACGAGATCTTTAGTATGCTGCTGGGGCTGCTGCATTTCATTTTCCGGTATGGATATGTTATGAAAGTTTTGGGGGAGGATAGGTTTGCACTTTCTTCATATTCGGTCTGTATGGCAAAACTGGTTTGATTTTTAAGCCTGATACAATAGTAATAAATCACCAATAATAATTCAGCGGGACAAGGGTTAAGTATCTGGATCATGAGAAAAGGGCTTACAAACGTGAGATTTGGTCAAGCCTCTTATAATCATTCATACTGGCGTGTCCAGAGAGACTAGATGTCTAAAAGTTGTTTGGAGTCTTCTTCAACTTGCATACTTTGTTTATGCGAGAAGCGAAAGCTCTGGTGAGGTCATGCGTACATACAGGCTCGTCCGAGCCTTGCCACATGCCGATGTAATAAGAACCATCATCTCATGTGCTGACCAATTTATAGTATTAATTTTTCATTGCGGACCATTATTTTATTTTCTTATTCATTATTATAATTTGAATAAGTAAAATTTCGAAACATTGTCAGAGTGCATATATCTAGACTAGTCAGTCTCCTTGTTATCCAAATTAATTCGAGACGCCTTTTTCTCACAATGGGCTCAAAACTACAACAGGTATAAACAGGTATACAGCTGTAAAGCGTTTCACGGGTGAATAAGTACACTCTGGCTTACCGATTTTCAAATGGAAATGTCCACGGGTGTGTCTTTGCTAAGAACCGCCCAGTCTCTCTTAACTGGTCGGACTATACAAATTTAAAATATTTTCAGGGGAATGTTCCCCATAATGCCCTTAACCAAAATTGCACAAATGGTTCCACTCTGCCTAGCAAAATGGCCACAATAGCTAAAAATAGATTTAAAAAAAACATCTGAAACACTGACAAGGAAGTCACTTTGAGCAAGACACTGTATCCACTGCCAAGTTCCAGTTCAACCCAGGAAGAACCGTCCTAACAAGACTGAAAATTTTTGACTGGGATGTAAAGAATCCAAACAAACATAAACTAAAGGGTCTTGGTATGTAAAAATTGGGGATGTAGCCCCACCAAAATTGTATCAAAACTTACTTCAAGCTAAATTTCACTATTGTGGCTAGTCTCTGTAGCTTAGCAGGGTGGTGTCGGAAAACCCAAAGACAGGGTTTCTTGCGTCATGGCTCAAATAATAAACTTTTTTCTTTGAATATTGTTTTTGTCATAAGCAAATAATGTAGACTGATGAAATGCAGCATTTTGCATTTGATCAGGGTCTTTACTATTTGACAAAGTACATATGAGCCGTGACATGTTATTTCCAACAACATGGTATTTTGACAAGTGTAGAGTCAGGAGAGTCTGGACAGCCCCCATTTAAGCTTAGAAACTAATTATGTTCTGACAGTAGCTTAACACTCATAGAATATTCAAGCGACTAGCAAAGGCTCTGCTCAAACTGCATGTATGCGCAGGCTGATCTGAGGCCTTAATGGTCGCACATACCACATTATTGGAAATCTCATGTCGCGGCTCATATTTAGGAGTCACAGTATACAAAGGATGGAAGCTTTTGATTTATAGAAGTATGATTATGAATAATATTTTTGTTTTTTTTTCTTTTCAGTCAGTCTGCCACTGCTGCGGCTATGGTACAGTAGACATCTGACATTCAACAATGATGGACATTTACCTGTACTAACAATAAAAAAAAATCACAAGTTTCAGACTTAGTTTCCTTTTTAAATATATGGACAGTTAAGCAAAAAAGATTGGCGTAAAATTGCAATTATTTTCATATCAATCAGTTTAAACATGTGTTTTGGGTGCTCAAAAGAACTGTCTCATTGAGACGGTTCTTTTGAGTACCCACAACATATGTTTTGGCTGAGAAATAAGAAAAATAATTTTCAGTTACGCTCTCTTAACTAGGGGCCTGTTAAACACGTCAAAATTGTCACAATGAAGAAGAATATTTGCTTTTTGCTTTCTGATGCTGTTCGAAGGACACTATAAATATGTTTGTCTCTCCATTAACAAAATAAGTGGGTACTTTGCAACTCCTCTTTTAGTTTTATCTTATTCTTTTTCAATCTATGCAGATGTTTTGTTCATGATCTGAAGATGTGCATGTGGTTTGGACATCATTTTTTTAAATTTACATTTTTAGCTTACCTGAGACTTAGGTGAGCTTTAGGTTCAATGTGAACTTTTGTGATCCTAGGATGTCGGGCGTCCGTTGTCAGTCCCTCTGTCAACAATTTACTTAAACAACATCTCAGATTTTCACCTCAATGAGATTGTGTGCAGAAACCTGATGATGATTCACAGGTCAAGGTCGCTTGAAGCCATGGATTGAGCCAGCTTCATACCTCCTATATGACTGAGAGGATATCATTAAACTTCTGACAAATGTTCCCCTCAATGACACGATGTCAAGAATTCAACCATACCAGCTCAAGTTCAAGGTCAAAAGTTTGAGCTTTAAATTTCATGTCTGATATCTCTGTTACCCCTGGTAGGGTTTTCATAAAACTGATGAGATGTTCATCTCAAAGAGACTGTGCAGAACCATTAAGTCGACCATGCAGACTTGAGGGTCACAGTTAAAGGTCATGGGAATCTTGAATCTTGGTCTGCTCCGTATCTCCTTTAGTCCTGGAAGGATTTTCATTTAACTTTTGTCAAATGTTCATCTCAGTGAGACCATGTTCCGAACCCATGGCTCTGCTACGTAGACTGGTCAAAATTCATGGATTTAGCCTTCAGTCTCGTGTCTTTTCCATATCTCCTTTACCGCTGTAAGGATTTCATTAAATTTTTTGATAAATGTTGATCTCAGATGATGTGCAGAACCCATGTCTCGGCTTTACAGACAATGTCACAAAGGTAATGGGGTTTAGCTTTTCATTTCGTCTCTGCTCCATAAATCTTACTCCTGGAAGAATTTTAATGAAACTGGTCAAGGTAACAATTGAAGGTCACAAGTTAGAGCATTTACTATTTCGACTTCATATCGCCTTTACTTCTGGAATGATTTTCGTAAGATTTAGGTGAAATGCTCCATTCAGTGGTAGGATGTGCAGAACTTGATCATGACAATATGGTTTTAATGATTTTTTAGGGAGCGCAGTGGCTCAGTGGTAGAGTGCTTGACTCGAGACGGAAAGGCCGCGGGTTCGAGCCTCACCGGCGTCACTGCATTGTGGTCCTTGAGCAAGACACATTAATCCTAGCTTAGTACTGGTTCAACCCAGGAAGAACCGTCCCTATATAACTGAAAGATTGTTGATGGGACGTAAAGAATCAAATCAAACAAATGACAATATGGTGGTTCAAGGTCTAGGTCAGAAATTAAGGTCAAGAGTTTGAACCTTTGATTTCTTGTCCTCTCTTTACGTACTTTATGCTTGGAAGGATTTTTATTAAAATTTAATAAATGTTCACCTAGACTCAAACCAGGCCAACTCTAGGTCAAGGTCACAGTTGAAGGTCAATATTTTTTTATACCTTTGATTTCATGTTACCTCATAAGGATTTGCCTGATACTTCGTTTTTCTGCTGCAAAGCATGAAATGTCTGTAAAGGAAGGGGTTAAATTGACTTTCAACTACCAAATACATATGAACGGATGACTTGATGTTTTATACTATTCAACGGTATTTCAGTCATGACACGATGATAGAAGGTTGATTATAAAATGAAGTGCTGTTTAAGTTTCCAGCAAGAATCAAACCTAGGACTGATCCAAAGTTGGGAGCACTAATCGCATGACCATTTCTACATTCAAAGGTCCCATTACTGACTGTTATTCTGCAGCAGGGGCTTAAGCTGTCGTCCAGACTAGGTTCTTGTTAAATAAGAAGTTCTGTGTACCATCCGCTTGTATCAGCTCAAAATGCCATGAATCCAGTGTGTCAGAAGACCTTAATAATATTTTAAAGTGTTGATCTTTGAGTTACCCTTAATACAAAGATATTCAGCCGTCCAATAACCTGCATATAGCAAGCAAAGTCACTATAGCATGAAATATAGTTCACACAGATCAAAGGCTGGGTCACTAGGACATGCATTCACCAATGTTGGACAAAATGACTGAACCTTGAATGATTGGTCAAAGTGGCCTGCATTTATTCTGAGGTCAAACTTTGGCTTGTACTAATACACAATCTCAAATATATCGTACATCAAAAGTTCTCAAGATATAAATCAAAGTCATTGAACCATGAAATACAGATCACAGTGATACACTTCTATTTTGAGGTCGCATTAATGTTATCACAAAATGCCATGCATGGGTGAAAGTTTTCAGGATTTTGAGGCTGACTTTCCAGCATGGACCTTTTTTTTGCCATGGAAACTACATTTTTGATCTGATTTGTCAAAAAACTATGCAGTTATTTCCCCACCACAAATATGCTACACAATATTGACCCAGTTTGTATTTGAAAACGTGGAAAGATCCTAGTGAACCAAGTTTTTACTATTAGCTCACCTTGTGAGCCTTCCGCTCAGAAGAGCTTAAATATCTATGTTTGAATTTGAAAAAAAATAAGACAAAACTCCTTGATTACTATATAAACATTTATTCAATTTTCTTGCGTAATTTTAATAGAATTAATAATATAAACAACCGTCGTGCTCTGGATGAAAGCTGCAAGATATCCATGTCTTGTCTTCAGAGTTTTCCGACAAAGCAATACTCAAACCAGTCTGCTCAGCTTCAGAGACTAGCTAGAATATTGAAATTTCGCTTAAAGCAAGCTTAGATATGATACTTTCCAGTAAGTGATTAACAAAGGCATTGATCAGTCTGGGCGGATGCGCAGGCTGGTCTGCACCTTTGTTGTTCACAACACCGCCAAGACCGGTTTTGTCACGATGAGGCCCATATAGAAACTACCTAAACTCTTTAACTACTTCAACTTGTGTTGTCTGCTGATAACCTTTGCAAATAGTTTGGACCCAAATCAGGCTCGACAAAATGCCGGGCCTGATCTGGTTCCAAACTGTTTGACACTCTGATGGTATTCCTCAAAGAATTTTTCGAAAAAGTTGATTTTGAAAAAATCAGCAGACGACAAAAAAGCATGAAAATTACCCAGTAGGCAGAGTTAAGGAAAGTGTCCCCATTCAGCTCTGCTACCTGCCTCCAGCTTTTTCAAACTGCAGTTCTAATTCAATCTGGCATTAACTAGCAGGGTTGTACAGTTTAGGCTAAGTATGATGTCAAATTCAAAAGCACTGTGATTCAATCTTGCATTAACTACATGTAGTAGCCCAGTAGAGTTCATACAGGCTTAGTCTATGTCAAATTCAAGGATCACTAAAGGCAATCCCATAAGTGTCCTAATTCAATCTGACAACTAGCAGGGTTTGTACAGGCTAGGCTTAGTATAATGTCAAATTAAAGGATTATTGAGGCAAGCTCACATGTGTTACCAATTTAATCTTGCAATGACTAGGCTAGGCTGTGGCAAATTCAAGGAACGTTGAGTCCAGCTCACAAATGCTCTATTTCAAACTGACAATATCTAGCAGGGCTATGCTATTTCAAATTCAAGAACCACTGAGGCAAGTTTTCAAATACTTCAAACTGATGAGAAACACTTGAGCCCTTTCAATTTGTAATTCAACCAGTCAATTATACAAAGCTCGAGATACTTAACTTATATAAATTAGTTAATAAAGTATTTTGCCTTTATATGGTGCAGCATATGCTAAAGAAGGAAAAGCAATTTTGAACAAATTTTGCTCCTCAATAAAATAGGGCTAGACCTTTTATATAACAGTAGAATACACATACTTTTCAAGGATTCAAGAGTAATTTTCAGCAATTTTCATGGCAAATTTTATTGTCAAGAAAGCCCACCATTTTCAAGTACTTTTAAACCTGTATGCTGGGTAATTTTTTCATGATTTTTTTGTGTTGTCTTCTGACTTTGTTCAAAAAATATTTCAGGAACACTATCAGAGCAACAAACAGTTTGGGTCCAGATCAGGCCAGACCTTCTGACGGTCCTGATCAGGGTCCAAACTCAAGGTAAAGATCATCAGACAACAAAACTTGCCACCAGAAGACAATGCATTAAAGCTTTTGTAAACGGTGGCTTGTTTCTTGAATTCTAACATGATTCTCACAATACGGTAAATGTTCTAAAATTTAAAACTCTAGTTGCCTGCCAAAAAGGTCTAGACAAACAGGGTAGACCCAGATCAGACTGCTTCTGAAGAAGCAGTCTGATCAGGGTCTTTCCTGTTTGATATTCTGAAAAGGACTGTGAACTCCAGGCCTAAAACTGAGAACAGAAAAATTAAAGTGTTAGAAATTTTAGGACATTTACTGTACATGTACTGTCTTGCAAGCCAAGCGTGACAGTGACATCATTTTTTTTTACAAAGTTATCAGGGATTTATTTATTCAAAGTTGTTGACTTGGGACCTACAGCAACAAAACAAACAAACAAACAAAATCAGGGATTTATAAGTGAAAGATCACTGTGTATTAATCCTATACACAAGTTATCTATCTATTCGCATTAGCTCAGGTGGAGTGTACAAGTTAATGTTTTACTTAACAATTGTAAACAAAATATTACGTCACTTTCACTCTTGGTTGGCACGACAGTAGATAGCTAAGCTTTGCCAGAGCATGACTTGAAAAGAACAAAATATATAACTATAATATAACAACCAGATACATACATAACAATTTGAGCATGAATTAAGGATTCTTGTTGGATTGGCAATACTTTGAAAGACATCATCATGCACACGTGTGTAGTCTGACCAGGCACATAGGAAGCCTAGAGCTGGTAACGTGGGTGAAAGTTCAAAATTTCCAAAATCCTGAACTTTAATAGAAATTAAAAATTTTTAAACTTGCAAAAGAATAAAACTTGCAAAACGAATAAAACAGCCTACAAAAACGAATAATTTCATGTTTTAATGGTTTATTGTGTTTAGATAATCTGACAATTAATCAGAGAAGCTATTATAATCTCCCTAATTTAGCATTTTGAGGCTGACTTTAGAAAGTCAGCCCCTGAATTCCGGATTAATCCTGAAAACTTTCACCCATGTGGTAAAAAAGGCCCTGATCAGAGTTTACAGTATGCCTGTGAATACTAGGATCAGATTGCACAGTAAATATATGAAATGCATCAGTTATGCAGGCCCCATCCCTTTAAGCTTCAGTGCTGACTAACACCCACAAAAGCTTAAAACAGAATGGTTTGTTCTTCATTTCAAATAAAACAAGAAAATAGTATAAAGTTACATTCTAATAGTATGAAGCTATTGTAAGTTGATACATTATTAAATATTTTCTTGTGTTGATATAGTACCTATATCCTGCGGTATATAATTTCTACATCCAAACATAATGTGAAGAAAAGCTTACCACAAGCTTTTAATGGTATTTACCATAGAAACTTAGCACTAGCAATTTTAGGTATTTACCATAGAAACTTAGCACTAGCTTTTTCAGGTATTTACCATAAAAACTTAGCACTAGCAATTTTAGGTATTTACCATAGAAACTTAGCGCTAGCTATTTTCGGTATTTACTATAGAAACTTAGCACTAGGAATTTTAGGTATTTACCATAGAAACTTAGCGCTAACTATTTTTGGTATTTACCATAGAAACTTAGCACTAGGAATTTTGGTATTTATCATAGAAACTTAGCACTAGCAATTTTAGGTATTTACCATAGAAACTTAGCACTAGCTATTTTGGTATTTACTATAGAAACTTAGCACTAGCAATTTTAGGTATTTACCGTAGCAATTTTAGGTATTTACCATAGAAACTTAGCACTAGCTTTTTCGGTATTTACCATAAACTTTTAGCACTAGCTTTTTTGGTATTTACCATAGAAACTTAGCACAAGCTTTTTTTGGTGTCTCATGCATTATTTTTAACCGACATCATTTCAAATCAGGACGGTTGAATATCTATTCAACTTAATTTTGTTATGAGAATATAATATCATCAAAATAGCTCATTCAAAATAGTTCACTTTACTTTGAACGGCTAGTGGTTTACAGATTTTCGGGAAATGTTATGACGTCCATAATATCATTGCTTACATATTGACAAAATAATAACGTTTTACTGCAGAAATGAGATTTCAAAGTAATCTTAATGTCATATAATAAATAGAATCTAACATTCGTTTTCTTGTATTATTGAATTTATTAAACTTGTTGCGAAAAAAAAAAAAAATGCTTGGCAATCCTTGCATTTTATCTCTTTTCCCCAACTTGTTTAATAAATTCAATAAAACATGAGATCCTCTTTATAGCAAATGGACAAGTGTACAAGATACTCATCACATCAGGGAGCAGCAAAGATTCAGGCGAGTCTGTTCATGCCCACTCAGCAGACCCTTCAATGCTCTTTTACACAAAGTAAGGAGGCTCAGACCGAATGTATACCTTCAGACCAAGTGTATACCTCTAGCTTCTCTGGTTTGTCAGCATGGGCATTAAGTGAAGGTATTTGCATACAAGCAATAAGGACCAAAAATTTGTGCGCTGGTTCAAATATTTTCATTGAACAAGAGAGCTCTCAGGCCCTGAGTTGCTCACCTGAGAATGACTGTTGATAAAGGTATAGAAAAGCATACCTCCTCTCAAAGTCCAGCTATGGATTCTGATAGATCAGCAGTTTCATTAAGACTTAACATGGGTTATGTTGTAAAACATGTGGCCCACAGGACAGGCCACTTTTTGCCCCAGGGGCAATCCTTGATTGAACTCATCTGATAATTAGGAATTAACCCTTTGTATACAAGAATTCCCTTAAAGGATAGTTTGACAAAAAGTGAAGACTGTTTGCTATGATAAATGCAATATTCAGAGACTGAAGAACATATACTCATGGTCAATGAAAAGTTACCAGTATCGAAATTATGATATTTCGGAAAATATGTAATACAGTTCTTTGGCTACTATTACGTTCATGTTTTTGGTCAATGCAAACTGGTTTGGAGAGATAAAACAGTTTCATGAGCCCTGGAACTATGATGCACGTGATGCACGTGCATTTTATGTTTTTCGCAGTTTATAAGAATTTGAAATCATCATTTTCAGAAGACAAAATGCCAGGACATGCCCTAGACATTTTCATTGAAAACGCCACCAAAATGGTTTAGGTAGTCCCATTAAACGCGAAAAATGAGGATCAAACTTTAAGGTAGCACCAAAACTTTGCATTTTCCTATACAGTGCAATGGAAACTACAGGGGTCCATCAAGGAATGATTATAATGCATTCGGGTGTGATGGCTACAGTTTTCCATAGTGGTAATGGATGGGACTCTATGCCATAAAATTGAGTGTTGAAGTATACACCGTTCTTCGTTCAGAATTGACTAAATACTGTTCTGTGTTAAGTGAATGTGATTTACTGGTAACTTTTCACTGGCGTGAGTATATTTATTAGGAAAGCCTAGCTCTTAAAACATAACAGACAATCTAATCCTTATTGTAGATGTCTGTATGGGAAAATTCATCAGAATACAAAGGAATCCCAGAATCAAGGGGAAAATACTCTACAAACCACAATTGCAAGATTTGTCTCCCTTAATCTCTTATTTCACGAAAAACAGACCATGCCCCTAGCAGCCATGTTTTCAACCAATCAAAACAATTTTAACAGCTTTGGTAGATGGTCACCCAAGGACCAATTGTACCAAATTATTTTGAAATCCGACCAGTAGTTTTGACAAGATGATTTTTAAAGTTAAAAACAGGCCACGCTGAATGGTGCCAGTGTTTTTCAACCACTCAAAATAATTTGAAAAACTTATTAAGGACCATTGTACCAAATTATTTTGAAATCCGGCCAGTAGTTTTTGACAAGAAGATTTTTGAAGTTTTTCCTTTTGGTTGTCATGGCAACCAGAATTCTACATGGAATGGATTTTTTAATAACTTTGAAAAATGACCACCCACGGATCATTCCTGTGAAGTTTGGTGACAATCCACTTTGTGGTTTAGGAGATGTTGTTTAAAGCAAATTTTTGACTGACGAAGGACGTACAGACAATGAAAGACGACAGACATCATAAGATCACACTAGCTCACCCTGAGCCTATGGCTCAGGTGAGCTAAAAAGGGCAACAAAATATGTCATTTCTGTAAGAAAAGGGTTGTCTTTTTGGAGTTGTCTAAAACTATAAATAAATTAGTTTGTGTCATGGTATATTGGCATGTAAACAGATAAGGTGTAGTCTTTTTATAACACACCCCATTATAATATGGATTGGATATAGCACTGTCATGTGGCTCTCAAATTCCTTTACCGTGGAATACAGTAAAACCTGTCTTAGGCGGCCACTCAAAAAGACACAAAAAATTGGTTTTTAAGACCGATTATCCATTAATGCAGGTCAAAAGTATTGCAGAATGCTCCAATGGGAGCATTCTGCAATACTTTTGACCATTAAGCTACCATTTGTCATTAAGGCCTTTGTTTTGTCTATTTTTGAGTGGCCCCTTAAGACAGGTTTTACAGTATTACAAAGGAATTATAGGAAAATTACCAGGATATAACTTCTCTGTAAAATCTGTAAAACATCAATTTTATATATAACACAGTCCATTTCTATAGACCCAAAAGATCATGATCACACCGTCCAACCTGATTCGTCTAGCACAGATGATGTGTTTAGCACAGATGGCTTGGGTGGAGGACGTTTTTAGTAGAATGTAAGTATTGACCTGATTTAAACAGTTCTAGCAGGAATTGATCCAACCAATGGTGAATCTCATTAAGGTATTGTTTAGTCTACCACAATATGAAATGGGGCCTCATTTGGCCTTTTGATTAATGAGCAGCCAATCGAAATAGGTGCATTTTTTCAAGGAAAAATAATTTTCTGAAAAAAAAAAACCTCTGTGCTAGATGAATCGGGTTGGACGGTGTGGTGTTATAATAAAGGCACTACACTGTATATAGTACAGTATAAAGCAGGTAAATAAATCAGCATAAAACTCCTAATGATTGAGAAGAGAACATTGTAAACCCAAGGTCTACACAGGTATTTTTTCTAACTGCACCTCCTTTCTCAGCTAGAGACTAGCTAGAATAAAGAAAATTTGGATGCAGCATTCTTTCAAGACCAAGAAAACCTTGCAGTCTCGATGAATATCACTTTTTTGGGGTAGATAAATCCTCATGTCTACCTTATTGAAGTCAATAATTATATAAGCCTTGATGCCAGAAAACCTGTCTTTGGTGGTTTGCGAACAACAAAAGCGTAGACCAGCCTGCACATCCGCGCAGTCTGATCAGCACCTTTGTTATTTGCTTATTTAAAAGTATCATATCTAGACTTGCTACAAGCAAAATTTCAATTTTCTAGCTAGTCTCTGTAGCTGAGCAGACTGGTTTGAATTTCACTTTGTCGTACACCCCAAAGACAGGTTTTCTCACGTCATGGCCCATATATTGTTGCTCCAGGAGTCCCATCTTTTAGGAATTTTACGGTATTAGTGAGATCATCAGAACAGGCAAATATAAAGAAATATAAAATATCTACATGTAGATGAAAGATTAAGTTTTAAATATGGATTAAAGAAAACTAAATGATCCAAAAACTATTAAATATCTTACATGATCTTAGAGTACTAATAATAAAATGGCTTTCAATTGCTAGCTAGCAAAGTAACTAATAAATATAAGAATATAATACTGACTATAATAACAAAGTAATAAATATTTGAAAGAATCCTGCTTAAACTAGTACTGTAAATTCAAAAAGTTTCCGGAGGATTTTATTTTTAGCGAAGCTTTGTGGATGCGAAGTTTCGTGAAAATATAAACCTTGCTTTAGTCATTTGGCTTAATCACTCTGCCATTTTCTGATGAAGGTAAAGCATGCTCCAGTCTCGAATTTTCGCGAAAATTTCTGAATTTACAGCATACACTGTACTTCACATGACACTGCTGAGCTATTTATCCCAATGCTCATTTGGTGGGACATATGCAAAACAGTTCAGACCCAGATCATGTGGCATCTGATCAGGGTCCCCACTATTTGCTTGCAGAACATTTTGTATCGGCATGATATAAACATGAAAATAACAAAATGAGATCTCCAAATATATAAACACAACTATAGAGACTCATTAAAGTACTGCCGCATTAATAAGAAACGCGAAAAATCAACTTATAGTGCATCTTTTCACGTTATTTTCTCTTGAACTTTTCGATATGCAGGTAGAAAAAGCTGCAGTATTTTTTGACAAAATTTTCAACCTGATCTTTTAACTGTGTTTTTCTGTAATTAGATGCGATTTTGGCATATTTTTGGTTCGTTTCAACGGGGGAGTGTAACTGTTGGTAGAATGGACATAAACTGACCCAGTTTATTAATAATATGTAACGGTTGACTAAAGCATTCGATGTCGTTTCAGGTCAGTAATCCCCGTATTGGTTATAGCATGAAGAGTATCGTACATATAAAGTACTGCTGCATAAATTAGAATCGCGAAAAATGACTTTAGATGCATGTTTTCAATTTACATTACCTTGAGCAGTCAATAATGGTGAAGCATTTCAGGCAGTATTTTGACAAACTAGCTTGCCTAGTATTATGGCTAATTTTTGCTCTAATAATTATGATGGTAGAATTTGGGCATTTTATTCCACTTATTTGACGCATGAGTATTGCCGTTGAAGGAATGCATGTAAACAGCTCAAATTAACTAATTACAGAAAATAAATGGTTGGCTATAAAAATTACATATGTACATAGTTGATAATGTTTAGGTCATTTACCACTGTAAAAGTCATTTTTATAAAACTGTCCATAATAGCCACATCGCGCCGTTTTTGTACGTACAAAATGTCTTTACAAACATAGCAAACAGTATTTACCCGGATCAGTGTTTGTGTTTACATCTCCACCAACAGCTAAGGTCTGGGGCCACTGCTTTTAAAATGTCTCATCCGACAGACTGGTGAGCCGGGGATCGGACCTGCAACCCCTGGTTTACTAGGCAAGTGGTTTATCCACTATACCACAGCAGCTCCTATTTTCCCGGATCAAACTGATCGTATTGGATCAGTTTGGTCTGGGTCTACGTTGATTGAATCGATACTATCAACTGAATGGCAGTGCTTGAAAAATAAAGCTGACTTGTACAAAGCAATCACGCTTGCTTTTGACACTTACCTGTAGAAATTTAAGTACAGATATATAGGCCGTCACATGGCTGTTACACCGTTTAAATTCCTTCCGCTTTTCAGAAAGCCAAAAAATGTCGAAATTCCCAAGAGTTTAGGGGTCAGGGCAGTGGTAGTAGTTTCTTCAAACAAATTTCTTCTGACACTGCTGGATATTCTAAATCCAGATTTGAGCTTTATTTTTGGAAAAATGCAAGTAATAAAATAATATTCCAGATTTTCGCGTTTCTTATTATTGCGGTAGGACTATAGTTCACAGAAGGAACTTAGAGACAGGGATTTTTCAACTTGGGGCCACTGAAAAAAATGTTTCTCTAAACACTTGACAGATTTCCTATTTACTCTTTATCTACTAGTGTCCTTGGACCAAGATCAGGCCCGACAAAATGTCGGATACAAACTGTTTGACACTCTGATGATATTCCGGAAAGATTTGATTTTGAAAAAAATTCAGCAGACGACCAAAAACATGAAAAATTACCCAGCTAGAAAAATTGTTAAACTATTTGAGTAAACACTGTACTTCATATGCCAGTGCTGAGCAATTTAACATAATATATATAAGTCCGGCGTCCATTTTGTGGGACATATGCAAATAGTGCAGACCCAGATTAGATGCCACAAAATGCCACTTCTGATCAGGGTCCCCACCATTTGCTTACAGAACATTTTGTATCAGCATGATATAAACATGAAAACAACAAAACAAGATCTCCAAATATATGAACACAACTATAGAGACTCATTAGTTCCCAGTAGGAACTCGAGACAAGGATTTTTCAACTAGGGGCCATAGGATTTAAAAAAAAAAAAGGTTTCTCTAAACACTTGACAGATTTCATATTTAACTCTTTATCTACTAGTGTCCTGACAATCTTTGCAATCAATTAGGATCCAGATCAGGAAAGACAAAATGTCTGGCCTGATCTGGATCCAAACTGTTTGACATTCTGATGCTATTCCTGAAAGGTTTGATTTTGAAAAAAATCTGCAGACAACCAAAAACAGGAAAAATTACCCAGCAGACAAAAGGGTTAAACTATTTGCGTATACTGTACTTCATATGCCACTGATCAACAATTTAACCCATATAAGCCCAGCCTCCATTTTGTGGGACATATGCAAACATAGCAGACCCAGATCAGATGCCACATTTTGTGATGTGGCATCTGATCAGGGTCCCCACTATTTGCTTACAGAACATTTTGTATCGGCATGATATAAACATGAAAACAACAAAACGAGATCTCCAAATATATGAACACAACTATAGAGACTCATTAGTTCACAGTAGGAATTTGGAGACAGGGATTTTTCAACTAGGGGCCACTGGATTTAAAAAAAAAACGTTTCTCTAGACAATTGACAGATATCCTATTTAAAGATGTGCGTAAATTTGGTTAAGAGTGCATAACAGAAAAATAATTATCTTATTTCTTAACAAAAACATGTATTTTTGGTGCTCAAAAGAACCGTCTCATTACATATGCTTATTTTTTTGGGGTAAGAAAACATTTACAATTTTATGCTGATTTTTTGTTGTTTATCTAAACCTATGTTGTGTGTGTATTAAAGAGGCGTCCGAGTTAGTTTAAGTGTATTTTTGGTGATTTCGTTTCAAATCGTATTTTCTAGTGAAATGCATTTAGATCTACACAACTTATCATTTGATAGGAAATCACCAAAAATATTCTTTTTAAATATTCAGAACATATTTCTTGATGAAAATATACATTTTTGTGTTAATTACACGGGCCAATAAGTGCCCAAATGCCTTTTATAAACACATATGCTGGCAAATCCGGCAAGGCTTTACATGCGCCTGAGCCTTCGCTGCTGACCGACGAAAACAAGTACCAAAATCTTCTGCCCACAATCTTAGTTCTAATGCATTTGATTTTGTGACGCCAGGTCAATTTGATAACATAAAAATACTGTGATATACTGTGGAAATAGTTAGACTTTATTAATTACGCCACATTTTGTTGGATGACATACAGCATTATGCGGCTTGCATCGCTATGATTTGAGACAAACCTGCAGAAGTGCATTAGAATGGGGATAACCATATTCAAAATTTTCTTTTCATATTGTCAGATATACCATTGAAAATCAGGTTTTACGGCTCCGCTTATGCGTTGCTGTAAAACTAAATTTTCAACCATATTATATCTGACGATATACCTCCCCAAATGAAATGTATGAATACAGATATCCCCTAAAGAATTCACGCAGTTACTACTGATAATTCTAAGTGAAATCTGTTGCTAAGAGGATTTTGAGTTAAGAAAAGGTGACTGTTATATAACTAACGTTTTTTCAACTGAGAATGTGGCCCTAACTTGTCAATAACTTTGAGGCAAGAAAACTCTCTGAGCGATCACCTGTTTCTAGTGAGAGAGTGAACACAACAAGGAACTTTGGCACAAACATAAAGTCTAAAAAGTTCAAGTGCACCATATTTGACCAATTAGTGCACTATATTTGACCAATAAGTGCACCATATTTGACCAATTAGTGCACTATATTTGACCAATAAGTGCACCATATTTGACCAATAAGTGCACTATATTTGACCAATAAGTGCACCATATCCGACCATTAAGTAAACTATATTTGACCAATAAGTGCACCACATTCGACCAATAAGTGCACCATATTTGACCAATAAATGCACCATATTTGACCAATAAGTGCACTATATTTGACCAATAAGTGCACCATATTTGACAATAAGTGCACTATTTTTGACCAATAAGTGCACCATATTCAACCAATAAGTGAACTATATTTGACCAATAAGTGCACCACATTCGACCAATAAGTGCATCATATTTGACCAATAAGTGCACCATATTTGACCAATAAGTGCACTATATTTTGACCAATAAGTGCACCATATTTGACCAAGAAGTGCACCTTGTTTGGCCAATAAGTGCACCATATTTGACCAAAAAGTGAACCATATTTGACTAATAAGTGCACCATATTTGACCAATAAGTGCACCATATTTGACCAATAAGCGCACTGTGCACTGAACTTTTTCAAATTTCTGTATCCTCTGTTTTCCAGTTAATTATTGTCATTATATACCTATAAATGATACAACTTTTGAACTGTCTGTTTTCTGGCCATCTGATACAAAAAGCCGGATCAACAAACTGAGGTTTTCTGATTCCATATCACTATCCTTTAAAACGAGGCTAAGATTGGTTACCTGTTTTTGCGGCGACATTACATAAAAGTAAATTTCAAGCAAGGAACCAGAGACGGAAAACATGATGACGTAACGTCAAGAAACGAAACACATTTTTTCCTGTTTAAAGACCAAAACAATGTATAAATTCAGAAAAATGTCGGAAAAAGGTATATAAAAAACATATTATTATGATACTAACTTGATCTGGCGTACTATATCACCTCTCGTGGATTAGCCCCTATCATCGGATCACCCTCGACGCTTTGCGTCTCGTGTGCTCCGATGCTTTGAGCTAATCCACTTGATGTGATACAGTACGCCAGATCAAGTTAGTATTATAATAATGTGTATGTACTACACATTCATAATCTGGATGAAAAAGTGTAACACTGTTTTCCAAAGAGGATAAGGATATTGAACTTTTGAAAAAATAACAAGCATGGTGCATTTATATGTATAGGTAAGGAACCTCTTTTATCTCTCTGTGATTGCAAGGGAAATTTAGTGTAGATCTGAGCTGTCTTGTCTGAATCTACATTGTATCACCATTTAGCATCTGAATTTTCATTAATCTGTCATTTAATCATCAATCTATCATTTTTCAATACTTGTAGAACACTATAAACATGTTTTCATAAACTTATAAGTTATATTTCAATGGGAAAAGTCAACAAAAATGGAAATAGGAATTGAAATAATAATATTCTACATATTATGCAAACTAAGGGTAAAATTAATATAAATGTACAGAGTTGAATAGTTCATTTGAACACATCTGTAAAATATTCCGTCTAATACACATAAAAAGTTACTTATAATAATCTACTAATAAAACCAATAAATAATTTACTAATAAAACCAACAAATAATTTACTAATAAAACCAATAAATAATTTACTAATAAAACCAATTAATAATCTATTAATAAAACCAATAAATAATCTAATAATAAAACCAATAAATAATTTACTAATAAAACCAATTAATAATCTATTAATAAAACCAAAAAATAATCTACTAATAAAACCAATAAATATAATTCAAAGTATCGTTCACACATCCAGATGTAATATCTAATAGAAGTTGAAACTCTATAGCATGACAACGACAGCCTCTTTGATAGATAAGCTTGTCTTTGTATTCTGATGGCTTCTTCAACCTGATATGATAAACTTGGGATGGTTAGGGGTGTCAGGTTGTAATTGAAAAAATAATATTGCATTTTTTGTCTGAATATCTTTTTTACCTTAACAAACAGTGTAGACCCTAATTGCATGATGCTGTATTTCATCTGGGTCTTCACTTTTAACTGTCTCTCAGTATGAGCTACTATAAGAATCTATTATGAGTGAGAAAGTAGGATAGAAAAGTCCTTGGGATCACTGTTTGGTTTCAAGAGGCTTGCAGAGTGATGACAAACGGTGATCCTGAAGGATGGATTTTCATCCGATCCTCACACAAATAATAGATTATTTTTTCTTCCTCACTATTAAATTATGCCTTTCATTTTTAAGAAAAGGCTCCAGAATTTGATAAGCAAAATGACCACTTTCTATAAAAGTTGGTATTAGGCCCTTGCCCCACCCCCTAAGTCCACAAAAAATGTCATGGTAAAACTCTGCTTAACAAAACTTAACAGCAAATAGTTTATAGAGCAATTATTCTAAGAAATGTCAACAAAACAAGTACAACTGCAATAAATTCTTAGCCACAATCACAATTTTTTTGTTGTTTGGCACAAACGGAGAAAATGGCCTTTCGAGTACTGTAAATTCTGAAATTTTTGCGAGGGTTCTATTTTCGTGAAACCCTCGCAAATTGGAGAAATCACTCTGTTGTCTAGTGATATAGGCAAATCATGCCACAGTCGCAAATTTACAACATCGCAAATTTCTAACGCTATTCATGAAAATAAAATTCTCATGAAATTTTCCGAATTAACAGTATTCATTGGGAAGATACAGAAGTATCTAGAGTGTGAGCTTGTGATATCTGAATGAAAAAAATGTTGAGGGTATTCAAAAAAGCCTTTCTCTGAGTGGGTTCTTCTGAGCACTCTTAACCCTTTATATACTAGAAACCCCTAAAGGGAAACATGGGAAAACAGTAAAGACCCAGATGAAATGCAGCATAATGCTGCATTTCATCAGGGTCTGCAATGTTTGCTAAGATTAATAAGACCTTCATGGACAGATAAACAACATAATTTAGAAAATTCTACCTTTGACCCCTTAAAGTGCACAATGGGCAGTCCCATACTTATTGTATCAATATGTATGGGAAAATACATCAGGATGCAAAGGGTTAACACTGTTAACATCTAAGAGTTTTGTTCAACTACTCACACCAATAAGACAGACCCCTAATAAGACAGTTCCCTAAATAAAAAAGACCCCTATCAAGACTATACACTCGTATGTGAGAGTTCTATAACATCACAAACTGATTCAGTACATACATCCACACTTTTAACTTTTGCCCCTGGGAAATTTTTCCCGCTTTTTTGTCGTCTGCTGATTTTTTTCAAAATCAACTTTTTTGAAAAACTATTTCAGAAATACGATCAGCGTGTCAAACAGTTAGGATAAAGATCAGTCCCTAAGTCCCGTCGAGCCTGATCTGGGTCCAAACTGTTTGCAAAAGTTATCAGCAGACGACACTAGCTAGGAGGTAAAGAGTTAACCAATCAAACTATCGTGTCAATCACAAACCAACAATAATAAAACATGATAAAATATAAATGAGCATAAAATATAATTGCATCACAGATCTAGTCAGAGAACACAAGAAATGCGAGTACAAAAAAAACTGTTTTCAGACAAACAAATATTTCATACAAAAAAGCAGCAAAATTGCGTAGTACACAGAATTGCCGAAAATGAAATATAATATTAATATAAATCATATGAAAATAGAACTCACCAGATAGATATGTATTCAGTATTCTATATACATTTATCAAATGATGTTACTGTTATTCAGCAGATAACGCTGTGTCATAAATAATGTTATGACCACACGTTACATAACACTTTCGTCGGGAACAAGTATTGATGTCATGACAATGTCTGTGACAACAATGCAAATTTTTATTGAAATAAACTGACTTTGAAGGCATTGAAATTGCCTTTAAAAGGTCATATGATAAGCAGAATCTTACACTAGTGATCATTTCATATTAGTAATTATATTTATTAAACTCACCGAAATCTCGATTCATGAATTTCATATGAAATGATAACGAGTGTAAGATCCTCTAAATTAAGTATTTAAAATATATACAGACCCCCTAGCAGACTCTCATGAAATTAGAGATTTTTTATAAAGGCTTTATTAGGCAAAATAAAGGTTGTTTCATTGAAATTCTAACAAAAATAAAGAGCAAATTAGCATCATTTTTTCTAGTATTTTTTATCAGATCCTGATCTTTAAATCCATGTTATGATAGATGAAGGTACAAAAGGGAGTGCAGCAAGCCCCAGCCAATAAATGTATAGCCAACTATCACAAAACAATAGAAAATTACTCTCGTTGTTTTAACAGTTTACTCCCTAGTAAAAAAAAACCTCACTTTTTAACTTAAGGCTTTTGTTGAGCAGCGTTGAATTGAAAATGAAATCACATATCACCTTATCTGGAACGGGGGTTCCGGGGATCCTCCCCCGAAAAATTTTGAAAACCAAGAAAGCAGGAGAAGCCATCTCAGGTAATTTTGTAAGGACAATTCTAACTTCAGTAAATGAACAATTTCGGAGGATATTGCTCCCATTTATTATACTTAAACGCAAAAGTTTCACAACCGTTTAATATCTGTGTTTTCTTCAGTATGGTCCAAGTTAGAATATTCATATTATCATATTTTATGCTCCTGCACAATGCGGAATGATTTACCATTAATCGGTTTTGACGTAAATTGTTGAAAAACACTGAAGTCATTATAACGTCAGAACGAAGAGTATGATCAAAACCAATTAATGGTAAATCATTCCGCATTGTGCATTTATGCTATTCTTGTTGAAGATCGGCAATCGTAAGTCTCACTGGTCTGATTTCCATGTTGTTTGGACGGCACATCATTGGACTTTTTAATCACAATATCATGGAGAAAAATATTTGGCTCAAAAAGAAGGAAATAGCATTTTAGTAAGAGTTGCGAAACTTTTACGTTTAAGTATATATGCTCTTGTTTAGATATAAAATTTAGACATATATGCATATTGTCTGTATTAGTCTTGGGGTGTAGATACCACTGTTTAGATTTGACAACCTTAGACAATGACAGGTTTTACTGTATAATCAACATTCAATATGCATACAAGTGTCTGTGTCAGAGTGTAGGTAAAGTATACTACCCAAATGTCAACTGTGGTAAGTTTGATATGCTTGGGCCCATCATTTCAGAAAATGACCCACCATTTTTTGCTCCATGGGTCACTTCGGTCAATCAATCTTGAAAAAATCTGAAGCCCTGGGGTGGCTAGGATCAGTTAGTCATTCCGACATTACCTAAGCTGTTTAGCATGGATGTAAAGCAAGAAATCGACCCAAAAGCATTTATATTTACCTTACCTCACTCTTTTGTTATGTTTTCCCTAATCTGAAGCATCAGAAAAATTGACTATAAGAGTCACTCTGGTGCAAGAGGTAGGTACAGACATAGTCTGAGGATGAATACAGCTTTCTGAAAAGCTCAAGATGTCCAAGACATTACTTGTCAACATACATATTGTCTATTTCTTATGTTCAAACTGATCTTGCAAAAATTAAAGGTTTATTAATCAAAATAAAGGTTATTAAAGGTTTTTCAGCCAAATTAAAGGTTTTAAAGTATTGCAACCAAATTAAAGGTTTCTAAAGGTTTTAAAGGTTCCACTATGGGGCCTGTATATGCAATAAAACCTGTGTAAAACAGCTACTCAATATTAGACAAAACAAAGATCTTAATGACAAATTTTGGCCTAATGAAGGTCCAAGGTCACCTTTGAGCATTCTGCAATACTTTTGACCTGCATTAAGCAATAATTGGTCTTGAAAACCAAATTTTGGCCTTTTTGAGAGTGGCTGTTTTACACAGGTTTTACTGTATGAGCACTAATTCAGTGGCACTAGATATCTATATGTGTGCAGTGTTTTTTTTTCTGCTGTTTTTGGGGCCGAAATTCGGCCCCCATTCCCCTCGCCAAAAAGTATGTTTTTTTACCCCTATTTTGAAAGAAAATTCCCCTCAAAATGAAGTATTCAAAAAAAAAATCTACAAAATGTGACAACAGCGTGTCGGAAGTGCGTATAAATAAGTTCCGTGCATTAGCCATGCCGTGAATTTGCGAGTAGCGTCCCTTGGTGATCAATAGACGCTTTCATGTGGTTTTCTCAAGAGTGTCTAAGGGAGAAGTTCCAATCGTGACTTCGCGAACAAAATGTCGCACAATAAGCGTTGTTACGTGAAGAAAATTAATAAATCGGCGGCGCAGGGATCAAGAAGAGTCGACCTGATTTTTAAGCAGGCTTCCCTGAAGGCCTTTATCAGTGACTTTGATGTTTGTGACAAGGATTTGGGGATTGACTCAATCTCTTCGGCGACATGTATTGAGTCAAACGAATCAGTCCATCAACCTAATTTGTTTTGAACAACTGACCCACAGTGCACTGAATGGATTTAATTAGTTAAATAAAAGTTAAATACTAATAGATAGAATGAATTATTAATAAATAGAATGGAAAACATGGATCCAGTTTGGCTGTGTTGTACCATAAGTCTGTCAAAAGATATAACACTTTCATTTTTAACTGCAAATGTTTCAATAAAAGATGCTATTGTGTTAAGTTAATAGCTTTCCCCTTTTTGCCCCTACGCACGCTAATTTTCCCCTTTTGAAAGGCCCCGCCACCATTCCCCTAAAACAGAGAAAAAACACTGGTGTGTGAATGTGTGTGCAGAAAAAGTTATGGCTCTTCTGAGTGCATCATGGAATCCTCTCATTAAGTTGAAACCAATACGCACACAAAACACATTTTCATAAAAAATCATATATCACCCAGGCCACTGGCGTGGGCGTATCTAGTGTCCGCAAAAATCCACAGCTTCACAAGTATAGGAGCTTTAGCTACTTAATTTGATTTTTGGAAGAAAAAATGCAACTTAAAGGTTAGATGCATGTCTTGAGAGCTCACTTAAGCCCTGTGTAATGCTCTAAAATCAGTTTCTAGGCTTTGCCCTCCTAAACCCATACTGGGGGAGTAGCCCCAGACCCCTATCTATAGTGCATATTCTATAAAATGCCTGAGGTACGCCACTGATGGTATACCATTAGTTCATCCCTGGGCCTTCCACTCAGGTAAGCTACCAATGAATGTAAATAGGCAGTCTTTTTTCCAAAAACATACATATTTCACATTTTTAAACAGTTTTTGCGTAGAGATTTCTATAATAACTAAATTGCTTTTTAAAAAATAAGAAACAAAATTGCCAAAGATAACCTTTTATCAATGACATTGTGTCTGGGAGTGTATTAAAATTGATAAAGCACTAGTGGATCCAATATTTAGTAAAGTTATGTAACAACGTCCATTTCAACATCACACATATAATGGCAAAATTCTGCAATATTCACAACAAAAATATGATTTACAGTAAAACCTGTGTAAAAGAGCGACTCAAAAAAAGTCAAAACAAAGACCTTAATGACAAATGGTAGCTAAATGAAGGACCTCCATTAAGCAATAATTGGCCTTAAAAACCGATTTGTGATCTTTTTGAGAGTGGCTGTTTTACACAGGTTTTACTATACAAGTTATTGTAGTGTCATGTGATAAATACAATCTAACATTCACACGCATGTATATTCGAATTTATCAAATTTGTTAAGAAAAAGTGACAAATGCTTGACAAAGTCTTACATTTGATCTCTTTTCATTAACTTTAAACAAAGCTTTTTGTTGAGTTGTGTTTAAAACAACTTCTTTAAACTCTTTCAAACATAACAGTTAGGTAAAAACACATTATTTTTGTCAAGTTTCCCTTTACCACATATCAATAAAATTACACATTTATTACATGAGCCGCGACATGTGATTTCTAACAATGTGGCATTTTGACAAGTATAGACTCAGACGAGCCTGTGCAGCCTCCTTTTAAGCTTAGAAACTAGAAATTATGCTCTGTCAGTAGCTTAACACTCATAGAATATTCAAGGGACTAGCAAAGGCTGATCTGAGGCTTTACTGGTTGCACATACCACATTGTTGGAAATCTCATGTCCTGGCTCAGTCATGTAATTTAAACTCCTTTGAAAAAGAAACAAGTATAAATATTTTGATTTTGTCTATCGTTGTTCGCTGAATAATGAGTATTATACAGAATTTACAAAAGATCAAATTTTCACAATAGTATTTACCCAATACATTGCAGCCCCTTTAAAACAAACCTCACTGCAACACTGATTTAGATACGATCATGTGGATCACTATTTATTTACCATGGAATCTTACAGAGGATTTATAGAAAATTACCATATAGAATTTTACAAAATAATTACAGGAAAATGACCATGAAAGGGTCATTTTCCTTGTATTTTCTTTGAAAAATCAAGCTTTTTAACTTAAATCACTTATAACATGGTCCATTCCTATGAACCAAAACATAGGTTTACATGGACTGCACTGCTGGTATACTTCTGTAATGCCAGACATTTGATTTTTTTCAGTCATAATAATAATAATAATACAGTTTCAAATTTATCTTCATATAATTTTTTATATCTGATTCTTCATTGATTTGGGCCAACAGTGATTACTGTCTTCAGCCTGACCTGTGTGACACCGTCCTAGAGAAGGGGCTGGCCAGTGTGACAGTCAAAGAAAATGGGCTGACCAGTGCGACACAGTCCTAGATAAGGAATTGACTACTTTTTTACTTCTCCAGAAGAATGAATAAGCCAGTTCTTGAGATGTTGACTCATATCATTATTAAAGCCATTCATTAACCCCTTGTACTCTGGCTGATTTTCTCATACATAATGATACAATAAGTATGGGACTGCCCAACATAATGATACAATAAGTATGGGACTGCCCATTGTACACTTTAAGGATCACAGGTAGAATTTTCTAAATTTTGATGTTTTTCTGTCTCTGAAGGTTGTTTTAATCTTAGCAAACAGTGCAGACCAGATGAATGCAGCTTAATGCTGCATTTCATCTGGGTCTTCACTGATTGCCAAAGTACCCATTTAGGGATTTCCTGTATACTAAGGGTTAAATATGCATGTACAGCTGTCTCGTGGAACTAGAGCTCTATAATTTGGACCGAGCCTTCATCTATCTCCCTACTTTCAGTGTGTGAGCAGTGATGGCTCTGATGAGCCTGCACATTCGCGCAGGCTCCTCTGAGCCCTCTCTGCTTGCATATGCAATAAGTACCAAAATCTCTTGAACTGACCAAAATGTTTTAGGTCCTCAGTGGTTTCATTTCATCGAGACCCTTTCACTGAGCATCACAACATGTATTGTGGAGAAATAAAAATGATTTATGTAATTTTTCTATGAAAAAAAACTAAGTCTTTTCATCTATTTGAGAGTGTACAGAAAAATAATTTTCTTATTTCTCAACCAAAACATATGTTGTGGGAAGTCAAAAGAACCCTCTCAATGAGACGTTTCTTTTGAGCACTCATAGTTAAGAGTGTACAGAAAAATAATTTTCTTATTTCTCAACCAAAACATATGTTGTGGGAAGTCAAAAGAACCCTCTCAATGAGACGTTTCTTTTGAGCACTCAAAACACATGCACAAAAATAAGAGTAAGAGAATATTTACAATTGTGCGTAGAAATTTTTTGTTTATCTAAACCTGTGCTTGTCATGAACTATAGGCCATCACTGGTCATGTGACTTTTTACATGTGACTGGTCATGTGACTTTTCTCCTGATACCTAGCCTCAATAGGATAACTGGTCCTTTAACTATTTCTACGGCCATCACTCAACCTGACCTAGCAAACAAGGGAACTTTGTTGAGTAACTTGACGGTCC
Organism: Loripinus fragilis; assembly: GCA_964019695.1. NCBI lineage: Eukaryota > Metazoa > Mollusca > Bivalvia > Lucinida > Lucinidae > Loripinus > Loripinus fragilis. The sequence goes on along the minus strand of OZ026519.1, from coordinate 98,617,130 downwards.
AGCTGAGTACCATGTTCCACAAGTCTTTGGCAATGGTTACACGGTTCACCAACAGTCGCCAGCTCACTACCAGAATTACTATGTTGAACACAAAATGGATTCTTTGTAATCTGCAAACAAACAGGAGAGATAGATTATAAAAAAACATCATGAGTGTGAGGGTGGGATAGAAAAATCCGTCCTAAGGATCACCAATTGGCATCACGAGGCTTGCCGAGTGATGACAAACGTTGATCACTAGGAACAGATTTTTCTATCCCACCCTCACAGGAATAATGGATTCTTTTCCTTGCTCACCACTAAATACCTCATTTTATATTAGAAAAACTTAAAAAAGACTTCCAGAAAATCCTGAATACACTGAGATGTGACAGATGTAAGTAATTTTGTTGAGGGAAATGTGTGTGTGTCGTTGTTGTTTTATTTACATCGTCAAGGCTCCCCTTCCTGGTGCATTCAGTCAAGCATTGTCCAACAGGTTAAATATGTCAATCGCAATGCACTCAGCATGTTCAAAGCATTGAATAAAGGTTTTAAGTAAAAATGCGAAGTTTTACTTTTAAACCAAGTTGAAGTCCGACTTAAATCGCTGAAAAATCAACATTGAATTTTTTCCTGACTGACAACAATTCAACTTTCGTTTTCGAAGGAATACAGTCATGCGCCAAAAATGTTATCTCACATTAGCTACCGGTCGCATGTGGCTTATCTCGTATTAGTTACGCTTATCTCACATGGGTAGCGATGTGGGACAGATTTTTCCGACAGTGAGCTTACATAGGGATCACTCGATCTTGTATGCGTTGGTATGTGAGAAAGAAATATCTCACATGGGTAAAAACAAACAGAAATTCCGATCTGGTGTGCGAGAATAAGCCTTTTCCTGCTAAAGATATATCCTTTTATGAAATCAGTGTACATCAAGCTAGCTGATTAGGATAAAATAGTGAGTATGATCAGGAAATACATCAATCACACACTGCAGACTAACCCACCGCACGGTGAGAAAAAGTCACAGAACATTAACAGTCACAAGACACCAGGAAGACAATTAAGTAAAGCTCTCTCTTCCCCATCAAGATGATTGAAAAACTAGAAGGACACAAAATACTGAATAACAAAATAAGGACCAACACAGAAACCCCACAAACAATGGGAGCAAAAAAAAACAATAAATCAACAACAACAGAACCACTGCCTTAGAATGGACAGCATCCTAAGCCACCAGGGGGCTTAAATGCATTTGACTGGTACCAAATCTTTGCCCTAGATTCTGTTGTTAAAGATATATCCTTTTATGAAATCACAGTGCATCAAGCTAGCTGATCTGGATAAAATAGTGAGTATAATCAGGAAATACAACAATCACACACTGAAGACTAACCCACGGCACCATGAGGAAAAGCCACAGAACAATAACAGCCACAAGAAGACAATTAAACACCTCCACAGCCAATGGAAGTAACAATTAATCAACAACAAAAGAACCACCGCCTTAGAGTGGACAGCAGCCTAAGCCACTAGGTGGCTTAAATGCATTTGACTGGTACCAAATCCTTACCCTAGATTCTGTTGTTAAAACACAAAAATTAATTAAGATATTTTTACTCTGATTAACATTCAACCTATTAAATATAACTGACTGAAAATCAAAAGTGGGGATTGCATTTACTGTAAATTCGGAAATTTTTGCGAAAATTTTATTTTCGGGAATAGCGTTAACAGACATATTTGTAACGTTAAAACTGGCAACTAGGGCATGATTACCTCCAATCGTGAATGACAGAGTGATTTTGCCATTTCGTGAGGGTGCTATTTTCACGAAGTTTCCCGAAAATAAACCCTCACAAAACTTCCCAATTTAGCAGGATAAATGTTAACCCTTGTCCTGGTGAAAGTAAGAAAGAGGGCAAAGATCAGGAATCCATACAAATTCAATCAAGTTCAAGTACCACACCTGACCCAGGTTATCACATGGGAACCTGCATTTAATGCATTATTTGGGCCCTGACGTGAGAAAACCTGTCTTCGGGCTTTGCAAACCCAGCCTGCGCATCTGCGCAGTCTGATCAGCACCTTCGTTATTCGCTACCTGGAGAGCATAGTAGTGTAGCGTCCCTGGTCTAAACACAACAATCCATACGGACGAATATCGGAGCCTCTGGTATAACTTTATATGTGTTCATACACGGGGGGTAACCTCTGTGATATGTGGGGGGGTAAATGATACGTAAGAATATGGCTATTTCACACGTTTATATAGTATAACCTAACAGCTTGGAATGATGTATTATGTACAAATGGATGAGGATGACTACAGACTTAAATATGATGATTGAATGAGTGATGATAGCTTAATACATCTATTATGTATGCACCGATTGCACCCCGTGACACAGCAATAAGGGGTTTGGTGAAATCACATATGCACTTAAAGGGCCAATATATATCCTCAACACAGGAGGAGTCTTACAATCTACTAATGGCTATCACCATGCTATGCACTGTGTATAGCCGTATGAAAAGGGGAGATGTGGGACCTTGTTTGTGTCTTGCTTTTATAAACCTGGTACCTCTATAGGGGCTTGTTCAGGATTCGAAGTGCTTTCTAAATCGTGTGACCAACAATACACACATATAATGCTGTTTAGAGTGCTCTTGACCCACCGTGTGGCGAATACCCTGGGGACGGACTTAGGGCTGTTACCGAGGTAGTGGGAGTTCTATCCTCGTACCGGCCGGCCAGTTTACCACAGACACGGTAAAACTAAAATATAATTCCTCAATCCCACTCAGGGATTAGGCCTAAATATAAATGGTTAATTTACTTCACCGCCTAAAATATCAAAGTGAAGCACCTCGCCACTGAGGTTTTCAATTCAACCATGCGCCCTCACCATAGTCAAAAAACACCTATGGAGACTCACCGGGCCACCCTCACCATAGTCAAAAAACACCTATGGAGACTCACCGGGTCAACGTATGAAATGATAAGGTCAAGCGCACTGTAAACCCTTACAAGCAAAGCACAACTTAAATATTCAATGCAACTTCGAATCCCAAACCCTCTAAAACAACCAGGCTACTCACTGTATATATCAGATGATATACGCTATTGATCAATTCAACGTATAATTCAGGATACAGATGCTAAATCTATCTTAACTAACACAAGATTGATACAGAGCGCCCTCCGATAGGAAGATGTCTGCAAGATCCCAAACCACGAATTCCAGCGTTCCAGGGTGGACGCAGCCGTTTTATACTGGGCAGTCTCCCAGTGGTCGTAGGGTGGTCGTAACTGACCGGAATTTCAGCCAATCACTGGGACGGGTCGTAAAATGGGAGATGCTGATTGGCCTCAGCTTCACGCGCTAGCAATAGCTAGTGCGCAAGTGCTGGCCGTAACTGGCCGCTGAATCCGCCAATGACAAATCTTGTCATGCGCAATGGATATGATTGATAAAATAAAATGGCTGCCTCCATGTCGGTGGGAAATTCAAGTGTGAATAAACTGTTTTCTTAGTTTTCATGGATGTAATTGGGACTTGAAATGTGTTATGCCTGTAGGCACGAATTCTGTGACATGGGGATACTCTGGGCTTTGGGGGAATGCTGTCATATAGTTTCCGAGAGAGAAATGGACAGGTAATTTAGTTGTTGATAGATCAATTGTTTACTTCATCATGCCGGAAGGCTAGCAGGGATGTTTCACTGCCCCCTCGGTTCGAAAAGTTCGTCCCGAACTTACATTGAACATTTTAAAAAAAAACATCCGCAGTCCATTTCTCTTTTGGAGATCAAATGACATCTAAGCATCTCTAACAAAATTAACATTTGTTAAGAACTAATTTCCAGAGACAATTCCCAATCTGGGGACTTTGTCTAGCATATCTAGCAAATCATAAGTACTCATTCTAGTGTACTAATATTGAAGCAAATGTTGACAGACAATGCATATGATAAAAGGATCTTTGATGAAATGATGTGTATAATGTGAGGACTATTATGTGACTCTGTTTCTTTTTCAGAGAGAAATTCACATCTGCATCACTCTGCTCTCTATCTGAATATAGCAGAGGGAAACAAATGAACAACGTCTCGAGGACCATATGGAGAAGAGTCCAGAATTTGTCTCTTACCACCCATTCAAATGCATCACAGCAATCCAGTTGTAGATGAAAGGCACATACTACCACATAGGATTCTGGGAAGACACATGGGCCCTACATTAAAATTACTCAGAGACATCTTCAGAACTCCAACTGGGGAACAACTGAGTGAATCATGACACTCAATACTTGCAACAACTAACCAATTTTTTTTTTTATTGGTTGACAGCCATTATCACAAATTTACTCAGATACCAGGTGGCATGTGCGGTGGCACATACCTCATGGTATCTAAGAAATTCTAAATTATCACAGGTAAATTAATAAATAAATTAATATATCTCTTTATAGTTATATCATATATACACAGCTGCCAACCAATTTTATTTTCTAATTATTTTCTTTTTAAAGATCTTTTTTTTTCAACATGACAAATATATATACATAAAATCAACATGGGGAAGGAGAGAGGGGCAGAAGAAAAGGACCCTGAATTTGACCTAACTTGGTCGAGAAAAAAAAATTATTGCAGGGGTTGGGGCTGCTCTATCCAGTAGGTTCTCAGCGTATAAACCTGTCCATCAGGTAAGCGCAGGCTTTCCTCTTTCTGAATGGCAAACAGGTTCATAGGCTGAAACCTCACCGAATAGGCGTCCGAGGCCCATCCTCTCATGGCGCGCTCCCTGGCCTCATTAATGAGGCGAGCATTGGGGGACGGATCGTCAATGCTCGGCGCACCAAAAAAGAAGTACCGTGGGTCAGCAGGACCCTTTGAAGAGAGGGGAAGGGCCACAAAGTCAGGGGTCTCATTGACCTCAATCTGAGCGGCCTCAGTAGCCTGGGCCAAAAGGTCCGGGGCATTGTCGGCTACTGGGGGGGAAGCAGGAGGGTGGTCAGGGTGACCTAACTCGGTCGCCAGGGCCGGACTTGGGGCACGGACCTGCTCTTGACCATCACTGGTCTCTGGGGCTGACGGCTCATGGTCCGACAGAATGGAGTCTATCGCCGCAGATAGCTCCTCCTGGCGGACAGGCGAGGTCATATGGACCTCTTCCGGGCCACTGACCTCAACAGAGGTCATCCCTCCCTCGGAACCTTCAGGATTGTCGACCAAATCCTGAAGAGTGGGCTGGGCTTCAGAGAATACACTAGATTCCTGAAAGTCAGGGAACAAAGCAATAAGGGGTCGTTCATCCCTACAGGGGGTTGAACTTTGGGAAGGGGCTGGGTCAAGTGGAGGGGTCACAGGCCGCATTGCATAAGTTGTATTACTGCTAACTTCGGTAGTAGGTGCCATCGCTGGTGTCGGGAAGTTATGCTTGGCTCGAAGATGAAGTTCCATCCTCTTCCTCCTTTTCTTTGCAACCTTAAATCCACAAAAGTCACACACAACTGACTTGATATGAACTGAGTTAATGTGATCTTTTAAGTACCGCTGCTTCGCAAATCTCCTGTGGCATTGAGTACATGTGTACTCTCTTAGCTTCTGTGTTCGAAATGGTATGGATTGGAGTTCTAGCAATGATGGTATATGGCTCATGACCTGAAATGATACGTTTCCATTTGTCGGATAGGGGTTTCCACTAGTATAATAATGTTAACAGGTCACATGGTATAATGGTTAGATGGTACCATTGAGTTCCGTAGGAAATATATTTTAGAGACGTCTTCCGAAGATGTTGTCTATAGTTAAACTGTGAAACGTTAACAAGAGAACTGGGTTTCACAGACCACGCCAAGGATTGCAAGGTAATATCGACATTTGTTCTATAGTTTTTATGTCTCTTGGTACATGTTGACACGTCAGACTGCAACATCATCACCGGTTTACATGAGTTCGAATGTTAGGACAACTAAGGACCTTCGATTTGATGAGATAGAGTGTTCCTGGAACAATTATATGGATAGACTCGACCAAAAGACTGAAACTCAGACTTTAGTTCACTTCACATGCTAGCAAAGAGTGTCCATACTCTTTCAGGTAGGTTAATTGTGCACAAATCAGTGTGGCTACTGTGGAAATAAAAGTATTTTATGTATGTGTTGTTTACTTTAGGTTTAGGATGGAGAAACCACGGAGGAAGAGAGTCACATGTCCATTTTGGGTTTTCCATAGACACGGAATCCAAAGGGGGTGGGGATACGTCTAGTCGCTGACTGGATCTTCGGTTTTCACTGTACGCGATCGTTAATTGTTAGTTATAGTTCCAATGCACCGTCACTATATATTCCAGTTCAAACTTCCAATTAGACGAACCAGGTAGTGGGGAAAAAAAATGTTAAAATCATGACTGATCAAGAGCTGGCCACCAGGCTTGTGAGGTGTCCAGTCCAAGGCCAATCCACTCCTAAGAGGGTTCATGAACAGGTGGCTGTCAGTCACTGACACCACAATGAGCTGCCAATACAAAACAATGCAATTTTTTTTAGGTCTAAATGTTAAATGATCTAGAACTGGGCACCAGTTTTTCATGGCCATCTCATTTCTATATCAATATATCATTAACAGGCAGCTGTCAGTCACTGACATTCTACATTCAATTTTTTTTTTTTTTTTACACCCTTACACTGGCTAATTATTAATGTTTGCTGCACCATCTACGTTTATTATACTATGCTGCTTGAGTAAAACCCAACACATGGGTAACGGGAACATCAAACTCAAACAGGCAACTGTAAACATGAATGTAAGTATAAATGGTGAAATGAGGACACTTCCTCGAATAATATTACTTTTTCAGTACACAGTACTGAATTTAAACTAGTAGGGACACATTTCCCCGTCATTCATGTTAACATTCTATAATAACTAAGAACAATAGAACCAAGAACAATTTGTAACTACATTTCTCTGAAAATGGCTTCTCTGTGTAAAAAAAAATTGGTCTACTTCTTGAACCACGAGCTCAGGTTTCCTCTATAGGGCTTAAGTCTATTAAAGTGAATCACTTTGAAATCAGCTTTTCTGCTGCGTTGTATTTTGTACGTCAAATCCGAGATTTTACCAACAATCTTAAAGGGACCTTCCCAACGAAGTTGGAGTTTTCTAGATAAGCCTTTTGGCTTGGCATATGAGCGTAGCCACACCGCATCGCCTACTTTGTAAGTATGCTTGCTAACCTTACGGTCATACGCTAATTTTTGCTTCTGGCCTGCCTCCATAAAGGAGTTCCGTGCCATTTCGTGTACAGTTTTCAGTCTATATTTCAATTCCGCTACATATTCATTTGTTGAGCAATCATCAGACTCAACCGGCGGGGGTGGGTATAGTAAATCAACGGGTAAATCCGTTTCGCGACCAAGAAACATGATATTTGGTGTGTGCTTGGTAGATTCTTGTTTAGATGATCTGTACGCCATGAGCATGAATGGAAGTACTTCATCCCAATCGCGCTGGTTAGCCTTAATGTACTTGCTCAGCATATCTTCAATTGTACGTTGCGTTCTTTCAATCAAACCATCGCTAGCGGGGTAAAACGCGGTAGTACGAGTTTTCTCGATGCCTAGTAGAGAACACATTTCTTTGAAAAGTTCGCTCTCAAACTGTCTACCTTGATCGCTGTGTATCTCTCTAACTAAACCGTAGCGACAGATGAATTCCTTAACAAAAGTAGACGCAACCGTTTTTGCGGTTATGTTCTTAAGGGGATAGATTTCAGTCCATTTAGTGAAACAACAGGTAACGGAGAGGACATACTTATTTCCCAAGCTGGTTTCAGGGAGGGGTCCTATAATGTCCATCTGAATCCGTTCCATGGGAACACCAACAATGTAAGGTTTAAGTGGGGCTTTAATGGGCTTTGTTGGCATGTTCCGGGCTTGACAGGCATGACAAGTATTACACTTGTTCACAACATCATCCTTAAATCCTACCCAGTAAAATCTAGCTCTCAATCGAGCTAATGTACAGTGTATACCCATATGACCTGCACAAATGTTATCATGGAGAAGGGTCAGTACTTCGGTACGCCATATCTCAGGCAATACCAATTGATGGGTAGGGGGTCCACCTTGTGTTTTATACCACTCACGGTACAAAACACCCTTAATGATTTTCAGTCTATCCCACTGGGACCAGTAATGTTTAACTGTAAGACACATGTGGGAAATGTCATCCCACTTGGGTTTACTATCACTCTCTTTCCACCCTAGGACTATCCGGATAATAGAGTCATTTAATTGCCCATCCCTGAGGTCCTGGGGAGTTTTCATGGTAATCCAGGAGGATCCCTGGGGATTTTCCTCTAAGGTGTCATTTTCCTCTACTGTTTGGGTATTGGAGCGGAGGGTCATTTTCCTGCAAGATTCATGTGAAATGGTTTTCTTCGCAGCGCGCTGAGCACTTAAGTCTTCTTGTTTTGAACAATAGTGGCACATATCGCACGGGATTCTGCTTAGACCATCCGCGTTTGCATTCATGCGTCCAGGGCGATATTTGATGGTGATATCATACATGGACAGGGTTTCAATCCACCTAGCAAGTTGAGATTCTGGGTTCGAAAATCGCATTAACCAAGCTAAAGACCCATGATCAGTCCTAACTGTACATTTAGAACCGTATAAGTACTGGTGAAAGTGTTTTACACTATCCACGATTGCCAGCAATTCTTTCCGAGTTACACAATAATTTCTCTCTGGCTTGTTAAAAGTTCTACTGTAATAACAAATAACTCTCTCATGACCATCCTGGACCTGAGATAAAACACTGCCTAAGGCCTCAGCACTTGCATCCGTATCAAGAATATATTCCACACCGGGTATGGGGTAAGCCAAAATTGGGCTGGAAGTAAGGGCACGCTTAAGATCATTGAAAGCCTTAGTACATTCCTCTGTCCAGAGAAAGGGGCGTTCCTTCTCTGTGAGCTTATGAAGGGGTCGGGCTATCTGAGAAAAATTCTTGACATACCTACGATAGTAGGCACAAAGACCAGTAAACTGACGCACCTCCTTAATATTTTTAGGCTGGGGCCACTCTACAATACACTGGGTCTTTGAGTCCTCCGTAGAGATACCCTGGGCCGAAACAATATGACCAGGAAAAGCGACCTGACTTTGAAAAAAATGGCATTTCTTAGGGGCTACCTTAAGGCCTGCATCACTGAGACGGGTCAAAACTTGACCAAGTTGGTCAACATGCTCTTCAAAAGTTTTGGAAAAAACTATAACATCATCAGGGAGCGCAGTGGCTCAGTGGTAGAGTGCTTGACTCGAGACCGAAGGGCCGCGGGTTCGAGCCTCACCGGCGTCACTGCGTTGTGGTCCTTGAGCAAGACACATTTATCCTAGCTTAGTACTGGTTCAACCCAGGAAGACCGTCCCGCATAACTGAAAGATTGTTGAGTGGACGTAAAGAATCAAATCAAACAAACAAACAAAATAACATCATCCAAATATAGGAGACAAATTTTCCATCTAAGTCCCGATAGCACGTAGTCCATCAGGCGCTGAAATGTAGGGGGTCCATTGCAACATCCAAAAGGTAGTACTTTGAACTGAAATAGGCCTTCCGAACAAGTAAACGCAGTCTTGGGCGCGTCAGCAGACGTCATACCCACCTGCCAGTAACCGCTCTGGAGGTCAATCGAACTAAACCAAGTGGTACCGCCTAAAGCATCAAAACAATCTTGAATGTTTGGAAGGGGGTAGGAGTCCTTACGCGTAATTTCATTTAAAGCTCGATAATCGATGCAAAACCGAGTGAAGTGATCCTTTTTCTCCACAAGCACGATGGGACTACTCCACGGGGAGGTAGATGGCTCAATGATTCCGTTTTCAAGCATAGCCTGAACCTCTTTTTGCACTATCTCCCTTTTATTAAGGGGCATACGACGCGGGGCTTGCTTAATTGGGGGGTGATCGCCCGTGAAAATCTCATGTTGTACAATAGAAGTGCGTCCTAAGTCATGTTTCGATTTAGCAAAGACTTTTTGATGTTTCATGAGAAGGTCAAAGAAGGGTTTCTTCTGGTCCTCTGTTAGTGAAGCTGCATTGGCGTCCCATTCTATCTTAAGGTGGTCGGGCATTGCGTCAAGGTCAACATCACAAACTGATCGAATTGACACCTGGGGACAAGAGGGGTCACTATTTTCTAGTGAATTTACAGATGCTACCAACTCTGCAGTTGCAGCTATAGTTTCATGGTACAATGGCTGGGGTTCATCTGTCAAGTTCATAACACGAAGGGGTATTCTCTCAGAATTAGGGTCTATGAGGGCCTTTGCCACCAAAATACCCTGTCTAGTCAGGACACTCTCAGCTTTGGGCTCAACTATCATTTCAGAAATCTCCCTTAATGATTGGCCATTTAAGTCAATTTTCCCACCAATTATCATTTCTGCACCTGGGGGAACAGTCACGTCTCTGTCAAGGCGTATTCGAAAAAGGGAACTGTTCTGTCCTTCCTGGTGACACTTAATATATCGTCTGCCTAATTTTAAACGACAATTTCTCACATCCAGGGAACAGTGATGAGTATACATAAAATCATAACCAATAATCATTGGAACCTCAATGTCAGCTATGGTCAAATCAGTCAAAAATTCAGTATTCTGAATAACAAGTTGAACACATGCTTTTCCTTTGGGGGTCGAGGTATCACCATTTGCCATACGAAGATTACTCTCCACTGGACTTAATTTGGGTTTACGTCCGTCTGGTATATTTTCAAACACTCGAGGGCTGAGAACGGACAATGTACTGCCTGTATCTAACAAGGCGTCTATAGGGATTCCACATACCTCTACCTTAATAAATAGACCTTTTTCCTCAATGGACTTGGCCTTAGTCGTGGGTCTGTCAAGTTCGGTATCAATACATGTAGCTGAAGCCTGACCCGCGGCGCCAGCTACTGGAAGTTTTCCTGGTTCTTATACTGTCTGGAGTTACGCTCCTGATTATTTGGGTTTGAAACACTCTCGGTGCTTTGATTCTTCGTGCGTCCGTCCGTACGGTCATTATGAAAACCGTTACGTGAACCATAACGATTCTGGTGGTAATTATTATTGCCGTAACGTCGGTGGGTGTCCGGAGTAGCCTTAAACGGGCATGACCTTACCATATGGTCCGTCTGTCCGCACCCATAGCACGCTCTTAGTTGGGTTGGGTTGGGTTTGCCTCGATTGGGCTGCCCATTTGAACCAGTTCTTAATTCCCTTATATCATTTTTAATTTCCTCTATATCGTGTCGCGATATCGCACTATGTGTATCTTCCTCGTATTGCATCCGGATGCCTGCTTTATTCGAGGAAATTCGCTTACGTCTACCCTGAGTAAATGCCTCATATTTCAAGGCTAGCCTAACGGCATCGTCTATCGTCGCGGGTTCTTTTTGATATATGAAAAGTTCCATTTCCGCATCGTTTAGGGCCTCAATGAAACTGTCCTTTGACAAAGTATCCCTTAAATCCATGAAGGCGGAAGGGTAAGCCATTCTAGTCAGGCGCTTTATATCCTGTGCTAGTTCTGGCAGTCCCTCGTCCCGCTTCCGTATTCTCTGTTTAAGTTGGGCTTTGTAAATTTCGCATTGATTCTGCGGTTCAAAGCGCTCCGTAAGGGTATTCACGAGCCTGTCGTAATTTTGTCTAATTTCTGGGGTGAGGTCACTCAAGAGGGCTTGAGCGCTACCTCTTAGACTACAGGCAAGTCTAATCGCTCTCGTATGCTGATTCCAGCCGTTTTCTTGAGCAGCGAGCTCGAATTGAACTAAATAGTCCTTCCAACTCGATTTACCATCATATACCGCTACCTTAATAGACGGTTCATTCGATCGATGATTAGTATTGACAGGTGCAGGACTAGTTGAGGAAAAGTTGGGGAAATTATTTGCACCATACCGATGCGGGGATATCGACCTATCCATACCAGTATATCGATCACTCTCGTCGCTGCTTCCTCTTATAATCTGCGTTCGTGATTGCAAATTAGATGGCACACTAGTGCTACGTATCGGTGGGGTACCGTACGAGGTATTTGAGAGCTCTGGGGTCACGTTTTGATTCTCTAATTGGGTCGAAATTACAGACAAAGATGCCTGCATCGCCGCGATCTGCGCCCTAAGATTATTTGATTCATCATTTTCACCCAGTAACGTTGGGTTAGGCATAAAATTAACTCGAGGACCTTGAGCTGGTTCGCCTATACATGTATGCGCAAAACGACTATTATTTTGAAACTGAACCTCACCGCTAGGAGTAGCAAAGCTAAAGGACCGTTCAGGAACGAAGGATGGGGAACTGGGTCTGAGATCAGGGGCTGATTGGGGGTAACATCCTTCGCTCGCTGAAACATTCCCTCTTTCTCCGTCATTGCTCTCCATTTCCGCAGCTGAGGGTGAACCAACGTGATTTATACCTGTTTCTTCACCAGAAGCCATTTTCAAAATATAACTAAGTAACAAGATAAAATGACAATATAAATGCTGTTGTATTTATAAGTAAAGAGGCAATATATCCGATGGAAATATGTGTTATGACAGAGTACGCTTAAGGCTGTTATTCAGGTCTCCATTAGACGTCTCCAATGAAAAAGTGAATAACAAATAACTGGTTAATTTGATTTTTCAATCAATTAATCCCACACCGCTGCCACCAAAATTTTGTAGCGTCCCTGGTCTAAACACAACAATCCATACGGACGAATATCGGAGCCTCTGGTATAACTTTATATGTGTTCATACACGGGGGGTAACCTCTGTGATATGTGGGGGGGTAAATGATACGTAAGAATATGGCTATTTCACACGTTTATATAGTATAACCTAACAGCTTGGAATGATGTATTATGTACAAATGGATGAGGATGACTACAGACTTAAATATGATGATTGAATGAGTGATGATAGCTTAATACATCTATTATGTATGCACCGATTGCACCCCGTGACACAGCAATAAGGGGTTTGGTGAAATCACATATGCACTTAAAGGGCCAATATATATCCTCAACACAGGAGGAGTCTTACAATCTACTAATGGCTATCACCATGCTATGCACTGTGTATAGCCGTATGAAAAGGGGAGATGTGGGACCTTGTTTGTGTCTTGCTTTTATAAACCTGGTACCTCTATAGGGGCTTGTTCAGGATTCGAAGTGCTTTCTAAATCGTGTGACCAACAATACACACATATAATGCTGTTTAGAGTGCTCTTGACCCACCGTGTGGCGAATACCCTGGGGACGGACTTAGGGCTGTTACCGAGGTAGTGGGAGTTCTATCCTCGTACCGGCCGGCCAGTTTACCACAGACACGGTAAAACTAAAATATAATTCCTCAATCCCACTCAGGGATTAGGCCTAAATATAAATGGTTAATTTACTTCACCGCCTAAAATATCAAAGTGAAGCACCTCGCCACTGAGGTTTTCAATTCAACCATGCGCCCTCACCATAGTCAAAAAACACCTATGGAGACTCACCGGGCCACCCTCACCATAGTCAAAAAACACCTATGGAGACTCACCGGGTCAACGTATGAAATGATAAGGTCAAGCGCACTGTAAACCCTTACAAGCAAAGCACAACTTAAATATTCAATGCAACTTCGAATCCCAAACCCTCTAAAACAACCAGGCTACTCACTGTATATATCAGATGATATACGCTATTGATCAACTCAACGTATAATTCAGGATACAGATGCTAAATCTATCTTAGCTAACACAAGATTGATACAGAGCGCCCTCCGATAGGAAGATGTCTGCAAGATCTCAAACCACGAATTCCAGCGTTCCAGGGTGGACGCAGCCGTTTTATACTGGGCAGTCTCCCAGTGGTCGTAGGGTGGTCGTAACTGACCGGAATTTCAGCCAATCACTGGGACGGGTCGTAAAATGGGAGATGCTGATTGGCCTCAGCTTCACGCGCTAGCAATAGCTAGTGCGCAAGTGCTGGCCGTAACTGGCCGCTGAATCCGCCAATGACAAATCTTGTCATGCGCAATGGATATGATTGATAAAATAAAATGGCTGCCTCCATGTCGGTGGGAAATTCAAGTGTGAATAAACTGTTTTCTTAGTTTTCATGGATGTAATTGGGACTTGAAATGTGTTATGCCTGTAGGCACGAATTCTGTGACATGGGGATACTCTGGGCTTTGGGGGAATGCTGTCATATAGTTTCCGAGAGAGAAATGGACAGGTAATTTAGTTGTTGATAGATCAATTGTTTACTTCATCATGCCGGAAGGCTAGCAGGGATGTTTCAGTAGTAAAGCTTGCTCCATACAAAATTCAACTTTTCAAGCTAGTATCTGTAGCTTAGGACACTGTTTTGAGTCTTGCTTTGTAGGAAACCTCAAAGACAGGTTTTGTCGTGACGAGGCCCATTTCATCTGGGTTATCACTGTTTGTCCATGCAGCTGTCATGAACCAGATAATCTAAGATAAACTCAAGATTTGTTTTAAAAGGAGTATCATACAAATTATCAAGACAAAATATCTGCCTTTATCTGCCTACAATCTTTGCAAGGTTTTTTAACTCTTTGCATGCTGGGTAATTTTGTGTGCATTTTAAATTTCAAGTCTGCTGCTGTTGTTGTTTTCAAAATCAATATTTTCAAAATAAAAATTCACAAATACCATCAGAGTGTAAAACAGTTAGGGTCCAGACCTTATGTCAGGGCTGATCGGGTTCAAAACTGTCGGTAGAGGATAAATGTCTTAGTCACTAGCAGGCAAAGAGTTAATTATATGAGCCGCGACATGTAATTTCTAACAATGTGGCATTTTGACATGAATACTCAGACAAGCCTCCTTTTAGGCTTAGAAACTTCAAATGCTGTTCGGCCAGTAGCTTAACAGTCATAGAATATTCAAGCGACTAGCAAAGGCTCTGATCAGACTGTACGTATGTGCAGGCTGATCTGAGGCTTTGTAGGTCCTACATACCAAATTGTTGGAAATCTCATGTCGCGGCTCATTTTACTTGAAAGCCTAGTTTCTGACTCCCACTGACCCAGATTCAACAAGATAAATAAACTGATAAACTGGGTGAAAAACTGGTTTGAAAAAATTAGAAATACTTTGATTAACTCTTTGTCTCCTGTGTATTTTTTCATGCTCTTTTGCCGTCTGCTGACTTTTATCAAAATCAATTTTTTCGAAAAATTCTTTCAGGATTACCAAACAGTTTGGATCAAGATTAGGCCTGACATTTTGTCAAGCCTGATCTGGGTCCAAACTGTTTGCAAAAGTTATCAGCAGACGACACTAGAAGGAAAAGTGTAACCTTGACCTGAATCTTTGATTTTTGGGTTTAACAAAGTCACCAACCTCCCAGTACTAATATGAAGGCCCAATACTTTGTTTTTGTTTTATATTAATTAAGTAGTTCAGTAGTTACATGCATTTTTAAAATACAAAGCATTGTTTTGGGGTTTTTTTGCTTTGCTAGGGTTGAAGAAAACTTTAGCAGTTTGTTTAAGTCAACAATTACTCAATTATGTCGGGACGGGTCTTCTTGGGTAGAACCATGACTAAGCAAGGATATATGTGTTTTGCTCAAGGACACAACACAGTGATGCTGGTGAGGCTCAAATCCATAGCCCCTCAGTCTCGAGTCAAGCACTCTACCTCTGAGTCACTGTGCTCCCTAAAAAAAACTTTTAGCAGTATAAAGTGAAAAATTTTACTATTTCAGTGAAAAGTGTCTCATTTCGCTTGTGAAAATACAATATGTTCCTTGGCTGGGAAAAATTTGTCTTGGGATTTGAGTAAATTATTTATATGCGGTTTGTTTATTTGATATGCATTTTAGTAACATTTTCCTGAAATTAGGTAAAACTTTCTATTTTTGAATTGTAAGTGGTACCATATTTGGCCCCAAATTAGTGCAATGAAAATCTCAAACTCTTTGCCTTTTGGTGTCATCTTCTAAAAACCTTTGCAAACAATCTGGACCTAGGCCGGGCCCGAAAAAACATCAGGCTTGATCTGGTTCCAAACTGTTTGACAATCTGATGGTATTTCTAAAAGAATTTTTTTGAAAAAGTGTATTTTAAAAAACAAACAAACAGCAGACAACAAAAAAGCATGAAAAATTACCCAGAGGGAAAAGAAATAAACAAACCTTGGAAGAGCCAAATGCAAATACCTGCCAAATATAAGTGTAAACAAACCTTGCAAGTGCCTTCCTGGCATGAGGCAGTGTTGATAATTCTTCCTTCAGGACAAACTGCTTTGTTCCTAGACAGTAAGACTCCATGTACGCATTCCAGTCAATAAGCTTAGGATTGAATGGAAACAACTGTAAATAAAAATACACCGCATCATAGGTACACCAGGTACTGTATATTCCTGCTGGAATAATTTTCAAAACAATGTAAAGAATTTTTTATTGAACATGGAAAATCTTTATATGTTGTGAAACTCTGCATAAATATTAAATTAAAATTTAAAAATACATGTGATAGTCGGATTTTGTTACACAGTCATGAGTTTTCACGACTTATTAAAACTTTTGGCTATCACCGTGAAATCTTCAAGAAGAACACCCAACATCTTGAAACATTTTTTTACCCTTTTCACACAAAATTTTCAACATGTTTTCATGTTATCAATATTGCAATGGAAATAAGTTGACCCCTATGTGCTTTTTGTTGAGATCACCATCAAATACTTTGACAAAATAGCATGATTGTTTCACTATCTTATCCCTATATGATGCATTTCTCTTTATTTGTAGGTTTATTTACATCAAAAACACCGGGCCCCGTAGCGCAGTCGGTAACATGTCTGGCTACAGATGCGTGTCTGACTGCAGATCCAGGAGTCCCAAGTTCGATTCCAGCCCAGTCCCATACTTTCATGGATGATGATCATGAAATAATTTCTGCGGTCATTCTCCTCCCTTCTGCTGAATGAATCATTCAAGAAGGGTTGTTGTCAGTTACTAGCGAAAGTATGTGCACGATATGTGTACTGGTTAACTGCTTGTTCAAGCTTAGGAAAAAATGTGGTTAGGTGAACTGACCGTCCCGTAATGACTATAGCTGTTGACTGGGACGTAAAGCAACAAAACAAACAAACATCAAATAATCATGCTCTGAAAAATCTAGCTACGAAATGAGCAGTGCTGAACTTTTGATTCTATGTATATAAATGAGCCTGATCACAGAACTGCAATAACAATGCTTTAACCCTTGTTCTGCTAATAAATCAATAATGTATACTTAACCCTTATTCAATAATAATGCCAGTTGACACCTTTGAAATACAATGTATTTGAAAATATAATACTATTTTCAAAAGAATTCAAAATTTTACAACTTTTTTTTGTATTTTTTTTATCAATGTTATCTAAACATAGAAAATGAAGTCATGATCTAAAAATAGCCTATGGAGTAAAGGGTTAATCATGAATTGCACCCAATTCAGTTGTATGGTTTCATTAATAAGCATTGATTCACTAGCTGAATAGAAAACAAGAGTCATCTGATCTGGATCAACAGTGTTTTCAAAAAAGGATAAATCCGGATTCATTTATTGATGGCAAGGTCCCAACTGACTGGGAGAAAAGTTTCATTGTCTGCCTTTACAAGGGCAAGGGTGATGCTTTGGATAGAGGCAACTATCGAGGCCTCAAGCTGACTGAGCAGGCCATGAAGATCCTAGAGAGGATTGTCGATGGTCTCATAAGACAGGTGGTGTCTATTGACGACTCCCAGTTTGGCTTTGTCCCAGGAAGTGGCACTACAGATGCAATCTTTGTGGTCCGGCAGCTGCAGGAGAAATACCTAGCAGTGAACAAGAGGCTTTATATGGCCTTCGTGGACCTAGAGAAAGCATTTATCCGTGTCCCTCGGCAGGTTATCTGGTGGGCCCTGAGAAAGCTAGGCGTTGAGGAATGGATTGTGTGGTTAGTCCAGGGAATGTACGCTAATGCACGAAGCCGGGTTTGTGTTGGCGAGGGTTTTAGCAATGAGTTTGAGGTGAAGGTCGGGGTCCATCAGGGATCCATACTCAGTCCCTTGCTCTTCATCATTGTGCTGGAGGCCTTGTCACGTGAGTTTCGGGCTGGTGTTCCCTGGGAGGACCTATATGCAGATGATCTTGTCATCATTGCTGACTCCCTAGAGGAATGTGTCAGGAGGCTCTTGATATGGAAAGAAACTATGGAGAAGAAGGGATTGAGGGTAAATGCAGGAAAGACAAAGGTCATGATCTTTGGTACAGGCCTAGACCTCTTGCAGAGTTCAGGCGAATACCCATGCGCTGCCTGTCGTACAGGAGTAGGCAACAACAGCATCTACTGCAATGGCTGCAAACTTTGGGTGCATAAGAAATGCAGTGGGCTACAACGACTGACATCAAATCCTGATTATAGGTGTGCACGGTGCATGGGAAATGCTCGCCCTATTGATGGCAGACCACAGAGTGAAGTCCAGGTCGGACCTGATAAGCTTGAGGTGGTAGCTTCCTTCTGCTACCTAGGTGACATGCTTTCTGCTGGTGGAGGCTGTGAAATGGTGGTCACTACTCATGTGAAAACCGCCTGGAAGAAGTTCAGGGAGCTACTACCAGTTCTCACATCCCGCCACCTCTCTTACAAAACCCGTGGCCATGTGTACAGCTCTTGCGTGCGGAGCGCCATGCTCCATGCCAGTGAAACTTGGCCACTTACCAAGACGAACCTGCAGCGCTTGCAACGCAATGATAGGGCCATGATCAGACAGATCTGCAGTATCAAGCCAGAGGATGTGGCCAGGGTAAGGTCAAGCCAGCTACTGGCAAAGCTTCAGCTTGAGGACCTCGACCTCATTTTGAGAGAGAGAAGGCTTCGCTGGTTTGGGCATGTGGAGCGTTCGAGTGGTGCAATCAGAACAGCATATGATATGCAGATTGACGGCAAGCGGGGGGCAGGGAGTCCCAAACAAACATGGAAGAAACTGACAGAGAAGGACTGCCGTGAGTGGAAGCTCACCACAGTTGACCCTCAAGAAAGGAGCACATGGAGATCAGGTGTGAGATCTGCTATGCGTGCAGCTAGCCAGTTACCTGGAAAGGGGCCCACTGATGTGGATGATGCCCCTGCACCTGCACGTTAATCAAAAATCCGATTATGATATGATGATGAGTAGGACAAAGGTTATTTTCATTAATGTATAAATGAAAATCAATAATTTGTCAGTGTACCAAAAAAACAGGCCAACAACTTATTTTGAACAGTAGTTTAAAATTCTTAGGAGGTTCATGAAGATATAAATGCCATAGACTTTGTTCAAAAGTAACATGTGACCTGTAGACACATACTTTTAACTGAATCTATTAAGCTTATACTTCTTCTTCTCCTTTTTCATATATGCATGCATTGTTTTTGTGTAACCTTATACAACCCTTCAAATGCACACTGAACATGATTTGAAAATCATATGACCAAAAGTTAATGGATACTAGAAATGTCTCCAGGGGACACGGATGCACCCGCTGTTGCTTTGCATATTCTCACAATGTCAAAAATGACATTATACAATTATTGACTTCAATGAGGTAGACATGAGGATTTACCTACCCGAAAAAGTGATAATTCATTGAGGCCACTAGGCCAAGGTCTACCGAAATTGAAGTCAATAATTGTTTTGTTGCATGACTTTTCAACTAAGAATGAAAATTTTCAACTTCCACTTTTGTTGTTGAAGTCATATTCAACATTCAACCAAAGGACTTTCTCACAAATTTTATCAAATGTTATTGAAATATTTTAATGTAGTATTTTGCATTTTGAAATGTATATTAATTCTCTGAATGTGGAATGTAAAATTTAATCATAAAACTTTATTTTTCATTTTGTTTATTCAAACAAAGATAAATGAACAAACAAAACAAAACAGTTGTTAAAAATCATGAAAGTCTTTAGTTTACCTGTTGGGGATGTGAAACAGCAAACCATATCATTTTCATGCAGCACATGCTAGTTTAATACTCATCGTGCTATTTTTAGCTCTCCAGATGGCAATATTAGAAAAGTGTCAAAATATTAAATTCTAGAAACTAGTTTGAGCTGTTTTTCACGCAATATTAACTTTTAGGCCAGTTTAGACCGGTTTTCAGGTAGACATAGAGATTTATAATGACAAATTGAGCCAATCAGGAAACAGGATTCTCTCCAGTCATATAACAATGGTCATTATCAAACTTGAAAAAGACATTATTGTACTAAACAATGTGGCCAAATTTCATAAAAATTTTGATAAAAACTATTTGACTTAGAGAGCGGACGGCGTTTCAAATAGTGAATTTTCATGAACGAAATGCAGTAACTCCTGAAGGCATAGCCCGATATGGACCATTTTCAAAGGACGTGTAATGGTTTGGCCGTTTTTTGGCCCACGATGGATTTGGCTGAAATTTGAATATATGGTGGTTTGAGCTTTGTCCTTTCACATGAGCATGTTTTTGAATTAACGACGGCATATGCAGTCACATGAATTAAAGTTTCTCACTAGTGTGTATAAACAGAGGTTTGTTCATGAATGTGGATATTTTTAAAGATGCAACAAGCAAACTGACCTCAAACATAATACCAAACATGCGTATGTTTATACTCGTCATGTCTATGTCGTAATTTGAGCTAACACTACCATGATTAATTAAAAATTATGCTAAAACTTAGCTAAATACTGTGTTTACGATTACCTTGATGATATGTTGTTTTAAGGTGTAATATATATTGAACATTTAGTGTTTTATCGCCTTTTTCAGTTAATCAATAGCCCAAACAAGCCTATTCCGGTTTATTCATATCAATATAATCAGTACGACATGTACACAAGCGTGCATGTAACATGTTAAACGCGGCATTACATGCGTAACCTTTTTTTGCTAGAGGATTAGTATGCAACATGAATATAAATAATTATAAAGCAACAGAAATGATAATAGAAGCTTTGAACACTTTTTTTGCTCACAGCCACAATTATTAAATAGATACATGTGAGTGTTGTATATCTGTCTGTTCATCTGTCAGTTCGTCTGTATGTCACACATTTGTGTCTGTGACGTATCTTCCAAACACCTGATTCGATTATAAGATTAATTCACAAAACTTTGCACCTTTGTGGATGAACATGCAGAATAAATGAATACTTTAAGGCCATGTCAAAGCAGGCGGTCATAGGTTACATGTACAGAATGCATATCTGCTCCATATTTTACGCATGTCCATGCTCAGATATCCAACAGTCGTGATAGCGCTGTGGTCTATATTACTTACCTATTATCTTACGTGTGACTAAGGGGTCGCAGTTCACAATCCCGAAGAAACATATGTTTTGTGTCATTGTGCAAGACACTTCATCTTTATTGCGTAATACATGTTCAACCAAGGAAACGTCATGACTGAAATATGGTTCACTATAACGTCGAGCAGTGACATGGAGCATTAAAGCACTTAGTCATGTTTTAAGCATTTGTGGTGCAGACATCTATTTCAAGGGTGACAACTTCCGTCAATGCAGGGATTTCGTAACCGTTTGAACAAAATACATTGTGTTTTGATAAAGGTCAATAAACATCTAAAATAGAGTATTTCGATCCTTGAATATTAAATGTATGTGTTTATTGGTACCATTGACTATTTACCATCTGCAGATAAGTGGTTATTGTATATATACTGCATTATTTTAGCAGACACTTTACGAGAGCGATATTCGTTGAGGAAACAAACAGTTTAGCACAGATATTGTGCACATGTAAGCATGAAAAGCGCATTACACTCATTATGAATCAAATGCTTGTGGCGTTCGCATTCAGGCCATTGGCTGTTTTTATACATGTTTTCTTGCATAAATAACAATGAATTGAAAAGAACAAAACTAAATCAAGAATTACATTGGCTTATTTGCGACAAAATCTGCGCCACCTACATACATCATATATGTACATGAGAAGTCACGAACTTCAAAAAAATATAGATAGGTGTTAGTTTTGGGGGTCAGTTACAATATATGTTGAGAGTGTGCATTTGTATACATCACACCAGCTCCTTTTTCTTCAAATAACCTCACTTTAATAATATTACCATTAAACTGACACAATTCTATCAAAATTGTGGAATCATATCAAATGATTCCGATATCTGTGCTGTGAAGTAGCGTTTTGCTCTACCTTATGAACTGCTAGATGAATTTCATCGAAACTTGCACAGATACTTATCTGGGACGGCCAAAACGAATTATAAGATTTTGGTGACCTCAACCTTATTTACAAGGTCACCAGAGACATATATAAAAAGGGCTTGTCTGTACTCTATCTTCCTAACCAATGACCAGATTTTTACCAAACTGACACAGATAACTCATTGAGAAGACCTTAATGAATGACTAGAATTCGGTGAAATTGACCTTAATTCCAAGATCACCAGCGTCACATAACTCTTTTAAGTGGATGGGGGGACAACTCTATCTAATGTTATATACTTTACATTCCTAACTACTCTAGTATGGCCATATTAAACAGTGTCTGCCCGGTAATTTGAGAATACCAAATATTGATTATTTTTTCCTCATGCTCCAAAGAATGATCACATAATTTGCCATTTTTGACAATCTTAATTCAAAGCAATGGGCCATGCCAAAACAAAAGTGGCGGTGAGCTGTCTTTTTAAAAGCAGATTGTACCAAAGAACTGTCTCCAGAAATCTATGTATCAGTTAAAGAAGGGGGCACATCAAACTCTCTCCTTGCACCTTCTCTCTCCTTGCACCTTCTATCTCCTCTGGTCTCTCTCTCTCTCTCCCTCTCTCTCTCTCTCTCTCAAATAAGACTCGCATTTACTGAAATGTTGTTGTATTTGCTTTTCAAACGCAATATATCCGAGGACTGTTTGTAAGAAATAGTATTGGTACGAGCTTGCTAATATGCACATTGTATTCCATTTTTTAAGGGAATCTTACGTCTCTCCAGTGATTTTAGTACTCTCAGTGCTTTGATAAGTATGAATTGAATAGTACATTTCAGGATAAAATTTGCAGAAAAAGTCTTTTTACAGTATTTGCCACATGCGGAACCGGCTCAGAGTTACCATTTTATGGTGTAATATTATATGCACAATAAAATGAGAAATAGTTTTATCCGGTTCCGCTTGTGGACATGTATGTAATTGAGCCACGAAGTACACGAGGGTGTTTGGTTTTACCATAGACTTAGTGTTAAGTGTGGTTGATAGGGCATACATTTAACCCCAAAAATTATCATGAAAATACATTTCAATGAAGAAAATAAATTGTGGACATTAAACTAGAGACTCTTAGGTATCATTTGGTAGTATTTTGGAGGGATTTCTTTACAATCAATTTTTTACTGTAAAAGTGGGCCATTTGTAATACAAAACCGTTACACGTCCTTTGAAGAAGACATTATGGTACTAAACAATATAACCAAGGTTCATGAAATTCTGATCAAAACTATTTGACGAGCGGACGTCGTTGGATGTGACATACGTACATATGTACAGATGTAGGTATGAACAGACAGAACAAAAAGGAGTAACACTTAATGCCTAGGCCATTGTCATGGCAGGGGCATTATAAAAGCACATGACCTCGCATCTGGGAGTGATATTATGCCATGCAATAAAATTGATAAACCACTAGTGGTTTACAGATTTACCTTACATAATGGCGTTCATTATAACTTTGTGTAAAAGATGTGTTAACGCCAAAAATGTAATTTTAAAAGGTAAATAGAGTCCAACATTCATGCTTTTGTATTATTGATTTTATTTAACTCATTTGCGAAAATGAGATAAAATGCTTGGCAAGCCTCACATTTAATCTTATTTCCTCAACTCATTAAGTAAATTCAATAAAACATGAGCACTCATGATTATGTAAGATCCTCTATTTAGAGCCAAGATGTAACAATTAAGATGACTTGCATGGAAATACATCAACCAATTTATTTGCAAAATCCTATGTCCCATTCAGTCAGAGATTTAACTCTAGCCCAGACTTAGCCAGTCTGAAAATGTTGACATACCTTTCTATCTTCTGAAGTCATGAGATTGTTGAGCATAAAGAGATTATCTGTCGAGAACACCCAGGAACGACTCGTGAAGAAGTCAAGGCTGCTCACAGCTTTGTTTAACTTATCCTGAATACGTACAAACCTTAAAAACAAGTAATAAAGCATTAAAAGCAAGAAAAACATGTGTAAAATGGCCTCTCATAAATAGACAAAACAATGGTCTTAATGACAAATGGTAGCTTAATGCAGGTCAAAAGTATTGCAGAATGCTCCCCTTGGAGCCTTCTGCAATACTTTTGACCAGCATTAAGCAATAATTGGTCTTGAAAAACAATTTTCATTCTTTTTGAGAGTGGCTGTTTTACACAGGTTTTACTGTATTGCTTATCTAGAAATTGTGCTGTGAAAAAAATTGTACCCCTAACCAAATTCTTGTCTAAGAGTGGTGAAATTGTGCTGTACTTTGTACTTTTTGCAATTGGGCCAGCAGTTAAGGAGGAGATGTTGTTTAAAAGATATTTCTATTCATAGCTCTGGTGGCCATTTTGTTTGGCTAAGCATTCCACACTTTATGTGTAATTTTGGTAGAGGGCATTTTGAGAAACATTTCTGTGAATTTAAAACTATTTTGAATTTGGACCAGTAGCTCAGGAGATGTGGTTTATAGGGAATACTGTTTTTAGCTCTGGCGGCCATTTTTTATTTGTTTGTGCAAATTTATCAGAGCGCATTATGAGGAACATTTGGGTGAAATTATTTTCGGAAAAGTAGTTCAGAAGGAGATAAATAAACAAATTAAATATATTTCTATTTTCAGCTCTGGCAGCCATTTTGTTCATCAGAGCTGAACCATATGTGCAATATTGGTAGAAGGCATTATGGGGAACATTCAATGTGTTTTTGTTATAGCCCGCAGCATTTACCCTTTGCCATTATCAGTTCTCTGGCTTCTGGGCTTATTATGGGGTCTCAGGCTGATACTTCAGGCAAGAAATAAAACAGGCTACAACGCGTAAAAATCTGTCTTCAGGGTTTCTGACAAAGGGAGTTTCAAACTAGTCTCCTCAGCTACAGAGACTAGCTAGAAAATCGAAATTTTGCTTGAATCAAGTCTATATATGGTACTTTCAAATAAGCCAATAACGAAGACGCTGATCAGACTGCGTTGATGCGCATCTTTGCTGTTCGCTACACCCCGAAGACAGGGTTTTTTGCGTCAAGGCCCAAATATCCTATGATAATCTCTACTTATGACATTGTCTGACCTATATATACTCACAGTGGGAGCGCAGTGGCTCAGTGGTAGAGTGCTTGACTCGAGACCCACGGGAGGCTGGTTCGAGCCAGAAAGACAGTCCCTGTTTAATTGATAGATTGTTGATGGGACATAAAAAATCAAATCTAACAAACAAACAATATATACTCACATTCTTCTTCTTCCTGATATCCACATGTAGAAATCCATCAAATAGGCTGGTATCATTTGGTCAAAGAACATATTTACATCATGCCATAATCTGTGAAAATACAAGTCACAAAGTAACATGTAGAAATCCATCAAATACGCTGGTATCATTTGATCAAAGAACATATTTACATCATGCCATAATCTGTGAAAATACAAGTCACAAAGTAACATGTAGAAATCCATCAAATACGCTGGTATCATTTGATCAAAGAACATATTTACATCATGCCATAATCTGTGAAAATACAAGTCACAAAGTAACATGTAGAAATCCATCAAATACGCTGGTATCATTTGATCAAAGAACATATTTACATCATGCCATAATCTGTGAAAATACAAGTCACAAAGTAACATGTAGAAATCCATCAAATACGCTGGTATCATTTGGTCAAAGAACATATTTACATCATGCCATAATCTGTGAAAATACAAGTCACAAAGTAACATATGTGTATCATATTGTCTGCGCAGGCGCATCACTAAAAAGATCGACCTGTCTGCTATGACACATCACTGCTGAAAAATGGGTTTTGTGTTTTATCGTATCATTACTCAAAATTCTCACGTAAAAAAGTAACAAGCAAGGAACGGCTATAAATTATCTGCCTGTGGAGATATTGAGTCACCTTTCATAGCCAAACCATAACAATGATTGGTATTACAGTATTTAGCGATACAATGATGATATTTTCTGCACTAAAACATTTTTGAAAACATCCTGAACATGACCAGGTGATAGAAGTTGTTTCAGTGACACATGATGACGCAGATTGATAACAAGATTGAA
This sequence comes from Loripinus fragilis, assembly GCA_964019695.1. Lineage (NCBI taxonomy): Eukaryota > Metazoa > Mollusca > Bivalvia > Lucinida > Lucinidae > Loripinus > Loripinus fragilis. The sequence goes on along the minus strand of OZ026519.1, from coordinate 98,590,803 downwards.
TCTGCCAATCGGGCGAATCACATGACTTTGTGACGCATTTGGTAAACAAGTATGTCACATGTACCCACAATGCTAAAATCAGATAGGTCAGTATGTGTTAGTCATGCCACCTATTGGACAATAATGATGTGTATCTATGTATCAATGGTGTGTAGTGGGGGAGGGGATTCAACCCTTTAATAGCCACACAGGTTTAGATAAACAAAAATTTTCAGGGTAAAATTGTAAATATTTTCTTACCCATCAATTTTAACATATGTTTTGGGTGCTAAAAAGAACCGTCTCATTTAGACGGTTCTTTTGAGTACCCACAACATGTTTTGGTTGAGAAATAAGAAAATTAAATTTTCGCTACGCACTCTTAACTTAAGTCCTGTAGTCATCTTCTAATTGCAGCAGACAGCAGTTTCAAGTCCTGTTAATATGTTGTTTCTGTTATAACCTAATTGTGTTTATATTTAAATTAATGGTCCAATACACTGGTATATATACACGGCGTCAAAAGTTAAGCACCACATATATTTTTGCTGAAACAATTTTCAAACTACTGTGAAGAAATTTTATTGAATATGGAAAATCTTTATCTGTTGTGAAATTCTGCATAAATATTTAAATGAAATTTAAAAATATATGTGATATTCGGATTTTATTATAAAATCTAAGTTTTCGCGACTTATCAAAACTACTCACTATGGCCCTGGAATCTTCAGGAAGTAACCTCCAATATCTTGAAACAAGTTGTTGCCCTTTTCATATAAAATTTTCAACATTTATTCATGTACACAAAGTTTCAATGAAATTAAGTCGACCCCTATGTGCTTTTTGTTGAACTCAAGCATCACATACTTTGGCAAAATTGCATGATTGTTTCACAATCTTATCCCTATATGATGCACTTACAGTAAAACCTGTAAGTTACCACTCAAAATAGCCAAAACAAAGGTCTTAAGGGTAGCTTGATGAAGGTCGAAAGTATTGCAGAATGCTTTCTTGGAGCAATATCATGCATTATTGGTTATTTTTGAAAAAGCAGCAAAATTTGAATTTTTCGTCAGCTGCAAATTATAGGTGACGTTTTAAGGGTTAAGTTCCCAATGCTAGGGGGCTTCAATGAATGATCAGTATCTCTAATCATTCATTAACCCGTTACTCCATAGGTTATTTTAGAGCATCATTTTCTATTTTTAGATAACGTTGTAAAAGAAATCAAGAAAACTTTATGTAAAACTTTGAATACTTTTGAAAATATTATAGAAAATGGAGCATTTGCTCCAAAGGAGTCTAAATGCTCCAGTTTCCATAATATTTTCAAATACGTTGTATATCAAAGGTGTCAAAAGGCGTTATTATGGAGTAAAGGGTTAAGAGAGACAAACCTGAAAAATGACAACCTACATATACTTACATGCTTTTAGTAAACTTAGGGTTGGGTATTCTGGCTATATTTTCAACAGGGTTCTTCATAAAATACTGCCGTGACATTTTCTCTGTAAATACACATATAGAGTTTTGTTTGGTTTGATGCCTTACATATCAGTCAACAGCTATGGTCATGTCGGGACGATCAGTTCACCTAACCACACTTTTTACCTAGGCAAGCTTGACTAAGCTGTTAACCAGTACTTTGTACACACACTTTCTTTGTAACTGACAACATCCCTTCTTAAATCAGCGGAAGGTGGAGAATGGCTGAAGAAATTATTTCTTGATCAATCTTCACAAAAGTATGGTATCTAAGCCCTTCACATAAAATTCGTCCCATAAAGGACAGTAAAACCGCCACTCAAAAATAGACAAAACAAAGGTCTTAATGACTAATGGTAACTTAATGAAGGTCGGAAGTATTGCAGAATGCTCCCTTTGGAGCATTCTGCAATACTTTTGACCTGCATTAAGTGATAAAAGGTCTTGAAAACCATTTTTAGGCATTTTTGAGAGTGGCCGTTTTACACAGGTTTTAATGGTACTAATTACATATGCATATCTTTACTTAGACAAACATGCACAGCTAGTTACTGGGCCAAATGCCTAGTTTTGGCCTAAATCTTTATCTACTTCCAAATAAACGACTTGATGGGCTGACTGGATGTACAGGCTAGTCTTATTCTTGAACATCAGATGGGGAATTCCGCTGTTTTTGCCCATATGAGAATATAACAATCCACCAGGACTGTTTATGTAGGATAGAGATATCTCACACGAGGGGTTGGAATTTGAACCAGGGATGAGGCTTGCCAAGTCGCTGGTTTAATTCCCACCAAGACGGTGAAATTTCTCTATCCTACATGGACAGGCTCACGATGGATTCTCCCACTTTTCCAAGCTTTTTGTTGCAACATAAAAAAGTCAATATAACGTAAAAATTTTTTTACTCATTGGATTTACATAAATTCTGAGTTCATGAGTGTGTTAATGGGGTATGAAAATGCAAATTGCAAAAGAAAATCCTGCCTATGCTCCCTGTACAGTTAGCGTCACATTGCCGATATTGGCATGTGGCACGTGTATGGTGATATCATTACCTTTCTACTCAGTTTATGGAAATATAATTAGATATGATCCTACACTAGTGGACCTGACAAGTAATTTCTTTGTTCTTTGTTCTAAGTACAAACGTAAAAGTTTATTTATTTATATAATTAATCACAGTGGGTGGAGCTTAGCATGAATATTCCCCAGGGGGGGTACTCTGATATTTTCACACATACGTAGGCTCGGCCCATTTTTTTGGGTTCAAAATTCTGAATTTCAATATTTTTTTGGGTTTTCAGAAAAATGAATATTTTTTGGGGGTATGAAGATTTTTTGGATATTTTTTTGGGGTCATCACAAAATTGGGCTAGTTTGAGGGTCATTTCTATGCAATTTAGGGTCTTTTTTTAAGGTCAAGGTACAGAATTGGGATATTTTTTGGGTTGATAAAATTTCAAATATTTTTTGGGGTGCTTGAAATTTCTGATATTTTTTTGGGGTGAATGGTAGATGCTGGGTCCGAGCCTACGTATGCGGAAAAAATGAGAGTACCCCCCCTGGGGAATATTCATGAGGGAAAGGGTTAAAGAAGTGATCCTCACCTACTTGTCCCCAAGTAAAGTTGTTAATCTTTCCTGTTGTACAGTGGAACACTTTAATATCCGAGGACCTGTAACGAAGCAAATTAATTAATCCTTAATGTTTACTAGTAGCTCATAAATGTGTCTTTGGCAAAAAGGAAAGAGTACTAAAGACCCAAAAGAGCTTCAGAATTTTTTCAAGATTGGTGGGCCGAAGTGACCCATGGAACATAACATTGTAGGTCATTTTCTGAAACAATGGGCCCCCGGGAATGGGCCCAAGCATATATAACAAACACAGTTGACATTTGGGTAGTATTTTTCAAAAATTGTATTCTTAAATTAACAGTGGAAACAGGTTTGCAATACTGAGAAAGAGTAACAATTTAATTTGATATTTGGCTACAGTGACTACTTTGTGTGTCCCCTTGCCCACGGCTTATAGAGTGCACACAATACTCCATCAGTTGCATAATGCAGCATTTCATCAGAATCTACACTTTTTGCTAGAACAAAAATTACCTTCAGAGAAAGAAATACAATATTATTTGGAAACCATAACCTGTAACCCCTCAATATATACAATGGACCATCCCAGAGTTATTGCATCAAACAAGAAGGAAGAGTCCATAAGTATATAAAGGGTTAATTAGTGAATTTTACAGTGGAATAGTGGTCAACCCTTTGGAGACCAGAAACCCCTGAACGTGTACTTTGGCAAACAGTGAAGACCCAGAGGCCACATAATACCGCATTTCATCAGGGTCTGCACTGTTTGCCAAGACAACATAGATCTTCAGAGAAAGAAGTATGATATGTTTTTCGAAATAATAACCTGTGACCCCTCAGTATATACAAAGGACTATTCTGACTTCACTGTATCAAACCTAATGGGATATTCTATTGGTCCTTAAAAGGTTAAGGTGTGAACTTTACTTGAAAACAGAAAAACATGCAAAGTGGCCATGGTCTGTTAATTTCAAATTACAATTGAAGTACATCTTAGGCCTAGAAAGTTAAAGACAAATTGCTTTTCATATTTTTTTTTCTACATTTAAGTTCACACCATAACAGAAGATATGAAAGTCTGTACTTTTTCACACCTATCAGATTACTTTGTTGAATAAACTTTAATGGGAAGAAAGACTTCACCCACCTACCTCCATCTGGCAGCACTTATTATCAGCATATCTGAATAATTGAAACATTTTTAAAAGTGGTTACACAGGGCCATTTGTGTCACATTAATATGGTTTAGGGAAAAAAAGATTTTAAAAGAATTTCCTCATGGAATCTACTTTCTTTGAAAGAGGAAATCTTATGATATGTACACAGTAAAACCTGTCTTAAGCAGCTACTAAAAAATACCGTAAACTGGTTTTCAAGATCAATTATCGCTTTAATGCAGGTCAAAAGTATTGCAGAATGCTCCAAGGGAATCATTCTGCAATACTTTCGACCTTCATTAAGCTACCATTTGTTTTTAAGACATTTGTTTTGTCTATTTTTGAGAGGCCGCTTAAGACAGGTTCTACTGTATATAGCTGTACTATTCAAGAGGGACAGGATGGATCAATGAGTTTGACAGGATCATACCAGCGAGGTTTGTTGAATTTCACCAAGTGATTAAGTAGGAGATGATATTTAAAACAACTTTTATGGATGGATGGATGCAGGGAGATGGACTGTTGTGCTCAAGGTTAGCTTATAAAATCATGTGCTTTACTTACGTATGAGTTCCTTTATACCAGCCTACCGCTATCAACATATTGGTAGCTAGATCAACCGGGATAATGTCTGCTGTAGCATTGGCATCACCTTTCATTATGCGTAGAACACCCTTTCCAATCTATCAAACAAAATAAAAAAAATCTGTCATTATGCGTAGAACACCCTTTCCAATCCTTCAAACAAAACAAAAACATTTGTCATTATGCCTAGAACACCCTTTCCAATCCTTCAAACAAAACAAATAAATCTGTCATTATGCGTAGAACACCTTTTCCAATCCTTCAAACAAAACAAATTATTCTGCAATTATCATAGGTCTAGATAAACCAAAGTTTTGGGCCTAAAGTTGCATCAGTTTTAACATTTGTTTTGGGTTCTCAAAAGAACCATCTAACTGAGACAATTCTATTGAATACCAACAACATAGGTTTTGGCAGAGAAATAAGACAAGAGGCTCGGTGAACCTTTATATACCACTGACCAGAGTTGTTTGCCCCATGGTTTCAGGAAAGATTTTTTATTATTTAAGTAGATGGGAGCAAATGACCCCCATGGAGTGGCTACTTCAGATCTCTTGGGCATGGTTGGCAGGGGTTTCACAAAAGAACACTAAGCATTGCTACATACTAAATATATAAGCTGAGGGCCTCATGAATTTACAAAAAAATGTTTTTAAAGTTTTTCCCATTATGCATCTATAGAAATTGTTGGCCCCCAGGGCGGGGCCAGTTTGAACCCCCAGGGCTTGATAGGCAGGACTTATTTAGGGGGCCACTAGACATAACTACATATTAAATATATAAGCTGTGAGCCTCGTAGTTTCATAGAAGATTTTAAAAGGTTTTTCCCAAATCATACAGTCTATTATGAAAAGGCTTTATCCACAAGGCAGGGCCAGTTTGGACCCAAGGGGCTTGATAGGCAGTATTTATGTAGGAGAACCACTAGACATTGCTACATACCAAATATATTAGCTGTGGGCCTCATTGTGTCAGAGAATAAGATTTTTAAAGTTTTTCCCGTTATAAGTCTATGGGATCTATATGTTACCATGGCAACCAGAGTTCCAATCCAATCAGCCCAAAAACTTTATGCAGCCTTTCTTCCTGCCTGATGATGCTTTACATGAAATTTGATCAAAATTGGCCGCCTAACTTTGGAGATATACTTCTAGGAAAGTGTGGAAGGATGACAACAACAGAAGACTGACCATTGCTATACTAATGCCTCACTTGAGGTAAAAAAAATTTTTGGAATGGTCTCTTATCTAAAGGCCAGTTTTTGCATAGATCTTTTAAACAACATAAATAAGCCTTTCATTATGCATCTAAGCTATAAAACAAAGCAATTAAACTCTACATATTTCTATAACATTTTGGCTTATCTAAGGCTTGAAAATTGAGTGCTATGAATTCCAGCTAGCATATACATGTAATGTTTGATGGATTGTGGTAATGTTACTGGCAGTATGTTGTTTTTGGAGAATAGATTTTGACTCAGAATTTGAAAGAAGTTACATTAACTTAAATGATGAAAAGTCTGAGTGAGTGAGCCCCAAAACCCTGAATTAAGGAAGAGTCATAAAAACTTCCACCCATGTTAATCACTTTATCACACCGGATTGGGGGCAATCGTAAACCCTCTTAAAAATAGACAAACACAGATATAAAATAGCTAGAAACAGTGTTTTCGATCGACAATTGTTGGGACAAATGAAGCAATCGAAAACTCTGTTTCTAGCATTTTTTATCTACATTCGTTGATAGTATTAAAGTTTTGGATTGCTGTCTAGTATGTTTATACTTACAGCTACAAGAAGACCTGTAGGACCATTCATATTGTCAACCCAACCCTAGAATAGATAAGAGGAAAACACAATTAACAAGACATGACGTTTGATTCAACTAAAACATTTGTTTGTTTTTGTTTGATTTGATTCTTTACGTCCCATCAACAATCTTTCAGTTATATAGGGACGGGTCTTCCTGGGTTGAACCAGTACTAAGCTAGGATAAATGTGTCTTGCTCAAGGACCACAACGCAGTGATGCCGGTGAGACTCGAACCCCCAGCCCTTCGGTCTCGAGTCAAGCACTCTACCACTGAGCCACTGCGCTCCCTAAACAACTAAAACCGGAGATTACAAATGGACTCTTATATGATAAGGCCAAGAAAAAAATATGTGTGGTTCAGGTTTCCTGACCTACCCTAAATTTTTATTTCCTAGTGAGACCCCTACCCTGAACTTTTTTCTCAAAAGTCTGAAGTTGGAAGAGAATAACAAAACAAAATAATTTTGTTCTGCTATTCTCTTTCAACTTCAGAATTTGGAGAAAAAATATGCATCAAAATAACCACCTGAAACGGAAATCTTTTCTATGCATTCAATCTTTGGTATTGGAAGTAAAAGGATTAATATTCAAAATAGACTCTTCTATATCAGTTTTGTCTTATTTAATATATTTCCTAGCAAGTCTGAATATTCCAAGAAAAAAGTTTTCAAAAAAAAAGTTTCCTACCTTAAACCTACCCTAGTTTTTTTCAGGGTTTAACCACACATTTTTTTATTTGGCCTAATGAAACCACAAGCATATGTTTCTTGATCAGATTTTCCACCTCCCGAGCTTTATAAATATCATGTTTCTAATGGAGTTACAGTAACATGTGTAAAACGGCCACTCTCAAAAAAACCCAAAATTGGTTTTCAAGACCAATTATCGCTTAACGCAGGTCAAAAGTATTGCAGAATGCTTCATTAAGCTACCATTTGTCATTAAGATCTTTGTTTTGTCTATTTTTGAGTGGCCTTTTTACACAGGTTTTACTGTATTCTATTTAATAAACTGTATTTCACATAAGTTCTGCTTGGTCTGATAGCACAAAAAACAAATGAGAGTCTTAATGAGCCCGTGCTCCTCACCTAAGTAACTTAAATTTTAAGAATTCACAGATTTGATACGAAAGACCTAAATAGTTTCTGAGATCTTAGTTCTTTTATTACATGATGATGGTAGGGCATGCATCTGAAGAACAGAAAGTTTATGTAATCAAATACATCTCATCATTTAATAATTTTGTTTCCAAATTGTTTGGTTTGATGTTTTAAGTCCCATTCAACGGTAGCATCATGTCGAGATGGTCAGTTCACCTAAACACACTTTTTCCTTGGCAAGCTTGACTAAGTACTTTGTGCACATACTTTCGCTTGTAAATGACAACAACCCTTCTTGAATCAGCAAAAGGAGGAGAATGACCGTAGAAATTATTTCATGATCAATCTCAACGAAAGTATGAGACCGGGCCAGGATCAAACTTGCAACCTCTGAATCTACAGTTTGACACTTATCTGCAGCCAACATACACTGCTTAAAACCTTGCAAACATAGCCAAAGTATCGGATTGAAAGAGTTATGGATGAAATAATTGCTGCCCAAGTCCATGGCTCAAATTCTTAAATTTCTTAAAAAGGACGACTTTTCCTGGAAATCTGTAGGAGCATCTTAGCAATTTGTTTATATCACACCCTTATGCTTTCAGCTACATTAATAGGCAGAAACAGAAACTATGCTGTTGTCGTGTTTGATTAAAATATTTGCCTTAAAATTTGATTTTGAAAAAAGGGGTATTTTTTTTTTACAAAATTCCATTTTTACATCATGGAGCATTCTGGGAAGGGATTACTACATTCTTACCTTCAAGAGTCGTCCTTAATGGGTCAACAAACTATTCACAGGACAAACATTTAACAAGTTATTATCTTATAAAATTAACTATCACCATGAGTCAGACTATGAGTGCACATGCATTGTGATAAATGGCAAAACACTTTGTGTTCCTTTTAATATTTTGAGCAGTGTATACACACTCATAATCCATAAAGCGCCACCTATAATTTGCAGCAGACGACAAAATCAAACTTTGCCACTTTTTCAAAAAAAACAAATAAGGCATGATATTTCATGAGAATCGTCGGCAGACGATTCTCACGAAATATCATTCCTTATTTCTTTCGAAAATTTGGACAGGTGTCAAAAAAATTGTCGTCAGCTGCAGTCGTGATTGGTGCTTTAAGGGACCAACGGTAACATAGTTTGTTTGATTTGATTCTTTACGTCCCATCAACAATCTTTCTTAATGCGCCAATTGCAACAAAAGTCATCTGCTTTTCTCGTCTGCTGAAATGTTAAAGAAGCCTCTATGGCAAACAGTGAGGACACTGTTTGCTTCTATACTTAATTCGTCAGTAATGTTAGGCAATTATTTGCAGCAGACAACTTCAGCAGACGACATTTTCAGATGCATTTCTTTTCTTGGCGCTTTAAGGGTTAAACAGGGACGGGCTTCCTGGGTTGAACCAGTACTAAGCTAGGATAAATGTGTCTTGCTCAAGAACCACAATGCAGTGAAGCAGGTGAGGCTCAAACCCGCGGCCTCTCCGTCTCCAGTCAAGCACTTTACCACTGAGCCACTGCGCTCCCTACCAACTGTAACATAAACAGAATACTCACTTTCACTGGTTCCTGGTAAGTGGCTCCCACAATGGATGGTCGGACTATAACTACAGGAAGGGAACCAAGATCCACTTGTAATAAATACTCTGCTATAGCTTTAGTATATGTGTATGTATTGGGCCGGTTCCCCACCATCTTAGGTGTCAGCATGTTCAAAGTTTCTCCGTCCATCCACCTGGAAAAGTTACGAAAAAAAAAATGTCTTTGGGGTTTCCAACCAAATACATTTTTTGCTCAATTTACATGTAACAATTCCAACTTAGAACTTGTCAATATCAATGCATATACAAAATTTGGTAAAATTCTATCCATTTGTTCTCAAGATATTGAGTGGAAAGGAAAATCTGATATCAATCAAGGGTCATAACTCTCTAACTAAATTGCTAAATATGACAGGTAACTATTCCATCCAAGATCTTGTCAATATCAATGCACATACAAAATTTGGTGAAATTCTATCCATTTGTTCTCAAGATATTGAGCTGAAACGAATATCTGACATCAATCATTGCTATAACTCTGTTGCAAATTTGCAAAACAAGAGGGCCCTCGGGCCCTGGATCGCTCACCTAAGTCCTGGCGCATTAGATGGTGTATTGACCAGTGGCTAAAGAGATATCATTTAAAGATATTTCAATTTTTAGCTCTGGTGGCCATGTTGTTCAACTGAGCTTAACATTCTGATCAATTTTTGTAGAAGGCATCATGAGGAACATTTCTTTGAAATGATTTTGAATTTGGACCAGGAGGAGAGGTCATTTAAAGATATTTCTTATCTATAGCTCAGGCCAAACCATTTGTGCAGTTATGGTAGTGGGCCTTATGCTGAACATTTCTGTGAAACAGTATTGAATTTAGAACAGTGGTTCAAGAGGAAATGCTGTTTAAAGACGTTTCTTTTCTAGAGCTCTGTTCAGTGGATCGGAACCATTTGTGTCGTTTTTTGTGCCATTTTAGTATGGTGCATCAAAAGGACCAATTTTGTGAAAACATTTTGAATTTGGACCAGAGGATCAGGAGGAGATGCCATTTTAAAGACATTTCTTATATAGAGCTCTGGTGGCCCCTTTGTTCGGCAGAGAGAGGCCATTTGTGCAATTTTTGTAGAGAGCATCATGAGGAATAATTCTGTGAAATTATTTTGAATTTGGACCAGTAGTATAGGAGGAAATGCTGTTTTAAAGATACTTCTGGAGCTCTGGCAGCCTTTTGTTGAACCATTTGTGTAATTTTGGAAGAACAATTCTGTAAAATTATCTTGAATTTGGCCAGTGGTTCAGGAGATGTCGTTTAAAAGATTTAAATCCAGTGTGTCCCAGATTTTTTTTTGAAATTGCGAGTATTCCGACATTCGTAGTTCAATTTTTTATCTTTTATTATAGCTCATACTTACTCTACCGCACTGATTAGTTTACTGGGATGTAGTGGCGGTGGATATATTTCTTCTGAGATTCTTTCTTTATCACAGTTAGCGTACGCTGTAGATATGTGCACAAAAGATTCCAATCCCTTCATCTTCTTGCACAGGGCTATCATTCTCTGCACCCCAAGTATGTTCATGTCAACTGAAAGTCTAAAATATCCTCAGAGATTATTACACAGGGCTATCATTCTCTGCACATCAAGTATGCACATGTCAACTGAAAGCCTAAAATATCCTCAGAGATTATTACACAGGGCTATCATTCTCTGCACCCCAAGTATGTTCATGTCAACTGAAAGTCTAAAATATCCTCAGAGATTATTACACAGGGCTATCATTCTATGCACACCAAGTATGTTCATGTCAACTGAAAGCCTAAAATATCCTCAGAGATTATTACATAGGGCTATCATTCTCTGCACACCAAGTATGTTCATGTCAACTGAAAGTCTAAAATATCCTCAGAGATTATTACATAGGGCTATCATTCTCTGCACCCAAAGTATGTTCATGTCAACTGAAAGTCTAAAATATCCTCAGAGATTATTACATAGGGCTATCATTCTCTGCACACCAAGTATGTTCATGTCAACTGAAAGTCTAAAATATCCTCAGAGATTATTACATAGGGCTATCATTCTCTGCACACCAAGTATGTTCATGTCAACTGAAAGTCTAAAATATCCACAGAGATTATTACATAGGGCTATCATTCTCTGCACCCAAAGTATGTTCATGTCAACTGAAAGTCTAAAATATCCTCAGAGATTATTACATAGGGCTATCATTCTCTGCACACCAAGTATGTTCATGTCAACTGAAAGTCTAAAATATCCTCAGAGATTATTACATAGGGCTATCATTCTCTGCACACCAAGAATGTTCATGTCAACTGAAAGTCTAAAATATCCTCAGAGATTATTACATAGGGCTATCATTCTCTGCACACCAAGTATGTTCATATCAACTGAAAGTCTAAAATATCCTCAGAGATTATTACACAGGGCTATCATTCTCTGTACACCAAGTATTCACATGTAAACTGAAAGCCTAAAATATCCTCAGAGATTATTACATAGGGCTATCATTCTCTGTACACCAAGTATTCACATGTAAACTGAAAGCCTAAAATATCCTCAGAGATTATTACATAGGGCTATCATTCTCTGTACACCAAGTATTCACATGTAAACTGAAAGTCTAAAATATCCTCAGAGATTATTACATAGGGCTATCATTCTCTGTACACCAAGTATTCACATGTAAACTGAAAGCCTAAAATATCCTCAGAGATTATTACATAGGGCTATCATTCTCTGCACACCAAGTATGTTCATGTCAACTGAAAGTCTAAAATATCCTCAGAGATTATTACATAGGGCTATCATTCTCTGTACACCAAGTATTCACATGTAAACTGAAAGTCTAAAATATCCTCAGAGATTATTACATAGGGCTATCATTCTCTGTACACCAAGTATTCACATGTAAACTGAAAGCCTAAAATATCCTCAGAGATTATTACATAGGGCTATCATTCTCTGCACACCAAGTATGTTCATATCAACTGAAAGTCTAAAATATCCTCAGAGATTATTACACAGGGCTATCATTCTCTGCACACCAAGTACGTTCATGTCAACTGAAAGTCTAAAATATCCTCAGAGATTATTACATAGGGCTATCATTCTCTGCACACCAAGTATGTTCATGTCAACTGAAAGCCTAAAATATTCTCAGAGATTATTACATAGGGTGATCATTCTCTGCACACCAAGTATGTTCATGTCAATGGAAGTCTAAAATATCCTCAGAGATTATAACACAGGGCTATCATTCTCTGCACATCAAGTATGTTCATGTCAACTGAAAGTCTAAAATATCCTCAGAGATTATTACATAGGGCTATCATTCTCTGCACACCAAGTATGTTCATGTCAACTGAAAGTCTAAAATATCCTCAGAGATTATAACACAGGGCTATCATTCTCTGCACACCAAGTATGTTCATGTCAACTGAAAGTCTAAAATATCCTCAGAGATTATTACATAGGGCTATCATTCTCTGCACACCAAGTATGTTCATGTCAACTGAAAGCCTAAAATATCCTCAGAGATTATAACATAGGGCTATCATTCTCTGCACATCAAGTATGTTCATGTCAACTGAAAGTCTAAAATATCCTCAGAGATTATTACATACATGTAGTAACATTGCGATACCTGTACTGTAGGGTGATCATTCTCTGCACACCAAGTATGTTCATGTCAACTGAAAGTCTAAAATATCCTCAGAGATTATTACATAGGGCTATCATTCTCTGCACACCAAGTATGCAAATGTCAACTGAAAGCCTAAAATATCCTCAGAGATTATTACATAGGGCTATCATTCTCTGCACACCAAGTATGTTCATGTCAACTGAAAGTCTAAAATATCCTCAGAGATTATTACATAGGGCTATCATTCTCTGCACACCAAGTATGTTCATGTCAACTGAAAGTCTAAAATATCCTCAGAGATTATTACATAGGGCTATCATTCTCTGCACACCAAGTATGTTCATGTCAACTGAAAGCCTAAAATATCCTCAGAGATTATTACACAGGGCTATCATTCTCTGCACATCAAGTATGTTCATGTCAACTGAAAGTCTAAAATATCCTCAGAGATTATTACATAGGATGATCATTCTCTGCACACCAAGTATGTTCATGTCAACTGAAAGTCTAAAATATCCTCAGAGATTATTACATAGGGCTATCATTCTCTGCACACCAAGTATGTTCATGTCAACTGAAAGTCTAAAATATCCTCAGAGATTATTACATAGGGTGATCATTCTCTGCACACCAAGTAAGTTCATGTCAACTGAAAGTCTAAAATATCCTTAGAGATTATTACATAGGGCTATCATTCTCTGCACATCAAGTATGTTCATGTCAACTGAAAGCCTAAAATATCCTCAGAGATTATTACACAGGGCTATCATTCTCTGCACATCAAGTATGTTCATGTCAACTGAAAGTCTAAAATATCCTCAGAGATTATTACATAGGGTGATCATTCTCTGCACACCAAATATGTTCATGTCAACTGAAAGTCTAAAATATCCTCAGAGATTATTACATAGGGCTATCATTCTCTGCACACCAAGTATGTTCATGTCAACTGAAAGTCTAAAATATCCTCAGAGATTATTACATAGGGTGATCATTCTCTGCACACCAAGTATGTTCATGTCAACTGAAAGTCTAAAATATCCTCAGAGATTATTACACAGGGCTATCATTCTCTGCACACCAAGTATGTTCATGTCAACTGAAAGCCTAAAATATCCTCAGAGATTATTACACAGGGCTATCATTCTCTGTACACCAAGTATGTTCATGTCAACTGAAAGTCTAAAATATCCTCAGAGATTATTACATAGGGCTATCATTCTCTGCACACCAAGTATGTTCATGTCAACTGAAAGTCTAAAATATCCTCAGAGATTATTACACAGGGCTATCATTCTCTGCACACCAAGTATGTTCATGTCAACTGAAAGTCTAAAATATTCTCAGATATTATTTCATAACTTATAGACTTTGACGCGAAAAAACCTGCCTTTGAGGTTTCCGACAGAGCGAGACTCAAAACCAATCCAGCAAGTTTAGATATGATACTTTCCAATAAGCGAATAATAAAGGTGCTGATCAGACTACTTGGATGTGCAGGCTGTTCGGTGTCTTTGATGTTTGCAAACCCTGACGACTGGTTTTCTCAGGTTGTGGCCCATTTCATCACTTATAATATCAGGCATTTAGATAAGAGTGCTTATAAAAAAAATATTAAAAAATAATTTCTTATTTCTCAACCCAAACACATATTGTGAAAAGAACTTTTCAAATGAGAAAATTATTTTTCTTATTTCTCAACCAAAACATATGTTGTAGTTACTCAAAAGAACCCTCTCATTGAGAGGGTTCCTTTGGGCAGCCAAGACAAATGTTTAATCTATGGATAAGAAAATGATTACAAGTTTATGCTCAAAAGTTGTGTTTATCTGAGATTGAAACCATGTACTCAGGGACGGATCCAGGATTTCTGGAAAGGGGGTTTGTAGGGAGTTCGCTTAGCTAATTTTATCTTATTTTTCTTAAATATCCTTTGAAAATGAAATAATCTGGTCTCACTGAGACCAAATTATTTCATTTTCATATAAAGGAGGATTTAAGCAGCTCCTTGACCCCCTCTGGATCCTCCACTGGTACTATAGCCCAAGACTTTTTCTAATGTATTTTTCTTATTCCTGCATAGAAATATTTGTTGTGTTTCTCATAGTTAGTATATCAGGCAGTGCTCCCCCCTCAGAAGTTTTAAAGGAGGGGACAAATTCCCCATTGGCCTCTTAATAGTGTGGGACAGTACCACTAAAACACGGTACAAGTGATGAAAACATGAAAAAGTCCAAAATTTCTTGGGACAATGTGGGACATTTGGAAATTGTATTTATTTTATGGCTGTAAATGACACATCTTTTAGACTGTCTGTTTTCTGGCTATCTGATACAGAAAACCGGATCAACAAACTGAGGTTTTCTAATTCCGTATCACTATCCTTTAAAACGAGGCTAATGTCGGTTTCCTGTTTTTACGGTGATGCTACATAAAGTAATTTTCAAGCATGGAACCAGAGACGGAAAACATGATGACGTGACATCAAGAAACGTAACTTAATGGCAAACATTCCCGCAATTTTTTCGGGTGTTAAGACCAAAACAGGTAATAAAATCAAAATAATGCCTGAAAAAGTATATAATAAACATATCATAATAGTAACTTGATCTGGCGTACAGTATCACGTCTCGTGGATGAGGCAATACCATTGGATCACCCTCGACACAGAATACTGCATATGCATATGGTAGTGAATACCTCATCTTTACCTGTTTATAAGAAATAAGAATCGCCTCATAACTATGCACCTTTGAAACAATAATAAGAAAAAAAAGACAATTTTAAACTGAATTTTCTTTGTTTATCTAAACCTGTGAGGTAATGTGTTAAACTTACTTCATCTCCTCATCAAATTTTATGGTTGCTGCCGAGTGGAAAACAACTGAGACCTCATTCACTAAGAGATCCTTGTGAGAGTGATCAAGTCCTAGCCCCTCTTTCACAATATCTCCTTCAATAGCTATACACTTATTCTGTAACTCTGGTTGTTTTCTCTTCAAACATTCAAACAACTGAAAGGAAAATTGTCAAACAAGTTCCCTACTGGTCCATAACATGTGACCTGACATCAAGGTTATAAAGATTTTCTCATGCTCAACAGAGCACAAAATTTCAATTGCTCATTAAAACTTAAGTGCTAAAAATTAGTTTTTTCTTGCAAAATATATCTATTGGATGTTGCATTTATCTTGCTTATAAATTTTAAAATGCCAACATTTTAACAATTGTTGGCATTTTAACATTTATGAGCAGGATCATTTTCATGCTCAGTTGAGTTGAGCATGAAAAAAAGTTTATAATCGCAGGACCTGGCCTCAAGGTTATAAAGCTATTCTCATACTCAACTCAAATGAGAATGGAATTTCATCAACTCATAATAACTTAAATATTCAACTAGAAATAGTGTTTATAACTGTTTAGCAAATGCCATCATGTCTGGGAGTGGTATAAAACCATGTAATAAAATCTATAAACCACAAGTAGTTCACAGATTTTAGCAACATTATGCAATGAGGCCCATAAAAACGCTGCATACATAGGTCAAAATCTTAGCATTTTCACGCCTAAAATGTGATTTAAAAGTTACTTTTGATTAATGTCATATGATAAATATAGAATCTAATATTCATGCTCTTGTATTATTGAATTTATCAAACTTGTTGCAAAAAAGTGATAAAATGCTTAGCAAGCCTTGCATTTTATCCCTTTTCCCCAATTTGTTTAATAAAGTCAATAATACATGTAAGATCATGTAAGATTCTCGATATAAAACACTGTGCCCCCGATCATATGATATATATTGCTACAAGACTGCTATCTGTTTTAACTTTTAAAAGGGACATAACTCAAGATTGGATTATAACTCAGGATATGTTGCTGTCTGTACCATTAAAACACCTGAAGTTTGCAGTCTCTTGTTGCCCATTGAATAAAACCCTCCGAATGGGCTACTCTTAAAGGAAGCCTTGGAGTCAAGACTTTAAAGTAACAGTCAAGTAACGGTATACATAAGAGGGCCATGGTGATCCATGATGATCTATGGTGGCCCTAGAATGCTCATGTGTATTCTTTTATAGCTCTGGATGCACATTTGTTTAGCATAGTGGAATCATTTGAGCAATATAAGGAACATTGAGTATTGTAGATCTTTTAGCTCAGGCAGCCATTTTGATTTGTGGATCAAAAAAAACATTTGGGCAATTTTGGAAGAGGGCCTCATAAGGAACATTTGTGTGAAATTATTTTGAATTTGTACAAGTGGTTCAGGAGAAGGTGTCATTAAAAACATTTCATCTACAGCTCTGGGGGCCATCTTATTCGACGGAGCAGAACCATTTAGGCAATTTTTGTTGAGGGCATTATGAGGAACTGTTCTGTGAAAATATTAAAATTTTGACCAGGAGATGTCATTTAAAGATATCTACAGCTCTGGTGCCCATTTTCTTTGGCAGAGCGGAACCATTTAGTCAATTTTTGGTAGAGGGCATTATGAGGAACAGTTCTGTGAAATCATTTTAAATTTGAACCAGTGGTTCAGGAGCAGATGCCATTTAAAGATATTTCTTATAGATCTACAGCTCTAGTGGCAATCTTGTTTGGTTGAGCGGAACCATATTATTTAGGCAATTTTGGTAGAGGGCATTATGAAGAACATTTCTGTAAAATTATTTTGAATTTGGACCAGTGGTTTAGATGTCATTTCAAATATTTCTTATCTACAGCTCTGGTGGCCATCTAGTTCGATGGAATGGAACCATTTAGGCAATTTTAGTAGAGGGCCTTAGGAGGAACATTTGTATAAAGTTATTAAATTTGGGTCAGTAGTTTAGGAGAACATGTCATTAAAAGAAGAAGTTTACGAACATATACTCAGAAAAACAATTGAAGGATATTTAGATTCAGTTCCATCTGTAACATTCAATACAATAAAAACTAAACTAATTATACATGCATTTCATAGTTCCAGGTATCTGCAATCAAACTGGATGCTTGATTTCAGCCACACTTCAATGATTTAAGTACAGTACATGCCCAAATGGTGCAACCCTCTATACTGAAAAGTCACATCCCTTCAAAAATGATTGAGACCCATTTACATCGTTTGTATTCCATTATGAATGGCTCCAAAATTATTGCTGGCTCTCAGTCAAAAGTATGGCACCTAATTTTGCAGCCTTTGTCAGCGTTTTACTTCCATTTTGCTGTTATATTGGCTTGGGTATGCCATATCTGTGCATTTTTGTTGAAGAAGTTGGCACGATTTTAGGTGCAATTACTGACAAATGGGTAAGAACACGTGTCTTTGGTCGGAATTAGAACTTAAGCAATGACCAGGTAAAGGTTGCAGCAAAAAATATAAACGCTAATTTTTTTGCTTGTGAATTTTCGATTAAGAGGGTTGGTACATTTGATGTGCTACTGTATCGTAACTAATGACCCGTAAATTTCATTTTGCATTTTGTTGAATTGCATATTGGTTGTTCTATCAGATATGAAAATACTTTGTTTGGAAATTATTTTCTTAAATGTTATACAGTTAAAAGAATTTTAATATTCTTCAATTGTTTTTCTGAGTATATTATACACTGTAATATGACACACTGTTTAAATGATCTAGGAAAATATGTTTGTATATACAGTTACTTGACTGTTACCTATATATACTATGCACAATAAGTTTAGCAATTTCTTATGTTTCGCATCTTTTTGTGCTCATCTTTGTACAATACCGAACACTTTCAATTGCAATGACTAGAACAGGATCTTAGGCAAATGAAACCACGAATTTACAGACGTCTTCCTTTAAATAGGCATTTGGGGAGAGCAAGAATTGCAGGAGGGGTCATTAGGCAAAACTCAC
Source organism: Loripinus fragilis (assembly GCA_964019695.1). NCBI lineage: Eukaryota > Metazoa > Mollusca > Bivalvia > Lucinida > Lucinidae > Loripinus > Loripinus fragilis. The sequence goes on along the minus strand of OZ026519.1, from coordinate 98,572,000 downwards.
ACCCATTGTAAGTAATGCTAAAATGATAAGCATATGATTTTTCGTTTGGTGGTCCTTTATCTTCCTCATGCACCATACGGCTATAAAATTTATTTGTTATGTGACAGATGTGATAGAGATTCCATGCTGAAAAAATCAGCTGCCATCAATGACGTCAAAATGTAGTCATCATATGATTAAACTTCTAATGTTAATTGGCGTTTCAATTCAACAGGGAATCAGTTTATAAAGATACCATAGGCTTACAATGTAACTCATCTTATGGTTGATTCAAACCTTAATTTATTGAAAAATGGTGTGACGCATTTGCGAGATAATGGTGACGTTAGGTTTTATCTTTCGGCTCGTGCTCTATAGCCGTGAAGATGCTTCATTCAACATTATTTGTCTGAATATGTTGGAAGACATCAAACAGTTTTACTTGTTAATGTGGTTCAAGAAACCCCGACTAGAAACAAAAGGTGATAACGTAACATCATTAATAAAAACGTCAAACTGTGAAAACGTGGTCCTTTATTTCTCTGGGAAAGTTCAGAAAATTGCAGCATTTGCAATGCTTTTTTAGTTTTCAGTGACCAAACAATCGCTTGAAAATGGTTTTGGCCTCCCCCAATGATCAAAAATACCCATTTTACCATCTGGTCTTAAAATTTAACGTCACTTTAGCACGGCCGCTGCGTTTGGTAATTCTGTATTTTTTTAATGGAAATTCTTGTCAGATGATCGGCGCTTGTATCTTCATGACCAGTCAGGCACTGGAAGGAAAACCTTCCAAGCCAAAAGTATGCCTATTTGGAAGGAAAAGCCTTCCAACTTAACAATTTCACTATGGCTGGATTTTCCTTCCAATTAGTTTTTTCACTGAAAATTGGAAGGTTTTACCATCCATCTAAATGACAAGTTTTGGATGGAAAACCCTTCCAAAACATCCTTTTCATTGCAAATTTGGCATCCGATCGGCTGTCCGATCGCAGGCTTAATGATGTAATTTGTATGTTTTCATTACATAACCAAGCAGATAAATCATGGTTCTACTTGATAAACCTTATTGCAATACAGGTAACAGTAGATTAAGATCATTTATCAATCTTTTCTTGTCACTGGTATTAGAGAAGTTTGCAAACTTTTGATGACTTATCTTGAAGATATCTTTTCAAGGCATGCAGTATTACATAAGTGTGTTACTATAAATAAATCTGGAAGGAAATCCAGGTAATCACAAACAGTTATGAGAAGAAATGTTTCTATTTCTAGAAATAGAACTAAAATTGAGAGACTGTTAGATTGGAAGGAATTTCCATCCAAATCTGTTGGAAGGTTTTCCTTCCAGAGCCTGACTGATGACAGCATCTGATGTGGATGGGCTCACCCATACAAAACTATTGCTAAACTTATTGTGCATTGTATATTTACCTTTGACTCAAAAAGCTCATCCAGTCTTTCTTGGACATCCTTCCCTTTCTTAGGACGTATTAAGAGGTAAACACGTTTTATATCTGGACAGCCCCTCAGCAACTTTTCTAGCAAGCATTTCCCGAGGAAACCAGTGCCTCCAGTGATAAAGACGCTCTTTCCAGCGTAGTATTCTGGGATACTTGGTATGGCAGCCATGTTGTCTGTGATGTTTCTGCCAACCTAAAACAAGGCAAAAAAAGTCTTATATGAGTTTCTATTGCTGTGTGAGAAATGACATTGTAGATTGAAAAAGTAGGGATAGTAGGGCATTTTCAGGAAAAAGTACGGAAAAGTAGGAGTACAACAAGGGTAGGTAAAAGTAGGAATAGTAGGAAAAGTAGGGCCCACTTGAAAGCCTGATTAATCAATAAATTCTCTATCTATCAAAATCAGCATGATAAAACTGTAACAATAAAACAACCAAAACAGAATAACTTTTGCACTTGCAAAAATAAAAACCAAGAAATTTAGTGGCCTAGCTAATTAATTAAAATAGTTTAATTTATGATAATCAAGCGAGCGAAGCGAGCGAGGAAAAAATTTAATGATTTTAATGGAACAATTTAAACATGACTCCTCCCCTGCTGGTGACCCCCTACTAGCCGCATGGAAATTCATATGACCCCCTACTGTTTAGCCGGACCCTCTGACACTTAAATAATGAGCGGTACCTAAATGACAAATGGCAGCTTAATGAAGGTCGACCTGCATTAAGCGATAATTTGTCTTGAAAACTGTGAGAGGGGCCGTTTTACACAGGCTTTACTGTATAGCATGAGAATGGCATGAAATACAGTCAAGTTTACAGATGTACCACAACCTCTGAGTAATGACTTTTAGATCATTGATCATCATTCTATTTCAAAAGGTTGATGCGGAACACGGAACACGAGCCGGTCCGGCTGGAACATTTGTGTGTGTCAAAAACATTACAGTATATTGTTAGTAAACACCTGACATCGCTATTTATAGAACTATTTCAATATTGTTACTTCGGTCACGCCTCAAAGCTTTTTGTTTATCTATACAGTACTCTGACATATTAACCCGTAGTATAACATATCAATCGATTCTTCCTTCTGGTTTGATACAACAAACTTGGGATAGTCCATTGTACATATTAAGGCTTGTCAGGTTATAATTTTCAAAAATTATTGCATTATTTTGCCTGTAGATATTTTTTACCGTTACAAATAGTGTAGATCCTGATGAAATGCAGCATTATGCTGCATTTCATCTGGGTCTTCACTAATTGCAAAAGTTCTGGGGTTTCCCAAATACAAAGGGTTAAACTAAAGGTATCAATAATTTCATTGGCCATTACTTTCTCCTTTTATTATTATTTTCCATGCCATTCTTAATTTATTATTGTCTAAAATTGTAGTTAAAGCATGCAGTGACCATTGGCTGTTTTACCTGTCACATGTCAACTCAGCAGATTTTAACATGTGACCCAAACAACCAATGGTCACTGCATGCTTTTTTCATGGAGAACTCAGCCATTCATAAAACTGTGATGTCATTGTGTTGAACATATGTGTTTAACAGTTTTGGAGACTTTTTTGTAAACAAATCATTATTTGCTTCTACAAAAGTGGATTTTCAATATTTTGGACATATTTTTGTGTGAGCATTAACTAGAGGTAAGGGACTTACTATTACAACAATTTTTATACCAGACAAATTGGTCTTTTTATAAGAGTTTGAGTCAAATGTTAGAGTGTTCCTATTTGAACAAAATGTGACCCAAAATATTAGGCCTAAGAATGGGACATAACAGAAAATCCATTCTTAGGCCTAATCTAAGACCTAAGTGGTAGAGTGCTTGACTCGAGGCGGAAGGGCTGCGGGTTCGAGCCTCACCAGCATCACTGTGTTGTGGTCCTTGAGCAAGACACATTTATCCTAGCTTAGTACTGGTTCGACCCAGGAAGACCCGTCCCTATATAACTGAAAGATAGTTGATGGGACGTAAAGAATTAAATCAAACAAAACTTGTATGGACTCGCCTTTTTTGTAAAAGCCAATACTTGTAAATTATGTAAACACTGGCGAAAAACCAATAAGCATGATTTTTCTTAAAAAAAATCAGGAAATATTAGACAGTTACGCCGTAGTGTCTGCATGAATTGTTTGCATGTAATGATTATACGAGCTGAAAATGGTAAAATATAAGTGAAAATGTGAAAAATAACAGTGACTCGCCTTGATAGCTGGAATTGCAGGCGCCTCTTAACCCTGACTATGAGAAGAGTTAAGCGCTTGCAAAAATGGTCGTTCGCTTGGATTTAATGAACAAGTATTAGCTTTCAAAAAAGCTGGCGGTCATTTAGTTACCCGGGGGGGGGGGGGATAGGGGGCACGGGGCACGTTCCCACCTGAAGAGGCCATGAGTGTCCTAAAAATTATATTATTATATTGGACTTCTCCAAGGCATTTGACACAGTCCCACATAGTAAGCTGTTACACAAAATGAAGCTCATTGGCGTCGACGGCAATATCCCAGCAAACATGCCTATATGGGTCCCATATAGGGAGTGCAACCGGGTTTGGCATGGGTCCCATATGGGTTAGCCCATATGCGGGTTGCCCAGATGGGTCCCATATGGGTCCCATATAACAGTCCCATAAAGAAAAAAGAAATGCTATAATCATCTTTATATAAACTTTTTTCCTTGTTTATAATGAATGGCTAGCTTCTACAGTTGCGGATACAGAGGGGATTCATGTGGTTCGCTTGAACCACCATTTGAGACAAAATTATTCCATTTTTATGAGGAATTTCAAGCAAAATCAGCATAGATTATCTAATATTCATGTACAATTTTCAAATCGAAACCTCCTTTGTAAATTTGAACCTCCTAGCAGGAAATCCTGGATCCGCCCCCGCTTCTACCAATTATTTTATTTTATTTACATGGGCCAGCCCATATGGGACTCATATAGATTGCTAGCTGGGATCAACGCTGACAAACAGGAAGATGAAAGTAGTTGTTGATGGCGAGGAATCTGATTCAGTCACTGTGGACTCTGGCGTTCCTTAAGGTACAGTCCTCGGTCCTCCATTGTTCCTGTGCCATATTAACGACCTCCCAGATGCAGTGAAGTCAACCGTTCGTCTATTTGCCGACGATTGCCTCTTATACCGCAGCATCAGAAACAGAGACGACCATCTTGCTCTGGAAAGGGACCTCCGACAGCTAGAGACATGGGCCCATACATTGGGAATGTGTTTTAATGCGAAGAAATGCTACCTTATGAGCATTAACCAGAAATCTACGCACTTCTACCAACTTGATAGCCACATACTACAACAGGTCCCTGATAACCCATACCTGGGCGTCACACTTTCTGACAACATGAAATGGAACTCCCACATAAGTAAGATCTCCAAAAAGGCCAACTCTACTCTGGGATTCTTGAAGAGAAATCTAAAGCATTGCCCACAAGATTCTAGAAGAACTGCCTACCTGTCACTAGTCAGGTCTACTCTGGAATACAGTTCCATTGTTTGGGATCCTTACCTTCAAAAGGACATCGATAAGCTGGAGAAGGTACAACGTCAGGCTGCCAGATTTATCACCGGAAATTACATTTCAAGAGATCAGGGTTGTGTCTCCCAGATGCTAGTAGAGCTGAACCTACCGCCACTCCAGGATAGAAGGAAGGCTAATAGACTAACATTCCTCTACAAGGTGGTAGAGGGGCTGGTGCCAGCAATGCAATCTCATGACTATTTGACTCCTATCCGGGGGAAAAACCCAAAGAATATACAGACTGTGTCACTAGTAACATCATTGACAAACAATCTACTAATAATAGTAAATGTTTTAAGACTTTACAGTGTACCTCTGAAATTTACAAGTATTCATTCTTCTCCAAGACTATCATCGACTGGAACCATTTGGATGATAATATTGTGCGCGCTGATACAGTTGACGGCTTCAGGAGGGCCGTCCATCATTGGGACTAACTATTCATCCCAGCTCTCTCCCGTTGCATCAACGCTGAAAGGCCCTGCAACGTACAGATTCAGATTCAGATTCAGAATCGCGCTACGGTAATAGTTTTGGGTGGTTTGGTGGAGGTTTGGGGTGGTTTGATGTGTTTTGGGGTGGTTTGGGGTGTTTCAACGGACCACACGACGGTTCTGCTAACAGTTAAGTGAAAATCAAATTCGAAAGCGATTTTGCCTCGCGCTATGGGTAGCCTTACAGATTCACGGAAAGTTTTGCTTCGCGCTGTAGGTTAATTCACGAAATTTGGTTCCCCGCTCGTTGTTCGGCAGCGCATAAAAATAGCCTAAGCATGGCATAAAGGTTCGGTCAAAACCTGATTCTCACAAAGGTATATATACGGGCGGTTACGGCCGACCGTAACCAGTGACCTATATTAGATATATATTATATAGGTCACTGCCGTAACACATGATTGGGGTGGGCTTGACTTTTATTTTATTTTTTTATTTATTTATTTTTTTTTTGGGGGGGGGGGGTGGGGGTGGGGGTATGGGTATTCTGATTTTTTCTTGATACGTAGGCTCGGGCCTAGCATCTGCTGTTTACCCCCCCCCCCCCCCCCCCCCCAAAAAAAAAAAAATAAATAAATAAATAAAAAAATAAAATAAAAGTCAAGCCTACGTATACGTAAACAAGGATAGCTCTTGAAAAAAGCTTTGAACCATCGCATAGCGTATATAATAGTTACTAGAAAATATTTTTAGTGTTTTAATTTTTAATTTTTCATTTACTAAGACCACTCTTTTCCATTTTTCCATGCATTTTAAGCTCTGAGTATTTTTTGTTTGTTTTAGTTAACTGTTTGTATGTACTGAGTTCTGAATAGGGAGCAAAAACAAGAGGAGTTATGCACATTCCAATAAAACTCTAATCCCGCAAACACTGAATAGCGGCAGGGTTCATCCCCGCCTCCCCAAGCAGGCGTTTTAGCAGAACATGTATGTACCCATATTATCCAATCTAAATCTAATTAACGGGGAATACGCATAAAACCTCGGGGCATCATTGAAACTGATCCATCTAAATCTGAGAATTACGTCACACTTAGCGGATAATATCCAAAGGCCCCATGTCTCCATGGTTTGATGTTGTAAAAAAAAAATAATAGAACTATCCCATAGCGCAGTATTGTTACAAAATACAATGTACGTAGTTTTAATTTTGCATTTTCTATAGCCACTCTTTCTTCAGCTTTATCTCGCATTTCAAGCTCAGCAGTTTTAGTACTTGTATGTGTGGACTAAGTTCTGAATCGATAAAGGTGAATACCCTGAATGAGCAGTTTGTATCTGTTTTCAATAAGAATGAAGACACATCAACAATACCAGACATGGGACCAAGTACACATCCTTCAATGGACAACATCAATGTTACCGAGGAGGGCGTATACAAGCTGCTTTCTAATCTCCAGGTACACAAGGATATGGGCCCAGATGAGATTCAAACTAGATTCCTTACAGAACTAACCGAATAGTTAACACCAATCTTCACCCTCTTCTACCAAGCCTGTTTGGACCATGGAACAAAACCAGATGATTGGAAAACAGCAAACGCTGTCCCCATCTTCAAGAAAAGAGACAGAAACAGATCAGAGAACTATAGACCAGTATCTCTCACCTCAATTGCCTGCAAGACCCTTGAACACATTGTGTGCAGCAGTATACACAGACATTTGGAGGCTCACAGCATACTTACAGATCCCCAGCATGGCTTTCGAAAAAGACGGTCTTGTGAGACACAGCTCATAATTACCATCAAGAATCTAGCCGAGACCGTCGACAACAAAGGACATACTAACGTCATCCTTCTAGACTTTTCGAAAGCGTTTGACAAAGTCCCCCACCATCGTCTACTGCATAAACTAGAACTCTACGGTATCAGAGGCAGCCTCCACAGCTGGATCAGCAGTTTCCTTGGGAACAGATCACAACAGGTTCTTCTAGATGGGGTCACTTCATCAACTGCTCCGATTCAGTCGGGAGTGCCCCAGGGAAGCGTTTTAGGACCCCTGCCGTTCCTTTTGTTCATAAATGATCTGCCAGAATACATATCGCCCAAATCCACAGCCAGATTATTTGCAGACAATTGCATTTTATACAGAACTATAGAGACTGAGTCTGGTGCTCGTGACCTTCAACATGGCTTGGACAGACTTTAGCAGCGGTAGAAGGACTGGCTAATGGAATTCCACCCAAAGAAATGTCATGTCCTTCACATTACCTCTAAACGGAAACCAGTCAAGTTCTTATAAAATATACACAGCCAGACACTTAAAGAAGCAAAAACAGCAAAATATCTCGAAGTGACAATACAAAATGACTTAAATTGGGACAAACATATTGATACTACAACTAAAAAAGCCAACAGCACCAGAGCATTTCTACAGAGAAACATAAAGCAGTGCCCAGGGAAGACCAAGGAGCTTTGTTCAAAGTCCCTGGTATGGCGATCCTGGACTATGCCAGTGTCATCTTGGACTCGTTCACTAAGGACAACATACGGAAACTGGAGATGGTGCAGCGTAGAGCAGCTGGCATGGTCTTCTCAGAGTAAAGATCTACCAGCAGCGTCACATATATGTTGCAACAGCTCCAGTGGCCCATTCTTCAGGAGCGCAGGGTCCAGGCAAAGGTGCACATGATGTATCCAATTGTCTACAGCCTTGTGGATATCCCATCAAAGTAAGTAAGGGTGCAAAGATAAGGAATCGATATAATCAAGTACCACACCTGACCCAGGATACCAATGGGAAAGTGACAAACTCACAGTTAGACACCACAAACGAGAGCCAAGAGGTCAGCCCTTTCCCAGCAGGTGACCACAAGCCACCTGACACCAACACTATCAGTGAGAGGCCATAACATGAAGTTCCTGATACCATATGCCAAAACTTTCACCTACCAGAGGTCCTTCTTCCCAGACACCATCAGAATGTGAAACAGCCTTCCCAAGACAGTAGTAAGCTGCTCGACACTAGACAGCTTCAGGGAGGAAGTACAACCCGTCAGACTCCGCTAGACTCGTACTGAATGATTTAATCGCACTAAATAGATATTTAGCCATCACCTAATGATTGTTCCTGCACCACCTATGCACCAGTACGATGATGGTGTCAGTACTTTATTGGAAGAAGAAGATGATCAAGTAAATGTAACAGGAAATGTGATCTACTATGCAGGGGATATTGACTATTCGTGACACACTAAAAAGTGCAAGCGTTCACAAACCCCCTTTTCAACTTGTATCTTAAAGAAAATGATCAGGTTTCAGCCGATTTCACCAGTAATTAATTGAAGAAATTTTGACCAGTTCGGGGACATTTAGATTGGGGGGGGGGGGTACTTTGACCCCAGGGGGCGGGGGTACTCTGATATTTCCATACATACGTAGGCGCGGGTCATTTTTGGGGGCTCAAAATTTTGATTTTCAATATTTTTTTGGGTTTTCAGAAAATAAATATTTTTTTTGGCATGAAGATTTTGTGGATTATTTTTGGGTCATCACAAAATTGGACTATATTTGGGGGTTATTTCTATGCATTTTAGGGTCTTTTCTTAAGGTACAGAATGGGGAAATTTTTTGGGGGTTGCTGAAATTTCGAATATTTTTTTTTTGGGGGGGGTGTTTGAAGTTCCTGACATTTTTTTTTTTTGGGGGGGGGGGGGGGGTGAAGGGTGGATGCTGGTCCCGAGCCTATGTATGCAGAAAAAATTAGAGTACCCCCCCCCTGGGACTTTGACTTGGGGCGTTTTTAAGTACACAGTGTTTGAAGGCAGAAACGGAAGTACACCGCTTTGGGGAGTTTTGTTTCATCACGCCAAGAATATCTGGGAAATTTGGGTTTCGGCTCAGATGAGTAGATCTCTTTGCGAACTTTTATTTTCAGAAGCAAGCCGGTATCCAGGGAAGAGTACTAACGTACATCACCATCGCGATGGTGAAATATCAGACTTTCCACATATCAGACTTTCCACCAACACCCCCTTGTAGGAAAAGGGTAACTGAAAAGTAAGTGAGTATGACACCATACACAACAGACCAACCTACGGCACCGTGAGAAAGAGATTCAGAAAACAGCAAGTTGACAATTAAAGCCGGTAAAGCAAGCCAGTGGGATAGCTTAGTATAATTTATACTGTATGACAAAACAAGGACCAAACACAAAACTCCCCAACACAATGAGAGGGAGCAGCAAGAACAGAACCACCGCCCTAGAACGGAAGCGGGTTAAGCCGCCCTAGAGTCAACTCGTCCCCTAGGTCAACTCGTCCTCGGGTCAACTCGCCCGCGTCAACTCGTCCCATTTCAGTTAGAAAGGGGAAGGGGGGGGGGGGCGTTACATACATAGAGCATGTAGACAAACTTTTGGGAATAAAGTGGTACATTGTTGAGTGTAAAATGCATAATACAGCTCCATAATACAGGGTGTACCACTGGAGACTCCATTGCCTGTATTATTTTATAAATTAAAATTTGGTCCTGTCACGTTAGACTAAGAATATTCTTTAGTTTTCAGCTGGTACCACGTGGATATATGACTAGAACTTGTTGTAGAGAGAATGACTCCTGTCAGCAAACGCTTACCACCCTTGCTCCCCTTTTTTGAACATTAACGGGATTTTCTCCCGCGTGTCACCACAGTCCTCAAGCTTCTGCTTTATTTTCATTTCTGTTCCATTCTCATTAATAGCATAACAAGGCAACCGTGTAATTATTGAGGCAATCTTGTATACATCTACATCTACATCATACACGCTGCCGTCACACTTGACTACTATAGCGCGTTGGGGGGGGGGGGGTCACTACATAAGAAAGAGAGAGTGTGATAGGAAAGCTAGAAGTATAGTTGATAGAAAGCCAGGAAGAGGGTAGTATTGGCTAATGCATTTCCACTCTTCAATCCTCAACCAAACTGCCTTCCCTGAGGGTACCAGGACACACGAAATCCCCGGCAGCATAGCTCGAGGGACAGCAGCGGACAGCATGTACTGGGGGCTTAATTTTACACAGTTCGATGAAATACAGAAGTAGTTTTCTATTTTCCGGACACGAAACGTGACAAATTGACAGACAGATGGACATACAGACAATGGAAAACCCTATCAGGGATAAGGAGAGGCATGCGTATTTGTCAAATAGACAGACACGTCCAACATAACTTCATAACAACTTGCCATCGTTCTGGGCATAGAAATTTGTCAGCTAAGAAGCATACAACTGTGTGAATATCATGCATGCCCTGCACAATACGCTCCCAAATCCATGGTACATGTATCCCCGGCATGTCTACAGGGTCGACAATAATTTTACTACTCGTACAGAATATAGGCACCGCAGTCTACCATCTAGCCGCCAGGGAAACGGCGTTTCGTTGGCGGGTTTGGCAATCGAAAACATTTGCTTGTTTGTTTAAATCAGTTTAGCTGTGCTTATCGCCTATCCGGTGTGATGTTGAATGCAAGTGTCAACATGCGAAGTTTTAATTAAACATACAGTGAATTGACCACTTTTAACTCTGACTCGTTATTTGACCTTATCTTATACACTTAACGGAAAATGGATTAGTTTTTGTTTGCAAGTTGTATAGGTCCATCGAGCTTTGGCGATTGTATTCATTTGTTTTGTTTGTTAACACTGCATTCAAATGAGCTGTCCGATTTTGATCAAACGTTAGACGAGTCCATGTTGTAGCTAACGTGAAATGGAAAGCTGGATGGAGCCACATACCTAGTTTATCTTAAAGGGTCAGTGGTGGCGTCTTCGCAAGCCAAGGGTACAAAGTCCGCGTAAGGAACGAAGTGGAATTAGTACCCGTGGCTTGCGAAGATGCAGTGGTGGGTAAAAGCTAAGGGTTTAGGGTGAGCTAAGGGTGAGGTTGGCGCCGTGAAACCGGTTTAAGCCCTGCAGTAAAATATTTTTACTGACCGTTCAAAGGCGGTACTTCTTTTGTATTTCTGTCTCGTGTTTGTTATACCTTTGTGCGCGTCTGTTAATTTGTGCCTTGTGGTCACCTGCTGGGAAGGCTCTCGTTTGTGGTGTCTTACTGTGAGTTTGTCACTTTCCCATTGATATCATGTGGTACTTGATTGTATCGATTCCTGACCTTTGCACCCTTACTTACTAAGTGTTCCGTGATTGGTTGATAATAAACCAGGGACACTCTATGAATAAACCAACGGAAATACCTATTTATAAGATGAAATATAATGGATGCTGGCATTTTTAAACAAATGCGCATGAGTAGGACCTTATTGCTATCAGTTGAGCATGCATTCTTTAAATCATTTTAAAATGTCCAGAGATATAATCAGAAAACTGGACCCTTCTGACCACTTTACGAGAATGTTAAATCTATGCTTACGTAATGCCATATTATCTTGAAATTTCGACTGAAATATGAGTGATGCCCGGAAACTCGAGCCCGGAAAACTGAAGCCCGTAGTTTTCCGGGCTTCACTGATATTTCTGTAATTATTTCCATAGCTGTCTCATGAGACAATTATTTATAACTTCAAACTAATACATCTATAACTCCTCCATTTCTTCACTGAACAGCTGATTTTGATAAAATTCGCTGCATAATTCTTTGCTATATACATGCACAGTGTTTAGTGCCCAATTCGAACCACTCAGTAATCACAGTATCGATTCACTGTGCGCCTGAAATGAGTGAAATCGACTGTATCGGTAGAATCGAGAGTTTTTGGCCTAAATTTGTGAGGGGGTGGTAAGTTTTTTCGCATGTTTTCTTATAGTTAGATTTGTTCTTCCGCCGTGGATCTCATTATATTTCTTTGATATATGCATACATGTCATAATATCGTGCAAAAACAACGACAGTGTATCGTGGGAGCGCAGGAAACGCATTCTTTTAGAGGGATAGTTGTCAAAAAAGCGAAAATCCACAGCTTTTTATCTTCCAGTTTCGAATTTAAACAACTTAGCTAAAAGTGATCTTCACCAGAAGTTCGAGAGGCTTATGATCCTACAATACCAGAAATCTCAGACTGATCCGTTTTTTCGATTTTGAGATATTCAGCTATATATGACTGAACCCCTTAATAGCGGTGAATTAGAAACTGTATCGGTAGAATCGACGCACTGAACGCAGTAATACCGATACTCATAAGAGGTACTGTACCCAGTGAAAGGGAACAATGAAGACAGTTTCGTCTATTCTGGGCCAATTTCAAGCGCAAGTAGGACTAAAATATACGTAAACTTTGCGCATCAAACCCACAACCTTTGTGCGATAAAAAGTATGATAAAAGCTTGTCAAAAACTTCAGTTTGAAAACAAATATACTATACGCTTTGCACATTCTTAGAAATTTTGGATGGAAATACTTGTTTGTTTGCTTGATTTGATTCTTAACGTCCCAGTCAAAATCTTTTCAGTTATGTCGGGATGGTTCTTCATGGGTTGAACCAGTAATAAGCAAGTATTAATGTGCTCAAATACATAATGCAGTGACGACGATGATGATAGATCCGGGAGCTCCTCCGTCTTCAGTCAAGCATTGTACGACAAAGCCACTGTACGTGCACCCTCCATGAAAATGCTTTTGGCTGTTCTTCTTCTTCAGTCGATTGATTAAGGTTGGCTGTCAGTAACTGGCAAAATATTAACAATTATGTACATGTAGAACGAAAGTTGAATAGTAACAGTTCGGTTAGGATACATGTAATGAGCGGGCTCAATATGTGCTGCGTCACGTTTCTTCAGGATTTTCCACCACATCTTGTTAAAATCAGCCTGCTTGATAGAAGCTTGAAGCTTTGAATGGACCAAGTTTAGCTGCTTAGCTATAATACTTTCCAGGGAGCAAATAACAAAGGCACCAATCAGACTAGCTGGATGCGCAGACTTGTCTGTGCCTTTGTCATTCACATGCGACAGAGTCAGGTTCTCTCACGACAGAGGCCTAAGTATGATGTGGGATATGCGGAAGGGCTTTACAACCCTAACATTGTATAACAACAATAGATAATTCTTTATAGTGGCGAAGACCCCGTGTATATATTCGTTGCATTGTTGCCCCTTCGTCATATAAACGTACCCGCTCTTTGAGTGGCTGGCGACGCATGGTCGACACATAGGCATCATGTGTCCGTCAGCGTCGTAGGCAGCGTCATCATAGTCACACTTTTGGTTTGCAATCCATCACTTTTTAAGGGATTCGTCAATTTAATCATTCATCAAACTTTGCAGAAGAGTAAAGCATCATGAATACAGATTAAGTTCGAAAGTGGCGGTTATCTACTAAATTTTGACGGAGTGATTGCCCTTTTCTATTTAGATTTTGGCTAAATTGTGGTTTCAAATCAATTACTTTTAGAGGGATGCAACAATTTCATTTAAATTTTTAACTGATAAAGCATTATAAAAGAATGGTCAAGTTCGAATTCGGTGGTAATTTGCAAACTTTTGACTGAGTTTTGGCCCTTTTTTGACTAAGGTTTAGGCTAATGCAAAGGCTATATTGACATTTTTGGTAGAATAAACTTTACATTTCTGCAAAACTATTATATCTTAGAACTTGTCACTATAAGCCATGATTACCCAGTGCCTGTAGATAAGCATAACCATGATTAAAAATGCACCATCCCCCCCTCCCCCCCGGGTGGGGTCAAAGGTCTAATATGTAAATTTTGCAATAACTCAGTCAGATGTCAATATTTTTACAGAAATTTCGCATGCAGACAACGTTACAATAAATAAGAAACATATCAAACGTGATTTTTGATCAAAGACCTGTGCCTGACCCCCTGGGTGGACTTAGGGAGTGGGGTCAAAACGTCAAAATTCGACTTTTTCATAACATGATCATTTTGCATATCAAATTTCAGGGAAACATGAATGCAGCACCATGGTAGCAAATATTTTGCCCGCAGAGCCCCGCTCACCCCCATCCCCTGACTCTGGGGTCTAAAGGTCAAAATTCAACTTTTTAAGAACATGGTCGATTGCATATCAAATTAAATCACGAATGCAGAAACGTGGTAGCAAATATTTTGTATTCAGACCCCTCCAGCCATAAACAGACCCTGGGGGTGGGGTCAAATGTCAAAATTAACTTTTTCGAAACATGGTCATGTTGCATATCAAATCAAATGGAATCCTGAATGCAGCCCCATGGTAGCAAATATTTCCCCGGCAGACCCCCCCCCTCCCTGGCCTTGGGGGTCAAAAGGTTAAAATATAAGTTTTTCAGAACATGACCATGCTGCTTTCAAAGGGAATTGCAAATACAGCAACATGGTAGCAAATGCAGATAGAGGTACAATAAATAAGAAATATATCAAAGCTGACTTTTGATCGAAGGTCTGTGCACCCAAGGGGCTCGGACCCATGCCTTCAAACTAAAATCCAGTTTGATAAGCTTCATATCTATTGCTGCTCTGCCTGATGCAAAATTTCAGCAAAAATATTGACAAAATGCCTAATTTTTTGCGAAATTTAAATATTTTACCTTTGATCTCTTAGGTGGGGTCAAAGGGGGTGAGGTAGAGCTTTGACACTGCCATGCTTATCTACAAACACTGGGTAATCATGGTGTATAGTGAGAATTTGTTAAATATAATAGCTTTGAAGAAACGTGAAGATTATTACACAAAAAACTAATATAGGTTTTGCATAATAATTGCTTACACTAGAACAAGGGCAATAACTCAAGTGTTAAGGGGTCAATTTTGACGAAACTTATAGGATATCGAGAGTCCATGGTACTTATCATTTGTACTGAGAAAAAACTAAATCTGACGTATAGGTACTGAGATATGGTTCCAGACAGACAAAAAAGTGTGGACTGACGGAGGGAATGGACGGACGGACGACGCAAAAATTCTGACCCTCCAACTTCGTCTGGGGATAATTAAAGGGAATCAGGGGTGCAGCAACATGTAAGCAAATATTATGCCCGCCGACCCCCCTTCCCCCACTCTGACCCTTGGAGTCAAAATTCAACTTTTTTTAGAACATGGTCATGTTGCATATAAAGGGAATTGGGTATGCAGCAATATGGTAGCAAATGCGGATAGAGGTACAATAAAAAAGAAACATATCAAACGTGACTTTTGACCAAAGGCCTGTGCCGGGCCCCTGGATGGACTTAGTGGGTGGGGTCAAAAGGTCAAACTGAACTTTTTCAGAACATGGTCATGTTGCATCTCAAATTAAAGGAAATCACCGGTGCAGCAACATGGTAGCAAAAAAATGCCTGGAGACCCCCTTTCCCCCCCCCCCCCGACCCTAAGGGTCAAAAGGTTAAAATTCAACTTTTTTAGAAAAAACAAAAACATGTTGCATACCAAATTAAAGGGAATCGACAATGCAGCAACATGGTAGCAAATATTTTGCCCGCAGCCCCCCCCCCCCCCCCCCCCTCAGAAGGCCAAAATTCATTTTTTTCGGAACATGGGTCATATTGCATATCAAAGGGAATTGCAAATGCAGCAATATGGTATCAAATGCAGACAGAGGTACAATAAATAAGAAATTTATTAAACCTGACTTTTGATCAAAGGTCTGTGCCTGACCCCCGGGTGCATTTAGGGGACGGGGTCAAAGGTCAAAATTCAACTTTTTCAAAACATGGTCATGTTGCATATTAAAATGGCAATCGCGCATGCAGTTACATATTAGCAAATATTTTGCCCGCAGCCCCCCTCCCCCGTCTCTGGGGATCAAAAGGTCAAATTCAATTTTGCAGAACATGGACATGTTGCATATCAAATTAAAGAGAATCGGGAATGCAGCCATATAGTAGCAAATATTATACGCGCAGCCCCGCTCCCTCCCATCAGACCCTGGGGGTCAAAAGGTTGAAATTCAACTTTTTCAGAAAATAGTTATGGACAGACAAAATGGAATGGCAAATGCAGCAACATGGTAGCAAATAATTTGCCCGCAGCCCCCCCCCCCCCCCCTCTCTCATCAGAAGGTCAAAGTTAAACTTTTTTAGAACATGGTAATGTTGATAATCAAAGGGAATCGTGAATGCAGCTACATTGTAGCAACTGCAGACAGAGGTATAATAAATATGAAACATATCAAACGTGATTTTTGATCCAAGGCCTGTGCCTGACCCCTGGGTGGACTTAGGGGGTGGGATCAAAAGGTCAAAATTCGACTTTTTCAGAACTTTTTCATATCAAATTAAAGGGAATCATGAGTGCAGCAACATGGTAGCTTATATCATGCCCGCAGACCCCCCCCCCCCCCCCCCCCAGGAGTCAAAAGGTTAAAATTCAAGTTTTTCAGAACATGGTTATGTTGCATATCCAATTAAAGATAATCGTGAATGCAGAAATATGGTAGCAATTATTTTGCCCGCAGCCCCCTCTCCCTGATCCTGTGGGTCAAAAGGTCAAATTCAACTATGGCAGAACATGGTCATGTTGCATATCAAATTAAAGGGAATCGCAAATGCAGCAATATAATAGCAAATATTTTGCCCCCCTGCCCCACCTCCCCTCAGAAGGTCAAAATTCAACTTTTTCAGAAAATGGTCACGTTGCATATCAAAGGGAATCGTGAATGCAGCAACATGGTAGCAAAGGACTTAGGGGTGGGGTCAAAATGTCAAAATTTAATTTTCTCAGAACATGGTCATGTTGCAAATCAAATTGATCCAAGGCCTGTGCCTGACCCCCTGGGTGGACTTAAGGGGTGGGATCAAAAGGTCAAAATTCAATTTTTTCAGAATATGATCATGTTGCATATCAAATTAAAGGGAATCACGGATGCAGCAACATGGTAGCAATATTTTGCCCGTGAACCTCATGACACTCCCATTGCAAATCATGCACGCAAGAGTCTCTATTACAAACAGCGGCTGCAAGAGTTGCTATGTCAGACACCAGGTTATGGTGCCTCTCTAATAGAAGACTGTAACAGACAGCGAGTACATGAATCTCTTTATCAGACACATGTGCAGATCCTGAAAATTTTGTCAGAGGGGGTCAAAACCCCACTGAAAAAGTACCATCATCCGTCCAGTGAAGCCCAAATTAAATGCGTTGCTGGTGGGCCGATGATGGGCTGACATTGAATGCTTGATTGGTAGTATTATGATTTTCTAGGGGATCTGGACCCGTATGCACAAGAAACCCTTGAGATTTGTGATTTTTCATGCGGATAGGGGAGAGTGGTGTCCGGACCATCGCCCCCTCTGGATCCTCGCATTAAACAGCGGATGAGATGAGTTTGCTTCATTTTATAAGTTAGAATCTGTTCCAGCCTATGCTCGGTTCACCTTCGAATTCTGTTCGGAGCGTCGCTTGAATAGGCAGGGGTCGGGCTGTTGGTTCCAACTCCTGGTGTATTGTAATTTGGTGTTCGGTTTAGTGCTAGACTTTGGGTCGATAAGATAAAATTCTAGGTAATTCCATGCCGTTTAATGTCAATATAAATATCAGCTGAAAAAATACATACACTCTATTAATGACAATATCAACATTAATTCCTGGTTCCCGTTTTTCAGGTGCTTAGCAATGTAAACAGATAACCAGATCCTCAGTAGCCTAGCCCCACCCCCACCCCTTTGGAAATGTGGGGATGGGGGTCTGATCACCTGTATTTACATTTCCGATCACCTGAACACTGGGCACCAGATTAATGTTGATGAGGCGAATTGAGATGCAGGGACAAATGTATAGGTACATATCAGCCTTGCGGATGACTGTTCTTACGCCAACAAAAGGTTATGGAATAAGCACATACAATTTCGCCTTGACTGACAGACATACCAACTAGAACAGTTGGGCTCCGAGAGTGCCCAGCATAAGGCTCTACAGTGAAACGGAGATATCTGCTTTGCGACCATCTTGATTATCATTCATCAGACCATATCCATATTTATACATGAATAATAGTTTGTTGAAAGTAGTCCATATATAAAGGGGTACGTGCATTAAGAGGCTATTTTGCCCCCCCCCCCCCCCCCCCCTATGAGGTCAAAAAATAAAAGTTGCTCTTCACAAGTTTATTAGAGCAATAGCCAAAGTGTAAAGGTCTGGTAATGATTCGACTTTTACGGTCGCTATGGTAACAAAAATGGCTGCCAAAATAGGCTGATAATAGGAAAATGACCATTTTGGAGCAAATTTGAGACATATAGCAGAGGAATTAATATAGAGCACAAGCAAATACCAAAAAATATTTGAACAGATGATGAGAATTATCACGGCACAAAATATATTAAAAGTATTTTTTTGGTATTTGCTTGTGCTGATATCTAATTCTTAAAAAATCGGTCTCCAAAAGCCTCAAATTTGGCCTAAAATGACAATTTCTCTATTTTAAGCCTACTTTGTTGGCCATTTTGGTTACCTTAGCAACCGGTAGAAGTATAATAAATGCCAGAATTTTACACTTGGGCTATTTTTCTAACAAACCAATAAGATGAAATTGGTGAAAAGCAACTTTCAGTGTTTGGCTCTAGAGGGGGCCAAAATAGCCCCTTAATGCACGTACTGATTTGAAAGAATATATATATATATGTTGGCCATTTTTCGGCCATGTTGCTTATCGTTCGACAGATAAAAAAACGTATTCAAACTTTTATTTTCTTATTTTGTTTTCCTTTTGGAGCATGGGTTTCATTGTGGAACTTTGAAACTATAAGAGGGTCACTGATAGGGCCTAAATGGCCGAAACTAGCTTGTCTGGACCAGAAAGTTTGCCTACTCTAGTTTCAATTCTTTGGTGCATTCTTTGCTTCCAAAGGATAACCTTTTTAAGAACATATTGAACGAGATAATATTCGTTTATATTCCATAGGGAACAATGTTTTCTTTGCCAGCTGCTGTAATTATTCATAAACGGGTTGAACCTGGATTATGTCAGACAGAATTTCAGACTTGATCTGGGTCCATACTATTTATAACTAAGATCATACCACAATTACTAGCTTTTTTTCATGCTCGCCTTGTTTCAATGCGCATGAATACTATATATGCTTAAAAGATCAGGCGATTTGTTCCTGGGCTCCGAGTGTTGTGTTGTTATGCAAATAGGTATGAGAATGCAAACAGTTGTTTGTATTAGCATGATAGATTTCATGCCTGGTAATGGTGAGCATGAAACGGGTATTTTTGCCACTTTTACGTGAAAAGTGGTGCGACGTCGTGGCGTTACGTTCATGACGACGTGATATCACACATTACAAAATGGTGGAACAGATACTATGTAGTTGATATTTAAGTGCATGTTTTTCTTGATAAAGGCCTTTGTAAAATTATCAAATGCATTGAACGAGAGTTTGATGGAAGCAATCCGTATATGGAATTTGGAAGAAAACTGATTAAAATGACACTGATAGGTGGCAGTCATTTCTACGGCCTTCTTGCTTATCGTTCGACAGAGAGAAAAAATGTATTCAAACTTGAATGAGAGTTTGATGAAAGCAATCCATATATGAAATTTCGAAGAAATCCGATTAAAAATGACTAAGTTAACCCTTAATGCGTCAATCACAGTCGTCTGCTTTTCTCGTCTGCTAGAATGTTTAAGAAGCGTCTATGGCAAACAGTGTGGACCCAGATCAGACTGCTCCTATAGGAGCAGATATGAGCAGTCTGTTCTGGATCCACGCTGTTTGCTTCTATACTTAATTCGTCAGTAATGCTAGGCAATTATTTGGAGCAGACGACATCAGCAGACGACATTTTAGATACATTTTTTCTTGGCGCTTTAAGGGTTAAGAGTGACCACGACAACGGACGGACGGACCGACTAGCCAAAAACAATAGAGATAATGTTTTGTTCTCTAGTTTGTTGATAGGTTTGTCAGTTGATTTTTGCGAGGTTGGCACGTGCACGTGCGTGTGGTGTGTTTGCGCGTCTGTGCGTGCGTGTGTGCGTGCGTTTATGTGTGTGTTATTATAAGTTATAGTTATACCATGGGTTGTCCGCCTGTACGTGGAGATAATCCACGAGCTTTAGCGAGTGGATTATCTTACGTACAGGTGGACAAACATGGTATAACTAATTTATACCACCTTCATCAGTGTAGACCTTGCACATCACGAGATATTTCGTGCTAAAGTTGGTAAGGGTGGTATAAAGATGTTTATAACAAAAAAAATCACTCACCTATTTTTGTAAACATCCACCCAGTTATATAACAAAGTGATATATGTAGCACGAGGTGAACTTACCTGTATATTATACTACCTATTCAGTGGAGCATAACATCATGAAATTAGAAAGTATGGTCGATTACATGTAACCGCATGCGCAAATCCATGATTTGTTGCCAGGGGGTCCAGGCCTGACTGTCAGAAAACAGCTCTGACGTTTTGATTTTTTTTGTTTAGTCCTCAACCTATTTTGCAGTTTTACAGAGGGTGCCCGATGGTTATTTCAAAGAAAAGTATAATTTTCCAAGGTTTCAGAGGGTCCAACATTTTCAAGGGGGGGGGGGGGGATCCAACCTTTTCCAGGTGGGGGGGGTCCAAGTGCTAATTTCTATAGAAACCCATATAACTTGTGATTTTACAGGGGAGGGGGTCCGGAACCCCTATCCCCCCTCTGGATCCGCACATGATTGCCTGTAAATGTAAACTTCCGTGCAACAAATTCAAAACTGAAAGTGAGCCGCACACGGGAAGATGTATAAATTATATCATAAGAAAAATCTGACTAATCAATGTAACCTGATTGCTCGCTGGGCGCAGAAGCCTTATTATGGTTTTGCCACAGTGGGTCTTATGAAATGTACTTTCCATTGCCATTTCATCTTACCATACAGCTGTTTAAAGCAGGATGAAAATATTAAAACGTAAGCCTACAAACCTATACACAGGTAACAGATGCAGACTGAAAAAAGCGATACAGATTGACGTATGAACTAGCTGGTTATATACAATAGACCTGGGGTGGTACAATACATATATATTGCTGGTAAGAGGTTTTTATTCAAAACTAGTTGCATTTCTTGCTCTGAACATCGTATTTGTATTAATAAACAGTGTAGACCCAGATGAAATGCCGCATTAAATTTGGGTCTTCACTGTCTGCCAAAGTACACAATTAGAAGTCAATGCTATACACAGGGTGAAATAAATAACCTACTTTCTGCTCTAAATTCGAAGATCTATGACCAACATTTGCTTTCACTTCGTGCAGTTGGTAGTTTTTACTTCGTACATTAAATAAATAGCAGTCGATTCTACCGATACAGTTTCTAATTCACCGCTATTAGGGGGTTCAGTCATATATAGCTGAATATCTCAAAATCGAAAAAACGGACCAGTCTGAGATTTCTGGTATTGTAGGATCATAAGCCTCTCGGACTTCTGGTGAAGATCATTTTTAGCTAAGCTGTTTAAATTCGAAACAGAAGATAAAAAGCTGTGGATTTTCGCTTTTTTGACAACTATCCCTCTAAAAGAATGCGTTTCCTGCGCTTCCACGATACACTGTCGTTGTTTTTGCACGATATTATGACATGTATGCATAAATCAAAGAAATATAATGAGATCCACGGCGGAAGAACAAATCTAACTATAAGAAAACATGCGAAAATACTTACCACCCCGTCACAAATTTAGGCCAAAAACTCTCGATTCTACCGATACAGTCGATTTCACTCATTTCAGGCGCACAGTGAATCGATACTGTGAGTAATACCAAACGAAGGAAAGATCGTGACCGTACGTACTGAGACTCCTCGTTTAAGACACGGAAGTAAGATAACCAATTACCTGACCCCCGCTTGTAATTCCACTTCTAATTAGTAGCACAGGGACCAACTTAACAACAGATATTTCTGCTTTTGTCGTCTGCTGAAATGTTTTAGAAGCCTTTTGTAAACAGAATAGGTCCAGATCTGATCTGAGTCTCTGTACTTGAATAAGTCAATAATGTTAGCAAATATTTGTAACAGACGACTTAAGCAGACAGCATTTAAAAAAAAAATGTTGGCGTTTTAAGAGTTAGAAAGAGTGCAACCACAAAACAAACCTATAATATCCACAAACACACTTTACCTCATACGATCTTATGTCACTGTGACAAATCATTCGCATGACAGTTCGAAGTTTTCAAAGTTATAGCTATCGGTTATTGATTCAGTGACAATCTGGTCAGACACATTGTTAATGTTCGCAGTATTATCTGAGGTGAGAGTTTAATTTGCATAAAAAGAAAAACAGAAATACAGAAGAAATATGTCCATTCACTTGTCCATTCACTTGAAATATATGTATATCCCAAAAGCACAATCGAACTATTCTGCAATGAAGCAGATCTCTTTTCAGCACCATGGATAATACGTAATCATATCCCTATGAAAGTGCATATATGCCATGTCTTAAGAAAACCTCTTTGTCGGGCGAAAATGCAGACCAGACTGTGCACCAACACAGTATCATCAACACCTTAGTAACTCGCTGACTTAAAAGTATAGCGGCTATGCATGTCTCAATGAAAAATTCAATATTTGAGCTATGTAGCTGAGCAGACTGATCCTTATTTACATGCCCGATTTACATGGTCACTGTCACGCGAATTTGACCCTCTGCCTGCGTATTTGCTCTACAAAGACTAGCGTGTGTGGCGCTGAACAGATTTTGCGGCTGTCCGGACTGGTCTGTGTGTTCGTTGTTCGCACAGCTGATATAATGCCTTCTAGCTGCATACGTTTCGGCAAGCTTTCATTTGACATACTTTTTAGTGATCCCTTGTTTTTTTAATATACTCTGCACTCAACGCGAAAATGTATCTTCCGGCAAATACGGATTCATTTGACTCGTCTGATTTTATCTTCAGCACAGGGTATCAAAGAATAGTGTTATGTTGACGGATAACGAAGGTCCTTTTAAGTTTTAATAGGGCCTATCTGAAAACGCATTCCGGCCTGGATACCTAAGGCTCTTTTGTCATGGTTCACACTTAACCCTTAAAGCGCCAATCACGCATGTAGGAGACGACACATTTTGTGGAATTTTTCTTAATTTCAGAAAAAATAAGGCACGATATTTCATGTGAGTCGTCAGACAATTCACACGAAATATCAAGCCTTATTTGTAAGTTTTGAAAAGGCAACATTTAAAAAATGTCGTCGGCGGCGCATTAAAGGTAATACTATATGCTCTCATACAATCGCACGAGTGGCGTGATATACTATACATACGCAGCACGAATGTACGTGATTGCATTTTTAGCGCCAAGCATGAAATGTACTCTAATCCTGATAGCTCGAAAACACACTTAATAAAAAAAGTAATATACAGTCAAGAGAGAAATTAACCCATTTACTGTCGTGCCAGCCAAGAGTGACAGTGACGTCATGTTTTGTTTACAAAGTAATCAGGGACTTATGATCGATAGATCACTTGTGTGTTAATCCTATCCTCATCCTCTGGATAGGATTAATACACAAGTGATCTATCGATTCGCGTTAGCTCAAGTGGAGTGTACGAGTTAATGTTTAACTTAGTAATTGTAAACACAATATTACGTCACTGTCACTTTTGGTTGGCACGACAGTAAGCATAGCCAGCTCTTTAACAGTGAAGAACGAGACGCCACATAACGCGGCGGCGTCTGATCAGGTTTTGCACTGTTTACTCACACAATGTACTTTTAAAATTTGAATGAAATTGAATTTTACCACCCAACAACCCTTAAATTCGAAATGGATTCGCCCAAATGAAAAGGATGGGCAATTCCATTAGGCATCTGCCCACCAGAGAAATACCATTCGAACGGCGTTTCGTTTGTGTTTCGATAGCTGCCCAAGTCTGCATATGGACTATGGGTTCAGGTGTATATTTCGTAGTTCACGCTTTTTAAAATGTATTCAAACCAGAGGGCGTTTTTTCTAAAAAAATTGCATTGAGAGGCTATTTTGGCCCTCTCTATAAAGCTAAAAATTGCTTTTCACCAAGTTTATCCCAAGTGTAAAAATCTGGTATTAATTTGACTTTTACCGTTGCTACGGTAGCAAAAATGGTTGCCAAAATAGGCTGAAAACAGGTAAGTGACCATTTTGGAGCAAATTTGAATCATTTCAGTGACAGAAATTAGCATAATGCACAAGCAGAATACCAAAAAGATATTTAACAGATGAAGAGAATCATCGCGGCACATAACATATTAAAAGGTTTTTTTTTTTGTTTTTAGCTGTGCTGATGTCTAATTCTTAAAAGATCGGTCGTCACATAGCCTTAAATTTGAACCAAAATGGCAATTTCTCTATTCTAAGCATATTTTGGTGGCATTTTTTCTAACTATAGCAACGGTAAAAGTTAATTGGATCACTTGTCAAAAATACATTACAGAGCCGATATTAATACTTGCCGATATCAACAATGCCCGGGGTCGTTGACCCTTCGATTCCGGAGATTTTTTTGAAAGATGATATGGGCATGGTAGCCGTTTTTGTCATGTGACCTAGGCCACATGACCAGTTTTACATTGTCTCATCCACAGTATGCTCCACATGTTCAATTGGCCTTAGATAATCGAGCTGTGACATGTGATTTCCAACAAAGTGGCATTTTGACAAGTGTAGACTCAGATGAGACTGTGCAGCCTTCTTTTAAGCTTAGAATTTCCTAATGATATTCAGTCATACGCGTAACAGTAATAGAATATTCAAGCGACTAGCAAAGGCTCTGATCAGACTGCGCGTATGCGCAGGCTGATCTGAATCTTTGCTGGTTGTTGGAAATCCTATGCCACGGCTCAAATTTATTATATTGATGGCTTGAACAGTAATTGAAAAAATAACTTTTGAAGCCTATTCCCTATTAAAATGCATTCGGAAATTATTTGATCTCGTCATACAGTAGGTTAAGGTTACATTGGAACATTTTTTACGAATCTACACAGTGTGTTTACAGTTTAGATCCAAATCATGTTTATCCCACAAGGATTGACGCGTCGTTAAAGCCCAAACAACCTAACCATTAAACAAACCAACAAACCAGCGAACGAACGACAAAAACAAACAAACAAACAAACAAACAGTCATTTAGACAAAGTTGGTCGGACCCACAACATAAACGCTACAGACCCAGTGCCAATGTCATTGACCTTTTGGTTCCACAGAAGATTCTTGAAGATTTCTTACCATATATTGGCATGGCGACCATTTTGGTCATAAAACCAGGACCATTTGTACAAATATTCGTACCCCCAGCCTAATAAGTTTTCATATGAAATTAGAGTTCAACTGGACTTGTGATTTCTGTGAAAATATGTTTTAAATATTGATGGGAATCCAATGTGAGCGGCCTCTGCTGAGAGGGCAAATTTGGGACTTATTTATAGTCACAGTCTCAGTAGTTTAAACATATCTAGTGAGAATATAATTACTTTGAATTCAACAGCTTTCATAAAATCAAGTTGTCGTATGGACTGGCCAGGCTGCGGAGAGCTTTCTTCTGAAGTGGGGAAACTGGGGCGAGTTTTTTTATGAGTTGGGAAGGTCAGGGCGTGTTGTCTTTGTGAACTGGGAAGGCTGGGAAGAGTAGTCTTATGAACTGGGGAACCTTGGGCGAGTTTTCTCATGTACCAGAGAAGCTGTGACGAGTTGTCTTATGAACTGGGGCGAGTTGTCTTATGAAGTGTGAAGACTGGGAAGAACTGTTTTATGAACTTGATAGGCTGGGGAAGTCTTACGAACTGAGGAAACTGAGGCGAAATGTCTTATGAACTGAGGAGGATGGGGCGACTTGCTTTCTGAGCTGGAGAGGTTAAGGCGAGTTGCTATCTGAACCGGACAGACTGGGACGAGTTGTCTTCTGAACTGGGGTGGCTTGGGCGTGTTGTCTCATGTACTGGAGAGACTTAGGCGAGTTGTCTTATGAACTGAGGGGCTGTTAGTATGAAGGAGCCAAATGCACTTACCAAGGCAATTTTATGTCCAGATGGCACTCTAATACACTCAGGGATTTTTTTGCAAGTTCAGAAAGGGACCCTAGGCCCTTTCAGATTGAGAAAATTAGCGTGATCAACCCCTAAATTAAGGATATTTGTAATAGTGAACAATTATGTCACTTTTGTTAATAAAAATAGGTATCACACATCCCTTTGCGAAATGAAGATTCAGTGGTAGTAGCTTGTGTGTACTGACTGAAAAGAAAAAAATGAAGATTGTGATTTTTTTTCAAAATTGGGAAAAATCACCTAAATTCTATTGGGAATGGGGCCGAATTTCGGCCCAATATCCCTGACACTCTTTGTACATTAAACCTACCTGGTAGTCATACCATAGGGCAAATATACAAACTAACGAAGATTGCCTCATACGTTGTATTTTGTTGCAAGTCGTATGACATATTTTGTCATGCCATCAAAAAAACTATTGATCTCGAATGCCGACTAATACAATTTACACGCATTCATTCAACCGTTCTGTGTCAACCGATATTATGCGCGGATCCAGGAAGTTTTGTTTAATCTTCCAAGGTTCCGGGGGGGGGGGGGAGGGGGAGAGCGTGGTTCCAACATTTTCCGGGTGCGGGAGAGGAGGGGTTACAACTTTTTTCATGGGCTGGATCCAATTGCTAATTCCTATGGAAACCTATAGAACTTGTGATTTTAAATGTAAACAATCAGCTAGTGCCTAATCAGACGCCACGGAACGCTTCTGGTCAGTGATATCTAATCAGGGTCTCCACTTTTTAGTTAAATAGTATAGTTGCCAGTCTAACGCTATATAGATACCAACTGAGCCACTGCGCTCCGCAGGCACCGAATGGCGTTTTGTACACCACAAATGGTGGGAACATTCTTTTTAAACAACGACTGTATCTACATGTGCAGCCATGTAAATAATCTGGAAAAACGGATCCTTCGGAAATAGAGAGAACTTACAATATAAGAAAACAGCAGACTCGGCTTTTTTGAGTCTGTTCATGAAAACTAATGGTAAGTGCACCAATTCTCACGCCCACTAGCACCGGCTTAAGCGGTATCCCGCTTTCCACCAGAACCCAATACTCCTAAAGGACCAGAATACGAAAAATATCAACACTATATCGATGTACGGGGAGAAGTTTTACCAACTCCACGCGGCACAACGTCAGCTATTGCAACCTCTTAATAATCTTGAAAAACGGATCCTAAGGTGGTCGTGTCTTAAAAAATTCTCGTATTGTAAATGTCTTCTATGGAACTATTGTGAAGTAGTAGCCCTGAAACGTAGGCATCTTGTCTGTCAAGGGCGGCGTTAACGGTGATACCTATATGATGTCCCGGGGATATCATATGTTGAAGGGATGTTAAAACCACTATAACGTGCATCTGGGAAGTCCATAATTTGTTTCTAGAATAATTCGATGACTTATGGAGTTTATATTTATCAACTCATCTGATTTGCAATGTTGCAGACTTCAACACTGGTAATAAACTGTTAACTCAGAAATAAGGCTACCGGGATCATAAATTTCGCAAAACTTTTTTCTTAATTTTATCGCTGATACTATGATTTGATATACATGCATAAATTCCGTGTCAGACTTAAATCTCTCATGCACCAAGGACTTTTGGAACCAGAGTTTTATAACGACTTAATTAATGTATAAATTAAAGAAAATTGTTGGCACCAATAATTTTTCAGCGCACATTATTAAAATACGAGGGTCAGTCAAAAATAACTGAGAGTTGGTTAATATATTTTTACTGGGTCGGCAGTTTTGGCTGAAACTTTATATACATATAGAATGAACCTTCGGGCTTCATTACATATAGAAGTTGACGTCTTATCATCTTCAATGCGCTGTTGCTAGGCAACCGAAGACCGTCTCTCAGCGATTTGCGTTCGCGCTGACGACACTTCTGATTAAGCAGCCACGAATTTAAAATCATTTTAAATCTAAAAAGTATAAAAACGGACCATTTATCTCTCCAATTGTACCAAACAATGTGTTAGCAATGTTTTCAAGAAGTGTAATAGATAGTAAATACAATACATGCAATTTTCGTTGCCTAGCAACCAAAATCGATGGAAAATCCAATTTTAACTAAAAGATCAGATTTTGTTGCCAAGACAACCGTTTATTCCTGGGAATATTCAAGATATGCATTCAGATGTCAAAACCAATTACTAAATGCAATGAAATGGTCATATGATATGATACGTAGTTGATAATTTTGCTCTAAAATGAACCGTAACTGGTTCGTGGGGTATGTTTTGAGGTGAAATTTTCAGAAAAAAGTAAGGTTTCCTCTTATTTATGTGATAAAATTCTAACGCCTCAATCTCAGTTGTTGCATTTCACAAAAAACATTCACATACTGTATTTGCAACAAATGCACAAGTTGATGTACCTTAAATTTTGTATAGTGTTTCCATGGCAACGCTATATTCCAGCGTGAACGCATGACGTTATTTCACATTCTTCGGTTGCTAAGCAACAATAATCTATACTTTGCGTTGTCTTGTACTTGTATATTGCATATTCTGACGGAGGCAGTTCATTGCATGCGTGTGCCTAATTTCATTAGTGTACGTTAGCCTGCGTAAATGATATGATTCAACTCTTAGTTATTTTTGAAATTACCCTCGTAATTTCAATTATATAAAAGGTTGGTTATAACGAGTATGCATTGCGAGAGACTGCATGCTTGGTGATCAACCCA
Organism: Loripinus fragilis; assembly: GCA_964019695.1. NCBI lineage: Eukaryota > Metazoa > Mollusca > Bivalvia > Lucinida > Lucinidae > Loripinus > Loripinus fragilis. The sequence goes on along the minus strand of OZ026519.1, from coordinate 98,542,928 downwards.
ATCACATTTGCCACTTTTGCTTTCCTCTTTTATCGCACGCCGGCGGGTCCGACCTCGGACTCTATGACAGTTCCGACTTAAGACTTATCTATTGGTGAACGGGTTGGGGCCTGATGTTGTGTCTCATTTATTTTGCTCCTGTATGCAGTTGTATGTACTGTTGAGTCCTTATCTTCGTTTTATTTCCTTTTTATAGCTTGATTAGTATGTGCTAGGAACTGATGCATGGATAGGTTAGGGATCTTTCATGCGAACCAAACATCTATGTAACTTGGTCCGCATCATAAATAAGGATGAGGTTGGCACCGTTAAATATGTTTAAACTCCCCAGTATTTTTACTGACCGTTCCAAGGCGGTGCTTTTTTGAGGATCTTTTTTGTTATTTGTGTTTCGTTTTTGTCTTTGTTATGCTATCTTGTCTGTATCTTGCAGCCTTGTGATCCCCTTCTGGGAAAATATCTTTTGTGTGTGATGTTTTCTGTGCTTTTGTCACTTTCTCATATGGTGTCCCGGGTCAGGTGTGGTACTTGATTGTATCGATTCCTGATCTTTGCCATATTCCTAACTTTAACCTAGATAATCGTCTGCCAGTACATTTTTGATGCACCTTTTAACAGTTGAGTAAATCTTGCGATTCCTATTCCAAGTGTATTGAACCACAGGAACTTGAAGTTCGATCTTTATATCACTTCTGAACCCTAAAACCGAAAATCTCATAATGTACGTAATGTCATTGTGAGCTTTTGGTTTTGAGGCTAAAGAGGTGACCTCAAACTCCTGTGATTAAACTGCATATAATAGAAGCATTTTGCATTGTTACCAAAAATAATGCTCGGGTTTCAACACCACCCACGGGGTCCAGCAGATGTTAACCCTTAAAGCGCCAAGAAAAAATGCATCTGAAAATGTCGTCTGCTGAAGTCGTCTGCTGCAAATAATTGCCTAACATTACTGACGAATTAAGTATAGAAGCGAACAGCGTGGACCTAGAAGAGACTGCTCCTATAGAGCAGTCTGGTCTGGGTCCACACTGTTTGCCATTGAGGCTTCTTAAACATTTTAGCAGACGAGAAAGCAGACGACTTTTTAAGGGTTAATGCATAGAAAATCATGTTTGATCCATAATATTTATAGTGTTAGATCTATAGTCAATAGCGCATTATGATGGTAAATTGTCTGACCTAATAAAAGAAATTAAATGATATCTAATTTATTTGTAATCTTTAATGCACATGTTGTAATACAAACAAGTGAAATGTGTGTGATGATAAGCCACTATCAAACTCCCCAACAGTGGTGTCCCCTAGCGGTCACCATTCCCTTGTTTTCAAGGGATGGGGACGCCACTGTGGGGGAGTTTGACCACTGTAGTTAGATAATAGCATGCCTGGCTAATACTACCAAGTAGGCACATGACGTCAAAACAACGTCGTATCGACGTCGATGCGACGTCAGCGACGTTGATAAGGTTGTGTGCCTGCTGGGTACTACTGGCGTTCTATCACGGAATGAATTTTATTATTCATATATCCTACTTCAGAACAATAGTTAATTAAAAAAAAATAGATATCTTATAAATATATGACTGATATAGCCAAGCCACTGACTTTATGCAAAATAAAGGATACGTAGCCTCGTGGATAGTCTAGACCCAGGGGGGGGGGAGGTACTCAAAAATAAGAGTACCCCCTCCCCTTGGAGTCTAGACTGATAAAATCTTCAAACCTATGTGATGAATTTCGACTGTTTCATTTATATCATAATGGGTGATTGGGAATAGTAAGAAAGCAATATAGAAGTTCCTGATAGTGAAGAGCCTAATGTGATCATGCTTTCTGAAGTATGCAATCTATATATGAACTACATTTTCTATCAACTTACTCATTTACAGATATCCCTCAATGTAGGGAAATAGCATACATCTATACACTCAAATGCTAAATTATAGATTATATCAAAAGTATATCTTATCAAAGCATACATATTTAAAACCAATATCGTTGGACGGATACAGACATTTCTAGATCCTTCCTGCTTTGTATATCAATACACACAAATAAGTTTATTATTACTGTCGTGCCAACCAAATGTGACAGTGACGTAATACTTTGTTTACAATTGCTAAGTAAACACTAACGTGTACACTTCACTTGAGCTAATACGAATCGATAGATTACTTGTGTATTAATCCTATCTATCGATCATAAGCCCCCTGATAACTTTGTAAACAATACATGAAGTCACTGTCACCTTTGGCTGGGAGGACAGTAAGTAATGTCACAAGAAAAGCACATTGAACAATTATGGCTTACAAACCGTGAAGATCCAGATGAAACGCGGCATTATGTTGCATTTCATCAGGGTTTACACTGTTTGTTGAGGTGAAAAAAGAACTTCAAAAAAGAATATACAATTTTTGAAAAATGGATATGGGCCTTGACGCAAGAAAACCTGTCTTCGGAGGTTTGCGAACAACACAGGCACAGACCAGCCTGCGCATCTGCGCAGTCTGATCAGCGCCTTTGTTATTCGATTTTTAGAAAGTATTATATGTAAACTTGCTACATGTGAAATTTCAATTTTCTAGCTAGTCTCAGTAGCTGGGGAGAAAGGTTTCAAACTTGCTTTATCGAAAACCACGAAGACAGGTTTTCTCGCGATGTGGCACATATATAACCTGACACACCGAGATATATACAATGGACTATTCCAACTATATTGTATTTGGTCATAAGGAAGAATCCTGTGATATAAAAAGGATAAAACAACAGAAGCAGCTTGTGTGTGTGTGTGTGTTTGTGTGTGTGTGTGTGTGTGTGTGTGTGTGTGTGTGTGTGTGTGTGTGTGTGTGTGTGTGTGTGTGTGTTGTGGGTACTTGTATATATATTTACTCATCTTATCTAAGCTTTGTATCCCAGGAATTGTAATTTATATAAGAAACAAATGATTTACAAACACATATCAACATGAAATAAATAAATAAATAAATGGATGATAAATTGTCAGTATCGAATAGATTAAAAGGCATATGCCAAATAATTAGGGTAGTAAGGAAAGAAGATGGATAACAGCAACAGATTGGGGTATCTTGAGGGTAAAGCGCACCTGTTAAAGTTACGACTTTCAGAGTCACTGTGTAGCTTGTTTCAATCGGAAAACTTCGGCTCGATTCGAAAATCAAGCCTCGGATGTATGTAAGGTGTAGTACTATGTATGAAAAAAGATGCATTTTATTAGCCAGGAAAAGTAGTACGGTAGCATGTGGGTCCAGTCCTATTAAAATCCATTGTTTTGATTTCCCGAAACGTTTTATCAACAGAATAAATACAGTTTATGATTTTTCAATAACATTATTAAAACAACATAAACTTCTTTTATAGCCGTTTGTTTACTGCAGCCACACTTGTTATTGCGTTTTCATGGTTTCTTTGACGTAAGCCACACGTTATCAAAGTATATCCTCGATATACATCCTAGGTCTGATTCCAAGGAATTGGCTGAGGCAGTTCAAATTGTAGCTTGTTCATGTGTGTTCAACTTCATTTAATCCAGTATGTAATGAAGCTTTAATTTTCACTGTGTAAACATTAAGCTTATGGAGAACAATGCAGACACCAACGTCATTCTTCCAGCGTATGATTATCATTGTCCCATAAACGGGATCCCAGTTGTAAACAGCTACAGGGGAAGATGGTAAAATCTACATGATACAGTAACAATGGTAAAGAAGAGCTACCCCCGATTTGCTCAAATTTCTATTGCCAGCTCTCTGATGTGATTCAGTATTACAACGTTTCCCATTGCATTTATCTTGAAAATCACAACTGCAGTGTCTGCAGCTTATGGTAAGAAAGAGCGACTAGATCCACTGGATTAATGGTCTTCTATTCTTGTTAACATTTCGATGATTTAGTAGGAAATGCTCAGATGTCTAGGTCTACACTGGTATACAAAGAACTGAAAATATAAAAAAATCAATACGCTAGATAACGTCAATGGCTATTATATATGAAAATAATACAGAGAGAGAGAGAGAGAGAGAGAGAGAGAGCCGATACTGGTGTCGTTAATTTTGGCGGTTTCTCCATTTAATGCCGTTTAAAGTTATTTTCTATTCTCGTAGGGGCTACTTTTAAAAGAAAGAATATGCCCCTCCATATTAGTAACACACTGGTAAAGGTATATGTCACTTTGTCGGTATTTACGCTTATTGCCGGTACTTCATACGCCTATTTTATATAATTCAATCATTTTTAAGTATATGGAGACTATGTAAGCATTTAGGAATAGATTCGGATGTATGTCAGTTTTTTTATTTCTTGTAAATTGATATAATTTTGATCTGGGGTACATTTCTTTCACTTAATCCGTGCCCGAGTCATCCTCAGGTCTCATAGCATCGGACATTTGTAACAGTTGTTTTATGAGAAAAAAAATCGGAAAAATCGATTTTACGCATATCGTGGCGAAAGCATATACTACGCGGTTTGTCGGTCCCTATTTTAAAACAGCCAACAGAATGTAATACGTGCTTATAGCGTATGAATAATCAATTGTTTTCCTTCCAGCATGTAAGCCAGTCATTGTTTGACAATAGCTGTATACCAGGGGGACAGGGTGACAGGGGGTCTGGTTTGTTTGTTTATTAGGTTGCTTTACGTCCCAGTCATCAGCTACATGGTTATTACGGACAGTCAGTTCACCTAACAACACTTTTTCTTGGGAAAGCTTGAACAAGCGGTTAACCAGTACTTCGTGCACATACTTTGCTCGTAACTGACAACAACCCTTCTTATATTATTCATTCAGCGGAAGGGAGGAGAATGACCGTAGAGATTATTTCACGATCAAACTCCACGAAAGTATGGGACCAGGCGGGGATCCAACTCGCGACCTCTGGATCTGTAGTCAGACACGCATCTGTAGCCAGACTGCCCTATGCGACCCCGTACAGGGGGCCTGGACCCCCCCCCCCTGAAAAATCTAAAAAATAAAGTGTTTCTTAGCAATATTGGTACTGATCTCCTGAAAAATCACTAAGCTACTTAGCCAGCATTCAATATTGGGCCATCATCGGCACGCCAGTTTCAACGAAATGAAAAAAGGTTTCCTCAAAATGGCAAGTAACATTGCGCAAAGATGCCCATGCATTATGCAGAGATTGTAAAGGCTGTAAAATGGTAATTTTAGATAAAAGTATCAGTTATTTTTCTTATTTTTGATCAAAACATAGATCGTTGGTACACGTCAGAACCGCCACATTGAGGCTCATATTTTGGCAATTTTTCACTGTCAATAGCGCCAAATATAAGTGTTTAGCAACAGTTTTATATCTTGCTTATTAGGCAAATACCATGAGTCAGTTCAAGATTTATATTCACTTTACATATGCGATAAGCAAAGTCTTAAAATGTACCTACGCATCACCTTAGTTATTGCTGCTCACAAATTCAATTCATATGACTGAGCCATGACATGTGATTTCCAACAATGTGACAGTTTGACAAGTGTAGAGTCTAACGAGCATGTGCAACCTCCCTTTAAGCTTAGAAACTCCAAATTAAGTTCAGTCAGTAGTAGATCTGAGGCTTTGCTGGTCGCACATACCACATTGTTGGAACTCCCATGTCACGGCTCAATTATGTAGTTGAAAGAAAGACATCTGCGCATGTGTGGTAAAATAGTGCAAATGTGAACAGATAATCACTGGAGGCACTGTGTTGTGTCTTTGAGCAAGACACTTTATCCTCTGCTTGGTACTGGCTCAACCAAGGAAGACCTGTCCCCACATGATTGGGAAAATGTTGACTGTGATGTAAAGAATCAAATCAAACAAACACACCATGAGTGGTTTAACGAAACAGTTTTATAATACTTACATCGTCGATGAATCCTACAAAATTATGCAGTCCTTGGCCATACCCAATCTGTAGTGAACAAGGGGTGGATTGGATAGGTCCCCATGAACTGATGTATTTTGATGCGCCACAAACTTTTCCTTCAAGATTTTGCTCATCATGATAATACACAACCTCTTTCCATACTCGGTCCTACGAAATAGAAACAAGAGAATATGACCATGAAATGTCACACTCACAGTCACCAAACTATAAACCATATTTTATCGAGGCATCAAATTTTGCAATTTTAAAAGACTGACTTATTAACCAGGGTATGCCAAATGTATTTTCCAATCCTCATCAATTGGACGAGTCCATTTCCAATTTTAGGGTTGTTGGGTGGTGTTTTTCATTTTTATTTTATTCTTAAAAGAATCTTCTGTAAGCAAACGGTGTTGCCGCATCTGATCTGATCTGGTTTTGCACTGTTTGCCAATGTCCAACAAAAAAAGACATCGGGCTTAAATGGATTAATGTAGTTAAATTTTGGTTGTCCTTTCAAAGCTATTATTATTTCTCATTGGGGCTACTTTTAAATGATAGGATAAGGTTAGATATTGTTTCATCTACATTGAAACATACTCATCCGTTTAAATGTTGATTTTAGACGATACGGATACCATCATACTAAGGTGTGTGGCCATTGCTTATTGTGTAACCCAATTTCAAAATTGTATTTAGCGTCCTATATTTTGGCGATTGTTTTATACAACCAAAATATATACCAAATATAAATCTTTCAGATAGGTGTCCTGCATGTGTTGCAGCACGTGGATGTCCCATATCACACCTGATATTGTCTTGGGATCCATGAAATACAAGGCTTCCCTTATTTTGGGTACTGCGTATATATTTCGCTAATAATGATACTCACTGTCGTGGCAACAGCCATGGATCTGGCCTTGTTTGTCTTCGCTCCCATTATCACATATTGTGGAATCTTAGCAATGACAATAGATGGATCTGTCCCACAATCACCATTAGACACAAGAGACTGAAGCTGATCTTCAGTATAGGAATCTAGGACCTCGCTATATCTGAACCTTATCACAAGATCACCTTTGAAGTCTTGGTTAGTGAAGCGGGGAATCATGAGGCGGGCATTGCCATCAAAGTATGCAGCACCATTGATTATTGCGGTACTGTCATTGTCATTTTTCACGTAGTTATGCTGTGCTGATTCATCTTGAAAGTCTTTGTTAAATGGAAGGTACACTGTTGGCTTGCATACTGAAGAGAGAATAAATAAGAATGTTTAAGAAATGAATTCGATTTTTGGAAAGTCCATGGAATCTTGAGTACTTCGGTTCTCTTGCAAAGGCTTCACGTTAACTTTGCAAGAGACCCGAAGCACTCATGATTCCATGAACCTTCCAAAAATTGAATTTATTGATTATATTTACATTTTATTATAAATATCTAATATATAGAACTTATTTATGATTAAGGAGATAAAACAATTTTGTATTTAATATTTAATCGTATTAACGGTTTTGTTGGCGTGCAAAACGGAAAAGCGGAACAGCCAGTGTAAACACGGACAGCCACGTTTTCCACGTGCAACTCAGGTGTGGCTCGCTATCAATTACAACACCAGTGTCACATCTGGCGAATGAATTCGATGTTCGAAGCGAATCGCAAGGTCAAGTGAGATTGGCAGCTGTCAATCAAATTGTATGTGGTTCATGAGGCTATGAACGGTTGCAAAACTTCTAAAGATTCATTTAAGGCTTGCTTTGAAAATGTAAATATAAGGCAATGAACTCACTGGCCTAAAATAGAATATGTCATAGCATAGATCTAGATAAGATATATTTGTGTTGTAGAATTGCTATACAGTCAAATCTCGTAAACTTGAAGTCATTGAGACTAGAGGTTTTATTTTGATTTCAGTAGTTCGAATTATAGGGAGGTAGACATAACAGTATATCCCGCAATAATGATTATTATTTGTATTTTACAATCAACAAATAGTTTGGGTGTTAAAAAGAAATATATCAAGGAAATGTTTCTTTTACACACTCATAACATTTGTTTTTGTAGACAGTTATTAGAATAGCTCATACACAGGCATCATTTCTGAATCCATGGTGTCCGTGTTTTTAATTCGAATAAGTGATAATTTTTAACAATCAGAGTTTGAATTTCCGAGGTTTTACTGTATAAGAGAGTGTAAACAAAATTGAATTCACTGGCTTCAAATACAATATGTCATGGAATAGGTCTAGATAAGAAATATATTTTGCTGTAAAACTGCTATTATTAGCTTATTCATTACCCTAAACATAGTTTATGGGTGCTAGATTCTAACCCAGCAGTTAAAACTTCAAAATGTGAATAGCTCTTCTCGCAGAATAGCAACTAAATGTGATATAAGTTTGGTGGAAATGTATTAATGCTCTATACTGACACGAGGAAAAGTTACTATCCTTCTCAGTTATGGCATGTATTAATGCTCTATACTGACACGAGGAAGAGTTACTATCCTTCTCAGTTATGGCATGTATTAATGCTCTTTACTGACACGAGGAAGAGTTACTATCCTTCTTGGTTATGTTTTTTTTGTTGCTTTACGTCCCAAGTCAACAGCTATGGTTATGGCAGGACGGGCAGTTCACCTAACCATACTTTATTCTGGGCAAGCTTGAACAAGCTGTTAACCAGTACTCCGTGCACATACTTCCGCTTATATCTGACAACAACCTTCCTTGAATGGTTCAGCGGAAGGGAGGAGAATGACTGTAGAAATTATTTCATGATCAATCTCCACAAAAGTATGGGTCCGGGCCTGGATCGAACTCACGACCCCTGGATCTGCAATCAGACTCGCATCTGTTGCCAGACACGTTACTGACTGCGCTACGTGGCCCAGTATCGGTTATGGCAAATGTATTAATGCTTTATACAGCTATGAGGAACAGTTACTAATTTCTCGGTGATGATAAATGTATTAATGCTCTATACCAATACGAGGAACATTTACAAATCTTCTCGGTGATGATAAATGTATTAATGCTCAATATGAGGAACATTTACAAATCTTCTCGGTGATGATAAATGTATTAATGCTCAATATGAGAAACATTTACAAATCTTCTCGGTGATGATAAATATATCAATGCTCTATACCCATATGAGAAACATTTACAAATCTTCTCGGTGATGATAAATGTATTAATGCTCAATATGAGGAACATTTACAAATCTTCTCGGTGATGATAAATGTATTAATGCTCAATATGAGGAACATTTACATATGTTCTCGGTGATGATAAATGTATTAATGCTCTATACCCATATGAGGAACATTTACAAATGTTCTCGGTGATGATAAATGTATTAATGCTCTATACCCATATGAGGAACATTTACAAATCTTCTTGGTGATGATAAACATATTAATGCTCTATACCCATATGAGGAACATTTACAAATCTTCTCGGTTATGATAAATGTATTAATGCTTCATATGAAGAACAGTTACTTAGTGAAGGCAAATACAATTGAAACACTGTCAAGGTTATTTCTCTTCGCAACGTATAAACTTGATACAGTAGAATCTAGTACAGTAAAATCTGTCTTAAGCGGCCACTCAAAAAAGACAAAACAAAGATCTTAATGACAGATGGTAGCTTAATGACCTGCATTAAGCGATAATTGGCATTGAAAACCTATTTTTGTCTTCTTTATGAGAGGCCGCTTAAGACATGTTTTACTGTAAATTCGAAGTCCTTAGGATGAATATGAAACCTATGCATAATGAGACATGTTACTTTCCTGCATTTTCATATGAGTTGTCGCATGTAAATTAAGCCAAAAGAAATGGCGTAATAGACCATCCATGGTGGCATCAATGCTCTTAAAAAGGTTAATTTTTGGCAGCAAAGAATACACCAATGAACTGAAAGTGAAGAGTGTGCAAGTTTTCTCCTCACTGTGGTACATTCTGAGAATGAGGCATTTGGCATAAAACACCACTCAATGGACCATATCATAAGTAGTTTACCCCATAAAGTGCAGCAGCTAAATTAACAAATAAGGCATGGCATGCTATGAAATATTGTAGGCCTACCTTCTTTTTTATCAAAAATTAGGAATGATGTCACAAATTTTAGCGCACTTCGAATCGAACTATAGTCCCTGCTATAGTAACTAAAGTTTGATTTGACCACTCGCTACTAGGGTGACGTCACTAGAGATCAACGAAGGATCGGAGCACCGTTACTCTAGTAGATAGGCTGGTTCCCTACTCTAGACCTATCTAGCAAGATCGATTCAAGATCAGTCTGTAGCCTCAAAATGATTTGAACCTAGCTGAGCATAATTTTTGGTCCCACTTATTCGTAATTGATTATTAGAAAAGGCTTTGCAGTTTATAACATCCTTTTTGTCTACGATGAAGAATTGAAGTGGAGCATACAGGGCTATTCTTTTTGTTTACTTGCCAACCAACTAAAAGTTGCAACTGTAGCCATTCGGGTGTAAACGTGCGTGTGCATCTATTACGTAAGAACTATAGTAGGGACTTTAGTTCGATTCGAAGTGAGCCTTTGCCGTCTGCTGCAGTCATGAATGGGTTTTAAGGGTGACTTACCTTGCTGTCGAACTTTTCCAGGAATATTCATTAATGTTAAAGAACATCTGCAGTCTACAGGATTAAAGGCAGTCCCTGGGGCACAGGGCATATCCAACCAACGCCCAAGCCCTACATGAACAGCGTATTTAGTTTCATCTTCTACTGGTCTCTTATCACAACCTGAATATATAGAGGATCTTACATTATTGAATTTATTAAATGAGTTGAGAAAAAGCGATAAAATGCGAGGCTTGTAGAGCATTTTGTCGCTTTTTTGCAACTTGATTAATAAATTCAATAATATAGGAGCACGAATGTGAGATTCTATTTACCATATGCTGTTTAAATTATTTTGCAATCACGTTTTTCGTGTGGAAATGTCAAGAATGAGCGTCATTTCATAACGTTACCAAAATCTGTGAACCACTAGTGCTTTATCGATTTTAATACATGACATTATGCGACTCCCAGACGCGACGTCATTATTATTATAAATACCATCCATACTCTTGTTAACTAGAAAACACGTGCATTTAGGCCCTGAGGTTATAAACATATTGACTGAGCATAAAAGTTATTTACATAGAAATAAAAAATATATTTATATATAAAGAAAAACATAAAAACGGCTTATATGTTTCTCAGAGTGACATACAATGCATTTGTTCGTGTCTAATATTTCAAAATACCAAAAATTAGGAAACCTATAGGAAACATTTGGCAGGAGGGTCCTGACAACACTTCTTTAGTCAAGAGCTTCAATTGCTTCTCGAGTGTGGGTCTGTACCAGATTTTTGAAGGACAACTTTAGCCACTGGTTCATACCCACTGTCGCACTTCTTGATCTGCTCATGGATTCGATAACACGGACAACAATAACACGTCTGTGAAGGCTGCTGATAAATGCCTTTCCTCGATGACCTGGGGCATACGAAATTGACTTACCAGGTATAAATTCGTCATATTGACAAGACGAATGACAGGATCTATCAGCCTCGCAACTCCCATTTGAAGGGTTATATGACATCCATTTTCCACAACATTCTCCAACAGATTTTCTATTCTTGCACTTCCAGAAAGAACAGCAGTTGTTTGGATCGGTCTCTAACTTGTAACCATGGATATCACCACTTGAACATGGATCTGAAACAAATGTAGAGTTTTATAGCCACTTTAGAAATAGAGTTGTAGAACAGCGTTATTGATCGGTCTCTAACCTGTAACCATGAATACCACCACTTGAACATGGATCTGAAACATAAGTAGTGTGTTATAGCCACTTTAGAAATAGAGTTGTAGAACAGCGTTATTGATCGGTCTCTAACTTGTAACCATGGATACCGCCACTTGAACATGGATCTGAAACATAAGTAGAGTTTGGACTCTTGGAACCTGATTTCTACGGTTACTTGGTGTATAAATTGAATAAGATTGTTGGCTCTAATAATTTTTCAGTGCAGTTCATTAAAATAATTTCCCATTATAAAAAGATTGGCTATAACATTAATGTATTTCAACAGACTGCATGCTTGGTGGTCAACCCAATCACGGTTGGCAACTTTGCTTTCTTCTTTAATTGCACGCTGATGGGCCGGACTTCAGACTCTATGACGGTTCCAACTTAAAGACCAACTATTGATGAGATGGTAGGGCCTGATGCTTTGGCTGTTTGTCGGGCCCACTGGGGTTTACCTGTTGGATTTCTTTTGCTCTGGTATTCAGTTTTATTTACTGTTGAGTCCTTATCCTTGCTTTATCTCCTTTTTATATCTTGATTTATATGTTGTAGTAGATGATGCATTGATAAGTTAGGGGTCTTTCATGCAAACCAAACATCTATGTGCCTTGATCCACATCTGAACTAAGGGTGAGTTTGATGCACCGTTAAACCGGTTTAAGCCATCCAGTAAAATATTTTACTGACCGTTCCAAGGCGGTACTTCTTTTGTGGATCGTTTTATATTTTTTTCTGTCTTGTGTTTGCAATGCCTTTGTGCGCGTCTGTTTATATGTGCCTTGTGGTCACCTGCTGGGAAAGGGCTGACCTCTTGGCTCACGTTCGTGGTATCTGACTGAGTTTGTCGCTTTCCCATTAATATTCTGGGTCAGGTGTGGTTCTTGATTGTATCGATTCCTGATCTTTGCACCCTTACTTACTTTGATAGCCACGTTGGAAAAAAGAGTAGTAGGAGCAGCGGTATTATCAAAATAAAATTGCAATAAAAACGTTCCAAATTGAGTAATTATTGGCAATTGGGAATCAACATGCCCATTAAACCTGTCTATCTCATTGGGGTAGGTTTTTGTGTATCCAGGGAAATTTTCAGAATTTTTTAAATGGCTGAGTAATTCAATTTAATTGCTTATGTGATGGTCGTTAAGTAAGTCATATTTGATTGCGAATGTTTTAAAATTCCAATGCGGTCCATCTTTGGCTTATATACATGTTTATAGTGAAAAAAATAGCATGTTTCATCTACCAGTATATATTGCAGTATATAGATTTCTATCTGGAAAAGGTATGTCCAAAGAACTAAGGAATATGCATAAATTCTAAGGACTGTAAACCGAGGGTAAATGAATGTTTACATGAAAGTAGCATCACTATGATGAGGTATATGGAATTCCCATAAATCCCCTCTTGAACATATCCCATAGATATAGCAAAATTTTCTCAAAGAGTTTAATAAATTCAATAATACAGGAGCATGAATGTTAGATTCTATCTATCATATATCATTAACATTTCTTAAAAACTCTTTTTTGCCATCTTATACACAACGTTATAACGGAACTCATTACCAAACGTTACCAAATCTGAAAACCACCACTGGTTTATCGATTTTATTGCATGGCGTTATATCACTCCCAGACACGACGTCATGTGATAATGATATTTCAAGGCATACCTACTTTACTTAAGTGCATCCAGGTCATGAGGTAATAAAAGTCTCAGACTCAAAATACTGCACAATAATTGGCTGCTTGCGGACACGTGTCCGCAAGCAGCCAATCATTGCCCTTTATTTTGAGTCTGATCAGGGTAATTATGATAATTGCGCTTACCATGAGGACAATCGACAAGATAAGATTCTCTGCATGTTAGAACTTTCTGGTCCCAGAACAAACCAAATGGACATCTTCTATAGACAGGCTCTAAACCTCTTCTTCCAATATAGCACTGTATGTATTGGTTGCAGTCATATGGATGGTTGTTGTATCCTACACCATTTTCATAGTGACACCTATCACAGACAGCTGTAGAATAGAAGTATATTTTAGAAACTTGTTAGACACAAACGTCTTAGTCTAATAAATGTCATATGCTTAAGTAAAACTGAAAATAAACTGATGTTGATGCTCTTAAACTTGTCTCTGTAATTTCTTTCCTTGAAAAATCAGACAATTAGACTGACCCAAAATGAAAACTGTCCACTATATTTGTTCGACTGTCTTGTTTTGTTAGCTTATAGTATATTGTAAGATCATCACGGCTATATTAGGGATAATGTGATGCAATTGTTTTTCAATTTATAGATATTCTTGCATCCAAGCTTAAAAAATGTGTCCCTGACTTTGCATGTGTATGCTTACAAAACAGATATTCAAAGATATAAAGTTTTCTTTTGTGGTCAGTATACTATATATGTATATTTGTACACCGAAGAAGCAAACAATTCAGTTCATAATACGGGTAAGATTTAAAAAAGACACACTGAAACACTTTAAGTTATTTAAATATTATCTTACAGCAATTACTATTTTTATTTTTGAATAAATGTATATAGAAAAAATAGAATATTCTAAATAATATTCACTCAGTGCAGTAGTATGACTTTCATTTCATCTATGAGTAAGGTTCAGTTAAGAAAACCGTTATCAAATTGGTGAATTTAGCTTAATCGTACAGCATCTTAAGACAGACTTGAATCATATTTAGGTTGCGATAACACTTTATGAAACTTATTCAAGACAAACTACAAACGATGCTAACGTATAATAGGTCAGACTTGCAAAATTCATAATTAGTGTTACAGATATAACAAAGTAAGGGAGAAGGCAAACATCAGGAATCAAAACAATGACAGAAACAAGCAGGGATACAGTATAGAAATTGACAATTTCTTTTCCTCAGCATGATGCATTGTGGCAGTCTGTGTCTCTGTTTAGCAGTGCTGTAGATTGGTCAGTGGTCTACGATAGTAGCATTACTGGTTAAACTCAATTGTTTTATGGTTGCAAAACTAGACCATTTTCAAAATACCACAGTACAAACTACAATAAAACCTAAAACATGAAATAAAAAACAAATCACAACAGAATCACACACTTAGAATGGACATTAGCATCAACCCCAGGTTGATTTAAGAACATAATTCTGACCAAACTCCCCTAGATGCATTTGTAGTTAAAACACATATAGGTTTACTCTCTAATATATGCTTCCCTTCTAACTAATCTATCCTTTTAGTTAAAAAAAATGAAAACTTATTAAACCGCTTTATCATATGTCGTTACTGTTATTCAGTGGATAACGTCGTGTCATAAATAATGATATGACCGCACGTTACAGAACACTTTCTGCGGGAACAAGTAACGTCACGGCGACGTCCGTTACAACAATGCACATTTTCATTGAAATAAACAAACTGTGAAGGTGATACAATCGCATTTAAAAGGTCATCTTACACTTGTGATAATTTCATATTAAATTTATTAAAGTCCTTAAAGGCTTGTTTAATAAATTCAATAAGAAAAGATCACTCATATAAGATCCTCTATATGACAAAAAGGATTCATAGGAAAAAATACTTGCAGATATAAAAGTAAGAAAGAGAGCAAAGATCAGGAATCGATACACCACACCTGACCCAGGATACCGATGGGAAAGTGACAACTTCACAATTAGACATCAAAACCCGAGAGCCAAGAGGTCAGCCCTTTCCCAGCAGGTGACCACAAAGCATCAATAAACAGATGATCACGAAAGCATAACAAAAACAAGACAGTAATAACATAAACACAACCAGCCTTCTGTGCCAAAACGATAAAAGCTGCCAATCAATGTCCACTGCTCATGCAGGTAATTGTTATACAAGCAGTTATAATTGAGACTTTGTTTGTTTGGTTTGATTAACCCCCCCCCCCATCAGTCAACAATATTTCAGTTATATTGGGACTGGTCTTCCTGGGTTAACCAGTATTAAGCAGAGGATACAATTTCTTGCTCAAAGACACAATGCCGTGACTCTGGTGAGGTTTGATTCCGAAACCCCTCGATCTCGAGTCAAGCACTCTACCACTGAGGCACTACACTCAAGATTGAGACTTTAACACTTGTTAACTTAAAACTACTGAAACTGATAAATAGAGGATCTTACATGAGTGCTCATGTTTTATTGAATTTATTTAACTAGTTGAGGAAAAGAGATAAAATGCGAGGCTTGCTGAGCATTTTATCTCTTTTTCGAAACAAGCTTAATAAATTCAATAATACAAGAGCACGGATGTTAGATTCTATTTACCATATGACATTAAGATTACTTTGATATCTCATTTCTGCGGTAGAAACGTTATACTTTTGTTATGTACGCAACTTTGTTATGGACGTCATATCGTTTCCCGTAAATATATAAACCACTAGTGGTTTATCGATTTTATTGCATGGTGTTATTTCACTCCCACACGCGACGTCATATGATAACAATGATAGTCCAATTTTAGCCATTTGTTATTTCCTTGCTGGCTAATGACAGTAATAGGTATATACTTACTAGGATCTGTAGGGTAAGTTGGTGGTGTTGTTGGTTTTGGTGTAGTCACAACTGAAAAACATAAATTGAATCTTAGATTGTACATAAATGACATGAGTTGGGAGACCAAGGTACCTTTGGCCAATTTTAGAACGTCCAAAGTTTCAATTTCTTTTTGTTTTACTTTGAAGTTCTGACATGGACATATTCTACTGTATAACTGTTAGCCCAAACTGGATTATGGAGTCTTTTATTTTCTGGTTTATTTGGATCATGAATATCATGACCTTTCTCCCCTTTTCTCTTATTTGTATATAACACATTACAAATGAGAGCTTATGAATCACAACTGGTCTTTACCATACTAATAACATAGGTCACTAATAAATCATGAACTTTAGTCTATTTTATTGGCATTGGTGTTTGGTTTTTGCATTTTCTTTTCATTTTGAACTTTCAACAGCAGCTTTTTGCCACGTTTATTGGAGACTTGAGTTTATTTTTGGTTTGGCTTTATATGACTGTAGTTGTTAGTATACATAATAAACAGAAGTACCGCCTTTGAATGACCAGTAAAATTATTGTTGGAGGGCTGAAACTTCATTGAATATGACGATAAAACACAAAGCAACAACAACAATAGCAATGATATTTATGTGCAAGTTATTTTCATCTCTACTTACTGTCACATGAAAAGTTGGGTGACTCCCAGTGACCAGTTTTTAGGCATCTGATCTTGCTGTGTCCCCGCATTCTGTAGCCTACATCACAATAGTATTCTTTTTGACTCCCAACTGTATTAGGGCCCAGCTTTGGATAAGCATTTGCAATAGGGGGCGGCATTCCACAATCTGAAATTAGGATTCAAATAAGAGTGAACTACCCTACAAAAGTAATTGTTAAAGCAGTGTATTAATATAAAAAGATAATAATATTAATGATAATCATAAATAATAATTGCATTTAATTTTATTAGTTATTAAAACATGGTGTTTTGCGTGTATGCAATAAGTACGGGAATCTCTTATTTTCTTTACAAACCAGGTAGAATGCAGCATTAGGCACCATGCAATATGTACCTTTTGTCTGTTTGACAAATCAGTTTAAATAATATACAGTCTAAAGATACAAAATAACTGAATTTTTAGCACGGAAGTTTATGTAGAATAGCTTTTTAGTTAGGTTAATTGCTTCTACGCGCTACCATTAATTAAACTTTTCAAACAATTTTGTTATTTCATTTAAAACATACAATAATGTTTGTTTCATGTGAAACACGAACAACTTGTAGGCGATTCACGTGGAACGTCATTGTTCACTTGTGGTGCACAATATTTTTTCAGGCAAGAATTTTTTATAGGTTTATTTACATTCACTTCTACTGTAATTTTCCGTAAATTAGAACAAGATAATTTAATTTCTAAAATTATTTTTATATTTCATCAAACCAACCCTAAATATTATTTGTTTCGTTGAAAAAAAATTTTTTTTTAGGATCTGTCTGTATTTTTGAGAGTGACACTGTCAAAAGTGATTGTCCTGTCCACATTTTTAGGAAAATGATAGAATATTTAATGATTTATTGCAGACTGTTGGTTTACCTTTACTAGTTTTACTGTTTTTTTCTAGGGATATTAAAAAATAAAAAAGCTCTGTAAATGACCAGTTAATTGGTCATTTTCAGAGTTTTTTTATTTATTTTTTTTCGTCCCCCCCCGACCCTAAATCTGAAAAAAATTCCCGTAAATCAACTAATAAAAAAATCTGCTCTTACCTTTGCAAACGAGGTTTACTGGCTTCCATGATCCATCTGCCAGACATTCAGTTTCCAATGAGCCATATGGGACGAAACCATTAATGCAAGAATAAGTTCTTTTGTTACCAAAAAAGCTTCCACCATCTCCACAAATAGCATTTTCAATAGTGGGCGGGTCCATACATTTTCTGCTGCAAGTTATTTGGGGCTTTGACCATTCTCCAGTAGACAGACACTCAATAAATGGATCAACTCCCACCATTCCAAATCCATCCTCACACTTATATTCCCTTCTAATTCCAACAAAATGGTCTTTGCCACTGCACATACCATGCTGAACTGGTGGGGTAGCACCACACAGACTGCATTCTACATCAAGAGGCGACCACTGACCCGACGGTAAACATTCGATGTATGGATTACCTATCCTTGCATAGCCATGGTCACATTGATATTCCCTTCTAATTCCAACAAAATGGTCTTTGCCACTGCACATTCCGTGTTGAACTGGTGGAGTAGCCCCACACAGACTGCATTCTACATCAAGAGGCGACCACTGACCCGACGGTAAACATTCGATGTATGGATTACCTATCCTTGCATAGCCATGGTCACATTGATATTCCCTTCTAATTCCAACAAAATGGTCTTTGCCACTGCACATTCCGTGTTGAACTGGTGGAGTAGCGCCACACAGACTGCATTCTACATCAAGAGGCGACCATTGACCCGAGGGTAAACATTCGATATATGGATTTCCTATCCTGGCATAGCCATGATCACATTGATATTCCCTTCGTGTTCCAACAAAATGGTCTTTGCCACTGCACATTCCATGTTGAACTGGAGGGGTAGCCCCACACAGACTGCATTCTACATCAACAGGCGACCACTGACCCGACGGTAAACATTCGATGTATGGATTTCCTATTCTAGCATAGCCCTGGTCACAATGATATTCCCTTCGTATTCCAACATAATGGTCTTTGCCGCTGCACATTCCGTGTTGAATTGGTGGAGTAGCTCCACACAGACTGCATTCTACATCAAGAGGAGACCACTGACCAGACGGTAAACATTCAATGTAAGGATTACCTATCCTGGCATAGCCATGGTCACACTGTATTTCCCTTCTAATTCCCACAAAATGGTCTTTACCACTGCACATTCCATGTTGAACAGGAGGAGTAGGTCCACACAGACTGCATTCTACCTCAAGAGGAGACCATTGACCCGACGGTAAACATTCAATAAATGGGTTTCCTATCCTTGCATATCCATGATCACATTGATATTCCCTTCTAATTCCAACAAAATGGTCTTTGCCACTGCACATTCCGTGTTGAACAGGAGGGGTAGCTCCACACAGACTGCATTCTACATCAAGAGGCGACCATTGACCTGACGGTAAGCATTCGATGTATGGATTTCCTATCCTTGCATAGCCATGATCACATTTATATTCCCTTTGAGTTCCAACAAAATGGTCTTTGCCACTGCACATTCCGTGTTGAACTGGTGGAGTAGCTCCACACAGACTGCATTCTACATCAAGAGGAGACCATTGACCCGAGGGTAAACATTCGATGTAAGGGTTTCCTATCCTTGCATAGCCATGATCACATTGATATTCCCTTCTAATTCCAACAAAATGGTCTTTGCCACTGCACATTCCGTGTTGAACTGGTGGAGTAGCTCCACACTGACTGCATTCTACCTCAAGGGGAGACCACTGGCCTGACGGTAAACATTCGATGTATGGATTTCCTATCCTGGCATAGCCATGGTCACAATGATATTCCCTTCGTGTTCCAACAAAATCGTCTTTGCCACTACATGATCCATGATCTAAATGGTGAGTTATGCCACATAAGTTACAGCTAAACTGTGGGATCGACCATTCTCCCGTTGGCAGACATTCAGTAAATGGGTCTCCGATCAATGCATATCTTGGATCACAGCTGTACTTTCTTCGAATGCCGATTAAGTTGCCAACTCCACCACATTTTGCATGAGGGATGTCGTGTGTTTTGCCACATGGAGAACACCTGAAGTTAATTGATGACCAAGACGCCCCTGCCAAGCACTCAATCTCAGGATTTCCTATTAAGGCGTAACCTTTTTCGCATCTATATTTCCTCTTAGTTCCTATTAGATAACCATTTCCATCGCAGAAGGCATGTTCCACTGTGTCTGGTTCTCGGCAAGCTGCAAGAAAAAACGACAATTAAATAATGTGCTAAATGTCCAGAGATTCAGAAGAGTATCTTTTATTTAATTCAGTAAAACGCCTGTTAAAAGGCCACTAAAAATAGACAAAACAAAAATCTTAATGACATATGGTAGCTTAATGAAGTTCGAAAGCATTGCAGAATGTTCTCCTTGGAGCATTCTGCAATACTTTTGAGCTGTATTTAGCGATAATTGGTCTTGAAAACCAATTTGCGGTCTTTTTGTCTTGGCCATTCTACACAGGTTTTACTGTAATTTATAAATTTATCAGTGTGACCGTCTATGTGAGCGTTCTCATTAGCCATATGGTATGTTTTAGGCTAAATAATGTTGAAAAAAAACGGATCCTTCAGAAATAGAGAGAACCTACAATATGAAAAAAAAACAGCAGACCCGGTTTTATTGAGTCTGTTCATGAGAACTAATGGGAAGTGCGAAAAATTCTTACGTCCTCTAGCACCGGCTAAAGCGTTATTCTGCTTTCCGTCAGAACCCAATAATCTTTAAGGACCAGCCTATGAAAAAATATCAACACTATATCCATGTATGGGGAGAAGTTTTAACAACTCCACGCGGCACATTGACAGCTGTTACGACCTCTAAATGATCTGGAAAAAACGGATCCTCCATAAAAAGAGAAAAACTATAATATAAGAAAACAGCAGACTCGGTTTTATTGAGTTTGTTCATGAGAACTAATTGAAAGTGCAACAAATTTTCATGCCCCCTAGCACCGGCTTATGCGGTATTGTCTAATTGTGACGTCGTCACTTTCCCATTGGTATTCTGGGTCAGGTGTGGTGCTTGATTTTATCGATTTCTGATCTTTGCCCTCTTTCTTACTTTCATTCGTCTACTTCTGCATCTACGCCCCAAACTTATTTCGTGCGAACAACGAATTCACTATGAGGAATTTGTACCAACAGGCAAACTCGTCTGTGCCTTCACCGGTCGCGCATGCTATATGTGCCAAACTCTCAATTAAAGTATCAGGTTTTATGTCTTACTAAAACCATTGAAGCTAACACAAACTAGGAGTCCGAGTATTACAATTATTACACTGGTACATAAGAAAAGCAGTAACGAAAAGAAAAGACATACAAAATGATAAACGGAAATAGTGACTAAGAATCGTCTGAAACCCTTGGAGGGCAGAGGACTCATGTATAATATAAGAGGATAACCAATATATTTCACATCAGTTCAGTTTATTAAATATCTTTTTTTGAAATGTTCTCTGTAAATGAGCTGAATCTGACAGTTAGGCATCTCCAGTTCGGACACAAACGGGTGTTGTATTGGCCAAGGGCTATCACAGGATAGCTGGCCATTATTGGCCCACCAGCGAAACGCCATTAAAATGGCGTTTCACTGGTGGACCAATAGTGGCAGCGAGATTGAATGCTTGTTTGGATAATACTAGAATGCAGACTCTGCTACTGCCAAAAATCTGTATTGCTGAGGGTTTTTTTACCACATTTTTATTTTTTCTGAAATAGCTGAGTCATTTTCTGTATTAGTCAAGTTTGCTAATGGTGCGACCGATTTTGAACACAGAGATAGCATAAAATGCTGTAACACTAAATATACTTACGGACACATGCGAAGTTGAGGTCCAAAGGAGACCAGGTCGAATCATCTTGACAAACAATGTCACCTACACCTTGTTGATGGTACCCAGCTTCACACTTGTATGTCCGTTTACTTCCAATAGACCGGGGACCATTACTACATTTTGCTAGTTTCACAGCTGGTGGAGCTGGACAAGCTGAAGTATAGACAAGCTACATGTACATAGAAGATCTTACATGAGTACTCATATTTTACTAAATTGATAAGACAAGTTGGGGAAAAGATAAAAAAATTGCGAGACTTGCCAAGCATTTTATCTCTTTCTCGCATCGAGTTTAATAAGTTCAATAATACAGGAGCACGAATGTTTAATAGATTCTATTTATCACATGGTCTTAAAATTGCTTAAACTCGCATTTTGTCGTGAAAACATCAAAATTTAGCCAGCTTTTATGTAGCGTGATAATGGACATCGTTAAAGATGGCAAACTTTTCTATGCATTATAGAAAAATGGCGGGCCCCGAGGGAGGTGTTGAAAACCGAGCTTGAAAAGTTCAGAAAATATGTTTGATCGCTGTTATTGAATAAGGTTTGTAATGTGGCTTGAAAACTTTGGAAAAACACATCCAAAAGTTCAATTTTATGTGATGTCGCACAAAAGCATGAAGGATTCGTAGGTTTCCATAGCAAAGACTTGCGTCAACCTGTCTTCACTAAATAATGTTCACTTCTATGCACGTTACTGTTGATGACGTCGAGTTTTCTGAAGGCCCCAAAAAGCCGTGCATTAACAACACAATCAGTGCCTGATTAATACAATGTACATGTGTTTATACCGGTTAAAACATGCCTGCTAATAGCGTGCGACACTGCTATTAATGCAATAATTAATGCAAGACACTGTAACCTCTACTTAGTACTGGTTCAACCCAGGAAAGTGCCGTTATGACTGAAAAGTGTTTACTGGGACATAAAGCACCAAATCAAACAAAATAAACTACTTACGACAGATTGTTCTCATCATTGCAGATAATTTTCTCTGAAGCTCTGAAAAATATTCAAGCTGAATGACTTGTTTATCTGTATCTGCAATAGCATTCAACTCTGCAATGTTGATCTTCTTTGTTATTCCAACTGCAAACATACTGATCCCCATTTCTTTAGCCAGTTTAGCTTGCAGTGCAGTCGCCTCTGGGTCCTTGCTAATACCGTCCGTTATTATAAGTGCAACCCATGGTACTTTTTGTCTTCCGTACTTTTGGAACATAGCGCGCATGTGCTCGATTCCGAGGGCGGTCTTTGTTCCATCACGTGGGTGTCGAAGTGTCATGGCAGCATGTTGTAGGTAGCGAGGATCAGCGGAGAATGGATGTTCGCTGTCAATCGGTATATGGGAGCTATATACAAGCATGCCTATCCTAGCCTGTTTCTCTCCTAGTCTAATCTGTGGTATTAGACTGGCTATGGCTCGTTTGAGAGTCTGGTAGTCCGGTTTTGAAATACTGTCTGAGCCATCAATCACAAGGTACAGATCCATGAGATCGCGACATTCTGAAAATAAAACAACAGTCCTGGAAATGTAGTACTGCAGATCTCAAGGCTGTCAGAGGGGTCTACTGGTCAGATCTTTGCAACATCTAGTGTTATATACCAAATGAAAACTTGGGGTCTCTAGTTTTTAAAAGTAGTTGATGACACCCCTGATTCTGAGTACTAACCGAGTTATCTCCCCTTGAATTACCCCACCCATTTTGATCATATTATAAGAGGTTATGGTCATTAGCTTGTTAAATAATTGAGTTGAAGCATCCAGGAAGAAAAATATACCCATCATTACTCAAAACGGTACTTGAAAAAGTAGAAAAAGTTAAGTTTTGATCAGAGAAATGGGCTTTTGAACTGTTTTGTTGGTCTTTTAGAGTTAAATTATGTGTTAAAACTCCATTGAATAAAAATATATTTGAAACTTTCAATTTAAGAATCTGCCCATTAGTGTCATGTCCTTAGAAATGACTAAAATTTAAAGAACACATTATTATCTATGTTATCAGGGTTTCTAGATTCCAATTTCTGTATACGGAATGCTCTTGGAGCAATGATAAGCATGTAAATACCCCACCCACCTATTACTACTGCAGATCTCATGACTCTTTGAGGGTGACCTTGGTCATATTTTGCTAACATCTGGTGTCATATACATGTACATATACCAAACAAAAATGTCGAGTCTCTAGTAAATAGAACTAGTTGATGACACCACTGATTCTGAGTACTAACCGAGTTATCTCCCATTGAATTACCCCACCCATTTTGATCATATTATAAGAGGTTATGATCATTAGTTTGTTAAATAATTGAGATGAAACATCCAGTAAAACCAATTACACATCATTACTCATAACGGTACTTAAAAAGTAGAAAAGTTAAGTTTAAGTCAGAGAAATGGGCTTTTGAACTTTTTTGTTCGACTTTAAAAGTAAATTTGGTGTCAAAACTCCTCTGAATAAAATATATTTGAAACTTTCAATTTAAGAATCTGCTCATTAGTGTTATGTCCTTAAAATGACTAAGAATTTAAAGAACACTTCTTTATCTATGTTATCAGGGTTTCTAGATTCCAATTTCTGTATACGGATATGCTTTGGGGACAATACTTAACATGTAAATACCCCACCCACCTATTACTACTGCAGATCTCAGGGTTGTTTGAGGGTGACCTTGGTCAAATTTGCTAACATCTAGTGTCATATACATGTACTAAACAAAAATGAAGAGTCTCTAGTAAATAGAAGCAGTTGATGACACCGTTGATTTTGAGTACTGACCGAGTTAAGTCCCCTTGAATTACCCCCACCCATTTTGATCATATTATGAGAGATTTTGGGTATCAGTTTTGGAATATAATCGAAATAATGCATTCAGGAAATAAATATAGCCATTACTATTCATAACAGCACTTGAAGAAGTAAATAAATTAAGTTGAAGTCAGAGAAAATGGGTTTGGAACTATTTTCTTCGTATATTTTAGTTATATCCTATTTCAAAACCCAGCTGCTTTGAATAAACATATATTATAAACTTTCAACTAAAGAAACTGCCCACTAGATTTATGTCTTTAACAATGAATAATAATCTAAAGATCAGTGCCTCAGTTATGTCAACAGGGTTTCTAGATTCTAATTTCTACAAACAGAATGCGCTGGGGCAACTACTAGCATGTAAATACCCCACCCACCTATAAGATGAGATGAAAACGCTAACATTGATAAAAGTCTTATAATACTAAATCACCCAAATTTTTATAGCCTAAATACGAAGAGAATAATTTCTGACAGTGTAACTGTATTGCAGGTGCATTTACATGATCTTTCTTAAGATTGTCAAGCACACCCAAGAAAATCATTTTAGGTCACTAGTGGTACCAATAACCATAACTCTTGCAAGGCTAAACACAATTTACCTTATAACTTGAATATGTGTTACCATTTATACCAGAAACTTACCGGGGCTAATATACTTAGTACGCCAAACATAGTTATAATGCATTAAACTATCTAGATATTCTAGCAAGAGTTACTGCCCTTGATTATTTTTACCATTGTTTTGTATGGAAAACTGCAGTAAACTAATAATAGCTCAATTAGTTAAATTTGAAAATTTATTTTCTAAATAGGATTAAATCTGTCCTGAACCAATACTATGCCACACTGCAGATCAAAATTTGTTTCTGCTACATATTTTTATTTTTTGAAACACGAGTTGTTGTCCCTTAATGGCAAGACTCACACATAGAAAATGGCTACAATCGAATTTTCCTCCAATTACTTGCTTACTGGGGATCAGATTGCAATAAAATATGCGAGGCATTTGGTTTTACATATCTTTACAGCATCTTTTGTATTGCTTTAGTGATATAAAATACTGCATGGATCATGCATTATTGCCCTTGATTTTGCGTTTTAAGATTAAAAATAGGCCATATAAATAAATGCATCAATGGTCCCAAAATATTGGTGAAATATTGAAATTTCCTTCATTTTATATACGTTTGCATTTGTCTTCCTGTATCACCCAACATAAATGTGTATCTGCATTAACCAGAGTAAATGATCATTGACAAAGTGGGTGAGGTACGAATATACTGACAATCTTAATGGCTTCATATTTCATCAGAAATGATGACTATTCTAAATCTAAACAGTGTGTAGCATTTAAGTTTTCTATATATTGATATTATGTATCATCATCCTGTTTTGCTTTTAATTTCGTCTATGCTTGTGAAAACTCTAATGTCTTTGTATCTTGTTAGTTTTAGGTACCTTAACACGTTAGATAAACCAAATTAATTTGCTAAACATCCTTTTGAGGACGACCCTGCAAGACATACTGTAACCTACAGATTATTTCATTAACCTCAAATGATAACCTTACTAACTCACATTTTCTCGTCAAAAGTCCGCTCCATAAATTAACAATGAGCTGTTTTTAGTCTTTTTTACTCAGAAATAAATGTACTTTAATTTCATACCACTTTTAATAACCTTATTGCAAATGAAGTTATAAATTATTCATATTTTTCCAAGAACATGTTTCTAAAATACACCAAATAAACAGGGCCTGCAAAAGGTTGACATTTTTTCAATCAGATCTAGATTATAACACACCAAGATGTTGACAAAATATTGTATGTGTTGAATCTGAAGTCATTGGTAGTGATGACAGTTTATTAAAATTTTGTTGAACCTGTCCAGTTCTCAGAAAAATTATATATATAAATAAAACAAGATTAAGTCCGATTACACAATTTTTTAAACATAATTTTCTATTCCTCTACCGGTTTCACTGTTATACAGATCATCAGGAGTTTAATATAACGTTGCATAGAAACGACGTTAGTAACGTTACTTTCCCATAATGCAACGCTACGTTCCCATATTGCAACGTAACGTTCCCATGATGCAATGTAACGTTCCGTTAATGCAACGCCATAAATAGTACAATACAATACAATATAATATAATAACAATACCGCCTTATCCAAAAAGGCACATGTCTCTTTTAAGTAATGTAATTATGAATGCCATTAATAACTCATCCAGCACTCAATCTCGGACCACTATTGGCCCGCCAGCAAAATGCAATTGAAATGGCATTTTGCTGGTGGGCCGACAGTGGCCCGTTTTACCCTTCGTGGCTTGTTTTTTGTCTGCACGGCCATTATTTGAAGAGACTCGGTGGATGTCTACTTTGTGATGCTACATACTAAATATAATGGCGTTGGGCCATGTGGTTTCAGACAATTTTTTTATATTTGCTGTAAAAAAACTATATAAAACATGTGATCCCCAGGGCAGGACTTGTTTTACCAAGGGCTATAATTTGAACAAACTTGGTAAAGTAGCACTAAGTGATGCTATAACTCTGTAAATATTGTTTTATGCTTTCCCTATTAAAGCCTATGTAAAACACGTGGCCCCAGGATGGGTCCATTTTGGCAAGATGGGCATAATTTTAGCAAACCTGGTGGAGGGGTCGACTAAATATTAATTACCAAGGCTCTATGCCAAGTTGTAACAGACCAGAGGATTTGTTATGCGTACCCTATATAAACCTATGGAAACATGTGAATCTGGAGCGGGGCCACTTTTGGCCCTAGGACCATAATTTTAACAAAATTAGTAGAGGTCTAATAGATGATGCTACATACTTAATATCAAGGCTCAAATGGTTTCAGACAATATTTTTTCATGTTTCCCATTTTAAAAAAAACAAGTGAGTATGGCCAGGAAATACCACAATCACACTCTGCAGACCAACCCACGGCCTATGTAAAACATGTGAACCCAGAGGCGGGACAATTTGTGTCCCCATGGGCATAATTTGAACAAAAAAGAAAAATATCTACAAGATAATCCTACACAAAATATCAAGGCTATCAGCCTTGTGGTTTCAGACAAAAAAAAATTTAAAGCTTTCAAAAATCTATTTTTACCCATGTGATCTAGATATTCTATTTCATCAATTATTTGAGAGGGCCATATAAGGACCATTCCTGTGAGCCAAATTTGATCAAATTCAAGCCATTATTTTTGGGTGAGATATCGTTTGAAGCAATTGTTGACAACGCACGACGGACAACGGACATCCAATGATCACA
This sequence comes from Loripinus fragilis, assembly GCA_964019695.1. Classification (NCBI taxonomy): domain Eukaryota; kingdom Metazoa; phylum Mollusca; class Bivalvia; order Lucinida; family Lucinidae; genus Loripinus; species Loripinus fragilis. The sequence continues at coordinate 98,514,980 of OZ026519.1, read as the reverse complement.
ATAGCTCACTTTGAGCTTATGACTCAGATGGGCTAATAAACTATACTAAATATTGCGATTTTTAATATGTCTATTTGACCTTGACCCTTGACATTTAAATAGGTCATAACACAAATTTTAACTTTGACATACAAAGAGTGTAGACTATTACATATTTTGATGAAACAAAATTGACGAAATATAGCAATTGAACTTTTTTAACATAGATAAAGATTTTTTATGAGAAGTTTGCATTTTCTTTTTGTATTGAAACTATTTGGAAACAGACACACGAACAAACACAGCTTTTGGTACATGTATCATTGGTATTGACTATTTATTTTAAATGTTGTTTTTCAACCAATACCATACAAGTCATAACGTGTCCTTATGAATAAATGCAATGCTCTAGACCAACTGTATACAACATATGCATACTCCTCTATAACGTGTGTGTACGGTTCAAGGGCCGTAACTGTGTTAGTACTCATCTTGGACGACGTCATCAACTGGATTTTGAAGTCGTACATACAGACAAATATTTTGGTATATATGACGCTTGATGCTAGCACAATCTTACCAGCAAAGTTCATAAGGAGAGGAATTCTGGCCAGTCGTATGTGGTAGTATAAAGCGGTTATCATCTTGACGTGATTCAAACTGAGGCCGTTACGGAAAAGCTCACGCTTCACTTGATTGGGGGTATTTACTCTCCTTTGGTGGCAAAGAATATGTGGAATTTAAGTATGTAAGACTAGTGCTTATAAGTTAAGCTTCAAACAGGCACAAACTATACTTTTATTAATAAACAGATGCATAAAATACGCATTTTTTGTGATTTGGGGGGTAAGCCTATTTGACCTTGACCTTTGACCTTGAGAAAGGTCACAACTTAATTTGAAGCTTGACCTAAAACGAGTGTATGCTGTTGCTTACCTTGATGAAAAAAAAAGATGAAACTTGCATTTTGAACTAAGTTATGATTAAAAATTGTGTTTATGAAATATTAGCATTGCCCTTTAACATTGACACTATTTACAAAAAGACACACGGACAAACACACCTTTAGGTATCGTACGTGTTGAAACTATATTTCAATGTTGTTTTCTAATCCAATATCATATAAATCATAAAAATATTTCAATTATGTATGCTTATTAGAAATAAATGCAATGCTATCTGCCAACTGTATGCAAAATTCTAATAATCTGTTTTTATGGGTATGTACGGTACAAGGGCCGTAACTCTGTTAGTACTCATCAGCGACGATGTCATCAACCGGATTCTGAAGCTGGACATACAAACGACCAATTTGGTATATGTCACTAGATGTTGCACCGATCTGACCAGTAAAGTCCTTAAGGAGAGGACTTTTGGCCAGCCGTCTGCTGTACTAATGATACAGCAGATATTGTCATCTTAACAAATAAAACAACACCCTGATACAGCACATATTGCCATCTTAACAAATAAAACAACACCCTGATACAGCACATATTGCCATCTTAACAAATAAAACAACACCCTGATACAGCACATATTGCGATCTTAACAAATAAAACAACAGTCCTGGAAATGATACAGCACATATTGTCATCTTAACAAATAAAACCATTGTAGTGCACCCAATGTTTATCGTCAAATATCTCGCAATGCACATAGTGCAAAAATGCATGCTGGTGCCGCAAAAATACATGTATGGTGGGTTTGGACTTTTCATTGCTATTCGCTTGATTTGAAAGAATAGAAGACATGGCAACAACATATGTATATTTTTAAGACATTCTTGTTTGAAGCCGTTTAAACTGACTGTGCATTGGAGTAGTCATGGGATCTGATCCATTCGGAAGACTGCAAGCCGACATCTGACTTGATCACTCCGATCGGCAAACAGTGCAAAACCAGATCAGGTTCCCACTGTTTGCTAACAGATTTTTTTTTAAAATTTGAATAAAATTGCAAAATGCCACCCAGCAACCCTACAATTGGAATTAGACTCGTTTTATTTATCAGAATAGGAAAAAACAATCGGCATAAATGGGTTAAAATGAGCATTACTCCAGATTTGCATCAATGGTTACTATTTGTATTAAACTCCAACAGCAAAATTATTATGCTGAAGGTTACCAGTTCCTTATTTCTTCTCGGACCGGATACAAATTAGCATTTATTTAAAGGTTTTGCTACGTTTTTTTTTTTATTTTCGCGAAGCTTCGAGGCGAAGTTTTGCGGAAATTAAACCTTCGCGAAATAGGTAAATCACTCCACCGCTACATACAGTGATGCACCAGTCGTCTCAACTATGTCTTTTAAGCTAAATTGTTTGCGCGAATATGTCCAAATTTACAGTTTCACGGGTTAGTAATGTCATTGGATTGATTTTACTTTTAAAATAAAGAAACTAGTGTAAGAGACTATCATTATTACCTGAAGGAGGAGGGCCCATATGTGGAGGCAACTCTGCAGGAAGATCCACATAACCTCTGCTTACGTGTACAAACAGCATACACATGATGAAAACATCTCGAAACTCTAACATTTCAGTCTGAAAGATACAAGAAAACATCTCGAAACTCTAACATTTTAGTCTGAAAGATACAAGAAAACATCTCGAAACTCTAACATTTCACTCTTAAAGAGACAATTAAAGATAACAGTTATGGGTCTGGCCCCAAGGTTATAAAACTGCTTTGATAGTCAACTCAGCTGAGCACGAAATTTATCCTGCTCATAAATGTTAAAATGCCAACAAGTGTTGGCATTTTAACATTTATCAGTATGATAAATACATCCGAGAGACTTAAAGTAAGAAACTGTTTTATTTGTTGGTATTTTAGTTTTTATGAGTAGTTGAAATTTCGTGCTCACTTGAGTTGAGCATGAAAAAAGGTTTATAACCTCGGAACCAGATCATCAGATTTTGGTAATTAGTTATCGAATATTCTCGCTGACGTATTCGGTTTTCATTAGGTCTACCTGTTTTCATGTTTCCGGCATGGAAATTGTTAACAAATACCCTCAGTTCTTAAATGGTTGACTTTATACATAGAGGATGTGTGTGATTTGATTAAATGAGTTGGGGGAAAGAGATAAATGCGAGTTTAATCAATTTAATGATACAGGAGCATGAATGTTAGAAGCTATTTATCACATGATATGATATGAAAATAACTTAAAATCGATTTATCGATTTTATTGCATACTGTTATATCACTCCCAGACGTGACGCTATGTGATAAATTTGTCCCTGTTTTAGCAAATTACGTATGCTGTTTGAGAAAATTGATATTTTTCTTACAGAAAACTGTATTTGTTGATCAATAAATTTGGTATGTTGGTTAATCCTCGGTGACACGAAGAGAGGAATAGTCCTGTAACTATAGCAACCATTTGATTAATCAACGACTTACCGTAAATATATATAATAAACAAATAAAATAAATCACAGAAAATAAAAACAATCAAGTGGAATTCAACTAATAAACTGATTGTTTTATTTTGTTGGCTATTCTTATATACGGACCAAGACTGTTAATATCGCAATACAAATTAGTGGTTTTGAATCTTTGACAACAACCGACAATAAAAGTGCGTAACCTCAACGTCGATAGGATCATTAGACCATGTAGTGACGCAGTTATTCGAAACATTAAACGTTAATTGAAAAACGTAAATTTGAATAAGTAAATATACATGACATGTATGCTCAGTTGCCCCATTGCGCAATAAGGGAATTGTCGTTAAAAGTACACACTTAACCATTTCTCATGGCATTATCACACTTGACCGAATGCCATGCTCGGATCCGGAAAGGGAGGGAAGGGGTCCGGATCCCGCTGAAATATAGGGATAAGCATTAGCACTCCCCTTTTAAGCTTCAGTTTCCCAGTTTTCCACGGATAAACAATATTTGTTTATTTGTTTATTTCATGGGGAAACTGAGAAACTCTGTAAACGGACCCGCCCGTAAAATAATTTGGGGACTAAACAAATGTTGCCCAGGAACCTGCCCCACTTACACTAACGAAAATTTCTGTAATAACATCCAGTAAATAATTCGATTAGACCCCCTTCCCCCTGCCCCTCCAGACGAAAATTTCTGAAATGACATTTCCTGTTTAATGTTCGATTAGGAATTTGGGATCTAGAAGCAAACTCGCTGATCGGCTGCGTACAGATGGCATATATTTGCGAAAAAAATGCTATGCCTATCTATCTATCGAAATCCAAAATGTGTGGCGTACAAACGTATTCGGAAAGCATACGTTTCCAAATTATTTAGAGGTGACAACAGCGGCCGATGTGTCGCGTGGAGTTTGTAGAACTTCTATCTGTGCGCAAGCATCAGGGTACTTCATAACAAAAGTTAGTAAGGGGAGTGTATTAACATCTTTTTATGAAAACGTTTTGGAAGAGGAGTGGGATATTTTATTACCCATTTTATGAAGAGAAGTATACCCAAGCATAAAGGGCGGTTTATAACCTTAGTTGATAATAAGAGTACAGCAAGATTTTCATACGATTTTTTTGCAGGCAAAGCTGCACATTCCTATTGCATGCTCTCATATTTAACCATTTGTGTTGCTACCTCATATTTATGAATGTTCTCTTGTAAATCTCTTTATGGAGGCAATAAAGATAAGGAAGGAGCATAAGGGATCTTTTATAATCTTAGTTGTTAATAAGAGCTCATAATGTACACATGTATAATGACAACCAAACTTGGTTAGATGAGTAAATGATGTAAGCAGACATAATGGATCGTTTATAACTGATGTTAGTAAGAGGAGTACATAATGCATGAAGGATCATTTATAACCTTAATTATTAATAAGAGAACAATATGTACCCATAACATTATCGGCATTTTATAACCAGAGTTGGAAAGAGGAGTAGAGATTTTATAACCGAAAAGGAAGCGAGTATGATCAGGAAATACCAAAAATCATATACTGCAGACAAACCCATGGCACTGTGAGGAAGAGCCACAATACATTTACAGTAACAAGACATCCGTCAGACAATAACAGCAAAGCAGACAGCTCTTTCTTCATCTACAAGGCAATTGCAAAACTAGAATGGACACAAAGTAATGCATACTAAAACAAAGACAAACACAGAAACCCCACAAACAATGGGAAATACATTAAACTATAGATTAACAACAACAGAATCACCGCCTTAGAACGGACAGCAGCCTAAGCCACGGGGGGGGGGGGGGGGGGGCTTAACTGTATTTTACTGGCGCCAAATCATCGCCCTAGATTCTGTTGTTGTTAAATCACAAAAATGTTTAGCTCGCATGGAGGCGTCCTAACTAATGCAATGTATCATCATAGAGAAGCAATCGAATCAAATTAACAGTCTGATGAAACAAAGAAAAGGGCTCATTACTCACAGATAGTGAGAGCTAAAAAACACCTCAAGTTGAACTACGGTGGGCCCAGCCAAAGACAAGCATCAGGCAACAACCAACAGATTCAAGCTTTACGTCAGGGCCGTCATTGAGTCAAAGTAAGAAAGAAGAGGGGAGTAAACAATGAAGCCTGGCATAAAATATCATTTGTAACATCATTTGGTAGGAGGAGTACTTAATGCATCCAGGATCTTTTATAACATCAGCTGGTAAGAGGAGTACATGATGTACCCAGACATAACGGATCTTTTATAACATCAGCTGGTAAGAGGAGTACATGATGTACCCAGACATAACGGATCTTTTATAACATCAGCTGGTAAGAGGAGTACATGATGTACCCAGACATAACGGATCTTTTATAACATCAGCTGGTAAGAGGAGTACATGATGTACCCAGACATAACGGATCTTTTATAACATCAGCTGGTAAGAGGAGTACATGATGTACCCAGACATAACGGATCTTTTATATCATCAGCTGGTAAGAGGAGTACATGATGTACCCAGACATAACGGATCTTTTATAACATCAGCTGGTAAGAGGAGTACATGATGTACCCAGACATAACGGATCTTTTATAACATCAGCTGGTAAGAGGAGTACATGATGTACCCAGACATAACGGATCTTTTATAACATCAGCTGGTAAGAGGAGTACATGATGTACCCAGACATAACGGATCTTTTATAACATCAGCTGGTAAGAGGAGTACATGATGTACCCAGACATAACGGATCTTTTATAACATCAGCTGGTAAGAGGAGTACATGATGTACCCAGACATAACGGATCTTTTATAACATCAGCTGGTAAGAGGAGTACATGATGTACCCAGACATAACGGATCTTTTATAACATCAGCTGGTAAGAGAAGTACATGATGTACCCAGACATAACGGATCTTTTATATCATCAGCTGGTAAGAGGAGTACATGATGTACCCAGACATAACGGATCTTTTATAACATCAGCTGGTAAGAGGAGTACAATGAAGCCTGGCATAAAATATCATTTGTAACATCATTTGGTAGGAGGAGTACTTAATGCATCCAGGATCTTTTATATCATCAGCTAGTAAGAGAAGTACATGATGTACCCAGACATAACGGATCTTTTATATCATCAGCTGGTAAGAGGAGTACATGATGTACCCAGACATAACGGATCTTTTATAACATCAGCTGGTAAGAGGAGTACATGATGTACCCAGACATAACGGATCTTTTATAACATCAGCTGGTAAGAGGAGTACATGATGTACCCAGACATAACGGATCTTTTATATCATCAGCTGGTAAGAGGAGTACATGATGTACCCAGACATAACGGATCTTTTATAACATCAGCTGGTAAGAGGAGTACATGATGTACCCAGACATAACGGATCTTTTATAACATCAGCTGGTAAGAGGAGTACATGATGTACCCAGACAAAACGGATCTTTTATAACATCAGCTGGTAAGAGAAGTACATGATGTACCCAGACATAACGGATCTTTTATAACATCAGCTGGTAAGAGGAGTACATGATGTACCCAGACAAAACGGATCTTTTATAACTAAAGTTTGAATGGAGTATACAATCTACAAGCATTAGGGATCTTCTATTTTATAGACAAAGAAATTAGACATAGACATAGAAATTTTATTTTGTGTAAAATATTGTACAACATGAAGCATATTATGCCCAGTATGGGTTTTACTTCGACAAACACGAATAAATAAACATGTTAAAAACAAGTATAACAGCAAAACAACAATTATTATAGCACAACTTATATTCAAAGTTGGTAAGTGGAGTACAAAAAATACCCAGGCTTAAGGGATCTTTTAAAACCAAAGGTGTGGCAGCACGGTGGCTCAGTGGTAGAGTGCTTTTTTTGAGACTGTGGGCTCGAGCCTCACCGGCGTCACTGCGTTGTGTCCTTTAAAAAGACACATTAATCGTTACTTAGTTCTGGTTCAACCCGTCCAGACATAACTGCAAAATTGTTAAATGGGACGAAAAGAAGCAAACCATGCAAACAAACATAATAAAAAACCATAATTTAGAAAAGGAGAATATAACTTAACTAAGCATAAGAGATCTTTTAAATTAAGGGTTTTGTTTGTTTGTTTGATCCAGTCAACAATTTTCCAGTTAGGTCGGGGCGGGTCTTCCTGGGTTGAACCAGTATTAAGCAGAAAATAAATGTTCAAGGACACAACACAGTGACGCCGGTGAGGCTCGAATCCGCAACCCATCGGTCTCGAGACAAGCACTCAACCACTAGGCAACTGCGCTCCCTAAGTTCAAGGTTCTGAAAAGGGATAAATAATGCACCCAAGCATAAGGGATATTTTATAGCTAAAGTGTGTAGAAGAGTACATGATTTAAGCACTAGGGATCTTTCATAACCAAAGTAGGGAGGAGGAGTATGTAATGTACCTAATCACAAAGGATTCTTTAAAACCAAAGTTGGTTAGAAGAATATATAATGTACCAAACCTAAGGGATCATTTAAAACCTGTTCTCTGATGAAGAGTGCATAATGTTCCCAGGAATGAGGGATCTTTTACAACCAAAGCTGGTAAGAGTAATATAAAGTGTCCCTATGCATAAATGATTTTTAATAATCAAACTTTGCAAGTGAAATGTTTTATGTATTATGCATGAGGGATCTTTCTATAACCAACATTGATAAAGGAACTTAATTGTACTAATGCATAAGAGATATTTTATATCCAAAGATAGTAAGGAGTACGCAATGTTCCCAAGCACAAGGGATGTTTAATAATGAACATTGGTAAGAGATACATAATGTACCAAAACATTGAGGTATTTGTTGATCCTCATTTGGCAAAAGCAGCGCAACATACGTTTTGTTTTAGCCGACATATGTTCAAGGTCATAATGCACATGCAATCTGAGCATGGAAGCAGGGAATTTAAGCAGTTTACTTGTCAATAAATCGTTGAAAAAGCTATGTACACCATATCGTTGAAATGTAGACCTCTGGTTTTATCTATGTAGTGGTCATAGAGTGTGTTTGCTTCGTCCTACAATGCAGAATACGACTAGAGGAATTTTGCCCATGTGCACACTTGTCAAGATCTTGTGTTTTGTTTGACCTGGCTCGATTTGTTTCCAATTCGCCCTGAAGCAAAAATTATGCGTTTTAATAATAACTAAATGTGGGCTAAAGAAAGTGTCCCTTATGTTATAAAGTGAAAATTGGACAAATCCAACACACCTTAAAAATTAACAAACCGTAATAATGAGCCGTGACATGTTCTTGGTTTTATGGTACTTATTACACATGAGTTAAATCATACGTGTAGTATCCCTTTATGTATTCTTTCTTTTGATTTGATACAATAGATTTGGTATAGTCCGTCGTTATATCACGGGTAACAGTTTTAAACAATATTGCATTTTTTCTCTGATCATTTTGTTTTAGCAAACATTGTAGACATTGATGAAATGCCACATTAAGCAGAATGCCATTGGTGTCTACAATGTTTTCCAATGACACCAGTATACAAAAGGTTTAACGTAGACGTGTAGATATCTCTGACGTCTAGTTTTTCCCTGGACCTTAATGTTGGTGTGTGTGAACAGTGAAGGCTCTGGTGAGTCTTTTTCCGGACCTTCTTATAAACTTGCTCGTTTAACGCGCTTTTTGGCTCTCTCAGAGAGTCGGTGTGTTATCCTCTAAGTTTGCACTATATTTTCATCTGCATGTGGCTATGAATTGTGTACAAAGAACGAGTCCTCTTAATAGAACAAGCGTAAGTTCAAACGAACAGTCGCTGGTCGCTTATACTGTATATTAAGCCCCTATATAATATAGGATATTGTTTGTTTGTATGTCTTGTGTCAAATACAGAACTACTTCAGGCTCATCAGGAGTAGGCTATGGTTAGATAAATCCTTGCCAACTTTCCCAACCAACATCACTTTCTAGAGCTACGATAGGTAAAATAATGTTGTAGGACCTCAGATCGTAGAACTTATTTTAGACTGAAAAAAAAGTTCAATCTTCCATCCCCATAGACTAAGTTGATATTACACTTGTATCAAATCCAGAATACAGTTTCGGGCCACTATCGGTCCGCCAGCAAAACGCCACTCCAATGACGTTTTGCTCACCCACTAAATTAGCTTACAGTTATGCTCACTGATTATGTGGTGTAGCGCTCTTTTCATGTAATAGTACAAAATTAATAATGGATTGATCTTTTTTGTTAAATTGACGCATGAATGAATTACGGCGGTAACGTCTCTACGTCAATATGTATATTTACGCGTTTTACGACTGTTTGCTTTAAACGTTATGTCAGAGGCTTGAAGTGTGGTTTAAAGCTCGACAACGGCCATATATATTGGTCTCATCCTACTTATGGTTTTATTTTATATGTATCGTATTAAAAGATAGGCGTATATTTATTTCAGTTTTATATTAGTTGGATATTTGTTATAAATAAGTAAGTTTACTTTGTTTTACTTTTAAACTCAGTGTCATTTTAATGTTACCAGGTAGTATAAATACATTGTAATCACAACTTTATTCTGCATTAAAAGCATTAATTATAATTTCTAGTAATATCATTGGTTTCACTTTACATAATTGATACTAAAGACGATTTTATCCTATCTTTCTCAAATATGTTCTTAAAAGGGTATCCCTTGAAAGCAAAGAATGCACCAAAGAGCTGGAACTAGAGAGTGCATATTTTCTGGGCCAGACTAGCTAGTTTCGGCCTTTTAGGCGTCATCAGTGACCCTCTAATAGTTTCAAAGTTCCACAATAAAACCCATGATCCGAAAGTACAAGACAATAAAATCTACACTGTAGTGTGATGACGTATCCCTAAAATGCTAAGTCACAAACCTTAACTATTGAAGGAAATCAACTCACCATAATGTGCAAGACCCGTGGTGAATGAAGAAAGAATTGTGGGAGAGGCGGGGGCGGCGGTCGAATTTTTCGGCAAAGTATACCAGTGGCCAGACATTGTTAAAATGTTAGAGTAAGCAAAATTTATCTTGTAGTTCAAGGGTTATGAGCCGCGTTTTCACTAGCTGTCCATGAACGGCCGGACTGATGCTCGGCGAAGCCTCGTGACCGTTTTGCATACCATTGTCTTGAAAATGTTTAAATGTATAAGCATGCAAAATTTGATAAAAACATACCATGCGGTTCATGATTATGAGCATTTTCACTAAAAGACCTCGACCTGCTGAAATGATGTTTGGCAAAGCCTCGTCATCGATTTGCATACCAGTTGCTGGACAATGGTACAAAAAATAAGTATACACTATTTGATCCAGATATACCATGTGCTTCAAAAGTTGAATATTAACATTTCACTAAATGATCACGACCGGACGGACTGATACTCAGCAAAGCCTCCTCCATAAAAAGAGGTTGTTACGCATGCCAGTGATTAGACATTTTTGACATGCATACGCTGTATGCAAAATTTGACGAACTTATAATATGTATACAATAAACGTGCGTATGCTTTAGATTTAGGCTAGTTATCTATAAGACAATCATTGCCATCCTACTCCCGTTTTGCCGAATGCCTGAATATACATGCATCTATGTCTAATTTTGAACTAGATCAAAATAGCATACTATGACTCGATATATTGTTCGAAACCAAAGGCTGTTAAATGACTGAGACAAGCACTCGAGTTCTAATACATGAGCGGATCCAGATGGGGGCTGGGGGGGGGGGGGTTCGATCCATCCATCCCCACCGGAAAATCTCAAAGCTGTAATTATCCTAAGGAATACTGATATGAACCCCTGAAAATCACAAAGATACATTGCAAGGATTTAATGTCGGGCCATAACATCGGACCGCCAGCGAAACGCCATTTAAATGGCGATTCGCTGGAGGGCCGCTGAACTTGGTCCACTTTGCTTATTTAGCAAAGGTTTTCTTAGAAATACTAAAAAGCGTTGTTAAAATAGGGGACCTGGACCCTATTTCCCTCTCCCTTGAAAAGACTTTCTGGATCCGCACATGGAATGAGCAGCTTCCAGTCTCCTCAGAGATTTACTGTAAATTCGAAATTTTCGCGAGAATTCTATTTTCGCGAATGGCGTTAAAAAGACATATTTGCGACGTTAAAAATTCGCGACAAAAAGGCATGATTTGCCTTTATCAGTCAACGACAGAGTGATCTCGATATTTCACGAGGGATTTATTTTCACGAAACTTCGCATATGCGAAGTTTCGCGAAAAAAAATCCTAGCGAAAATTTCCGAATTTACAGTATATGATCACTGCTCGCACAGGCTAAATATGTGCACATAAGTATTAAAGATCTAAACTTCAGTTATTGTTTGATTGCAGATTCTCGGCGATATGTGGCTCCACCTATACCTACTGCTAGGCATAAGCAGTCTTGCGTTAGCTCAAGTGATGAGGGATCGGATGATGAAAAAACTTCCAAGTGAGTAAATAAGGCTGGACTACATTCTACAGTCATGGACCAAAAGTCATTGACCAAAAGTAATTCCACAAAATTATTTCCCATAGACTGTAATGCATTTGAGCCGCGACATGTATTTCCAACAATGTGGCATTTTGACATGTGTAGGCACAGACGAGCCTGTGCAGCCTTCTTTTAAGCTTAGAAACTCCAAATGGTGTTCAGTCAGTAGATTAACAGTCATAGAATATTCAAGCGACAAGCAAAGGCTCTGATCAGACTGCGCGTATGCGCAGGCTGATCTGAGGCTCTGCTGGTCGCACATACCACATTGCTGGAAATCTCATGTTGCGGCTCATTTTATGTTTAAAAGAATCTCTTTACTTTGTGATATCAAGATTAAGTAGCAATAGTTTTTTAATTCCTTCAAAGCTTATAATAGACTCGTACATGCATTGTACAATTTAGGTGAAGTTTCGACGTTGAACTTTTCATATACAACAGCTAAAAAAAATACATTTAAAAAAAAATGCCACTTTCATATTGACGTCAGTGGTGACTTGTCTTAAGATTATCAAAAAATCTTTAGGTTTAAAACGCATGGATGATATTTAATGAAAATGAAATTAATGCTACCTTATGTATTCACCAAAAGCATAATACTACCTTGTCTGTTGGCTGACCAGAGCGCAGTAAATTTTCTTGCAAACGTGAAAATGCATTGAAATCTGTTGGATTTCGGATTTTGTGGAGTTATTTTTTGACCCGACGTGTCAAGAAAGTACACTTTCGTTAAGACGCATTTTATTGCAATTTTACATATACATGTATGCACAGGGTTTAGACTACAAGTTGTCACAACATTAATTAAGGCCCTTCTCCTTCAATATTATTGCCATCCTCAAGTGGATGGTAATTGACTTAGTTAGCATCCTGTATTTCGTCTGAGTTTACACTGTCTGGTTTGGAAAGTATTACGCACACGGTATATAATGAAATTCCTTTGTGATCAATACACAAGGAAAGCACGGGAATCTTGCACAGGTAAATGTGATTTTAAACCGAGCGGATCTAGAAGTGTTTTCATTGCGCAAAATCTAAAATATATTTTCACAGGTCAATATTCTGTTAAAACTTGGAGTCTTTAAAACAATATTTTAGCCTTAGTCTCAGCTGACATCGTATTTATTTATTTATTTATCTAACCAGAAAATGTTTATTGAAAAACAAGTTGAATTATCCATGAATTATCGAAAACATAGGTGGTATCCTAAGATATTTTCTTGTATTTTACAAGATTGAATCTTGGGATTATAACTAATATCACTATATGTTATCCTTTGATCCCCTCTTGTATTTCGTTTCGTCAAGATCGGATCTAGGGATATACATAAACTATTTTCTAAACAAAATAGGTATCCTATAACTACTTTATTCTTTTACATTTGAATTTATTTTTTTACTTACTAAAATTCGATTTCACAAGTAGAACTGGACTCAGCCTCCAGTTAATACAGCTATAATAATTGATAGTCTGACTGAACAATTAGTTTAGTAACGTTATAACTTAAAATAGTAAGTTTAGAGTTAAGATTTATTTTTCACAAAAATGCAACTTTTGAGCTATAATTGGAGCACAGACATCTTTTTGCTATATATTGTGAACATTTATAACTTTGTTGTCAAATCCATGTATACATTTATTGTGACCTTGTAAGAATCTTTTGTTATATCATAGTATGAATGACGAGAAACTGTAGAGTTGAAGTCAATAAAATATATGTTCTGTTCTGTTCTGTTCTGTTCTGTATGGCAGTACCGGCTTAGTGGTGTAGCATGAGCCTTTTCACTGAATATTATATCACGGTGTCACAACACTAAAATGACACACCCGGCTCATCGCCATCTCCGCGAGTTTTATGAGTGTATATACAGATATTCCCTCTTTTATGCGGAACCAGTCGAAGACGAGTTTCCCCCCTACAAGAGGGAATATTTGTATATTCACGAGTACTTGTACAATAAAATACTTGTATCATGACAAACACCTTTTAATGTATTCATCAGATATTCAAGTCAACTATAAGCTCCACCCTTGACAGGGTCTTGTGGAAATAATTGAACAGCATAGATCAAAAGAAAGACGGCAACGTCATAATACAAGCTTAGAAACAATCAGCAGGTCCTGAACCTGAAACAGGGTAGTAAATACATATACTAGCCAAAAGTTCTAATCGGACACCTGCATTTTATTAATTTTCTTCAAAACGTAAATTGACATGACTAGTCGTTTTGCATCTCGAAATAGCCAGACGTGTCCTGTACCTTAGACAGTTACGATATTGACAAAATGTTCAACAGTTCATGCAGGATGCCAATTTGAATAGTGGTACCCCCATTTTCAAAATTCGCACTTTGGCACAATTTGTGAGTAATGACTTTTCGAAATAACCCCTTTTCACACGCAAAACGTTTTCATTTCAAAAGCCAAACTCATATTGAACACCCAAGTGCTGAAATGAACACTACATCTGCATGAGACTCGTTGCTATTGGCCAAAGTGTCCAAAATTACCCCACCATCCTATGCAAATTCTCGTGAATTTTGAAATTGAGGGTAAGTGTATTCGGCAAAGCCTCCGGGATACAATGTAATGAATTTTGCTTAGCCGTTTTCTGGTATCGTTTACTAATAGGCCGGTCTATTCGGTAATGCAAATAAAATTGATCTAGTGCTAACAGCTTTTCAGAAAATCGGTAAAAACACATGTGGCTTGTTAAAACGTTTGACCAGTATAAATAAGAAAATAAATGACGCAGCAAAAGTAGTAATGAATGCAAAATAAAAGATCTGTCTTCCCATATTCAAATATTGACCATTTTTGTACCAAGGGAATTTCCTATATAAGTCAGAATGGTCCATTGTATATATTTAGGGGCGAAATGCTAAAATTTCCCCCCAAAATGATATATTTCTTTCTCTGAAGATTGATTAAGAAAACAGTGTAGACCCTAATGAAATTGCCGCATTTCATCTTGGTCTACCATAGTAGTGTATGTATGTATCCCTACTATTCTGTGGGGAATGACTGATGTGGATTTGCATGGTTTATAAATGTTAAATAATTAATTTATTTTTGATATCCGAATCCACAAGTATCGCAGTTACTGACCCAAAACACCTTTTGCATTGCGAAAATGGTTCATGTATTGTGTAATTTAGATAACTGATTACATATGAAAACTATTTCTGTAATTTGCAAAGCCAACAAAACAGAAACATTATCCTATGAGACATGTATGTTAATTGCTTCAAGACACTGCGCGGACGTCAAGCGCCGCTGGACACCTGGGATTACCTAGGTACACTACGGCCAGTAATATGCACAGCAGGACACATGTAAGGCATCATAAAAGATAATAGCGATGCAGGGGAAATAACAAGAATGTCAAAAAGAGGGTTCAGACAGGTAACTTTTCTGATTACGTCCCATTGCTGATTGAGGGATTTAGTTACAGTTGAATGTATGGCAAAGTCCCCGCTTAGAAGTTTCTGGTACACAAAGGGTCAATTCGACTAGAAACTCACTATGTATATCTAATTATAAATATTTAATATGCTATGTGTTTTATAGCTTGGGAAAAGAAATCAGCATGTATATTCTATGAAGATGGTTGAAACCTTATTATTATTAATTTGAACTAAAACTGTCATCATAATTATCGTTTTCTGTATTGGGTCGACAAAAATAAGACGCAATTAAATCAATTTACCAAAGATTCTCAAATTTAAGCCTGGCGAAGGAGACCAACTAGTAGCCTCAGGGCTGTTTGAAATCCTTGTTTAATAAATAAAGCATTAAATTAACTGAAATATTTCTCTATTATAGGTGTTTGTGATGGTGCCAAACAAAAAAAGGGTTTGGGTTACAACCCTCACCCCTTCGATTGCACACAATATGTGCAATGTTTTTACCTTGATCGAGGGCATCGGGTGCTGCCCGTCTACAGAGACTGCGACTACGGGACATTCTGGAACCAAGAGGTTATGAGATGCGAGCAGGCCGACCATGTGGAATGCCCGCACGGTATGTATAATATTGACATCCATTTATCATACGCGGTTTCCGCTTGTAAAATTTCCCTTAGGTTCCCTTGGGTCCAATTGCTTCTCGAGGGATGTCCGTACGGCCCTCTGTGAAATATGTTGATGACACCCCTTCCCCCCCCCCCCCAAAAAAAAAAAAAAGTGTGGATTTTCTGGATTACCATATTAGTCAGGGCCCTTAGGGACAAAAAATAGGTCCCGTGCGAATTGTGTGCCGATTTTTGGTGACCTATATCAAAACCTTAAATGGAGTCTTACCTTTGATTTAAAGGTGGTTACCCATCTCAAATCCGCGTTTCAGGCTAGTTATCACGTCATAAATATGGCGACCATAATGAGAAAATGCTCGTTAATAAAAGCTATGGTTTGTGTTGGTATGGTCATATTCATCCAATACGAACGCTTTTTTAACATAGTATCAATTATTTTAGCCATATGATGGTTACATCAATGCTTTACCTGACTTTGACAATGAATTATTTCTCGTTAACTATATTTTGCATGCAAAATACCGTAGATTTCCTATAGATACCCAGCTTATCGGGCCACCTTTAGACTGATGGCTGAGAATGTTATTGCTCCCCCTCGGGAATTTTGCAAACTTATCCTATCTAAAAGAGGATTTAAAGCTGCGTCTTGTAATAGATGTTTGCACTATGTTCGCCGGGGCGTTAGTCTCTGGCAGCCTATTACATATGATACCATGTTAAATTTAGGAAAAAAAAAAGAAAATTAAAAGTTTGAGCTACAGAAAGAAGGCTAATTATTTAGAATACTCATATGGTCTGCATATTGACTACTTTAGCTTCATATAAATTCTTTTGGAGCAAAATTACAGATTCCTGCGCTGTTATGTGCGTTACTTTAATTAGATTACCGTTTAAATATGAAAATTGTGACCAATATCATTTACTTTTTAGCTGATATGTGCATTTTCCAAAATGTTTTGATTATTTTATACTTACAAACTCATTTGGATTAGAGAAAATCCAAAGTTTGCTTTTACACTTTAAATATAGTGTCTTATACGAGCAATTTTAAAAACAACCCAAAGGCTACACCCAATTTTAAGGAGCCGAATTTGGTAGGCATCATTTAAGTAATAACATATGAAAACGTTTGCTGTTGGATATCTTGCATATTTGGGATTGTCTTGCTCATATTATAAAGATTTATAGATTTTGCAGGTTAAACAAAAAGATTGAAGCACTTGTTAAAGGCTGTAACATATGTTACATGACATAGTAAATGAGCAAGGACATTGACTTGATGTAAGAAATGATATTTCAGGAAAAAATGAATATATTTCGCATGTTTTCCTAGCTAAAGTCTCTAGTGCCTAAATCTTAGGTATTGATGATTGTTAAGCCCCTGTACCTTTGTTACAGATGTTATGAATATTTGTTTTCAATATTTCTTAGTATGAATAATTCTAAAATAAAGATACATCCTAGAGGAACATAGGAAATAATCTTTTCACATTTAAACAGTACAATTTAGTAAATGTCCCTTTCTAATGTAAATTTTCTATACCAATCCGTATCTTAGTCATATACAATATCGATTATTATTTCTGCTTCTCTGGAAAAATAATTGTCCTCCTCATATCATAAAAACCTGAATAATCATCAAACAAGATTTTGACTGCAAGCTGAGAAATGACCAGCTCTATCCCAAACCCTTTTAGACATATTCTATCGTATGTACTAATTCAAGGTGCATCGAATACGAGATGTTTGCACACTGTAAGCATGGGTGTTAGCCTGTATCAGCTTGTTACATATGTTATTTTATCAATTTGAGAATAAGAAAATTGAAAGTTTGAGGTACAGAAAGAAGACATTAAAACTAGCTAATCAATGAACAAGCTAATAGTCTGCAAATTACTGGATGTCTTTACTACATATGACAGCTGTTAACATTAATACGGCTACATATTGTAATATGTGCGTTACATGAACTTAATTATGATTAAAAAGTCGTAATTTTGGCTATCGTCATTTAGTTTAACGACTGCTCTGAGTTGATTTCAAACCGTTTTAGATTAGGCTTAACAAACATATACTCAATCTATCTTAAATATTGTGTCTTATATGAGCTAATGCACAACCCTCCCCCAGTTTTGCAGAGGAGCAAATTTTGTTTTCGCCGCTTAAATGAAACACATATAAAACAATTGCAGAGTGTTGATATTTTACATTTTCTTAAACAGTCTTGCTTATGTATCATCAAGTTTCTAAGATCAGGGCACATATTAAAGATGTCAATGTGTCATGTAATGTCAGGAAAGAGCAAGAAATCATATTGGCAGGCATTTAGCTATGCTGGAGACTCTATCCACGAAGCATTCTTTCACATCGGTTCAGTGCCCTTAGAAAGCACTGGGGCAGATGCACTAGAGTAATATATTTGTAAATTGTCCTGACCTCTTGGCTCTCGTTTGTGATGTCTAACTGTGAGTTTGTTACTCTCCCATTGGTATCCTGGGTCAGGTGTGGTACTCGATTGTATCGATTCCTGATCTTTGCCGTCTTTCTTACTTTGCATTAGCCAGTCACCGATATTTTTCGACTCACTGCGGTGAGGCGCTGGATGTTTTGGAGAAAAAAAGCTGAATTGCAAGAACTACCACTTCCAAGAGCTGCGTTTCTCGAAGGTGTCAAACGTGCGCAGTATTCGTGAATCATTTGGAAAACCTCACCTGTCATTAATCCTGACAAATCAATGCCTGACAATTGTGGTTAGAAGCCAGACTGTGATAAATATTGTCCCGTTATGATGACATTGCCCTTGTGCGGATCTAGAGGGAATAGGGGGTCCGGACACCCCCCCCTGGAAAATAACAAGTATGTATATTGGTTCCTATAGAAATTAGCATTTGGACCCCCCTGGAAAAAGTTGGACACCCCACCCCGGAATATAATGGACCGCCTCTGGATCCTTGGTAAAGTATAAGTATAGCTTTCTCAGCAATAAAACCATTGGAACCCCTCTTTAAACTGTAAAATAAGATAAGTACTAAATAAAACTGACAAAAATTCTTGGATCCGCGCATGTTGCCTCCTGCCTCCGAAATCCCTCTGCAGCTGATAAAATGTGGTTGCAGCATGTCTGTATGCGAAACATCTCGGTGTAAGTACAAAGCAAACCACTTATATTGTACTGATTTGTGTTGCTGTGGAGCAGAAGAGGACTCATGTAAAATATTGCCAGTGATGTAAAATATTGCCAGTGATCAATATGCTTATGACTTTTGAACAACTATTTTCATGTGGATTCAGATATTTCTTTAGTCATATCAACAAAAATGCCTTATTGTCCGATTTTGACCATTGAAGACGATTCTACCTAGTAGCATGCGAAAGATAAATTAGATTGTAACAGTTTTCTATTGCCCGTGCTATCGAAGTACAATGGGTAACTTGTAGAGGGGTTTATCCTTATTTCCATATCATGAACTACTAAGTAGACTCTTCTAACTTTTGATCCTTCAGTGGTCAAAATCGAACTATAATGAGTTTGGTTGATAGTGTATGCAAATGATTATTACTACTATCTTTTCTTTGGGTGT
Source organism: Loripinus fragilis (assembly GCA_964019695.1). NCBI lineage: Eukaryota > Metazoa > Mollusca > Bivalvia > Lucinida > Lucinidae > Loripinus > Loripinus fragilis. The sequence continues at coordinate 98,495,471 of OZ026519.1, read as the reverse complement.
AGGATAAGCAGCTACAGATAAACCAAACGCTTCGAAGCGTGACTCTATTTACAATATTGATATGTTGTTCTAGAAAAAAGGGTTTCAGGCATTTATTTACATTTACTATAAAAGCTTTGACATGCACATATGTTCTAGCCGGCCTGGCTCATTTTACGTATTCTGCATCAATCGTTTGAAATAGAAAGACCCAAAGGTCATTGGTCAGAGGTCGTAGTACATCTATAATATATATATATAAGCATAAGAGATTATATGTACTCCGTTTATTATCAAAAACACTGTTTGTTTTTCATTCACTCCACTGCCTTTTTATTCGTAAATCGTGACGGCATTTACGTCCCACCCCCGAACTGACTTCATCCTATCTGAATATATTTTGTATGTTACGATTTAAAAGAATTTGCATTCAGTCATGATAAGGCTACTAGTTCATTAAAGGAATATTTCCATGCGTTGGAAATGGACAAAATGCCATATATATACCATATATATGTGGTATTTACATTTTGGCGTCTTTTCAATGACGTCATCTTTTTGTTCTGATTCGAAGACACTATGGGCGACATGTTAATTTTAATTAATTACCCCCTAAGATTTAATTTGGTATATTTCGACTGAAATTGGCACACAAAATGCAAGAAAGTCCTGATCCCCATAGACTACAATGGACATACCGTTTAAATGGCGCTGATACAATATACGCTATTTTGATGACGTCATAATGACGTCCACACGTGAAACCCAGATGGGTGACCAGGTGATGTTCATTAGTTATCCCCTAAAGTTTGATGTGGTATAGGTCACCATAAATCGGCATCAAATTCGCACGGGAGTCCCGATCGCCCCTGACTATATAATTCATGATTACTATACCTTCTAGTCTTCTTATATCCATGATCAACCATTTGCTAATTAATGAAGTTTTCCTCCGAGTTGATACATTAACATTTGATTGTCCAATGTATTATTCTACTATCAGGTCACTGTCTATCCACGCCCTCAACTGGTACCTATCTCCACTACCTCAACAAGAGACCGGGACACTGCATATCGCGGGACGATGCATTGACCTGATAATTGATAATACTATTCGAAACTATGTAAACCTTGATGAAATGCCGCAGTATGTTGGGTCTTCACTGTTTGGAAAAGTCCGCATTTTGGAATCACAGGTTTATAAAGAGTTTTGATTAGCTATATCAAGAAACAGTACAAGCATGAGAAACAATGTTAGAAAATGGTTACAGAATGTAATGGTAGTTCTGGAAGCGCATTGGCTCAGTTTTAGAATGCTTGACTCGAGCTCGAAGGGTTGCGGGTTCGAGCCTCACAGGCGACACTTCGTTGTATAAAGCAAGTATATAGTTATATAGCAAGATATATTAATGCCTGCTTTGTACTGATTCAAAGCAGGAAAACCCATTCCGGCATGACTGAAAAATGTTGACTTGGACGTAATAATCAATTCAAACAAACACAAAATAAATGTAGCTCTGCCGGCAGCGACAATACAGGTTCGGTGTATAATCTACCCTTCCCTGCCGTTAAAGAAACCATTCATTTCTTTATACTTACATCAATTATAATACCTTGTATTGGTGAACCCGGATTTATCCTTTTTGAAAACATTGTTGATCAAGACTGCTGACGAATCCATCAGATCAGGATCAACACCGCTTTCCGCTTTGATTGAAAAATATACCTGCAACTGGAATGCTGCAGGTCAACAGGATACAATTCGGGAGGAGGGTAAAACATAAAATATTTAGCATGACAGGGTTTATTATCGTTCCGCTTTGAAAGAGGGGGCTTATCTGGATTTGGCCTGTCCGGCATTCTGTCCGTCCTTCTGTTAAAATCATATCTTGAAATCAATTGATAGAATGTCAGTTTTGGCTTACTTGTAACAGTTATGGCCCTTAATTGACGTCAGAACTTCGTTTCCGCTCAATAGCTTGAGAACAAACTGACAGCGTTTTACCTTTTTTATAAATATGCACTCATATTGACAAGATCTGGGTTATTTGGGATTGTTACCTGTGATTGTTTGCTTATTTGTAGCAAAGTTATAACACTTCATTGACGTCGAAATTTCGTTTCCGCTCAATATCTTGAGAACAAATGGACAGACTTTGGCCCAACTTTGTTACTGTAATTGTTCTGTGACTCTTCCTTATCGTGCCATGGTTGGTCTGCAGTGTGTAACTGTGGTATTCCCTGTTTATACTCACTTACTTTTTGTATTTGTATATGCATTAATATTTACCAGATCTAGGTTGGGATTGTTATCTGTCATTTTTCGCAGAATTGTAACATAGTTATTGCCCTTGATTGATGTTAGAACTTTGTATCCGCTCAATATCTAGATGACAATGGGTATATTTCCCCCAAATTTTGTATATGCATTTCTAGTTGGGATGTTATCTGTCATCTTTTGCTTATTTGTAACAGAGTTATGGTCCTTGATGGGTGTCAGAATTTCGTTTCCGCCTTATATCTTTAGAAATGGCGTTTTTACAACCTGTTAAGCGCTGCAGAGGGGGTATACAATTCTCTAGTTTAACCCTTAAAGCGCCAAGGAAAAAAATGCATCTGAAAATGTCGTCTGCTGAAGTCGTCTGCTGCAAATAATTACCTTACATTACTGACGAATTGAGTATAGAAGCAAACAGTGTGGACCCTGAACAGACTGGAGCAGTCTGATCTGGGTCCACACTGTTTGCCATAGAGGCTTCTTAAACATTTCAGCAGACGAGAAAAGCAGACGACTTTTGTTGTGATTGGCGCATTAAGGGTTAAAACGTCATCAGATTTAATGTCTTCAACCGTTACTTGTGTACTTTCAGACAAATGCAAATTGGGGAACGTTCCTTTCTTTAAACATTCTAATCCTAACAAATGTGGAGCCTATTGGATATGCACAAACGGGAAAGCTAAAGCCCAGTGTTGTCCACCAGGGGAAGGTTTTGATGCAAAAAGAGGCTGTATTCCCATGCCTGGGTGTACAGACATGTGTCCTTTTCAAGACCGGGTGCCAGGTTAGTAAAACTTTTTTGAGCCGCGACATGAGATTTTCAACAATGTGGTATGTGCGACCAAGAAAGGCTCAGACCAGCATGCGCATACGCGCAGTCTGATCAGAGCCTTTGCTAGTCGCTTGAATATTCTATGAATATTAAGCTACCGACTGAACATCATTTGGAGTTTCTAAGCTTAAAAATGGGATACAGAGGCTTGTCTGAGCCTACACTTGTCAAAATATCAAACTGTTGGAAATCACATGTCGCGGTTCATATATTAGTACTGATCATTAGTACCTTGCAGGCACATAACCTTAAAACAACGTTGTATCAACATCGATGTGACGTCATGACGTCGATACGACGTCGTTTTACGTCATGTGCCTGCTGGGTCACTTTATACATTTATATAAATAGAAACTATTATCATGATTACAGTGATAGCAACGATTGGAGTTCAACTAGCACATTTCACAATACAGACAGTGACACGTTCCGTTTTATCTTCATGTAATCACATGATGTGTGGGAGTAAAAAGCCATCCAATCGATTAACCACTAGCAGTAGAATCTAACAGTTATGCTCCTGTAATATTTAATTTGTCAAACTCGGAAAGCCTCGCATTTTATATTTATTTCATCGACTCATTTCATAAATTCAATCATACACGAGTACTCATGTAAGGCTGGATTGCAGATGTTGGGTAATTTTATCAGTTCATGACAAAATTTGACAAGTGAAATGAAAAGCTTTGGACTTCATTAAACTGTCAACAGTAAATATTCGGCACAGGATTTCTTTGTGTATGTCTTGTTAACATGGTATCAGGCGTTAATTGTATGCCTAATAAATATAGAGAAATGGACCCCTTTGTTGTGGTTGCTAGACATTAATTGCATGGTATCATTACGCCAGTAAAAATCTGAAACAACATTGAATCGAATGAAAATCTTGAACTTTGATGTTCATAGGTACAGAAAAGGAATAAATTTGAGCTTATAACTTTGACTATTGTCTTATCCGTCTGTCTAAGAGCATGTTTTGGGTAGTCTCATCGAGACAGTTCTGTTTAGAACATATAGCAAATGCATGCTGGTTCAGAAATAAGAACATTAGGTCTCAAAATGCCAAGCACAACAGAATTTGTCTGCTTTTGTTGTCTGTTGAAATGTTTCAGAAACCTCTTTAGCAAACAGTGTAGACCCAGATCAGACTGCTCGAGCAGTCTGATCTGGGTCTACACTGTTTGCCTCTTCCAGCAGTCTGATCTGGGTCTACACTGTTTGCCTCTTCCAGCAGTCTGATCTGGGTCTACACTGTTTGCCTCTTCCAGCAGTCTGATCTGGGTCTACAATGTTTGCACCTTCGAGCAGTCTGATCTGGGTCTACACTGTTTGCCTCTTCGAGCAGTCTGATCTGGGTCTACACTGTTTGCCTCTTCGAGCAGTCTGATCTGGGTCTACACTGTTTGCCTCTTCGAGCAGTCTGATCTGGGTCTACACTGTTTGCCTCTTCGAGCAGTCTGATCTGGGTCTACACTGTTTGCCTCTTCGAGCAGTCTGATCTGGGTCTACAATGTTTGCATCTTCGAGCAGTCTGATCTGGGTCTACACTGTTTGCCTCTTCGAGCAGTCTGATCTGGGTCTACACTGTTTGCCTCTTCGAGCAGTCTGATCTGGGTCTACACTGTTTGCCTCTTCGAGCAGTCTGATCTGGGTCTACACTGTTTGTCTCTATACTTACATCAGTCAATGACAGTAGCCCAAAACAATACAGCAGACGACTCAAGCGGACGTCTTTTTCAAATGCATTTTTTGCTGGCGCATTTGGGTTAATCATTCCCTTTACTTTGAGGATAAACATTACAGAAGTATCATTGTTCCACTATTTATAGGCTGTCTAAGACGCTCTATCATTGTTCAACTATTTATAGGCTGTCCAAGACGCACTATCATTGTTCAACTATTTATAGGCTGTCCAAGACGCCCTATCATTGTTCAACTATTTATAGGCTGTCCAAGACGCCCTATCATTGTTCAACTGTTTATAGGCTGTCTATGACGCCCTATCATTGTTCAGCTATTTTATAGGCTGTCCAAGACGCCCTATCATTGTTTAACTATTTATAGGCTGTCCAAGACGCCCTATCATTGCTCAACTATTTATAGGCTGTCCAAGACGCCCCATCATTGTTCAACTATTCATAGGCTGTCCAAGACGCCCTATCATTGTTCAACTATTCATAGGCTGTCCAAGACGCCCTATCATTGTTTAACTATTTATAGGCTGTCCAAGACGCCCTATCATTGCTCAACTATTTATAGGCTGTCCAAGACGCCCTATCATTGTTCAACTGTTTATAGGCTGTCTATGACGCCCTATCATTGTTCAACTATTTTATAGGCTTTCCAAGACGCCCTATCATTGTTCAACTTTTTATAGGCTGTCCAAGACGCCCTATCATTGTTCAACTATTTATAGGCTGTCCAAAACGCCGTTTCATTGTTCATCTATTTATAGGTTGTCCAAGACGCCCTATCTCTGGAGCCCCAACCAAGTATGAACAGTACACCGACAATGGTAACTGGGTGAAAATAGAGTGTCCAGCGGAATATGCCTACAACCCCTCAGATTGTGACTGCACCATCAAATTGGAACCTGGTAGGTTTTAGTTACACGACTGGAATAAATCTGTGTTGGTGATTCACGTCAAAGTCAACAAGTTTTCAGTCATGTCAAGGTATTTCTCTGACTTGAAACATTACTTAGCAAGGGATAAAATGTCTTGCTTTAAAGACACAACACAGTGCATGCAATGTGTCTCGAAGTAGCGACCCCTCGATCCCAAGTATAACAGTCTATATCTGAGCCACTGCTCACCCCGAGTCTCGAAGTAGCGACCCCTCAATCCCAAGTATAACATTGATTCTATCACTGAGGCACTGTGCTCCTCGAGCTTATGTATGTATGTATGTATGTATGTATGTATGTATGTATGTATGTATGTATGTATGTATGTATGTATGTATGTATGTATGTATGTATGTATGTATGTATGTATGTATGTATGTATGTATGTATGTATGTATGTATGTATGTATGTATGTATGTATGTATGTATGTATGTATGTATGTATGTATGTATGTATGTATGTATGTATGTATGTATGTATGTATGTATGTATGTATGTATGTATGTATGTATGTATGTATGTATGTATGTATGTATGTATGTATGTATGCCTTTTGTGTGTGTGTGTGTGTGTGTGTGTGTGCGTGTGCGTGTGTGTGTGTGTGCTCGTGCGTGCGTGTGTCTTTGTGTATACGTACATATGTATGTATGTATTCGACAAAATGTACCCACATATGGAGTTTAATGGAAGTATATTCCATATATACTCAAACAAAAAAGTTATGTCCGCTTGACGTTTATATCTGTTAGTTCCAAACGTATCAACGCATTTCATTCAAATTTTCAGCTTATAAACTTTAATCATTTAAAAATGATTAGCACCTTAGAGTAATCCATTTGACAATCAGTGTAGCCACTGACAAAGCTGTGAACACGAGTACTCTTAAAATCAAAAGTCACAACATCAATAGCTTGTGTGTCCATCATAATCCTGAACTGTTTAAGCACATTTAAGCATCACTGAACAAACTCTCTAGTAAGATAAGCTGGCCAGTTGTATGCATTGCTTTTACGGCCACATCAATTAGTCTCTGACGTCACAAAACATCGATCACGAGCATGGGTGAAAACACTCAGAACATTCATTATTAGTCCAGCATTTTGGTAATCAACAAACTCAACCAAATTTGATGTTTTTTCGTCATCACAAGCATTTGAACATTAATAAGACTATTCAGCATCAAAACAATTGGTAATGGAAATTCTCTGATGATTTTGCAGTAATGGGAGGGGTATAAAACACAGATTTAGTGAACCTCTGATGCCCGACATCAGCCATAGTTTTTTTTTATTTTCTCTATTGTGTACTTGTTGTCATAAACAGACACAACAAATTAAAACAAAAACGGCCTCAAAATGATGTTAGGTTAAGGAGATTTGAAAGTTCTTGAATTGTTATTTGTTTAATTCAAAGGGAGGTAATTTTAGATAATTTCGTAAATGAAAGATTTGGCTCCGCTCGTTCAATAAGCAGACTTGGACTTTTTTCATCGTCTGACGCTGCTGGTTGCTATTGACCGAACATCAAGCTCCTCTGAGTCTACACTCGTCCAAATGCCAGTTGTTGGAAATCACATGTCGCAGTTGATTTTATCATTAGAAACAAAACAATTGCAGGCGTAATGAAGTATTGAACTAAGTTTATGATGCTATATTATAATGCACCATGGATGTGACTTCTTGCCAAAATAGACTATATTCAATTTATTTAATTATTAACGAATACATTAATTATTAATATTTTTTTTAAAAGGATGTCTGACCAAGGATGTCGATACAGTATTTTGATTGCTGGAGAAAGTTAAAGCTTTTATTGTTAATCATGCCTAGGTCCAGATAAGGAAATTTTATTTGCGTAATATTTTAATTATTTTCTTACCCATTAAATTAAACATGTGTTTTGGGTTCTCAAAAGAACCGTCTCATTGAGACGGTTCTTTTGAGTACCCACAACATATGTTTTGGATGGGAAATAAAGATAATAATTTTCCAATACGCACACTTATCTGGAGGCCTGTAATAATGGTTTTATTTCAGTTTGCAAACCTGAATTGAAACTCAACTTCAACAGAGGGATTCGTGATATATCTGGGAACAACTATAGGGTGGTAGCGAGACATGTACGCTTATTCAGAGGCGCCGCCTACTTCCGGGGTAACTCAAAGCTTATTGTTGAGCCGTTTAGACCAAAGCTTAACGATGATGGGACTCTCATTATCAAATTGAAATACAGAGAAGATTTAAGAAATAGACCAGGGCGACGATTCCGTGCTGGGCTTCGAGGCCGATCAGGAAGGCAAGGTCAGAACAGGCGAGGCCTACAGGCGCTTGTCACGAACGGTCACTGTGGCAGGGAAGCTTCAATCGTGATCGCAAAGATTCCTGGGAAGGTTTTTGTTGGAGCTGAGACAAACATGTCCAAATCATTTTACTTACCAACAGTGGTATGTATAGATTCTTTGGCTATTTAACCCGATTAGAACTGCCCATTATAATGTTGCTTTTAACCCTCTGAAGGGGCGGATCCAGGATTTCTGGAAAATGTTTTCATATATATAAAGGTGCAGGGGTTCGCTTTGCTGATTTGCTCATTCTTCTTAAATATCCCATGAAAATGAAATTTCATTTTCATAGGATATTTAAAAACTGTGGGCGGGGAGGGGGTTCGAGCGAACCCCTTGAACCCCCTCTGATTCCACCACTGCTTTGCTAATTGGACTTGCTCTATTAGCTATGATAAATACAATCTTCTTGGACTGAAGTAAATAATTAATTTAAAATTTCTACCTGTGACCCCTTAAAATATACATGTAAAATGAACAATCCCATAAGTTTTATATGTATTTGTATGTGGAATCCAAATCAGAATACAAATGGTTAATATAGGACTTATGGAAAAAATAACTGTATTCAGGTTTTCCACCAGTTGAGGTCTAATACGCCTGCTCAGTAAGATAGATTAGCTATATTTAAATAAAGCTTGCTTGTGATAGAGCTTAAATAAATTAGCTGTTTAGATTGTGTGAATGCTCCGGCTGACATGTGCCTTTGTTGTTTGCATACAAGCAGTTCATTCTCCGCGACAGGAGCCATCTCACAATGGTAGATTATTAATTATAGTTGTAACTGTAATTATTTTAGACCAAGAACATATTGCTTCCATGGGAGCAGTCTGGCCAGGGTTCATTGTGCATACTACTATTATACAATCTAGTCTGAAGTGTGGCAGACGAAACAAACTCAAACAGATGGCATTTCAAGGACAAAACTGTTGCAAGACATACTAGTGTATTCAATTTCTTGAATACTAATTATATTTCTGAGAAGTGTTGAGTTATATGGTACTGCAGTTTATAAAATTAAAGTCTGGTTTGCTGTCAGAGACAAACAAACAGGATATTTCGAACATATGATCATACCGTAAACAAAATACCGTGGTATTCAGAATTATCTGCATCAATTCTATAACAAAAAGTATGGATTCTCCCACTTTTATCTGGGCGAAAAGACAATATTTCTGTCATACTAAATGCTAAGAATATCCTTGTTACTCACAAAGTTCCTTTAATTTTAGAAATCAATAGCATTTTTTCGTGAAAATATCTTCTTTTCTCCAAATGGAATGGTCTGAGCTCAAATCTACATTGAAAATCATACATTTTCAGTTTAAACGTATGTTTTAATCTTCTCATTCGCATGTTAGCTAAAATATTAGCGCGTAAGTATCCTTTGCGATATGAATATAATATATGTGAGTGTTTAACATACAAAAAATTATATCTGATAGTGGTAAGACGTGATAAATACTGACCCCAATCTTGTGCGTCTAGATTTGTTTACCTCAGATTTCCCCATACGAGTTTGTTGTATCAAGGTAGCCTCTGTTGGGGATCATATAGCATCCATACATGGATTGCTCTATTGCCTGACTCAATGGCTGTCCAAACTCAGGTTTGCTGTTCCACTGTCCCGTTTAACAATCTGAGTAAACCGTTAATATGGTACAATATCAAACTGTTATACAGTAGAATCTCGTCAATTCGAAGTCATCAGCACTAGAGATTTACTTCGAATTATCAATAGTTCGAATTATAGTGAGGTAAACAAAAAATAATCCTGGAAATGATTGTTATTAGGGGTTTTCTACCAAGCATAAGTTTTGGGCGAGAAAACTTCGCACCAGAAAAAAAGTTATATATATTCATTAAAAATTCATATTCTCTGAAATCGCTGTGTCAAAAATTCATTCTTAGCGAGTATTTCGAACAAATGATGTTCGAATTTTCGAGATTTTACTGTATATGAATGAATTCGAAATCAGATATTTTATTATATGGAAAAAGTGTATATAATAAAATTGAATGTCGTTTTGGAGGCCAATAAAAGTATGTACGCCAAGGATTAGGTTCAAAGTTAAGTATCATTCACTTCAAACTGAGCCCTTCCTGATCAATTAAAAATAAATCCTTTTTTTTCAGATAGTACCTCACTTAAGGGTATGTGTCCAAACAGTAACCTTCCTATAATATAATGGAAGTAGCTCAAAACTCATATTTTCGACAAAAAAAGCATGACCTTACCAGCCTTTTTTAAAAGTTATTTGATTTTAAAGTTGAGAAATTAGAGAATTTTCGGAAAAAATCTCATATTTTAAAGCACTGAACAGGGAAAATACCATATTTTTTCTGAGTATACACTACAGGTAAAACTAGAATAAATATGTCACATAAGGTAACTACAGTAACAAAACACTTCTTACTTTGAAGGGATTTCTTATAGGAACTTCATGTTTTGCTTCCATCAGATAAAGCCGCAAAAATGTTGTTGTTGTTTGACGATTGTATCATGTTGATACTCTCAAAGGTGAGCTTATTGACACTGATACCTATAAATGGCAGGTTTCTTTGAGTGAGAGGGCTGTTGTCAATGGTCATGGTTGTCATACAGCCCTACATTTTGATGTCAAAGCTAAAGAAAACCAAGACAACTTATACTGGATGCCTAAACTCAATTAAAACCTTTAAAGCAAGATTTATTGCTAATTCTGGTTCTTGTACGGCAACAGAACTTTCTAAATTGTTAACCTCATGTCTTACTGCTGTCAAAACATGTTATTAAGTACTGCGAAAAGGTATATGAAAAAATCCGTTAAGAATCTATGCTGGTCAATTAAAATTCAGGTGAAGTCTTTGATCAACTGAAAGCTAGAGATTTCAACGCGACCAGTTTGTCTACATATGATTTTTCTACTCTCTGCACTACTTTACCTCATAATTTGATTAAAGATTAACTTATTGATCTATTAAATGAACCCTCCAAAGAGAAGGCTATCTCTACCTTTCATTAAGCGACAGAAATGCAATTTTACTTCAGAACAGCCCAAAAAATCATGCATGGTCTTGTCAAAATGTGTGTTATGCGCTGACCTTTTTGTTGGATATTTTTTATACAATTTGGCACTAAGCTGTATAAACAAATTGTAGGGATTCGAATGAGCACTAATTGTGCTGCCCCGGTTGTGGATTTTTCTTGTTTTGTTATGAAAGGGACTTTATGGCGTCTCTTTCTGGTGATAAGCAAGCTGATATTATTGACTCTTTAAACACTACATCCAGATATTTGGATGGTAATTTAAACATAAATAATATTTATTTTGACTATATGGTAAGTAACATATACCCAGCAGAACTTCAACTTGATAAAGCAAATACCTCTGATACTGAAGCCTCGTTTTAGGATTTGTTTTTGATCATTTCTAATGATATTGTTTCTACCAAAATTAATGATAAACGTGACGATTTTGATTTTGAAATAGTCAATTTCCCTTTTCTAGATGGTGGTGTTCCTCATATTAACTCAGAAACTTTTATCTAAATTTTACCACTGATACTCAATTCAATATAGGACTTAAATCTCTCTTATGCCAGGGACTTTCAGAACCAGGGTTTTATGGCGACTTAGTGTATAAATTAAAGATAATTGTTGACTCTGATAATTTTTCAGGGCAGTTAATTAGAAGAATTTCTCATTATAAGAAACCATTTATGTATTGCGGGTCGGACCTCAGACTCTATGACTGTTCAAACTTAACGACTGATCTATATATGAGAGGGCTACAGACTGATATTGTATCTGTAGTCAGGGCCACAGGGGTTTAAGTGTTGGATTTCTCTTACTCCAGTATACTGTTGAGTCCTTATCCTTGTTTTATCCCCTTTTTTATATCTCAATTTGTATTTACTAGGAGATGGCACATCGATAAGTTAGGAATCTTTCATGCAAACCAAACATGTATTTGTCTTGATCCACATCAGAAATAAGGGTGAGGTTGACAACGTGAAACCGGTTTAAGCCCTGCAGTGACCATTGCAAGGGGTACTTCTTTTGTGGATCATTTGTGTTATTTATGTGTTTGTGTTTTTCATGCTTTCGCGTCTGTTCAATGCTGCCTTGTGGTCACGTGCTGGGAAAGGGCTGACCTCTTAGCTCTTGTTTTTAATGTTTAATTGTGTTTTTATCACTTTCCCATGTGGTATCTTGGGTCAGGTGTGGTACTTGATTGTATCGATTCCTGATCTTTGCCGTCTTCCTTACTTTCTAATTATTTAAAAAGCATTTTTCACCATGCTTGTTTTCCTGGCTGTCCAATCCTTCCAAACTGAGAACATGTATGTCTCTCCTGTATATTTATTTCTTATGTCAATGGACATAGAAAATCATAGAAAAGTGTTTGTTTAGAAAGCAGCGGTGTTTATTCGAGTTGATTTATTTTACGTCCTAGAATAACAAAACTCAGTAATTTCAGGATGTTTCTTTGGTGCTAGCAATAAGGATAAAGTGTGTTATCCTGTTAGGATAAGTTAGATGTCTTTCATGCAAACCAAACATCTATGTGCCTTTGTTCAAACCTGAACTGGCGTGGGGTTGGCGCAGTGGGACTAGTTTAAGCCCTCTGGTAAAGGTATTTTTACTCACCGTTCCAAGGAGGTGCTTCTTTTGTGGATCATGTTTGTTATTTATGTTTAGTTGTTTTCATGCTTTCATGTCTGTTCATTGTAGCCGTGTAGTCACCTACTGGAAAAGTGCTGACCTCTTGGCTCTCTTGTATGTGATGTTGTATTGTGTTTTTGTCACTTTCCCCTGTGGTGTCCTGGGTCAGGTGTGGTGCTAGATTGTATAGATTCCTGATCTTGCCCCCTTTCTTACTATGCTCAAGAACTCAAAACAATAACTGAGTAAGGCTTCATTCAGAGACTTCTCTGTCTCAAGCATTGTACCACTTAATCAGTGTGTAAAGCACATACCATACACGAGGTTCTTATCCCATAGGCGATTAGTGAAAGCTCAGACAATCAAACTAGAGCATACACAGATCACATATGCAAAGAAGTGCGTAGCTTAAGGCTCAGACATAAATGACATATACAGTTCCACTGCATAACTAAAACTAGAGGATTTGAAGCAATTTCGTGCCTTGCAAACAACAAGAAAAACAAGTTTGCTCCTGTAATATATTGTTAGGGAAATAAGATTAACAAGAGACTGATTCATGTTGTTGTTTTTTGTTTATTTATTTTCAGGTGGCCTTTTGGCACATGACCTGTGTCCTGAAAATATATCCAAATTACATAGATCTGTCTCTTCTTAATGGTATTAATCTAACAATATAATACAGAGCAGCAAAATCGTTTGCCATTCGCTTATGCTTCAGATTTGCACCAAAAAAGCACACTGCCACAGCAGTAAGTCAAAACTGACAAGTCATAAGTCAAAATGTCAGCTTCTATACTAAACGGCTGGATTTAGTCTAAATTAATAGTGCATGATATGAAACCACTGTATAGCAACGCGACCTTAATTGCATTTCGCGGAAGCAAATGCATTTTGTATGCGGCGTATGTCAAGCTTTTCAGAGCATAAAATTGTTGATGTGTTTTTGGTCTTCAAACTAACCGTCTCAATTAAATGGTACATTTAAGGTCCTATAACATATGTTTTAGTTGAGAAATAGCAAAAACAATTTTCCATTAAGCACTCTTATCTGGAGGTCAGGTATAGGAAGCTTTTTTGCTCTCTGATAATACAATAATGTGCTATTAAATGCATTTAAAAATATCGGCAACCATTTGATATAGTTTTTCATATGGACATTGTTTCTTTAAAAAAAACCTATGAAATTACATTCCTGCATCTCAAAAGGAAACAGATAGGTTTTATGATAAAATTTATAAAAACTGTAGGAGTTTTCCATCTTAATTTTTCATCTTTAAATAAAATTAATGTTTTCAGCATCAAAATCCCAATCGCCGTTAAATGCCCCTCTGTATCAAAGCTGCTGTAAATATGGAAGATATGTCCTTCATAAATTTCATTTATGAGTTAAATTTTTCATAAATTGTCCATAATATTTCAGTACGAGCCAGCTTATATGGACTAAATTACATGTACTAGGTATCAAACTATCATGCTTTCATATTTTTTAATTTTCAGCTACCAACTGTAAGGTTTTCATAGAAAATACAATATTTTTTTCTTAAGTTATGTCACAAACACCTGTTTAACTGTATACAAGGCTTAAATACATAAAAAATACATACTCATGTAAAATGCAATGCACGTAAGTATGGAGGCAAAGATAAGGAATCGATACAATCAAGTACCACATCTGATCCAGGACGCCACACAGGAAAGTGACAAAACACAATAAAACATTAAACATAAGAGAGCATAGAGGTTAGCCCTTTCCCAGCAGGTGACCACAAGGCTGCATTGAACAGACAAAATAGCATGACAAAAAGAAAAATGATCCACAAAAGAAGCACCGCCTTGGAACGGTCTGTAAAAGATATTTTACTGGATTTTTTTTATTTGATTTGATTCTTTACTTCCCATCAACAATCTGTCAGTTATAAAGGGACCGGTCTTCCTGGGTTGAACCAGTACTAAGCTAGGATCAATGTGTCTTGCTCAAGGACACAACGCAGTGGCGCCGGTGAAGCTCGAACCCACGGCCCTTGGTCTCGAGTCAATCACTCTACCACTAAGCCACTGCACTTCTTATTTTTTACTGGAAGGCTTAAAGTAGTTTCAAAGCGTCAACCTCACCGTAAATTCTGATGTGGACCAGGACAAAGGGAAAAGTGGGAGAATAAAAGTGATCTGACAAATTTTCACAAGAAGTGCTTCTAAGCAATTTATATAAGTAATAATCAAATACATTCATGTCAATAAATGCAGTTTAAATACCATTTGAAGCACACATAAAATCTATATCAATTTCGAAATCGGTGTGCCCTAATTTACATGCTTTAAAAATCAATAAGTAGTATTCGTAGATGACCACCACTGCTTCTGGGTCTACACTGATGTCGGTTTATTATTTAAACTCAATGCTTACAGTCCCCATCATTTTTGTTAATATATTCGGGTGCAAGCGTTAGCATTTTTCCTACCTAGGTGCCCAAACTACTTTTAATATAGTAATGATTACTTTAATACGTTCCAGGCAAGAAATAATATGATAAAATCTAATAAATCTCAACTTCGCACAGGGTGAGAACGCCTGAGCCCTTCATTTGAAGTTTTACATATTTTCCCATTATTGTGTTTGTACACCTAACTTCCACCACCTGACCATCAAAGGCAGGACCATCAAACCTGCCACACTCCTCTCCATCATCGTCCCTCTCTGATGACACAGTAATAAGAATATTTCTTAATCTGCTACCACAACAGTCACCTCTGTTATATATGATTACTTTCTTCACTGGAAAGACATCTCCAAGGTAGACTAACCACCAGGGATTATCTTCATCATATGTATGTGTGCACGATCCGCCATGGATATTTTTATTTCTGTTGCCATCTACAGCTTTTTCTGCTACACAACCATAACAATAGCCGTAGGTGCTACTTTGTGTCGCTGCTTGTTTCAGTGCCAAATTATAATTACGACTTCTGAACATTTGATGTATGCAGCAATCGCCATTTATGCAAGAATCATACTTCTCTGGATAACAGAGGGCTTCTTTGTATTCTGACTGTGTTGTGTCATAATCATATCGCAACTTCTCATATTTTTCAACGCTCACATCAACTAATGCACTTGTTTCTATGATTTGGCGTTCCAATTTTGAATAAAGATTTTGCTGCTTTCGAGAACCAGAAACAATCTTTCTATTTATTGCTGCTAGCTCTTGTTGTAAATTGGCCTGATTATTGTTCGAGTCGTTAACTATGGCATCTGATTTGTCCATTAAAGTTTTAACGTGTATCTTGAATTCTGACTGTGTTGTTTCATGATCATATCGCAACTGTTCATAGTTTTCAATGCTCTCATCAACTAATGTATTGGTTTTTGTGAGTTTGCGTTCCACATTTGCTATATCTGATTGCAGACTCTGCTGTATGTGGAAACCAGCAAGTATTTTACTATTCACTGTTGCTAGTTCTTGTCGTAAATCAGCCTGATTATTGTTCGAATCGTTAACTACGGCATCTACTTTGGCCATTTCGGTTTTAACATCTATCTTGAAATCATCTATCTGTTTTATAAGTGCTGCCTTTGTCTCGCGTAAAACCTGTTTTTCATTATGAAGAGTTGTCCGTATTATTCTATGAAGCAATCGAATATCATTCTTTATAGTAGAGCAAACGAGAGCTCAAAAGTCGCCTCCTTAAGGACTTTTAGGTGCCCTCTCTGTTAACAAGTAGTGTTATATACCAAATTGTTTGTTAGCATCCCTAGTTTCAGAAAACCAATGATGTCGGTGTCGGAGTCGCGTACTTACAGAGTTATGGCCCTTGAAAGTTACTTACCCTAAAAACTCTTTAGACTGATTTTAGGGTATAAAATGAGCATAAAATGTGCTTGTTTTGCTGGAAATAATCAGTTCTACGTATTTTCGTCTAAAGTTTGAATCAGAAACGGTAAATATGTTATAGTTCTATTCATTTTATCTGACAAAAGAGGGGATTGGGATGAATGCCTATTGTAGCGGGCCCTGACGGCGGCGGCGTCGGTGTCAGCACTAATGTAGGTGTGGTCCTTTGATATATGTTTAATAACTTCTGATTGCGTGATCGGATTTTATCAAAATTTGCAAGAATACAGCAACTAGGTATGATAAATAGTCGACTAGGGTTAGGTGACCTTGACCTCATTTTCAAGGTCAACACAGAGAAAAGTTTGCTAAATTTATGCCAAAAATTACTGAAATTCATGTTATCTTCGGAGTAGGTCAGCGGATTTAAACCAAATTTGCATGATTTTAATAACTAGACATGGCAAAATAACGATTAAGTTTATGTGACCGTGACCTAATTTTCAAGGTCACAGTAGAAAAAAACTGCTAAATTTAGGCGAAAAGTAACTTAAATTCACGTTATCTTCGGAGTGGGTCAGTGGATTTTGCCCAAATTTGCATGAATCTAATACATGGACATGACAAAAAACTAAAAAAAGTTTTGGAAACCTTGACCTTATTTTCAAGGTCACATTAGAAAACCAAATTGCAAAATTTAGGCCAAAAATACTTAAATGGACATTATCTTCGGATTGGGTCAGTGGATTTTACCCAAATTTGCATGAATTCAATATCTGGACATGACAATAAACCGATAACATTTTGGCGACCTTGACCTTATTTTCAAGGTCACATTAGAATAAAAAAATGCTAAATTTAGGGCAAAACATACTTAAATGCACATTATCTTCAGACTTGGTCAGCTGATTTTGCCCTAATTTGCATGAATCTAATACATGGACATGGCAACAAGCTGATCAAGTTAAGGAGACCTTGATCTTGTTTTCAAGGTCACATTAGATATCGAAATTGCAAAATTTAGGCCAAAAATACTTAAATGCACATTATCCTCGGAGTGGGTCAGTGGATTTTACCCAAATTTGCATGAATTCAATATATGGACATCAGAATAAGCCAAAGAAAAAATTGGAGACCTTACTTTCAAGTTCACATTAAAATAAAACTGCAAAATTTAGGGCAAAAATACTTAAATGCACATTATCTTCAGATTGGGTCAGCTGATTTTTCCCAAATTCGCATGAATCTTATACATGGACATGACAAACCTCATTTTCAAGGTCACATTAGAAAACGAAGCTGCTAAATTTAACCCAAAAATAATCAAATGCACATTATCTTTGCAGTGGGTCAGCAGATTTTACCCAAACGTGCATGATTTTAAAATCTGGATATGGCAATAAGCCGTTAAAGTTTTTGAGACCTTGACCTTAGTCACATTAAAAAACTGCATGATTTAGGTGAATAATTACTTAAATGCACATTATCTTCAGACCGTGGGTCAGCGGATTTTACCCAAGCTCACATGAATCTAATACATAGATATGTCAAAAAGCTGCTAAAATTTTTGGGACCTTGACCTTATTTTCAAGGTCACATTGGAAAAGAAACTTCTAAATTTAGGCCGAAAACCTTTAAATACACATTTTCTTCGGAGTGGTTCAACGGATTATACCCAAATTTGTATGATTTAAAACCTAGGCATAACAAAAGTTGATGCGGTCTTTATGACCTTGACCTCATTATTCAAGGTTACATAAGAAAAAAAAGTCAAATTTAGGCTAAAACTAATTAAATGCGCATTCTCTTCAGAGCGGGTCAGTGGATGTTACCTAAACTTGGATAAAATTAATATCTGATTATGACAAAAGATGATAAAATTTTTGGGACCATTTTCTCATTTTCAAGGTTACATAAGAAAAAGCTGCTTAGTTTAGGCAAAAGTTATCAAATTTGCGAGGAGTCGGCCGACGTTTCAAAGTTTACCCAATTTGCATGATCAGGTAAATAGTGGATTGTATTATGGAAATCTTGACTTTAATTTCAATGTCAATGCAAAAAATAAACCCTGCTTAATTTAGACCAAATGTACTTAAATGTACATTATCGCTTGAAGCATGTTAGCAGATTTTAATGGAGTTTGCATGTCTGCAACACCTGGATATGATAAAACTCCGACTAGGTTTTGGGAAATTTGACCGAATTTCATTATTACTGCAGAAACAGTACTGTAAAATTAAAGCCAAAAAATTCACCTTAATCTTTGCTGGATGGATTTTCTTCCTTGATTTAGGACGCAGCTCATCTCAGGATTACAGTACCACCAAAATACATTTTAAGGCTGTTATAATTGATATTTTCAGATGAAAGATTAATACATTCTTACGTTTGCTCCAAATATAGACTGTGGGTGCGTATCAATGAGTCGGTCCAAACGAGTACACACAATTTATGCTTTATAGCAAAATAAGAAAATTATTTTCACCCTTTAACTCCGGGTATGACTTGACTGATCAATTGTTTGTTGCTACCACTCAAATATGCAACATGCTGGTGTTTTTATGCCTGCAAAATCATTTTGTGAGTGTTTTAATCATTTGTGGAGCAACTAGGTTCGCTATTATCGAATTAAAGTTAAATATTAAACAAGAGGGCTTTTGGGTCCTTGGTCGCTTACCTGATATGACCATTCGTAAGGTCAGAGAAAAGCATAATCACTCCCAACATTACAGCTGTCAATATTCGATGTATCAGTAGTTTTAATAAAACTTTGGTTTTGAACGTGTGTATGTAATGTTAAGGAATGTAAAGATAAACCTTGGTGGATATTATGGACAGATGGACGCAAATGAACAGACAGAGACACATCAAGGCCATTGGCCTTGTTGATTCAGACAAGAAGATGTGTTTTATGTTTTCCCTTTAAGTAGCCAACGTAATTATTGTAACCCCATAACAGATCCACTTTTGGCCACAGTGCCATAACTGGAACAGACTTGGTAGACGTTTACTAGGTAATACTTCATAATAAGCGTCAAGGCTCAATGCTTTGTGTATTTTGATTTTTTTCAGTTCGAAAGTCAATTTTAGCCCATTTGAGCTATATACATGTATAAAATGGAATAAAACCATGTAAAAAATTAAAGTGATGAAGGCCATTTATTGATCATCCCTGTCGAGGTTGGTCAAAATCCACCCAATAATGCAGGAGATGTCTTTGAAGCAATTGTTGACGACAGACAACGGGCAACTGATTACACAACAGCTCACTTTGAGTAAATGGCTCAGGTGGGGTAAAATATCTTGTCTGCTCATCCTGACCCAGTTTTGGGAAAACAAAATGACTGAGTAAACAGACCACTGACGCAATTTATACCCAAACGGAACATACCAGAGTTTTTATATTTTCGATAATGTCAATTGTTCAATCGTAAAGACAAAGGTTCGAATTAGTGAGCAATGCAGGCAAAAAAGGTGGGTGGGGTACGCCTACGTTTTGCAATGAGCCAAACAAACGAATTTAAACTTTGATATTAATCATAAGAAGTGATATGTTTGTAATCAGGGGGTAAAAACTAATCTTCGAAGACATGATGTCCTACCTTCACAACAACAGATAGAATCAGGACGCAAATGTTACATGATACAATAATTAAACACCTTTGTCGAGAATGACCTTGACATCAAGGTCAAATAAAATATTTTTTAAAAACAAAATAGTAATCCAATCAGATATTTACATGTACATAGGTAAAAGAAGATCCCTTTCGCAAGTCTGAAAGAGTTACAAAAAAAGAATTTCATTATGGTATGCACAAATAAGTGGGTGGGGTATTTCCATGTTCTCCTTGCTCTTTTGGGGCGTTTGAACTTTTATCATAGGTAACAGCAATGATTTTGTGTAGCACAGATTGTAATCCCACTACAGAAATGTGACTTTGAAACTTTGGACCGAATTAAAGTAGAGTATATTTTAAATTGGATTGCCATTTCTTCTGACTTTTTAAAAGTAATTTACATGTTGTACTTTGAATGTCAGCTGATATAGTTTTAAACCTAATTTTGTGGTAAATTCGCCTATTACACATGTAAAAGTATTTGTTGCAAGAAAATGCGCAAAAAAATACAAATTTGTTTTAACAATAAAAATTAGTTTCATGTTTGCACAATAATCGCTTCTACAGCTTAAAAAGTGGGTGGGGTACTTTCATGTTCTCTATGCCCTTTTGGGGCATTTGAGCTTGCTATCATAGGTAACGGTTATATTTTTTATGTAGCACAGGATATGGTCTCGCTATAGAAATGTGACTTTGAAACTTTGGACCGAATTAATAGAAATTCTGGTCAAAATTGGAAGAGCATTTGTTTTCTGACAGTTTTTAAACATAAATTTTGTACTTTAAATGCCTGCCAATATAGTTATAGACTTCATTTTGTGATGAAATTTGCCTACCATACATTTAAAAGTATCTTCAACAAAAAATTATGCAAAAATTGTGGGCCTGTTTCATAAATCATAATTTGTTTTCCTTTTAGCATGATAATCGCTTCTCAAGCTTTGAAAGTGGGTGGGGTATTTCAAGGACAGATAACTTGATAAGTACACGAAACCAAATGCGACATCATTTTTCTTTATAAACCGCAGATATTGGCTGTATCTTTGGTATATGACTTAGCTTGTTGACAGAGAGGGCACCTAAATTCCCTCTCAACGCCTTGATATTTGCAGTACAGAGCAAACGAGAGCTCAAAAGTCGTCTCCTTAAGGACTTTCAGGTGCACTCTCTGTCAACAAGTAGTGTTATATACCGAATTGTTCGTTAACACCCCTAGTTTTAGAAACTTTATGATGTCGGTTTCAGAGTTGCATACTTACAGAGTTATTGCCCTTGATAGTTAGTTACCTACCCTAAACCATTTTAAGACTGATTTTGGGGTATAGACATAATTAGAATTTTTAAAAAAAATGTTTTTTTTCGTGAAAGTTACCAACATTAGAACAAAATCTCGCAAAATAAATAAGTTGCGAAATTTATACACCATAGGAAGGGAAGCTAGAAACATCCATCAAGAAATGAGAAATTAACTAGTTCGAAAACTATGCCGTTTGTTATAGACAGGTCTAAGTTCGAAAAGAGGGCTTCAGTATCAAAGGTATTTCCCATATTTAACTGTAGTTCAATGGGATATATTTGACTTACCATTTGTTTGAAATAAGAATTATCTTGACTTAGAGTTCAATGCTGCAACAACATCAGCGTGATTATTGTCAGAAAGAAACAAAATGAAGTGTCTCTGATAACAACACAAACACAATTCTGTAACAAGAAGAGCACATTAAGTACCAATTGGCATATCTTAAATTGGCCCATAAGATTTCGAGTTAAATCTTGTCAAAATATTGTCCAAGAGATAATGGAGAAGAACTCAAGCCCTCTAGAATGACATTGAGGTCAAGGTCACATAATCTATTTTTGTACGCAAAATACCGATCCATTTATATATTTATAAAGGTACAAGATGGTCCTTTTAAAAAAGTCCATAATGGTAAGAAATAGGAATTTCTTTTTTATACATAAAAAGTGGGTGGGGTACTTCCATGTTCTCCATGACCCTTTCAGACATTTTATCTTGCTATCATATGTAAATTTTATAACTTAATATAGCACAAATTGTTGTGTCGCTATAAAATGTGACTTCAAAACTTTGGACAGAATTAAAGGAGAGTCTGGTTTAAATTGGAATAGCATTTTTTTCTGGCGCATTTTCTAGAAATAAATGTGTACTTTAATGTAAGATGATATGGTTAAAAACATGATTGTGCGATAAAATATGCCTATTACATATCTGAAAGTCTATTTTGAAAGAAAATATGCAAAAATTGCCGATCAATTTTAACAACCACTATTGGTTTTCATTTTAGCACAATAATCGCTTCTCCAGCTTAAAAAGTGGGTGGGGTACCTACATGTTCTCCATACCATATTGGGGCATTTAGACTTGCTGTACTAGGTAACTGTTACAATATTTACGTAGCAAAGGCTTTGGTCTCGCTATGGAAATGTGATATTGAAACTTTGGACCGAATTGATAGAAAGCCTGTTTAAAATTGGAAGAGCATCTTTTTTTCTGAAAGTTTTTAAACCTATAGTTTGTACTTTAAATGTCAGGAAATATAATTATAGGCATTTTTTTGTTATCAAATTTGCCTATTATATACTTAAAAGTATCTGCAACAAGAAAATATGTAAAAATTGTTGATCCGTTTCATTAATTTCAATTATTTTTCCTTTTAGCATAGTTATCGCTTCTCAAGGCTTTAAAGTGGGTGGGGTATTTCAAGGGCAGATAACTCAATAAGTACACGGGACCAAATGCGACATCATTGGTTTTCATAAACCGCAGATATTGGCTGTAACTTTGGTATATGACTCAACTTGTTAACAGAGAGGGCACCTAAACTCCCTCTCAGCGCCTTGATATTTGCAGTACTATTAGTTGTATGTTATCTGATAAAATCTTTCTGATGTCTATTTCGTTGAAATCAAGATCAGTACCCTGTGGCACGCTACTGATTTCACTTGACTCCGTATACTGTTTCTCTAGTGTGGTGATGCGATCATCCTTTTCCTTCAAGTTTGTCATTATTGCCTGGAATAATCGCTCGATGTCTTCAGAAGGATTATCAACGACTTGCCCTTTTCCACAAAGGATTTCCAAAAAAGTAATCCAAGCAAATATATATCCGGCTTGCATGGTTATGTTTCTCTTCTCAAGGCTGGTTTCAAAATGATCTCATATAATCATAAACGGATCTATGATTTAACGAACCGCGTTGTGTGAAAACAAGCTTAACTTATTGTGGTGTCATAGACCTGCTCAGCGCCCCCCCTTTTTTAACCCTTTATATGCTGATGTGTTTTCCCATACATATGGATACAATAAGTATGGGACTGCTGTACTTTAAGGGGTCTTAAATAGAGTTTGTTGAATTATGAAGTATTTCTGTCACTGAAGTTTGTTTTAATCTGGGAAACAATGTAATGATGAAATGCAGCATTATGCTGTATTTCATCTGGGTATTCACTGTTTGCCAGAGTATCCGTTAAGGGGTATCAAGTAATCAAAGCTTCTGAAAGTTATTTCATTACATGACAGCGCGTCTGCAGTGGAAGTGATATAATGTCATTTCATAGATAAGAATCGATACACCACTAGTATGCTTCCACAAAACGCTTTGAGGCGTGACTGTAACGGTAAATGCATTGAATGAATCGAGGGTCATCACCTAGAGGTCGTGGTAGAAGTATAGTTTACATACTAGTAGTTTACGTACATGTACAGTAAAACCTGTGTAAAACGGCCAACCAAAACATAGATCTTTGTATCAATTGGTAGAGCAATGAAGGTCGAAAGTATTGCAGAGCATTCTGCGATTCGAAAGTATTGCAGAACATTGCGCAAAAGTTATGACCTGCATTAAGCGATAATTGTTTTTGACCTTTTTGAGAGTGGCCGTTCTACACAGGTTTTACTGTATCGGATATTTGGCAAAATATTTAACGTTGAACACTAATAACGTGATTTCAAAGTGTCATTTGATAAACGCAATCTAATATGTGTGCTCTTATTTTATTGCATGTATTAAGCTCGTTGCGAAAAAGCGATAAAATGCTCAGCAAGACTCGTATTTTAGAATGAATTAAGCTCCTTGCGAAATAGCGATGAATTGCTCAGCAATACTCGTCTTTTAAAATATATTAAGCTCGTTGCAAAAAACTGATAAAATGCTCAGCAAGACTCGTCTTTAAGAATGTATTTAACTCGTTGCGAAAAACTGATAAAATGCTCAGCAACCACCGCATTTTAGAATGTATTAAGCCCGTTACGAAAAAGCGATAAAAAGCTCAGCAAGCCTCGTATTTTTGATATAACGTAAAAGAGAATAAATGTTGCGAAAAAAAAGAATAAATGATCAGCAAGCCTCATATTTTAGAATGTATAAAGGTCGTTTCGAAAAAGAGATAAATACTCGGAGGGCTCGCATTTTATTTCTTCATCTCAACTCGTTCAATACATTCAATAGCACATGTGCGCTCATTGAAGATCCCCTGTATATATGGGGAGCGCAGTGGCTCAGTGGTATAGTGTTTAACTCGAGATCGAGGATTTTCGGGTTCGACCCTCAATGGCGCCACTGCGTTGTGTCCTTGAGTAAGACACAATGATACCGGCTTAGTCCTGGTTCAACCCAGGAAGACAGGTCCCGAAATAACTGAAAACTATGATTGTTGACTGGGACCTAATGAATCAAATAAAACAAAAGCTAAGTTTCTGCTTCTCGCAGTGATGCTAAAATGAGCAACTTGATAAATGTTCTAAGTTCGGTTCCAAAATATTGGTTATCAGGGTTTGACTTCACAAAACGCTTATCAGACTTGCAAATATGGAAGTCCCAGATCAGATTGTTTCTTCGGAAGCAGTCTGATCTGGGTCTGCGCTGTTTGTCTATGTGATTTTGACAGGCAACTAGTAAACAGTTTTCAAACTACTAAAGGAAGGACTTGTCTTCTTTTACACTCAATAATATCGTGCGGTTTAACATTTTTAAAATGCTTATAAATTTGAGCAAAAAAAAGACACCTTTTCAAATGATGTTCTGTGTTTTTTCTCTCAAATATCAGGGTTATTGGCAATAAGCCAACCGGATATCTTTTTTTTTATTTCGTACATGCTCCGCCAAAAGTTAGTTATAGCTTATCTGAATCATGTATTGTAAATTCAGAAAAATTCGCAAAAAAAAACAAACATTTTTTTCGCGAATAACGTTCAGACATTTTGCGACATTAAGAATTCGTGACTGGAGCATGACTTACCTTCATAAGTAAACTGCAGAGTGATGTCGCCATTTCGCGAGGGTTTATTTTCGCGAAATTTCACGGATGTGAAGTTTCGCAAAACTAAAACCATCGCAAAATTTCTGAATCTACAGTAGTTGATTAATAAATACTCAGATGAGACGTCACATCCTGGCAATCTTACTAGAATGTTTTGGGGTTCGCTACACAGACGTCACAGAAGTAGACGACAATAATAATAGAGCGAGCGCATGTGATTTCCAACAATGTGGTATTTTGACATGTGTAGACTAGGACGAGCCTCTGCAGCCTCCTTTTAAGCTTAGAAACTCCAAATGGTGTTCAGTCAGTAGCTTAGCAATCATAGAATACCCAAGCGACTAGCAAAGGCTCTGGTCAGACAGCGCGTATGCGCAGGCTGATCTGAGGCTTTGCTGATCGCACATACCACATTGTTGGAAATCTCATGCACTGGCTCAATTATTATGATAATATTAAAGACATCTAGGTGCACAGGGGCTTCACATTTTGATCTTGAGTGATTCGAGCCCTAGGGAAGCGAACTATTTGCACTGAAACGACAACAGACCGATGATTTAAGGAGTATATTGTTTTTCTATGATTCATTTCGGTCAAAATTTTCGTTTTTTTTTTCCTGGCTTGTTATCTTCTCAAACATTTTGGATAGAATTAAAGAAAATGAAGCTAAGTATCAAACAAAGAAATAAATATTCATAAATTCAAGCACCTTAAAATAGCAACAAAATGAAGGACATATTGCCCTTAACTCGCGGAACAGCTCAAAAATTTTCTTGAAATCAGATATCTTGGTTACGCTGTTTACAATAACCCGGACACCTTTCTGTTCCGGGGCGATGATAGAACGAGATTTTATACCATTTCCAAGAGAATGTGTTACTGTAACAGACTAATGCAGACAGTCCACACGAAATGGTCCTCTCTATCTGAGAAATGCAAGGGACAAATGTAGTCTAAAACATAAATGCTTTCACTGTGAGGTGAAATTATGGTCCCGGGGTTTGGAAGTGGTACATACTCTAACCAGCCTGTACAACTAGAATCCCCAAGAGTTGACAGCAGCAAGCATAGCTATAATATGTATAAATGAAAGCTGGTAGGTGATTTCATACTCCACACTAGCACGTTCTTTATTCTTACCGAATACTTCACAGTTCCAACTTGCCACTTTGTAGTTTTCTAAGTAGTCAAAAATAAGAAAAGTACGTAAGAAGGCAAAGAAGTACAATCAAGTACATGTACTACACCTGACCCAGGACACCACATGGGAACGTGACAAAACACAAAAAAATCACATACAAGAGAGTCAAGCGGTCAGCACTTTCCTAGCATGTGACCACAAGGCTGCAATGAACAGACAAGAAAGCATGGCAAACGAGAAACATAAATAACAAAAAGGATCCAGTAAAAATATCTTTTACTGGAGGCTTAAACAAGTTTTATGGTGCCAACCGTGGATCAAGACAAACAGATGTTTGGTTCACATAAAAGATCCTTATCGATGAATCCTCTCCTAGTAAACACACATTAAGATATAAAAAAGGGATAAAACAAAGACAAGGACTCAATAGTATATACAAGTGAAAACTGGAGTAAAATAAATCCAACAGTTAAGCCTTGGTGGGCCAGACTCAAACACAACATCAGACCCTAACCCTCTCATCTTTAGATAAGGCTTTAACATAGATTCTGAGGTCCGACCCGCCGGCGTGTAATTTTATAGTTGCCAACCGTGATTGGGTTGACCACCAGTCTGTTGCAATACCAACTTCCTATAATGAGAAATTATTTGAATAAACTGCGCTGAAAAATTATTAGAGCCAACAATTTTCTTTAATTTATACACTAAGTCGCCATAAAATACTGGTTCCTAAATTAAAGACACGTCCTTCTATTGTTTATCTGAGTATACATGCACGTTTTAAAGACAGTCTTGCAGGAATACCATATGAGTGTCAAACAGTTTGGACCCAGATCAGGCAAGACATTTTTTGTCAAGCCTGATCTGGGTTCAAACTGTTTGCAAAGGTTATCAGCAGACGTAAGTAGTACATATAGGCAAATATTTAAATATGTCTGTGAGAAACAAGAACAGTCGCCACTGTCCCGTAAAATGGGGATAGTGGATTAAATGTTCTAAACACTAAAAGTCACCAACACCAGTATACAATGTATCACACAGTGAGAAATCAATTGAAAAGTTTTCAAACACCTTCACATGAAGTTCTATGTACAAAAATAAGCTTTTCAGTTAGTTTTATGAATTTAGAGATCTGATAGATTTGCAAAGCTGCTTATGTAAGGGTCAATCTGACATCTGGCAGTTTAGCTACAATAACTGAACCTTTTACAGCCTGCACAGCGACGTAATTCTGTCTGACTTCCTCTTTTCAGACAGCGCGTACACACTACATCCGATTCTTCACAGTTTTCCAACTAATTACAGGAATGCTCAACTGCAGACAGTTTAACCGAAGATCTCTGGCTGCCTGTGGACTGGCTACCGTCTATGTTTCTTGCAGCTTGCTGTGCTCAGCGAAGTTCTCAGCTCTTAGCCGTCTGGTAGCTTTAATGCGTTTCCAGTATTCTTTCTGCCTTACACCATCCCGTGCCTCTTGAGCTGGGGGTTTCTTGTTTAACTTTGGCTGTCCTAATTTTACATTGGAGACCATAATGGTCAATCTGCGGAGCACATGATTGTTATTAACTCCGATAGCAATCTGCTGAGCATATGATTGTTATTAACTCCGATAGCACATTCATTCTACTGAAGGAGACCAATATCCTTCAGCGTACGTTCAACATGGGTTATGTACTCATGTATTACTGTCAGTTGTTTCTCTTCTATAATAATGGGTTATGTACTTATGTAATACTGTCAGTGGTTTCTCTTCTAGAATAATGGGTTATGTACTCACGTATTACTGTCAGTTGTTTCTCTTCTAGCATAATGTGTTATGTACTCATGTATTACTGTCAGCTGTTTCTCTTCTAGAATAATGGGTTATGTACTTATGTAATACTGTCAGTGGTTTCTCTTCTAGAATAATGGGTTATGTACTCATGTATTACTGTCAGTTGTTTCTCTTCTAGAATAAACCTTGGAAAGAGGTGATATACATAAAGGACTCAGCAAGACTGGAGGCGAGGGTATGTGGAGCAAGTTGGAAGGATTGGTCGGTAGGCAGACTTAAGAATGCAAGATGTGGTCTACAGTTTGGTGGTGCACCAGGAGTTGCTGGTTACACTGGTCTAATTGATGACGTAAGTTCTGTTTGATTGGTTTTATCATTTGTAATAAAAATAAAATAAATAGAGGATCGTACTTGAGTGCCCCCCTTGCTGCAGATATACTTTTTTGCTGGCGGCGGCGAGCTCATGCGACTATGTGTATATGCACAGACTTGCTTATGCACAGACTCACATGAGCATTTGCTGCTTTTGTACTAATGCGATAAGTTTTGAAATCTCATATTTTTGCTAAATGTTTTCGTGTTGCCTAATGCGAAATTTAATTGGTAGACTTGAATCTGTATCGCTTGTATTCGAGTTTGTTTAATCCATTTATGCCGAATGTATTTTCCCATCCTTATCAAATGGACGAGTTTATTACCGATTTTAGGGTTGTTGGGTGATATTTTCTACTTTTATTCAACTTTTAAAAGAATCCCCTGTAAGCAAACAGTGGATAACCTGATCAGACGCCACGTTTTGTGGCGTCTGATCTGGTTTTGCACTGTTTGCCGAAGTCCCACAAAGAGAACGCTAGGTTTATTTGGGTTAAAGCAGAAATACATTTTAAAAGTAGAACGTCCACCGACTATACCAAATTACATCCATATCCAAAATGGTGCTAACTGCAAAACAACAATGCGTTGTACCTAGTGCTAGAACTAGCAACCATTCGAAATGCTTCTTGCTTGGCGCTTACTCTGTAAAATGAGAACTACAATTACAGTATTATCTTGTTACTTCGAAGTCTTAAGCATGATAAGTGATTTTATTTTGGATCATCAGTATTTCGAATCAAAGGGAAATATATATAAAGGTATATAACCCTAATAATGTTTATTATCAAGTTTTTTTTTTTCAATTGAGCATATGTTTTGGCTATGTTAAGAAACGTCTCATTGAGACGTTTCTTTTACGCCCCCAAAACATTAGATTTTTATAAACAGTTATTAAATATTTCATAAATAGTAAGTAAGGGTGCAAAAATCAGGAATCGATACAATCAAGTACCACACCTGACCCAGGATACCAATTGGAAAGTGACAAACTCACAGTAGACACCACTAACGAGAGCCAAGAGGTCAGCCCTTTCCCAGCAGGTGACCACAAATCACATATAAACAGACGCGCACAAAGACATGGCAAACACAAGACAGAACAAAAACATAAAAGATCCACAAAAGAAGTACCGCCTTGGAACGGTCAGTAAAATATTTTACTGGAGGGCTTAAACTGGTTTAACGGCGCCAACCTCACCCTTAATTCAGATGTGGATCAAGACACATAGATATTTTGTTTGCATGAAAGACCCCTTTTAACTTATCAATGCATCATCTCCTAAAACATATAAATCAAGATATAACAAGGAGATAAAGCAAGGATAAGGACTCAACAGTAAATTAAACTGAATACTGGAGCAAAAGAAATCCAACAGGTAAACCCCGGTGGGCCCGACAATCAGGCCCCTATCATCTCATCAATAGATAAGTCTTTAATAGGCCTTTTTCTCTGAATCTATTGTATCTTAAATTCAATTTGAATTAACGTATTTCGAACAATCGTTGTTTGAATTTCCGAGGTTTTAATGTATCATACAATTTAATAAATGTAACGAAGGATCATTAAGAAATTAAGAGAATCAACAAATGTCTTATTGAAGCAATTCTCTGAAAAAATAGATTTTAAAACCAGAATAAGGACATTTTTCCATGTTTTTTATTTCAGATTGAAGTTTACAGATGCAAGCCTTTAGAAGCTGTGATTAATTTGGACTACTAATGCCTGATATGTGTTTACCAACGGTTATCATTCCATCCATGGATAGAACATTGAACAGTACGCCCTTGTAGCAACAGCGCTGCTGTGAAGCCATATTTACATTTGTAATTTGGACTACTAATACCTGAATTATGTGTTTACCAACGGTTATCATTCCATCCATGGATAGAACATTGAATAGTACGCCCTTGTAGCAACAGCGCTGCAGTGAAGCCACATTTACATTTGTAATTTGGACTACTAATACCTGAATTATGTGTTTACCAACGGTTATCACTCCATCCATTGATAGAACGTTGAACAGTACACCCTTGTAGCAACAGCGCTGCTGTGAAGCCACATTTACATTTATAAATTGGACTACTAATACCTGACTTATGTATAAATTTACCAACGGTTATCATAACAGAAATTGCTAGAGACGTGACATCTCGACCTTGAAGCAACAACGCAACGCTTTTGTGAAGCCGCGATTAATTTCGACAATGTTCAAATGCCTGACTAACATGACTAATGTATTTATCCATAAAACATTATGGTTAGAAAACGAGGCATCCGGCCCTTGTAGCAACAACGCTGTTACAAAGGCATGACTATCCCACTAATCATACAACCGTGGCCCACTACCGACCCACTAGCGAAGTGCAATTTAAATGGCGTTTCACAGGCGGACAGATAGTGGCCCGCTTGTTTTAAGCTTACTGGCATGAGTGTTTCGATCATTTTTGAAAGTCGTCCAGCCAGATGGTATCGGCCAGCCTTGTGAAAACGCCTTTTATAGCATGCAGCTAAATGCAGCTAAAATACCTAGCTATCTAGTGGGCTAGATTTTTAGTTTTTTGTCTGAATTTTCATTAACTTCCATATAGTGTGTTTGCAAGACTGAACTTTGGGTAGTCACCAGGAAATAAGCATCTAATTTTCAGGAACTCACACATACGTTTTGACACCATTTTCTAAATCCGTTGTGTCTAAAATTTGTTCGAATTAAGGAGTATCTCAAAAAATCAAACTCGAATTTACGAGTTTTACTGTACATTTGTCTGCACTTATGGATCAGTGACTCCGGCATTCAATGTTTGGAAATCTTCACAAAACCCCTTGACAGCAAGCAACGCAATGTTCCTTATGATTTAATAGGGGGGTATATCCACCCGTCCATCTGTCTGTCTATCTGTCTGTACTGGATATTACAGAACAGTTTAGATGCCTGAATATAAGCTCTATCACTGTTTGTGGCTATGATCTCGGCCCTAATTACACGATGTTGAGTCTGGAGCCAAACTTAATGACGACCCTGCCCTATATGCTGTTGTATTATGCTTGCCGGCATAGCTCTAGGGTATTTGCTATGTTTTTTTCATCATGATGGTAAATTGAGTCAGATAGGAAGCCGCTATATGAGCTAAACAATTCTTTTTTTACTATATCAGAATCTAGGCCCACTATTGACCTGTGTTTGTGGATATTGTCTGTTCGATGATGCTCAAATTGTTTGTCTGTCTCTTGTTGATTCCATGTGTTTAACGTTGTTTTTCTTATTTCTAGGTAAGCAATTATCCAGCTCTCTCACCCCCTCTCTCTCTCTCTCTCTCTCTCTCTCTTGTTGACTCCATGTGTTTAAACTTGTTTTATGTTAATTCTAGGTAAGCAATTATCCAGCTGATAATAATCTCTCGCACTCTTACATAATCTCTCTCTCTGTTTCTCTCTCTCTCTCTCTCTTACATACTCTCTGTCTCTATCTATCTTTCTCTCTCTCTCTCTGTTTTAGGTAAGCAATTATCAAGCTGATGATAATCTCTCTCTCTCTCTATGCCTCTCTTTCTACGTCTGTCTTGCTCTCTCTCTCTCTCTCTCTCTCTCTCTCTCTCTGCCTGTCTGTCTGTATTATTTTCTCTCTCTTACATGCTCTCTCTCTCTGTCTGTCTCACTCTCTCTTACATACTCTCTGTCTGTCTGTCTGTCTGTCTGTCTCTCTGTTCTAGTAGCCCTTCCATTATGTACAATAGTTCGATCTGTGATCTTAACAAATCCTTGTCATATACCATAGGCTTAGATAAACACATTTTAGCGTAAAATTGTTAATATTTCCTTATCCATCAGTTTTAACATATGTTTTTGGTGCTCAAAAGAACCGTCTCAGTGAGACGGTTCCTTCGAGCCCCTACAACATATGTTTTGGTTGAGAAATAAGAATTTTTATTCTTACGTATGCACTCTTAACTTTAGGCCTGAATTACGTATTCACTTGTTTTGGTAGAACTATAGGATATGACATATAGTAATGTTTAGAGGCTGAAAAACATACCCCATGTTTTATCATGTCCTTCATTCGATGAGAACTACTCAGGGGATAACGAGCATTTACCTCAGCAACGGCAAGATCTGGAAGTTTGAAACTTGGTTTTGTGATACAGGCCCTGAGGTTATAAAACTGTTTTTTTTTCATGCTTAACGTAACTAAGCATAAAATCTCATCTCCTCATAAAAAGTAAAATTAATTCAAAGCGTGCCTTGCCTTCAAACATTATCATGCATACTTATAAACATTGGTGAGTTAAGTATAAACAAGAAATATCTTTAAAAAAAGACAAGTGGCGGAGATTAAATGGATGGGTGTTTGATGCCAAACACTATGAATAATTTTTCAGTAGCTCAATATTATCTAAATAATTTGGTCATTTGCGATCACCATAGCAACATAATCGCTGCAGCATTGGCATTGGAAATTTTATTGCCCAGTAAGAACTCCGGGTAACAAAAGCAGTGCATACAATGCAATCACAGTACATTGGACCCATGCAGACGCCGATATGATCTGCCCTTCATTGAAAGAAACATTGTATATAACTGACGGTCTGAATGTTGGGGAGAGGGTCTGCTATTTTCTAATCATTAAATATTTAACTCATATGGCTTATTAACAAAATTATATCTAAATTGTTTGTTTGATTTGATTTTTTTACGTCCCAGTCAACGATTTTTCAGCTATGTTGGGATGGGTCTTTATGGGTTTACCAGTACTAAGAAGGATTAATGTGTCTTGTTCAAGGAACCAACACAGTGCCACCGCAGGGGCTCAAACCTGCAACCTTTAAATATTGAGTCAAGCAATCTACTGCTTAGCCAATGCGTTCCACCAAAAATTATTTCTTAATCATGTGTTTTTATTAAATTTATAGCCCATTTAGTCATATTTGTTCATAAAAGGGTCACCTCTTGGCTCTCGTTTGTGGTGTCTAACTGTGAGTTTGTCACTTTCCCATTGGTATCCTGGGTCAAGTGTGGTACTTGATTGTATCGATTCCTGATCTTTGCACCCCTACTTAATTTTATTCCTTATTGACAGAAAATAGCGTATGTAAAGTGCATTTTAATAAGGAATAGATAGGTGAAAAGATATAAGTTTAATCAAAATACTTGCTTTCCTTGTAACAATGCGATTCATTGTTTACATGTATAAAGATTCAGTTAAAATAATGTTTCTGATATCTTGTGCTCGATTGGTTTTGGAATCAACTACGTTTATGAACGTCTACGCTCTTACGAAGGTCTGTGTTGAAGCACATGTTATTGCTACGCATTCACGCTTGTATATGCTTCCGGTGTTACAAACTGTGGAGATTGTTTATATCGATTATAGTCATCGATCAAACACAATAGTAAGTACTGAATAGACTCAGATCAGCCTAGACATACGCCTTAAGCTCAACGTGTAGCTAATTGCTTTTTAATTGCTTTCTCTAATTGATATTAGAGTAATTTAAGGACCCTAATTATTAGATTTGGCGGAGGTCAAGGCTGCTCTGCACAATGTGGAAGTGTAGATTTCGCCACGCCGTGGCTCAAAAGTATTTTCATATACGCTGACTCCCACATACAGCTATCGTTGTATTTTAATGCATCACACGCCACTAAAAATATAAAAGTTTGAATATTGTAGCAACAAATCAATCATAGTTAACTAATGGGATAATACACAAATGGAAGAT
Organism: Loripinus fragilis; assembly: GCA_964019695.1. Lineage (NCBI taxonomy): Eukaryota > Metazoa > Mollusca > Bivalvia > Lucinida > Lucinidae > Loripinus > Loripinus fragilis. The sequence continues at coordinate 98,461,030 of OZ026519.1, read as the reverse complement.
GCATGTTGCGTTCAAAAATATTTTATTAGCAAACAACATTAAGACATTTATATCAAATATGTACAATATTAAACTTATAAGGACTGGAATGGAAGCAACATGCTTATAGATACCAATAACATATTGTACACGATAAAGGCAAATTGTGGTAAGGGTCAACAATATACATTTCGCAAGTTACTATATTCCACTCACGGAAGTTTACCCATGGAGAGCACAGATATAGGGAGAGAGGATAAGGTTTATGAAAGCCTGTGAAGTGAAGGGAACAAGTCAATGTCTGGTGGCCACTTACAGTGTGTACAAGACTAATTTCCAAATATATACATGTATATACATCATCTTTTCACGTTCAAGGAAAAGGATGTATGTTTGCTTTTACAAGTAAAGATCGGCGCTTTTCATTTGCGCACTTCAGTATATCTTTTGCGCACCTTGATTGTCTTCATTTGCACACAGGCACGATTACCTGTATAGTAGTTTCTAAGATAGATACAAACACTGGCGAGTTTATCTTGATTTTGGGCGTGCAGGTACTCTCTATTTACAGTTATATTGAACCTACCACAGCTTACTGCATATGCGCATAGCAGTGAATAGTCATGTTTTACCTGTTTATAAGAAAAATAGAATTGCCTCATTACTATGCATCTTTGAAACTACTATACAAGCCATCATTGCGCGGCCACTTATCACTAATTGCTCCTGATTGTGGTGGGAAAATAGTGCGCAACTGAAATCGCAAAAAGGGCGCAAAAGATATCATCGGTATTTGCAAAAAGTGCGCAAATGCAAGGCTCGCGTAAAGATACACAGATAAAATGTGCACACAGTCACTAGACCGAGATATGGATCGCATATAGCTCAAGATGTCATTTGGTTAATTTTTTTGTTTATCATATACCATGTGTGTGTTATCAAATACATTAAGTACAGTTTTCCATCATTTCACCCATTTTGAATTTATTTTAATATCTCATTTATGTTTTATGTGGTCGTTCATCTAAATTTTGCTAGTTCTATATATTTATATAGAAGTGTGCGCGTGTATTTTTGTGTGTGTATGTGTGGGGGGGGGGGGGGGGGTATACATATTGCAGTTTTATATGAACGTTTTATCGGTACTGTGTTCAGTCAGGGACATAACTTCTATAAGTTAAAATATATATCACTTGAGGAAGTTAAAATTGTGCCTTTTCAACAATAATTTCTAAGTGATGCTACAGAAAGTAACTTATTTAAGTTATATCTGAAATTATTTAGGCCAAGGTCAAATTGCAAGCCGTCAACAATATAACTTATTCAGGTTAAAAAGTAGCTTTTTTCTGAACTTCAATGACCTCGCGTACTTATTTATAGACGATGCGTACAAAATTTTATTGCATAATCGTAAAGTTATGTAATAGGTCTTTCAGCTAAAATTACCCACATGGCCGTGAAAACTGCGGTAACTCGGGAATATGAAGATGAAAAAAGACACGTTCACTCAAACAGGTTACTTTTGTTTTTGTTGCAAAAAAAAAATAACTGCTTTAAGTGATATATTTTTAACTTTTGGAGATTATGCACCTGGTGTTATGATCTATACTATCAAATGGGTCAGTGCATAAACATGTAATTTTGGTACTCATCAGCGTTGTGGCAAGTAGATGTACGTTGAGCTACGAAGGCTCAGACGAGCCTGTGCATCCGCGCAGTCTCGCCAGAGCATTCGCTCCTCGCAAACATAAAGATAGACCAAGTATCAGGACTCTAGCTCCACTAGGTAGCTGCACATGAGGACTTGACACAACGCGATAAGTACGAAAATCGCGTGTACTGGCCAAAATATGTCTTAAATTAAACCAACAAGCTTGTTACATGTGTGTTTGTTTTCTGTTACTGAACTTCTTTCCTATATCAATTTTTCAAACATGATTCGGGAGCGCAGTGGCTCAGTGGTAGAGTGCTTGACTCGAGACTGAGGGGCCGCGGGTTCGAGCCTCACCGGCGTCACTGCGTTGTGGTCCTTGAGCAAGACACATTTATCCTAGCAACCCTGGAAGACCCATACCTATTTAACTGAAAGATTGCTGATGGGACGTAAAGAATCACATCAAATAAACAAAAACAAACTAACAGACATGATTCACACACACACACACACACACACACACACACACACACACACACACACACACACACACACACACCGGCGAGTCACTGGAACCATGTCAAATATTACAGTAAATCTGTAAATATAGCAGACAAAGTGTTTAATCTTCCCCAACTTAATGCAGATAGAAGACCATTTAGGCATCACGACCGTCCGTCTTTTTTCCCCTGACAATTTAGAGTACAACAGCTACTGACATATAACTTCACATGTTGACAGAACGGCATCGTGGAAAGTGCATTTACTCCTACTTTACCTTATTTTGAGTTATTCTCCATTTAACTTAAAATAAGTCCATGCTTATTTTTTTTTGATGTTCTTTCATTCATTTCTTGATCCCGGATGATCATATTTGGCACAATGAACGCATATGGTGTGTAGATTACAACGAAGGTTCAATTTACCGATATATATGTATGATGTTGAAGTAAAAAAATCAAGGTCACATATATAAAAACTGTTGTACGGTTCGTAACGAAGGTGTTCATATTTAGCACAATCACGAAGTAAAGGTCCCGAAATACGAATATTACTTGGATTCAAAGATCAATGTTAACAAAGTTTGCTGCATTTATACAGTTTCATCATACACCCGAAATAACTTGACAATTATATCCTCACTTGCGTGCTGCATTACCCAGAACAAAAAAAGTGTCCTAATCTCATTATAATAATCCACACATTGTCGGACTAGATCAGAAATTATTGTTCCCCAACCCCATCCCTTATATAATTGCAGTAAACATTTCAGTCGCTGACGTGTTTGTGTTTCACGTTCCATCACATTAGTTTAGTTTGATTCTTTACGTCCCAGTCAACATTTTCAGTCATGTCGTGGCGGTTCTTCCTGTGTTGAACCAGTATTAAGCAGCGGATAAAACCTCTTGCTCAAGAGTACAACACAGTGACTCCGCCGGCGGTGAGGCTCGAACCAGCAACCCTTCGATCCCCAGTCTAACGCTCTACCAACTCGCAAAGCTTATCATTAATAAAGACGAAGTAAATGTTTTAAGTTTCATTCACAAGGAGACACATTCCTTCAATACGATGTACCCAACAATCGAGTGTCAGGATGCTTTTACAAGTATGAGCTTTTCAAAAAAGCTGGCGGTCGTTTAGCCCTATCATTGTATGTATTTTTGCCAACTTCATGCTTCCATTTTGAACTTCTAGGGCTTGTGCATGTAGATTTATTCTAAGCTCTGATTATTAACATCTGAACTGTGATTTGTTAACATTTAACACATGCTTCCAGCGAGGATGTTGCTTGATCTCTTGAAAGCACCCGGCTTATGCATGGTATGTTATGGTAATGTATCTAGCATGCGACACATTTATGGAAAATCATTTGACAACACTAGACAACAGATTTTTCTTAAAACTGATGTCAGAAAATCAAGATCACAGTGGTCGCTTAACTGTATATGTACAGACTCCGTGACCCCAAGATGTGTTTACAAACCAAATTTGGAATTCCTAGGCTTTATGCTCGTGACACGATTTTTCTGGATCTGATGGCAGTGGTAAAGGTGCGTGACGCTCCATGACCCTAAATGCATTAAGACACGAATTTTGGCATTCCTACCTAAAATAATATAGGAGATAAACTCCGGATATGATATGAACACTCAAACACTTAGGACACTAAGGACAGGCAGTTTGATTACTATATGCCTCCCTTTTGGGGCATAAAACCTGTTTGTCATGACCGTCATAAGACAGTGCCTGAATTCATAGTAATTATATGTGATCAGATGTGGATGACAATCATATAAGTACGTTTACTGATGTGAAATTGCCAATCAAGGACGTTTTGACTTTGGGACGTTTGACTTTCTCCAGCTTTTTTGAAAAGCTAATACTTATTGCGTTTATATAAGCGGCAGGACAAATTGACGCCTTCTTTGTGAAAATTAAATTCGCAAACGAGCTTGCCTCGTGCTTTAGGTAGCCCTACAGATTTCATGGACAGTTTACTTCGCGCTGTAGGTCAACCCACGATATTTGGTACCCCACTCATTGTTCGGCAGCACATAAAATACAGCCTGAGCACGGCATAAAGGTTTGGTCAAAACCTGAATTTGATGTATGTTTTGATTGAAGTTTATATAAGCGGCCGGCCATGGCCGATCGCAGAAAGGATGGGATGCGTATTTTCATATTATTTGCCTCGGCTAAGCCCATGCGCGGATCCAGAACACTTTGTCAAAGGGGGTCCAACTTTGACAAGTTTTTTTTTTCCTTTTTTTTTCTTTTTTGGGTTAATGAGGGGAGGGAGGATCCAAATGCCACTATAAGGCGGGCCATCATCGGATTGAAATGGCGTTTCGCTGGTGTCAATAATAGCTCAACATTGATGAATGCTGGCTTTAAAGATTTGTTATTTTCAGGGGAACCGGACCAGTATTGCTAAGAAACCCTATATTTTTGTGATTTTTCAGGGGTGGGGGAGGGGGGGGGGGTCTGGACCCCCCGCCTCCCGCACTTGTAGCCTCAGACAAAGAAATTATTTCTGCAATCCCAATGTCTAGAACTTTCAGTGTTAACACGTTTGGGAACAGTTATCAAAAATATGAGACAAGTATTTTAGTTTTTTGACACACGGACGGTCGGTATTCTTTGCCTCGGCTTAGCCTCTGCTCTGACAAATATTTTTTCTAAGTCCAATGTCTTATCAGTGTTCATATGTTTGGTTAAATACAAACGTATCTAGAGCTTCCAAGTACTTTTTGAGTTATAGAATGTTTTCACTAACTGAATACAGACAGAAGGGTGGACGGATTGACACACACTGTGGTATGTGCACTATTTTGTAGTTTTATGATTATCCCCATGCTTTTTTTTTGTCACAGGGTGCAGAAAAATCCCAGCCGCCCGAGGTGGGAATCGAACCTGGGCCACAGGATCTACAGGCAAACACTCTACCACGTCGCTGTAAAAGCCGGCTTCTACCGCAAGGCAGTAGAAGTGTGTTACATACCTATACCTACTACATATTTCCCTGCTTTAAATTGATTCGTCCCCGAATCTAGTCGGAACCACGCTGTAATTCCGGGACATTTCCTGCTGAGTGATGCCCGGAACACAAGCCATGGACCCAACATACTGGCCACCAAATGTCACAGGGTGCAGAAAAATCCCAGCCGCCCGAGGTGGGAATCGAACCTGGGCCGCAGGATCTACAGGCAAACACTCTACCACGTCGCTGTAAAAGTCGGCTTCTACCGCAAGGCAGTAGAAGTGTGTTACATACCTATACCTACTACATTTTATAAAAAAAACGAAGGGAATGCATGTACTTTAATCGCCTCCGTCCGACCGTCCGTCTGTCCGTTCGTCCGTCTGTCCTTTATGCTATCTCCTTAACCATTGAATGAAATTCAACCAAATTTGGTATGTGAGTTACTCACATTAATGGGTCATGCAACGGCAATTTCTTTTGACCCCGCCCCCTGGGGCCCTGGGGAGGAGTCAAAAGGTCAAATATCATTTAACTTCAATTACAAAATCAATATTAAAGATTTTTTATACCAAACTGTGTGTGTGTGTTCTCACAAATGAAAGAAACAAAACATATCAGATGTGATTTTCATTTTGTAGACTGGGTCATGCCCTAGGGGTTTGACCTTGGGTCCTTAGGGGTCAAAAATATAATTCCGTCTGTCCGACTGTTATGCTATCTCTTCCTAAACCATTGGATAAAATCCAACCAAATTTGGTGTGTGAGTTGCTCACATGGATGGAGTGTGCAACAACAAAAAATGGCACCGCCCCTAGGGCCCTTGGGCGGGGTCAAAAGGTCAAACATCATTAAATTGAAATAACAAAGTCAATTTCAAAGGTTTTTATACCTAACTTCTTACAAATATAAGATATGAAACATATCGGATGGGAGTTTTGTTCTGACGCCTAGGTCATGCACCAGGGGTCGGGACAGGGGCACACCGTACAACCGGCTGCTTAGATGACAGGTTACTAACAATGATGACAGATACAGGATTTGATGTCCCATGAAGGGTAGGTTATAATTTTCGGTTGGCAAAATTGTAAGAGAAGCCTTCTGGTACTCTGTGGTGGGTGAGTACACTTGTTTGTGTTGAGAGATCCTACAGAAACAACATGACGTTATATCTCTCACAAATAAAGCCACGCTTGATCATCATATCAGAGGTTTCCCGAGAAATGTCACAAAAAACGGTTATCTGTTCAGGTTGTGCGTCTCTCCGCCAAAGTCTGCTGTCTGCACTTATATACAATAAAACTACTATAATTCAGCTACATTTCTGCAAAATTTGAAGCAGCAGTTTGATTTTATAAAGTTAGTGGAGCCCATTAAAGATGACAGGTAGAGGAAAATTGGCTGCCTTTGTCAACAGGTCAATTTTGAAGTGGCTGTCTTTGATGACAGGTCATGAGTTTTAGTGGCTAACATTGATGACAGGTCATAATAATAGAAAGTTACTTTAACTCAAAATATTTCTTCAGCCTTTGGTCTCAACTGAGAGCATAAATCATCTTCCATATTGCATTCAGGTCAAAATAATCTTATCTGCCAGTTGGTTAACTGATATCGAGCAAAGGCAAACAGTCTAGATCCAGACCAGACACTGTAGAAACAGGGTGCATACTGTTTCTTTTCCGGGTTGCGTAGCACAGTCGGTAACATGTCTGGCAACAGATGCGAGTCTGACTGCAGATCCAGGGGTCACCAGTTCAAGCCTGGCCCAGCCCCATACATTCTTAGAGATTGATCATGAAATAATTTCTATGGACATTCTCCTCCATTCTGCTGAATCATTCAAGAAGGGTTGTTGTCAGTTACAAGCGAAAGTATTTACACGAAGTACTGGTTTACTGCTTGTACAAGTTTGCCCAGGAAAAAGTGTGGTTAGGTGAATTGACCGTCCCGTCATGACCATAGCTGTTGACTATGGACGTAAAGCAACAAAACAAACAAAAAATACTGTTTCTTAGAGGATATAGATAGAAAAAATAACTCAAAATGTACGTCTAGATCAGATATCATTTAGATGCAAAATAGGCGTATCTACTTTTCAGTAGAATCTTGAGTTGTAATATCAGTTATTTTATAATTTCTGCTTTAAGGACAGGGTTTGGTTTTAGGTGTTGTGCCACTTCCTGGTCATTGCTCATGTTATTTTTTTTTCTTGCATTACCAGTACCTGGGGACAATATTACACCTCCCCTATACATATCAACGGAAAGTTGTGTATCACTGTTACAGAATGAATGGCAACAGATAATATCCTGATCTCTCCACACAGCAAAATGTATTCAGCCTTGATATTGTATAAATTGACACCATGTGATGTTTAAAGCTAAACAGTCATGGTGTCTACCGGCGTTTTGACTGTTATCTGTCGTGTTGTGCTTCGCAAAGTATTTGTTAAACAGATTTTGGCGGTGGATCACAACTTGGAATATTTAGAGTTTGAGGACCCCTTAGAGTGACCCCTATTGGTGGATCCCTATCGTCAAAATCTGTAAAACAAATACTTTGATCACCAAGGCACAACACAATAGATTCCAGCCAAGACGCAAGAAGACACCATGCCTGTTTAGCACATGATGTCAACTTGCATACCACAAATAAGGCTGAAAACATTTTGCTGTGGGGAAAGATCAGGATGCCATTCAACCTGTAACAGTGATTCACAACTTTCTGTTGATTCATATAGTGGGAGAGAAACTTTGTCACCAGGTACTGGTACTACTTTGAACAAAAATAACATGAGCAGTAACCACGAAGTGGCACAACTTAAACAAAACCCTGTCCTTAAAACCACAACGTGCAATAAACTGATATTACAATAATAAATAGTGAGTATGATCAGGAAATACTACAATCACAAACTGCAGACATACCCATGGCACCGCGAGGAAGAGCTACACAACAATCACAAGACACCAGGAAGACAAACTAAGCAAAGCAACCATCTCTCTATTCTTCACCCAGATGATTGCAAAACTAGAATGGACATAAAGTAACGTACAACAAAACAGAACAATTACAGACTCCCACAATGGGAGTTACCATAAACAACAAGTCAACAACAACAGAACCACCACCCTAGAACAGACAGCAGCCCAAGCCACTGAGGGGCTTAAATGCATTTTAATGGCACCAAATCTCCACCCCAGATTCTGCCACCCTTAAAGCACAAGAAATGCCCAGGCCAAACAGAAGCCTTCCAACTATTGTAATGTATCATCATGGAGAAACACTCCAATCAAATTAACAAACTATGACGAAACAAAGAAAAGGGCCCACAACCCACAGACAAAGCTCAAGAGTTCACTAAAAAGTGGATATGCCCATTTGTCATCTAACTGATATTCTGAAGTAGAATTACTTTTTTAGCTTAATTTTCGCATCTATGTCCTATATGTATGGAGTATGGACCCTGTTTCTAAGGTGTATGGTCTGGATCTAGACTGTTTACCTATGCCAAATATCATTTAGCCAACTGGCATTTAAGATTATTTTGACCCGAATGCAAAAGGGAATATGATTTATGCTCTCAGTTGAGACCAAAGGCTGAAGAAATATGTTGATTTAAAGTAACTTTCTATAATTATGACCTGTCATCAATGTTAGCCACTAAAATTCATGACCTGTCATCAAAGACAGCCACTTCAAAATTGATCAGTTGACAAAAGCAGCCATGTTTCCTCTACCTGTCGTCTTTGATGGGCTCTTATAACTTTATAAAATCAAACTGCGGCTTCAAATTTTGCAGAAATGTAGCTGAATGGTAGTAGTTTTATTGTATATAAGTGCAGACAGCAGACTTTGACGGAGAGACATACAAACTGAACAGAAAACCGTTTTTTGTGACTTTTCTCAAGAAACCTCTGAAATGATGTTTTTTTTTTTTTTTTTTTTTTTTTTGGTGCTTTACGTCCCAAGTCAACAGCTATGATCATTGCGGGACGGTCAGTTCACCTAACCACACTTTTTCCTGGGCAGGCTTGAACAAGCGGTTAACCAGTAATTCGTGCACATACTTTCGCTTGTAACTGACAACAACCCTTCTTGAATGAATCAGCGGAAGGAAGGAGAATGACCGTAGAAATCATTTCATGATCAATCTCCATGAAAGTATGGGACCGGACCGGGATCGAACTCGCTACCCCTGGATCTGCAGTCAGACACGCATCTGTAGCCAGACACGTTACCGACTGCGCTATGCGGCCCGGCTGAAATGATGATCAAGTGTGGCTTTATTTGTGAGAGATATAACGTCAGCTTGTTTCTGTAGGATCTCTCAACACTACCAAGCGTACTCACCCACCACATAGTACCAGAGGGCTTCTCTAACAATTTTGCCAACCGAAAATTATAACCTACCCTTCATGGGACATAAAATCCCGTATCTGTCATCATTGTTAGTAACCTGTCATCTAAGCAGCCGGTTGTACGGTGTGAGGGGGCGCCGTGGGGTACCCAATGGGCAAAATTTTATTTTGTCGAACACGGTCATGTGGCATATCAAAATGACGGGGATAATAAGTAGAACGGAATGCTAGTAAAATTTTCACCCTAGGGTCAAACTGGTGTCCTTGCGGTGAGGTCATAAGGTCAAATATCATTAACTTTCGTCAATTTTAAAGACCAAACTGTGTGTGTGTGTGTGTGTGTGTGTGTGTGTGTGTGTGTGTGTGTGTGTGTGTGTGTGTGTGTGTGTGTGTGTGTGTGTGTGTGTGTGTGTGTGTGTGTGTGTGTGTGTGTGTGTGTGTGTGTGTGTGTGTGTGTGTGTGTGTGTGTGTGTGTGTGTGTGTGTGTTCTCACAAATTAAAGGTATAAAACTTGTCTAAAGGAATTTTCATTCTGTCACCTGGATCATGCCTCAGTGGTCGGACTTGGGGCACTGGGGGGTCAAAAACTTGATCGTGTGGATTTGCGATGGCGCCCCATCGACTGCGCGTTCTAGTTTTTGGTTTGTCAAGAGAATGTGTTGTGAGCAAGAGTGATTGTTCTCCTTCGCTTTCTGTATCTCCATTGACTTCCAACAATGTGTTGACTCTTGACATGTGTCGACTCGGACGAGCCTCTGCAGCCTCCTTTTAAGCTAAGAAACTCCAAATGGTGTTCTGTCAGTAGCTTAACAATCATAGAATACTCAAGCGACTAGCAAAGGCTCTGATCAGACTGCACGTATGCGCAGGCTGATCTGAGGCTTTGCTGGTCGCGCATTCCACATTGTTGTAAATCCAATGCCACGGCTCAATTCTTTAACCGTTTGAGATAGTTTGATGCTTTTAGGTAGGAATGAATATCAGATCAAGGCGGTTACTCGTGCGTAAGCGTGATTGCGTTCCCCTGCTTTCTGTTTGAATTTTCTCCAAATGTGAAAACTTGTGCTCTCAAAAGATCTCCTTCCCTTTGAGATTTAGCATTTATTGGTGTCATGTGATTGTATGTTTTCTGAGTCTCACCCTCGCGGTGCCGTGGGTTAGTATTCATTCTGCTATCGGTTAGCAAAAGCCTAACTGGAATACAGACCCTAGCAAGATCCAAAGCCGAGAGAGACCTTATATGAGGCACATTTCTTTGACAAAATATAACCTCCAATGGAGTTTTAAGAGAATGATCCGTATAGTTGAAGAGGTATGCTTCAGAATGGGTGGGGTGCCTGTTTTCATAGTTTTGTCACAGCTTAACTTTAGACAAAGAAAGGTGTTACTATTTTGCATGCCTAATGTCTGGAGCTGTGTTCGTCTATTTTGGAAATAAATATTCACAGCTTTCAAGTAGTTTCTAAGTTTATACATGTGGTTTTTGTTTGCATAATGCCCAGGTCACACATTCACGGACTGGACGACGGATTAGCCACGGATACAATCCGGCATCATTCGTGGCGATCCGTATTGGTCCGTAGCTTTCCGTATTGCATCCGTAATCCTACGTAGTACTACTTAATCATGCGTATATAGTGCATCCGTATCGGACTACGAAATTGAAATTTCCTGGGTCATCCGTGAGATTTAATCCGTAGTAGAACCGGCGAGGTGATCCGTGAATGTGTGATCTGGGCATAACTGAAAACAGACAGACAGATGGGCGGGCGGATATATTAAATATAGTGCATACCCAAAATTATTTTGGGTCGCTCAATATTCAAGTTTTACAAATTATACGGAATCTCTCTCTCTTTGTTTGTTGCTGAACATGCGCGGATTCAGAAAATACCGCCAAGCGAGGTCCTTACAACGTTTTTTCTTTAATTCATCATCGTATTTCACAGAGCGCCGTGCCAGAAATTCACAGAGGGCCGTATGGACCGGCTCCCTCGAGGGGTGTCCGTACCAGAATTTCTGTGGAAACCTATTGCCACTTGTTAATTCCCAGGGTCCGGAACCCTTGGCTCCCTGTGGATCCGCCCGTGCTGGAACCATTTACATTTTACTTGTTATTATTCTGCTACAGCATTATCAGCTCTTAAAGCGCCAATCGCAAGTCGTCTGCTTCTCTCGTCTGCTGAAATGTTTAAGAAGCCTCTATGGCAAACAGTGTGGACCCAGATCAGATCTGGTCCACGCTGTTTGCTTCGTTACTTAATTCGGCAGTAATGTAAGGCATTTATTCGCGGCAGACGACTTCAGCAGACCACATTTTCAGATACAGTTTTTTCTTGGCGCTTTAAGGCTTAAGGTCATTTATATTAAGGACACACGTCCTTCAAACACACGAGAAAGCTAAAATTGTGTCCAGGAGACTGCTGCAAAATTGCATATTCGCAATAAATCTTGACGCCATAGGATGAAATGGATCATTTTTGGAACTTGAGCAAGTCATTTCGGTGTTAACATTAATATACATGTAACTATAGTTAGAAACCCGACATTGCCAAAAAGTATGATTCCAAGAACTAACGGCAATAACTCCTGAAGGAATGTTGTGACAAAGCTTAAGCCATAATTTTTGAAGCTCGAGAAGACACGTACTGAACATTGTGATAAAGTTTAATTTAAAAAAAAAAAGAAGAAGCAAAATATCATACACTACAGACCAGCCCACGGCGACGCGAGGAAGACACAAGACAGCAGAAAGACAATCAAAGTAAGGTAACTAGCTCTCTCATCCCCATCAAGATGATTGCAAAACTGTTATGATCAAAATTACCAGATTTAGATACCGGACATCATTAGAATTGTCAGAATGTTTTTAAAAAAGGCAAACTCTCATGATGACATTTGGCAATATAGACCATAAAACTTTAACGTATTGTGACCTAGTTTCAGAGGGTTGTGGTGAAAATTACTGGAATTAAAGACCGGACACCGTCAAAAATGCTGTAATTTCATGAACAAAGGGCAATAACTCCTGATGCAGTATGAAAGTATGAAAAGGACAAAGATCAGGAATCGATACAATCAAACACCACACCTGACCCAAGATACCAATGGGAAAGTGACAACTTCACAATTAGACATCACAAACGAAACACAGAGGTCAGCCCTTTCTCAGCAGGTGACCACACGGCACCAACAAACAGACGTGCATGAAAGCATAACAAAACAAGACATAAATGATCCACAAAAGAAGCGCCGCCTTGGAACGGTCAGTAAGAAATTTTACTGGAGGGCTTAAACCGGTTTTGGGGCACTAACCTCATCCTTAGTTCAGATGTGGATCAAGACACATAGATGTTTGGTTTGCATGAAATACCCCTAACTTATCAATGCATCATCTCCTAGAACATATTAATCAAGCTATAAAAAGGAGATAAAGCAAAGATAATGACTCAACAGTAAATAAAACTGAATACCGGAGCAAAAGAAATCCAACAGGTAAATCCCGGTGGGCGTGACAACAGCCAAAGCATCAGGCCCCTACCATCTCATCAATAGATAAGTCCTTAAGTCGGAACCGTCATAGAGTCTGAAGTCCGACCCACCGGCGCGCAATTAAAGAGGACATCATAAAGTTCTGCTACAGTATTATTAAGGTCATTCATATTACGGACACACATCCTTAAAACACACGAGGAAACTAAAATTGCGTTCAGGAGACATGGATGCTATCGAACTTGATGAAGACATTGTGGTATCTATATATAACAATGTGACAATATTTCATAAAACTCTGATCAAAATTATTTGACTTTTTTAAAAGAGAGTGGACATGTACTTATAAAATTGATAAAAGATTAATTTGACTTAGAGAGTGGACTTTAAATCGTCTTTGAATATCCTGTGACAAAAGGACGGATTCAGAAACTAGGAGTAGATGGGTCGGTACTAATTGATAAAGGACGGATAAGGTTGCGACAAAAACCACTTATAACTGCAAAATAACACTTCCGTTTATAGAATAATGAGCTATCGAATTAATACGCTATTTCCGCTTTATACGTAATACGTTGTTCGACAACAGAATCTCCCCTTATGAATGAAAACTTCGAAAACAAGTTTCTAACTGTCAAATACTGTCTCTAAGAGCATCTAATTGTACTGTGTGACAAAATGAACTGGATCTACATATTATGTGTGCTTGCTGCAGCTGTTATTGCGGAAGAATATTTCGAGAGAGGTAAGATAAACTCAAGATCTTTTATTTTCAGACATGTATTTGCGTTATGTTTTGTTATCAATTTGGCACAACATATGATTCTATTTCTACATAGCGATGGCCCTAGTGCAGAATTCAGTGTATATCATAAGTCACTTAAGTATTGCGCTGTATTTTGCATTAGATGTTTTGAACCAACGGCTTATAATTTTCGGAAAATACCTTAAATATTAGATATCGTGTGCGTTAGAAATGTTCAAAATTAAAATCCTAATTTTTGAACCGGTTGATGAATATATTTGAAAAAAAATGAAATTCAAATATCCTTTTAATCATGTTTTAATTATCATGTTTTTCAGAGAAACGAGCGCCGGGTAGGAACTGTCCGAGAATAACCAACTTTCCTGGAAGAGTGAAGTACAAACGACGTGGAACCAGGGCACAATTTAGATGTACGAAAACATTCATTCGCTATGGAAACAAAGCTGTAAACTGCAGGTCTGACAACACTTGGAGCGGGGAACCACCAATCTGTCTAAGTAAGAAGTCATTCCCTCCTTAAACCATCGTTGTATCAACGTCGATGCGACGCCACACGACGTAAAACGATCGTATCAGCGTCAATGCGGCGGCTCCGGCCGGTGTTTAGTTTATATGTGCTGGACTTTAAGAAACACCACACCGGAGAGACGGCAATTGCTAAATCATTGATTTATACATTTGATCGGCAATACAATACTCCTAGAATGCAAATACATGTAAAATGTATATTTTTGCTATCAAAGACGTCAACGCAGTGACGCCGTGAGGCTCGAACCCGCGGCCTCTCGGTCTCGAGTCAAGCACTCTACCACTGAGCCACTGCGTTCCCCTCGCAGCTAGTACAGGGGAACTCACTTTAATGTAAACAGTTGATAGACGGTCTGAAGGACGAACGGATGAAGGAACAAACGAACGGACGTGTGTTTGTAAGGTGTGAACAAGTGTTACCGGGGCGTACAGAGATCTTAAGTTTCTTTAAAATAACTTTTTGGATTGCTTTTGATTAGGATAAATTTTCTTCACAGAAAATGCTGGAAATGTTCTAAACTGTATGAGACTTTCAGACTCATTTGCATTCTGACAACGGTTTGGCCAAACATATGTAACTTAAACCAATTCAACAAAACATAGGAATGTATCCTAATTTAATTTCATGATTTAAATGTACTACTTCGCAATTTCTTACAAGTGTGCTTTGATATCAGAACTATTCCTCTAAACGCCCAATGGGACGTATATAGTGGGGCTAGAGCGTGTATGTGTGTAGATGTAGACTCAGACCACACAATAAAATGTGTGGTCTGAGTCTACAATCTACAGCCATACTTTGTGTATATGAGCAGCGAAGGCTCTGATGCACATGCTCGTCTGAGTCTTTGTTGCTTGGAAATGCAATTAGTACGAACATCTCACGTGCTTGCTTAGTTATCTTATGCATGCTATTGATCTACGGAAGCTGACTTTAATATTTTACCGTCTGGACAGTCCCATGCAGTACTTGCATATACCGTAAAACCTGGCCACTCAAAAATACACAAAACAAAGGTCTTAACGACAATAGTAGCTTAATGAAGGTCGCCATTGTATAAGTATACTGGTCGGGAAGGGTCGTACAATGTAACTAATGTTAGAAAAAACTCTTGGCCCGACCCCTTGCTTTATATTGGCAATAAATACGTTTAAACTATGAAGGTCAAAAGTATTGCAGAATGTTCCAAGAGATAATCGGTCTTGAAAGCCAATCGGTATTGAAAGCCAATTTTTGGTCTTTTTGAGTGACCGCTTGAGACAGGTTTTACTGTAGGCTGTTCGATATTCTTTCCAATGTTGGCAAATCCTTCACTCAAAGTCATTCTTCTATTTAATTTCGAAACTCTTTGCCCCCTGAGAAATTTTCATGCTTTTTGTCATCTGCTGATTTTTTTTAATTAACTTTTTTGAAAAATTCTTTCAGGTATACCATCTGAGTGTCAAACAGAATGGTTCCAGATCATGCCCGACGTTTTGTCGGGCATGATCAGGGTCCGAACTGTTTGCAAAGGTTATCAGCAGACGACGCTAGAAGGCAAAGAGTTTATAGTCTAGCAGACTGGTCACTAACCATGAAGAAAGGAGATTTACTGTAAATTCGGAAATTTTCGCATATGCGAAGTTTCGTGAAAATAGAATCCTCGCAAAATGGCGCAATCACTCTGTCGTTAACTGAGATAGGTAAATCATGCCATAGTCGCGAATTTTTAACGTCGCAAATATGTCTTTTTACCGCTATTCACGAAAATAAAATTCTCGCGAAAATTTCCGGATTTACAGTAGTTTAGAGGTTCACGATAGTCTTTTTCTCGTTTGCAGAAGCCGGCTGTGTACCAATCGACATTGCAGTTTACCACAAACTGGACATGAAGGAGATGTATGGTGGCGCACTTTTGTCATTCAGCTGTGAGGACGAATTCCAGCTGATGGGGCCCGACCAGATTTACTGCGATAGTAAAACTTGGAGTGATGTGCCACCGGTGTGTAAAGGTACAACAATTATACTTAAGGAATAAAGATACGCAACAGATGAAAACTAATTTTTGAGTAGTTATATGATGTTTTGATTAAATTCCTTTTAGAAGGGGCTTACTGACTATTAATTACATGTGATGAAATTCGAAAATGTCACTTTTAAGATAAAATTAACGCCACAAGATGTACACATTTAGAAACGTAAAACTGTGACGTGGGCGTCAAAACGAAAATTTGCAAATTAAAACAACCTGTTATATGTGGGAAGTAAACATTAAACTTGCTAACTGTAAACGAAACTTTGCCACTTGGCCATTCTCTCATAAGAAAAATACGTAAACATTATCAAGGTGCCTTTAAAGTGCAGAATAATGAATTTTGACGTCTAACATTATAACGACATTATTCTTACAGTAAATGTGCTTTCATTGAATCAAACTCAAGAGGAATACAATTTTATCGCATTTAACGCACTATTTGGTCTTGACGTTATTTACGTTAAGCGTTTGAAATTATAACGTAAGGTTGCGAGCTGATAATTTCCTGGGTCCCCAAATTTATTCAAAAGGTTTTGTAAACAACAAACCGGTTTTAGATAGAACTTATATTGTGTTTCACAGTTTTCTACTGGGGGTCAGGATGATTACGTGCATGCTAGCCGGTATACGTAATCGACGTCAAATAGTGGCTTAACCTATTGTAATGGGACGGGTACAGGTGAAATTTCTTGATTTTCTTTCTTACTTATCTCCATGCTCATATATACTTATAGGAACAAGGTACAGAATCTCCTCATCGTGAGGATCTATTTTTATACAGACAAACAGTTTGAATGACCCCTGTACTGTTACAGCAAGTTTTTAAAATTATTCCAGTTGGGTCTAGGGGTAGAGATCTCTGATGAAGCTTATGCATGCTTGTAAGAGTTTTGTTTTTGATGAAACCTAGGCACAAAAAGGCATTTAAATACTCTACAAATATGCCCTAAACGCCCATTTCTAGATTAGATTTACAATATCATCCGAGAATAATATTTGGTTTGGTTCATTAAGAAAATATTTTTGATACTAGTCAGGCAATATTGGAAGTAAGTTAAACTTTTAGACAAGTATAAATTTTCAATAGACAATTTATTGCTCTGACCGCACTTCTACCAGATTCCAAAGCTGCTATTTGTTATCATATGTCATTTAGCCATGGCCTGAGTAAATAACCAGGAAATCTCTATCAGCTGATCCAGTGGCCTTGATTTTTCAGATTTCTACCTTATTCCCTAAAGCATTAAGAAAAAATCTGTGAAAGTTACGAAAATCCTATACGGTTTTGTTAAATCAAATTGACTCGTTTTTACTAAAGTATTCCGAAGTTTGCAAATAAATGGTAAGTGAATCACCACCTTTCAGTTTTCAGTAAAACTTATTTTTAACAAAATGTATGAAGCAATATTTAAACTAGTAAAGATCGCTCATACTGAGTTGTTGCTACAGTTAATTTAAACGCTGAAAATCCTTTTTATTAAGTCAGAAATGACTTAAGTGAAGGGGTACTGAATTTATGCTTAATTTTGTTTTCATAACATTGCGGCTTTATTCTTAATTCGATTTTTAACTGTAAGTTTGGCCACTATAGGCGTTATTTAGAATAAACTTACTCAACCTAGATATTGTTTTTTTTTCAGGATATTAAAATAACATTTCAAACTTATTAAAATCAAAATTGATTTATGTATTCTGTAGATCACAATGACATATTGGACCCTATGTACTGCACCCAGGCAATTCATTAAACATTTAAAATATCATTTTGAAATTTAAACACTTCACTAAGTTCTTTTACTTTAACGAGGCATTGTAATTTTGGGTATGTTCTTGAGGACTAGACAGACTGAACATATTTTAATTAATGTTAACTCGTCACTAAGAAATAGAAAAAAATGCTTGAAGCATGATACAAATGTAACAGCGCTTTTTGAAAACTTCATTATTGCATATTTAGCATACTTTCAGCAAAAACAAAGAATAAAATACAACGACAATCATTTTTACATAATCAGCAGATTACTCAAAATGACGTTTATTCTAAAATTAATGACGTCATAGACGTGCAGGAGCCAGGACTGCTTACTCGAGATTGAAACAGGATTATATATTTTTATTCCTGCAAGCAACTTTGAGAATGTTACCAAACGAATCATCTTAACTTTGGTGCCTATTTGTCTTAAACTTACAAAGATATGACACTATTACCGCACAGGTACCAAACATGTGTTGCAATTTGCTTTAGAAATACGGTGGTCTTCATATAAGTGTCTGTAACTCGAAGAATGTATTGTGTGTTTCTTTATGTCTGCTCTTGCTAGAAACGTACTGTAAATTCGAAAATTTTCGCGAGGGTTAAAATAGAATCCTCGCGAAATGGCGCAATCACTCTGTCGTTAACTGATATAGGTAAATCACGCCCTATGCTAGTCGATAATTTTAATCATCGCCAATATGTCTTTCCCCTGCTATTCGCGATAATGAAGTTCTCGCGAAAATTTCTGGTTTTACAGTATAACATTTTGTCGTGGCATATATGTGAAGAAAGTTATGAAGCTGGTTGCATTCATATTTGAACACTCCTCGTAGGCCTTACAAAGTTTATTCAAACGCTGATCCTAGGTTTATGAAGACTAAGTAAAACCTTATATTATTGGCATCTACATTCTTATGACCCACTGTCAGCTGAGCGCGTCAGGACCTAAGATCATCTAGTTTTTTTGTACATTTGTTGTTTTGAAAGTACTTTAGTCACCTTCATAGAGTAACAGCTACCGCCCAACTGACCTAAGATCATCTGGTTGTTGTTTTGTACATTTGTTGTTTTGAAAGTACTTTAGCCACCTTCATATTGTAACAGCTACCGCCCAACTGACAGAGTGTGACTTTGAACAAGGCCTTTGTGGGTGGAGCCAAGATGATAGCGACGATTTGGATTGGGCGATACATCAAGGTCAAACCTCAACTGGCGGTACCGGGCCGAAAACTGACCACACCTTTCAAACTATCTCTGGTAAGTTTAATACGGGGAAGACGACATGGAAGACGACCATGTCCAGATAACCAGATGGTGTTGTTAAATCCTACTATTTTAATTAGAACCTTCTTATACTACGGTACTTGCTTTGCGCAACTAGGTAATAGGATTAAGGCAAAAACATTATAATCACACTGGTCAATGTAAACGCACCGGTGGTTGCTACAAAGAGCTGGTGATTGCATTTTTCAGCACCGGTGGTGGCGTAAAAGGTAAAAAAATCTATACCTGTTGACCTTATTATTTATTTATAAACTTGCATTTATTTTATTTGTGATGACACCTGGCGCACAGACCACCGGTAACATTGCAGTTTATGGCTCTGCCAAGCAATTGGTGATTTAATTCATGGTTTGGACTGCAAATCCAACAAAGTTCTGGAGTTTTGCCGTGAGAGGTGCTTTTTTCTAGTGCAACTGCCAAAATTGAGTGAAATCTGCACGTCTAAGCACAGCTGGTGTCATATTCCCATGAAATAACATCCAAAAAACGATTACTACTTTGGAGTCTTTTCTTGGTAAACTAGCAAATGTTTTATTGAGGAATTTTTATTAGAACGCACTGGGAGCATTTTTTGACGCATTGGTACAACGCACTGATGGTTGCACAGAATTCCTGTGGTTGCTGGTGCAGCCTCACCACAGCATTCACTGTTCTTATAAACGGTACATAAATCGTTATTTGAGCCAGCACATGATATTTCAGTGCCAGGACGAAGACTCAGATGAGCTTGTGCAAATGTACAGACTCGCCAGAGCCTTCTCTGCATCGAAAAAATAGAGAGTAGTAATCGTTTTTGGATGTTATTTCATGGAACTATGATAACATAGCTGCAGCTGTGCTTAGACATGCATAATTTCCTGAAGTTAGGCAGTCACAATAGAAAAAAGCACATGTCACTGTCAAACTCCACAACTGTGTCGGATTTGTCGGTCAAACCATGAATTAAAACGCCAATTGCATGACAGAGCCATAAACTGCAATGTTTCTGACGGTTTGTGCACATTGGGTCATCAAAAGTAAAATAAATGCAAGCTTATAAAGAAATCATACAGTCAATAGGCATAGATTTTGTGGTTTTTGTACACTGATGAAGGCTCAAGCGTGACTGCAAATGTGTAGCCTTACCAGAGATGCTCCAGAGCTAGCCCTGTTCGCACTTTGAGAGTGTTTCCGCCTATTTTCAGATTGGTCCCAAAACTTTTAATTTAATGAGATTGTTTGTCCGTTATGATACATTACAATAGTTAAGAAGCCTCCATGCGAGCTTAAACTTTTTGTGCTTCAACAACAGCAGATTCTAGGGCGAAGATTTGGTACCAGTAAAATGCAATTTTAGCACCACAGAAGTATAGGCTGCTGTCTGTTCTAAGGCGGTGATTCTGTTGTTGTTGATTCGTTGTTGATTGTTACTCCCATTATAGGATTCTGTAATTGTTCTATATTTTGTTACTTTATGTCCATTCTTGTTTTGCAATCATCTTGATGGGGAAGAGAGAGAGCTGGCTGCTTTGCTTAGTTTGTCTTCCTGGTGTCTCGTGATTGTTGTGTGGCTATTCCTCTCAGTGCCACGGGTTTGTCTGCAGTTTGTGATTGTGATACTTACTATTTTTGGGTGTCATTCATGCGAACAGTGATGGCTTTGGCCACATTTGCTTGGTCTAGTCTGAGCCTTCGTCACATTTTAAAAATCTAATGTAGTGACTCAAATGGCGATTGAATGCCATTTTGTGCGAGCAGCGAAGGATCTGGCGAGTCTGCACATTTGCACAGGCTTACCTTAGCCTTCGTCACTGTACAAAATCTCTTGTGCTGCCTTAAATGGCGATTTGTGTGCTATTCACGCCAGCAGCGAATACTCTGGTGAGTCTGCACATTTGCGCAGGCAGTCACTGGACAATGTAATACATATCAAGATCTCTTGTGCTGGCAGCAAAGGCTCTTGGGGGTATGCACGTTTGCACAGACTCGCCTGAGCCTTCTATACAGTATCAAAATATCATGTGCTGGTTGAAATGGCGACTTTTGCATCGTTTATGTGAACAGCGAATGATGTGGTGAGTCTGATCCAGCAACCACAGGAATTCTGTGCAACCATCAGTGCGTTGTGTCAATGCGTCAAAAAATGCTCCCAGTGCGTTCTAATAAAAATTCCTCAATAAAACATTTGCTAGTTTACCAAGAAAAAAACCCAAAGTAGTAATCGGTTTTTGGATGTTATTTCATGGGAATATGACAACAGCTGCGCTTAGACGTGCAGATTTCACTCAATTTTGGCAGTTACACTAGAAAAAGCACCTGTCACTGCAAAACTCCAGAACTTTGTTGGATTTGCAGTCCAAACCATGAATAAAATCACCAATTGCTTGGCAGAGCCATAAACTGCAATGTTACCGGTGGTCTGTGCGCCAGGTGTCATCACAAATAAAATAAATGCAAGTTTATAAATAAATAATAAAGTCAACAGGTATAGATTTTTTACCTTTTACGCCACCACTGGTGCTGAAAAATGCAACCACCAGCTCGTTGTAGCAACCACCGGTGCGTTTACACTGACCAGTGTGTAATCATTTCTATAGATAAAAATATTGTAGGTACGATAGTTCTAAAATGTGTCATTCATTTTCTGTGTATTTTTATCATTCAGCGTTAATGAGATAACTAAACCAATCAGCTTACTTAGCATGCGTGGATCCAGAGGGGTGGGGGCAAGGGGTGCAGAACCCACCCCTCCGGAAAAATCCCAAAAATGTAGGGTTTCTATGCAAAAATAGTGAGTATGATCATGAAATACCACACTCACAAACTGCAGACAAACCCATGGCACCGCAAAGAAGAGCCATACAACAATCACGAGGCACCATGGAAGACAAACTAAGCAAAGCAAATAGCTCTCTCTTCCCCATCAAGATGATTGCAAAGCTAGAAAGGACATAAAGTAACGTACAACAAAGCATAGAACAATTACAGACTCCAACAATTGGAGAAACAATCAACGACGAATCAACAGCAACAAAACCATAACCTTAGAATGGACAGCAGCCTAAACCACCGGGGGGGGGGGGCTTAAATGCATTGTACTGGTACCAAATCTTCGCCCTAGACGAATTTATGTTGTTGTAGTATAAAAATGTTAAGCTCAAACTGGTCCGGATCCCCTAAAATTCACAAAGCCACCGAGCCAGCATTCAATGCTGGGTCACCATCGGCCCGCCAGCAAAACGCCATCTAAATGGCACTTGAATGGCGTTTCACTGGCGGGCCGATGATTGCCCGCTTATAGTGGTTATTTGGTTCCTCTCTCCCCCTCATCAAAAAAAATGAAAACATTAAAACCAAATAAAATGAAAAATAAAAATAGATAAAGAAATAAAGAAAAACCCTTGTCGAATTGAATAAAAAAAAGTTGTCAAGGGTTGGAACCCCTCTGACAAAACATTCTGGATCCGCGCATGATTGGGGAGAAATAACCAGAACTTAAATTAGTAAGAACTATGAATTAACATTTAGAAAAAAATATATTATTCACAGACTAAATCTATTATTGATAACCAGAAGTTCTCTGACTACAATTGTTTGAGTTAACAACAGTAGATGGTACTTTATTTCAGGTCATTACATGTTCGTCGAGTCATCCAACCCAGCTAGAAATGGAGACCAAGCTAGACTTTTATCGCCACTATATCCCGCTGACATGGGTAACATGTGCTTTGAGTTCTGGTATCATTTACTCGGACCTGCCGACCCTGGACGTAAGTTGTCACTGTTTGATTTAGTATTATCCCAGCCAGCATCCAATCTCAGGCCATTATCGGCCCGCCAGCAAAACACCATTTGGAAGGCGTTTCACTGGCGGGCCGATAGTGGCCCGATTTTACATGCTTCCTGGGATTTGTCTTTTGATCGTTATTAACTCTTATGGCGGCAACTTTAAGTTATTCTGTTTCTTATATTTTCCAAGAAGTTGTAAATGTATAGTGCCAATGATTACATAGAACAATTACAGACTCCCACAATGGGAGAAACTATCAACAACGAATCAACAGCAACAAAACCTTTGCCTTAGAATGACAGTTTCATAAAACAAACAAAACTCAAATAAACCAGATGCAACGTTTTCTTTGCATTTATTGAATACACAATCATGCATAAACATTGATATTTGTCATGGCCAAAACTGTTACGGGCATGCACACTGCAATAATGAAAAGCACATAATGAAAACAAACAGACTGATGACAAATCACGCGTTTTTTTTCATAACTGTATTTTTGTACTTTCCACAAAAAACTTACTTGGTATTACAGTTAGAAGAGGTTATGCCATACAATACTATTTTCCCTTTTCAAAAACCCAACGAATGCAATCACTAACTGATTCCACAAATCGCAGATAAAACGAATTAAAAATCTCGAAAAGACAAATCTTAAAAAGACAATAAAATAAGAAATGAGACCTCATGGAAGAAAGATATATAAAGGAATAACAAACATTGGTAACTTTCTATATTCTCATGAGATTTTTTTAAATATAAATACATACAAACAGGTAACAATGACAGTAGGGGATTTTCTACAGCTTGTACATGTTGTCTCGGTGTTGTCACCACGTTCTAATATACAGACCGTATTCATTTATACACCTGGAAAAAGTTAGGGAGCACTGTTTATTCTGACAATTTTATTTAGAGTTCACATGATTTAGTTATTGCATTTTGCTATACGTGAATAATGTCAATTTTCCCGAAAATAGGTTTGCCATTTTCATTCTGCACTACACAGAAACATTTGTGAAGAGCAAAACCAGCAGAAAATGAAGGAATTAAGCATTCCCGATGAATAAAACGAGTGTGGTCTTGAAAAATAGTGGATAAGATCCAAACGGTATTACCGTAAATATCTGCAGCATGCAGTGATTTTTATGGACACAGAAATCCTAGGATTTCCAAGTTGATCTTTAACTTGATGTTTTTGCTGCGACTCTTTTACAAGACAGTGTGCCATGAACGTCTTTTAAGACCATGGTCATTTCTCGTCCAAATCCAACAGCATGCAAAATGTATAGACAAAGAAAGAAATAAGGCGTCAAAACCTGTCATTGGTAAAGTATACCTCTATCGCCACAGGTAGATCAGAAAACTAAAACAATGGTGGTAAAAGTTTGTCAACAAGACTGTCAGCTGTAAGCTTGTGTAAAATATGAAATGAGACTCATGGAAGAAAGATATAGCAAGACTTATCAGTGATGTCCTAAAATAAGAAAATAAATTTCTATATCCAAGATGGTCACTGTCAACCGCAGGCATTGCTGAATATTCATTTTCACGTAGAAGCAACCTTGAATATAGATTCTAATAAACTGATAAAAAAATTTAAATGTAGGAAAAGTTTAGCCTTAAGTTAGCCCTTGTATCAACTGAGGTACACTTAAACTTCTTTCCATGTGTATATTTTGAAAAACATGACAATTATTCCTTCCATTTAAGTAAATATAATATTTATTTACATGTAGCTTCTCTATAACCAACTAACATTTTGCACACTGTTAAATGGTTATTAAAGTAGGTCTTAAAATTAGCCATGCAATAAAATCATATCTTGTTTGATTCCAGGCAATAGGAATCAAAGGCAGGGCTATGCTTATTAACATATTAAACTTTCTGTTTTTCATTATCTCAATCTAATGACCATTAGTAAAAAGCAATATATGATTTGTTACGATTCAAACTCACCTGTTGCCATGTTGTGTTCGAATCGTTGGTCAATCCCAGTAGTGATACATTAAAGGTATATTAACGTAGTGACCCTATATTTATAAACTTGTATGTTTTAACAAGATGTTGGTACTTTGGAAGTATTTATACGTGGCGACTCCCAGTTCCTAGACGACCTTCAACCTGTTTTTGTAAAGGGAGGGAACCAAGGTGACGACTGGAAACAAGGCGAGATCTACATTGATAAACAAGACGAGCCATATCAGGTAGATATCTGCTTCTTCATTTGCTTCGCACAACTTGTTTGTCCTATATTAGTACACTTATTAGTCAATATTCAGGTTTCACGTGGAAGTTAAAGAACTATTAATTTAGCCCAGTCTGTAGGAGGAGGCGTTTAGCTATGGCCCCATCTCTTGGATGTTTAAAAAACAGATCCACTGCCGGTTGAGCCTTCATGTGCTCCCAGACATAAAACCACAAAAACATAAACCCACCTGACCAAGCGCTGGTTGCTGCCAATGGTTTTATTGATTTAGCCAAAATGATGAACAAGCTCTATGGAACTGAGTTTATATTGTGTAGGTCCTCCTTTTTTCTAAACAATTCGCTGTTTCAGATTAATTAGAGATCACAAACAGCTTTTCGTTGTGCAGTTCCATTAGTAGAACTTCACACCAGTACATTGTAAAATGTTGTTTTAATATTTTTGTTCTTCAGGAGTATTTTGTTCTTGAAGAAAGCAGAAATTATATTTACCTTTATGTCTTTAAGCATTCTTCCTTCTGCTTTGATACAATAAGCTTTACATGGTGCATTGTATATATTGGGGGTCACAGGTTAGAATGTTGTTAAATATATTATAATTCGAAGGAAGACCGTTTTTAGTTAGCAAATTTGGTATATTCTGATTGAATACAGCATTATGCGAATTTCATCAGGGCATTCACTGTTTTTAAAAGGACCCATTTAGTAGTCACAAGTAGATAAATGGTATTTTGACCCAAATGTATGTATTTCTGGCATAATTTACAATTTTTTTTATTTTGATCTTGAAAAGTTCATAAGCAAAAAATTGTAAATATATTTTTTCTACCTGAAGTTGTACATTTGGACGAAAATACTTCTACACTGTATATATTGTAGTCAAATAATTTTAGTTCATGTTCATGCATATGTTTTTAAACGGTATCAAACCACAAAGCAACTCTAAAAAGACTGATAAGCATGCTGTGGATTGCTCAAAGGCTGTATGTTGGGGTGTAAAGTGATCCATGTGAGATGTATATCACGTATACGTAGGGCCATCCTTGTATATGCATGGTAGTGTAATTTAAAAAGTAGACTTCTTATAAGGAATAAGTTCACACAACATTATTTATTAAGACTGGTAACTCAATATCAACACATAGTCAAAACAGCAACCATTTTATATGTCACTCATTGCAATAATGCAGTTCATAGACATAAAAATTCCCAAAACAGAGGGTTTCCTAACAGCCACAAAATAATGCACAAAGCTTGACACTAAGTCTTTTGAATAATGACACTATGTGAAAAGCACTAAGCTACATATTACTACATGACAACTCTCAACAATCAGTCCAAGCCCCAAATGAAATGGCCACCTGAAAACAATGTAAGTACACTAAGTCTATTGTCCATTAATGTTCAAGTAAAAACAAATATTAATTTTAAAGAAAACAGATCAACTTTTGATATGCTAAATGCTATTTTAATCATATGGCATCTGCTATATAGATTGTATTCAAGTAAATGTGCAGTATAATCCTAATTAACTGTACAGGGCACTCAAATACTAGATATGTGCTACACAGACTATATACACCTGGTTGCACAGTATATTTGCAACCAACTGTACAACAATATCATATGTAGGTCATGTAAGTTATTTGGGCTATTTTCAACTGACTGTACAATACACTCGCAATCAACTGTACACTAACTTGCTATTAACTGTACCATCAATCAAATGTACACCAAACTTGCAATAAACTGTACAGTATACTAGTAATTAATTGTACATCAAGATTGCTATAAACTGTACATACAATCGAAATTAACTGTACCGTATGATCTCAATTAACTGTACAAAATAATCGCAATTGCACACACTGTAGACCTTGAATACAGTACTTAAAATATCAACCATAAGTAAATCATAACCATATGCGGACCCTGCAAATATTTTACAAGTTTTTGAACGATATGTGCCCTACAATGACCCTACACTTCTGTAAAGTTTGCACTTGAAAATCCTATCTTAAGCTAGTCTATTCACAAGAATATTTCAGTTCAATTTGATATTCAGACTGTCACTTGTCACTGATCCCAGCACTGGGTAAGTGCAAATATATGAATAAAATTTGCATCATGTGCAGGGCAAAGTCATAAAATAAATCTACTTACAGAAATCACAGCAGCCTCTCTCTCGTATATATCCATGTACCCATTTAATATTTGTCCCCAATCACAATTTTTGTCAGGCATTCTAGCGAAACCACAAACTAATCAATTTTCATCTGCACTGTTCAAAAACTAAATCAGGAATGATTATGATGACATAGTTACTAATTATTCACTCACAATTTCTCGCCTGTTTTTTAACACTTTTACAGGTAAATAATTCTCACCTAGCCACAACTGACCACTAATTACATAATTACAACTGCATTCAGCTATACTGTGAACTACTCTTTAGGACACTGCATATGCTCGCTGTCCATCTACAGATTGTGTCCTAACGTTTATTACAATTAAAAACCATATGTCATCATATTTGGACTATGTATAAATTGTTCATTCAACAATGTGACCAAAGGTCGTCTTCTTGATAAAAACATTTTTTGTTTATACAGGAAAAAGTTCATGAAGTAAGAGCTTTTGAAAGATATATCCCCTTAACTCTCTTTTGAACAGTCACAACTAATCATTTGTTAACTGATTATAAACCTGGAATGTGTACATATAAAGGAGTCCCAGGCTATAATACCTAACCATTTGAATTACTTTCTCTGAAGATCATTTAAGCCTCGGAAAATAGTGTAGATCCTGATGAAATGCCAAGCTTGGTTTAATTTTATCTGGGTCTTTACTGTTTTCCGAAGTACTCTCTGAGAGTTTCCAGTATACACAGAGTTAAACCATGTATACAGTTTTCAAATTACATGTATAAATATTTACTCTATTTCATGAGGATAATTTTCTCAAGAAAGTTTGAATATTCTTTCATGTACTTCTAAGGAAGACGAAAGAATTGGTATTTTACACATATAAAATATTATATATCACATGAGCCAGTGCATGAGATATTCAACAATATGGTATGTGCGGCCAGCAAAGCCTCAGATCAGCCTGCACATTCGCGCAGTCTGATCAGAGCCTTTGCTAGTCGCTTGAGTAATTATGATTGTTAAGCTACTGACTGAACACCATTTGGAGTTTATACGCTTAAAAGGAGGCTGCAGAGGCTCGTCAGAGTCTACACATGTCAAAATGTCACATTGTTGGAAATCTCATGCACTGGCTCATATATTGAGAAAGGGGTCAGGACCACCACTAAAGTAATTGTTTTTCGAAATTAAACTATGTAGAGAAGGGGTGGGGCTTCTCCGCAAGAACTGTTACCAAATATTCTGAAGTATGACTTATCTATATAATGTGATATTGTGATGTTAACTCATTCTGGATCGTTTGAGATGCATTCTTTATCACTGCTGTAAATTTCATCCATGTTCTGCTGTGAAATTAATCACACAGTGCCTTGTTCATATCATCTAGCAGTAAGTGTTAGCTTGAGCCTTTTTCAAAATGTGTGCAATGTGGGTGTTATTTAGCTGGCTTAAGCTACAGTCCTAGCTTTAAAAAATGGTGAGTTGGACTTCAGACTCCATGAAGGTTCCAACTTAAAAATAGTAAGTGAGTATGATCAGGAAATACCGCAATCACAAACCGCAGACAACCCCGTGGCACCGCGAGGAAGAGCGGCTCAACCATCACGAGACACCAGGAGGACAAATTAAGCAAAGCAACCAGCTCTCTCTTCCCCTTCAAGACGATTGCAATACTAGAATGGACACAAAGTAACGTACAACAAAACATAGAACAATAAATGGCCCCTACCATAGATCTATTGATGCTATGGTAGGGGTCTGATGCTTTGGCTGTTGTCAGGCCAACAGGCCTGTTGAATTTTTCTTTTGCTCCGGTATTCAGTTTTATGTTCTGTTGAGTCCCTGTCTTTGCTTTATCTCCTTTTATACCTTGATGTGTTCTAGGAGATGATGTATGGATAAGTTATGGGTCTTTCATGCAAGCCAAACATCTATTTGTCTTAATCCAAATCTGAACTAAGAGTGAAGTTGGCGCCGTGAAAGTGGTTAAAGCCCTCCAGTGAAATATTTTACTGACCGTTCAAAGGCGGTACTTCTTTTGTGGAGAATTTGTGTTATTGATGTCCTGGGTCAGGTGTGGTACTTAATTGTATCGATTCCTGATCTTTGCACCCTTACTTACTTTCATGCTTTCGCGTCTGTTCATTGCCGCCTTGTGGTCACCTGCTGGGATGACATCTTGGTTCTTGTTTGTGGTGTTTAATTATGTTTTTGTCACTTTCCCATGTGGTATCCAGGGTCAATGTGGTAATTGATTGTATTGATTCCTGATCATTGCCGCCTCTCTTACTTTGAAAACCCTAATTATTGTTTCATCACAGTACGTTTATTGATTTGGATTGCTTCCCTTTAGTGATTAATTGCTAAAATTAGAAAGCTTTCATGCAGGCTACAATAAATTCGTGCTAATACAACTGCAGACTCTAATCAATGTAAGCCACTAGTTGCTTCAGCTGCAGGTGGTTCTATTGTTTTTTTATTAATTGTTTACTGTTGCTCCCATTGTTTGTGGGGGTTAAGTGTTAAGTCCTTATTTTGTTATGTAGTACTTCGTTTCCTAACAAATGTAAGAGAGAGGGAGACCTGTTTGTATTGTCCTTTTAGTCATTTGACTGATATTGATATTTGCCTCTCCCTGTCCTCACAGAGTCCTGATTTTGTCTGCAGTGTGTGATATTGGCATTTCTTGGTTAAATTCACTTTTTAGATCATGCTTTTAAACATCGCTAAAATCCATTTCAGTAACATTGATTTTTTTTGTTAGGCTTGTCTTTAAACTATCTGAATAGTTAACGGACCCTTACAGGCCCAACGCACCCATATCAGGGCACTGACACAACAGAGAAATGGATGTTTTATGTACAAACAGTTGTTTTCTGAAGAAAAAATTAATGATTGCATAAAAAACGTGTTGCACGCTATATACACTGATGTTTAACCAAAAGGAATCATGTGTTATTTAGACATTGTGATTAGAATTAGGGTAAGTATGCTTGCTGATTCAACCTAAGGCTAGGGACATAGTATTCTGCTGCTTAAATCTAATTAAATGTCTGAAGTTACTGCTGTGCAATAATAACTCTGATCACTGTTTCATTGTAGATAGTGATAGTCACCACACGCAAACTGAGCTATATAAGTGATATAGCAATAGATGATGTTAGACTCTACAACTGCTCAGGTAAATATTTTACTTCCTAACAATCTGTTTTATATCCACCCTGTCATGACAATCTGGTTACAATATGTTAGATTCGTTTTTAAGGTACTAAGATACAGTACCTAAATAGCAATGTGACAGTGACCGTATCTACCAGAGTTACCAGAGCTTAAGCTAAAATTCAATCTTAAACTAATCTTAAAGCGTTGTTTTCTTGAAAATATTTCTCGTTTGGCTTATTTTATACCGTTTATGCGAATCATTCTGCATACACTGAATAGTAAATATTCCGAGCAAATCGTGCATTAAGGTTACTAGGTCAAAGTTGAACATCAACGCAAACATTCTACCATACCTTACTTGAAATACATTTTATACAGAGGAAACGAATATGTATGCTTATTTTATGGAAACGGTATTGACCAAACATTATCGTAAATCTTTTCTAAATTGTAGACACCAAGACAACAAGCACCACATCAGAAACAACAACAACTAGAACAACTTCTTCAATAACAAGCCTTAAACCACCTATATCGACTCCATCACTTGGAACACCATCACAAACATCAAAACCTTCTACCTTCACTAAAATCAAACCATCTTCTGTTACTGCAAGTATGTCCACTTTCATAGCATCTAGCGGTGCAGTTACACAGAGCACGTCAACCAAGACTGTACAAAAAACTTCACCAATTGCCACAACTTTAATATCATCAACACCAACGTCAAAACGTGAAGTTAGCACAAGAATAAGCAAGACTATATCAACACCAACAGTAGCAGTAACTACTAACGGAGCTGCATTTACAACAAAGGTGGCAACATCTTCATCACAAATAACAACTACGCCACAAAATGAAACACCAGAAGCTACTACAACGAGACTACCATCAACTGCATTACTTACCACATCAAAGACACCAACAACCAAGACATCGTCGTTGTCAAGCACAGAACAGTCATCAGTGATGACCGTACCCTCATCAGCAGGTAAGACTACTGTAAAACACCTTATATTCCTGGCATCAAAGTTTTACGTTATTTAAAAAATAAGTGAGTATGGTCAGGAAGTACCACAATCACGAACTACAGACCAACCCACGACACTGTGAGGAAGAGCTACAGGACATTTACAGGAACAAGACATCCAAATGACAACAAAAGCAAAGCAAGGGGCTCTCTCTCTTCCTCGTCAAGATAATTGTAAAACTAGAAAGGACATAAAGTAATGCATACGAAAACAAAGACCAACACAGTACCCCCACAAACAATGGAATGTACATAAAACAATGCATCAACAACAACAGAACCACTGCTTTAGAACGGACAGCAGCCTGAATTACTGGAAAGGGGAGAAGGGGCTTAAATACATTATACTGGCATAAAAAATTGAGTATGATCAGGAAATACCACAATCACAAACTGTAAGTCAAACGTCCTGTGATAAATACAATCTAACACTCATGCTCCTGTATAATTGTATTTTTTAAACTCGTTGCGACTCATCTCAACTTGTTTAAGAAATTTAATCATACGAATTCAGGAAAAGAGGTGAAATGCTAGGCTTGTAGAGTTTAATAAACAGCTAGTTATATAAATTCAATAATACATGTAGCTCCTCTGTGTCAAGTGTAGAGGAAACATTTACTACTGCTGCATAAGGATATATCTAAGGCTAGTACGTCTTATGTTACAGCGTCAACAAGTTCAGCTCATCAACCCAGCACAAGTTCTCCAATACCACCTTCAAAAAGCATTACAACATCAACTACAAAGACTTCAATATTAACAGGTAGTCCAGTTTCATCGTCGACCGCTGAATCTACAAAAGGAAGTACACAACTACATACGTCTACAGTTTCACCAAGGAGTTCGCTTTCTAGTGAGTGATTCTATGTATTCAGTGTTTTGGTGGTGGGTTCCCCTTCCTACATAATCTGAAAAGTCAGGTCCTACACATTATAAGAATTAATCATGAGTGTGAGGGTAGGATAGAAAATATTATACTGAGGCTCACCGTTTGGCATCATGAGGCTTGCCGAGTGACCACCAACTGTGATCCTGAGGGACAGATTGTTATATCTCTTCCTCACACAATTGGATTCTTTTTGTCTTGGTCAACATTAAATACAACGTGTTTATATTTTAAAAAAGGCTTCTAGAAAGTCAAGCACCACACCTGACCTAGGACACCAATGGGAAAGTGACAACTTCACAAATAGACATCACAAACGAGAATCAAGAGGTCAGCCCTTTCCCAGCAGGTGACCGCAAGGCATCAATAACCAGAAAGCATAACATAAACAAACATAAATAACATAAACAATTCACAAGAGAAGCAGTCCCTTTGAACGGTCAGTAAAATATTTTACTGGAGGGCTTAAACCAGTTTCATGGCGCACCAACCTCACCCATAGTTCAGATGTGGATCAAGACACATAGATGTTTGGTTAACTTGAAAGACCCCTTACTTACCGATACATCATCTCCTGGAACACATAAATCAAGATATAACAAGGTGATAAAGACAGATAAGGACTCAACAGTAAATAAAACTGAATGCTGGAGCAAAAGAAATCCAACAGGTTAACCCAGTGGGCCTGACAACAACCAAGGCAAAAGGCCCCTACCATCTCATCAATAGATAAGTCTTTAAGTCGGATCCGTCATAGAGTCTGAAGTCTACCCACCAGCGTGCAATTAAAGAAGAAAGCAAGTTGCCAACAGTGATTGGGTTGAACACCAAGCATGCAGTCTGTTGTCACATTAATGTTATAGCCAATCTTTTTATAATGGGCAATTATTTTTATGACCTGCACTGAAAAATTATTAGAGCCAACAATTTCCTTCAATTTATACACATAGTCACCATAGGATTCAGGTTCCAAAAGTCCTTGAAGCAAGAGAGATTTAAGTCCAACTTGGAATTCAGATATCAAATTATAGTATCTTCTATAAAATTTAGAAAAGGATTTGCAAAGTTTATGATACCAAAAGCCTTGTTTAAGAAGTTTGTGAGTAAACAATTTATTGCGAGTGTTGAAGGCAGCAACATGGCAGGACTCTAGCTAAACGAATGAGTTGAGAGATATAGACTCTATAGGATGTAGATCGAGTAACATCACCATCTGAAAATGGAAAATTAACAATTTCAAAGTCAAAGTCGTCACATTAATCATAAATCTCGATAGAAACAATATCATTAGAAATTGACAAATTCAAGTCTATAGACGCAGCTTCGGTATCAGAGGTACTAGCTTTATTTAGTTGGAGCTCTGAAGGGTATACTTAACTTACCATATCGTCAACATAAACATTGATAATGTTTAAAATATCGTCAAAATAACTGGATGTAGTGTTAAAAGCATCCATAATATCAGCCTGGTCATCATCAGAAAAAGACATCATAAAGTCCCTCTCATAACAAAAGAGGAATAAATTGGCAACCAGGGGAGCACACTAAGTGTCCATAGGAATCAAAACTACTGGTTTTATAGCTTGGTGACAAATCGAATAAAAATTTTGTCCAACAAAAAGGTCAGCGCATTACATAGGAATCACAAGTACTTGTCTTACAGCTTGGTGACAAATCCAATAAAAATGTTGTCCAACAAAAAGGTCAGCGCATCACATACATTTTGACATGACCATGACCATGCATGATATTTGTAGGATTTTTTGAAGTAAAAAATGCATTTCTGTCATTACATGCAAGGTAAGGAGAGCCTTCTCTCTGAAAGGTTCTTTCAATAAGATCAATAATAGTTGGCCATCCAGAGCCTGAAAAAAAAATCTGTTGGCATTTTTGAGTACATTTTGGCATCCATGCTCAAAGTGTATCTTGATGTGTTTTTAAGAAGGATAGGGGTGGATGCCAAGTCTGGAAATGCCCCAAAGTCCCATAATTAGGTCAAAGGTCAACTGAGTGCAAATTCTTGTTTATACGTCAGATTTTAGTGTTTTTATCATTTAGCTATCCAAAATTATGATTCAAAGTAATGTAAAATCTCTTTTGGATAATGCAACCATGCTATATAAACAAACAGCATCATCAAGGCATGATGTGTGTTTGAACCAAAGGTCACTAAGTGCAAAATAGGTGAAAATTGTAGCAATATTTTATTTATATAGGGGCAAAATTCAAATTTTAAGTTCCCCTCTATCCTAATGGATTTTTTTTATTGCTTTCCTGCTAGGTGTGTTTCTATCATGTTTGGAAAGCAATGATTTACCAAGTTTCCCGCGGTAGGCATGTAAAGTACGTTACTGTATCAAATCAATGAATATGTAATACAACTAAGAATAACCATTTCACGTTAAAGAAATATTTTTTGCTTAATGCTTTGTATGAATACGCCATTTTATGCAATTATCTATCCTTTTATACATAAGATGTGTTTAAGTTGTTACTTACGTTACATTTTACCATCTGAAACGGAGTCATTTCTCAAAGGTATATGTTCCTAGCTACAGCTTTCATGAAGGACTTGGCCATGATCTCATGCTTATAGGAATAATTTATATTTCTTTTCTCATTTCACACATTTGTTGTGTTTGTTTCCATCTATGAGTAATTGTAAAACAGCTTTTACAAGGGCCACTACCTGCTAATTGCATATACCAAGCATAGCTTCATGAAAACACAAGAGCAAGCCCCCTTTCATAAAACATCAGGTGTGTTGAAACTATGATAGAATATTGTAAATACCAAATACTGGAAGGAATATATCCTCAAACTGGTCTTCACATCAGCCTGTTAGCAGATGGTAACATACATAACTTAAAGCTAATATACAGGTACATTTCTATTAACGATCATCCAGTGAAAACATTGTTAACGTTTTGTGGGGTATATCATGGATATAGCCCTGACATTAAGGGTAATGTTCCATATAACTTTAAACATTTAATTGTAGGTGTGTCCTTTCATTTGCACATATTAATGAAATGATATGGATTCAAAAGCACTATTTCTTTGAAATCAGGCTGCTTGTGTAAACGTTTTTATCCATATATAGAAGCATATATAGAAGCAGTATAAATATGATATAAAAGGTAACCTCTAATTTTAAGATACCATAAAATATATATCTATGTCTTTCACAGCGCAACTTCTTATACATTGTAATTGTTTCAGTGTCGATAAATTCAATTCTAAGTACCATTATTAATTATGTTTTGCAATGATTATAGAGATTAAATGCTATGAGGTTATTGGCATGTGTTTCTGTATGTTATTTTTTTAACTGTAAAATGCCAATGAAAGTTTAATTCCAAATTAAATTTAACATAAATTCACTATATAATTTGATTGTGTTCATAGTTTTCCACCAGTTTGGGGTCTTTTCTTAGTATTTAGAGTAAATGTGTCCTGAAATGGTTATCTAATATGTACATTCACTAGCATAATCAATTGGTTTAACATCTCCGGTTTGCTTGATGTATATAAAATCCTAAGGTAGTTAACTCACCTGTTCTCGTGTAGAATCTATCTATTAACCATGACAATTTCCTAAGACAGGGATTGATTGCATATTGGGTAGGTGACTTACATTAGTGTATACATCTACTGCTCGTAGATACAAGTGCAATATATCAGATTGGTAAGCACTTGTAACTGGTAACATACTCGAAATGTGAAGTTTTATTATGGCATTACTCTTGAAATAAAACTGGACTACTTTCCTTTCACTATATACAAGACAATCCTCAAACTGTGTTAGTCTTCACAAATATCTGCAAGGATATAGGTACAAGAGTGAGCAAGTTTATGCTTAAAATACTTTCTGCAAGCTGTTGTCAGATATGTTGTTTACATTTTCGATGATTTTGCATATATATTTAAGACTATCACAATAAGCCAAATTTAGTAAACCTTTTGAAACCAACAAACCGACCCTAACTCACTTTTCATAGGACATATATAAAACATCTACTAGGGTTACAAATAGCTCAACACAATCAAATAATGCATAAACAAAACTAAAAAACAAACTACCTTGTGAATAAGAAAAGCAAAGAAATCCGCTGCGTGTGACATAACTTTTTCAACATTCAGTTTAATCTGTGAGTTTCAAACCATACTAGTAAATTTTGGGAGTCATGTTTTTGTTTTATGCTTAAGAATAAAACAGTTAACTGATCTTTAAAATAAAGTATCACTAACGTTCGAATGATTTGTTGTTTATGTTACCATGAAATATGTTCAGATGTTTGACAAGACTGCTACATGGCTCAGGTAACCTTACCTCAACCAACCTTAGTCTAAGATAATTAACAAGCTGAATAGTTTCTATCAGAATTGCTACAGAATATAATAAGATAATCATCATTACAATATGATACGAAATCTAGTTCAACAAAACATAGAAGATTTTAATGGGGACAGATGATAAATTAATTTTATAATGTAAATGTCAACAGTGAAAAGTGAAAATTAAAAGAATTCAGCATACAAATAAAATCTTTAATACTAGATCTATGTAATATGCTATATTTGGACATAAACCATGCTGGTTCTGTACTACGATGTTATATTTGCAATCTTCAAAAACCTATACCTGCTATAGAAGACACTCAGTGCTACTCCTGCCTTAATTCCTGCCTTGCCACTAGATGCATAAACTATTGCTATGCTATTTTAAGTAAATTGTTGATATTAAATCAATATTTAAATCATGATGTAGATTGCACGTTTATCCTTATGTACCATTGGTAGAAATCTGAAAACTGCAATATGAATGTAAAAGAGCCAAGCAAATTACAAAAAGTAATTGAGTAGGACCAGGAAATGCCACATTCGCATATTGCACACCAACCCATAGCTCTCTTTTGAAAAAAAGTCTTATATAGAATAAAATGTATGTAGTATATGTAAGCGAACTGTGGAGAGCAGACCCAAATTTTATATAAGCCTAACAACAATTTACTACCTTTATCCATTTATGTAAGGCACCTTTTGTTACCTACGTTGCCGCATTAATATATGTGCAGCAATTTAAGATTCATTATTGTTAATAAAGTTATAATTTGACTTCATTATGAAAGATATTTCACCAATTCTAATGCAAAGTAAATAATAGAAAAATGAATCTTCAGCTATGCGTTACATGCTGGAGCCAGTACAAATTACATACTAATTAGCATATTTAGATATTTACTTGATTTCACTTCATTGCAAGTTAAAAGTTATAAACAACTTTAAATATATGAAAATGAACATTTTCAAATAGAATATAGATCAATATCAGGTATATTTCAGGTCAGGTATCATGGTTTATTCTAATACATGTAATTTGTAAAGTCATTATCTGCAATTTTGTATAAAGTGTAACATATGTATCGCTGACGAGCAGAAATACATATCACAGATGTATGCAATTGATTTTTATGTCTAGTTTAAACATTAAATGCTTAAACTATTTCACTTATACTATTAAAATAAATCAACATTAGCCTTGTACTGTGTGTACTGTTATTTTCAATGCCAGTAGGGTAACGTTGATTACAGGTGCAAAATAGCAAAATGACCACAGAAAAGTTATTAAATTATGGGTTTCTAAGGCCCCAAGACATGTCACAAACTGAAAATAGTTTTACTTTCTGAGAGGTGCAGCAAACTCTCAAAGTAGCCCATATATCTCAGTTTAGCCCAATTGAGGGAGAATTTCTGTCAGAATTGCACAAAACTTTCGATGTTTGTCTTTGTAAAATCCATAAAAGAATGCTTTCAAAGGGGTTCTTTTAATGATAAACATGTTAATTTAAGCCTTCTGAAAGACTTCTACCCTTTTTAGAGTTTAAAAAGCATCTTGTTGTTGGACCCGAGAAAAATAAGAAACACAGTTTGTAAAAATGCTCCGAATATTGCACTTGATGACCTTTGACCTTATTTTAAAGTCGACATATGAACATTTAGTCATAAAAAAACATTTTATCAATGTATTTCAGACTTATAACTATAAGCATACAAACTATGGCTTGAAATGAAACATCTTTACATATAAAAAGATAAAATTGTTTTACAGTAGTACATATTTTTTCATTTTTGCACTCAATGACCTTTGACCTAATTTCTGGCCTTCATATGCAAATTCAGACTTGGCATCCACCCCTATGGCTTTTTACACATGCTAAATATTATGTTAAAAGTGGTCTAACAAATGTACTCAAAAATGCCAACAAAACCAAAAATATGCATCTTTTTTCGATTCGGATTGCCAACTATAAGTTTATCTTTAATTTAATAATGATGTATTGATCGATTTTAATAACCTGACACAGGTGCATAATTTCACGGTTAGTGCACAAGATATTGTTACCTTCCGTCGACTTTCAGTACGATTTACAGGAATTTTGCAAGTAGTAATGCAGATAATGAAACGTTTTGTGCCGTCCTACTAACTTGTCAAGTGGTTATGATACATAGTTTACAACCAAAAGGCGGTGAGCTCGAGTCTGCGTGTGTTCTTTTTTTTTCTTTTATTCGATTCGTTTAATTTCATTTTTATAGATTACCGCGACCTTTGAGGAATGAAATTATGGATCATTCTATTTCAAAAGGTTCATGCGTAACAAGTTAAATGAGCCAGTCTGTCCGAAACATCTTTAGAGATTCACGTGAAAATATTTTTCCATATTATAGCCAAAACATAGGGTTAAAAATTATTCACTATACATATTGTTTGAACTTAAGTTCAGTGGGAAAACGTCTGAAGAAAAGATGCAGCAAGTCTTGGCACTAAGGCAAAGCAGATACTTTTTTAAATATCTGCCATTACTTAAAAAATATGTCAAAAGCACAGAGATTCAATTTTCACATATGGAGCGTACGGTAAACGTTCTCGGTGAGGATCCTACAAAAATAACAATAACAAATGCAAGTATAGATAAACAAATAACTTTGAAGCGTGTCAGTCTATATTTACAAAATTGAAAATAGGGATCTAAAAATAGGGGTTTCAAGCGTTTAACATAGTTTATACTATGCTACTGTGAAACAGGTAAATGTTCCGGACAGACTGGCTCAGTGTATGCGTTACGTATCAACCTTTTCAATATAATGATCCAAAGGACATTACTCAGTGGGCATGGTACATCTATAATAAATGAGGTTAAACAAATCGAATAAAGGTAAAAATACCAAAAAACAAGAACATACAGGAACTCGAACTCACGACCTTTTGGTTGTAAACTCTCTAGCATAACCACACGACTTGTCAGTAGGACAGTGCAAAACGTTTCATTATCTCATTTGTACTTGCAAAATTCCTGTAAAACTTACGGTAAATACCGAAAGTTGAAGGGAAGGTAAAAATATCGCGTGCACTAACCGTGAAATTATGCACCTGTGTCAGGTTAATAAAATCGAACAATAAAGTAGTGTAAAGAGTAGAAAATCATAAGTAGACAAACTGGTCGCATTGAAATCTCTAGCTTTAAGTTTATCTAAAATTTCACCTGAATTTTAAATAGACCAAAATTGTTTTTTTAAGTCAATAAAATAAGATTAAAAAAAAAACACACTTAATATCACACACCACTCCTACCAATTTAGGTGGTGGTCTGCTTTCTGCTAGAACCCAATATTCCTGAATGACGAGAATGGCGCACTTCAAATAGTCCCTACTATAGTAACTAAAGTTTGATTCGAACACCTATAGTCGCTACTAAGATGACGTTACGAACCTACTGGAGATGGTCAGAGCACCGTTACTTTAGTAGATAGGCTGGTTCCCTACTCTAGAAATATCTAACGATGGGTTCAAAATCTAGCACGATGGGTTCAAGATCGGTCAGTAGCCTCAAAATATGTTTTTGGTAAAATAAACCTAGCTGAGCATATTTTTTGGTCCCACTTATTTGTAATGGATTATTAGAAAGCGATGTGCAGTTTATAACATCCTTTTTGTCTACAGCAAAGAATTGAAGTGGAGCATACAGGGCTATTATTTTTGTTTACTTGCCAACCAACTAAAAGTTCCAACTTTAGTCGTTCGGGTGTAAACGTGCGTGCGCATCTATTACGTAAGAACTATAGTAGGAACTTTAGTTTGATGCGAAGTGCGCCAATATGAAAAAAGCACTATGATATCGATTTAGGAGGCGAATTTCCATGGATTGGACGTGGCACATTGGCTCTATTGTTTAAAACCAAAAGCTTGTCAAAAAGTCAGGGGCTTAAACTATTGCACTGACTGTTACTATGTGAGGTTTCCCATGGCTAAGTATAATAGCTTTTAATCATATGATGTTACAGTTATTCAGTGATTAACGTCATGTCATAAATAATGATATGACCAAACGTTACATAACACTTTAGACGGGAACAATTAACTTTGTGATAAACAGAGTTTTACACTCGCAATCATTTCATATTAAATTTATTAATCTCGCCAAATGCTCATTTAATAAATTCAATTTGAGATCATCCCTCGTGTAACTTTATCTATACAGTACTGCACAAGCAAACGCATATAAGAACTCAATGTACTTGCTTATCAAAATCATCTATAAAAATAACATTATGGTGCTAGTATTGTAAATTTTAAGGTTAAAATACACATGTCAATATAAGCTTTAAAAACATTTATAATCATAGTATGGCCATTATACATGTACCAAGATTTTATACTTTGATTTTTAAAATGCATTTTCATGACCATGCCATTTTGGCTTTTACTTGAAGTTTAATAAATGTTGCTTTCAATGCCATTATTTCAATTATTCATGCAACCTAATCTTGAGAAAGATTCAGCCAAATGCGATGACTATTTTAATGCTGGTTCATTGTTTGTTAGTACCCTAGACCTCCATGGCTGCAACTGCTGTCTGTTCTGATTCTGTGATTATGTTGATGCTGGTTCATTGTTTGTTAGTACCCTACACCTCCATGGCTGCAACTGCTGTTTGTTCTGATATGGCGATTATGTTGATGCTGGTTCATTGTTTGTTAGTACCCTACACCTGCATGGCTGCAACTGCTGTCTGTTCTGATATGGCGATTATGTTGATGCTGGTTCATTGTTTGTTAGTACCCTACACCTCCATTGCTGCAACTGCTGTCTGTCCTGATATGGCGATTATGTTGATGCTGGTTCATTGTTTGTTAGTACCCTACACCTCCATGACTGCAACTGCTGTCTATTTTGATATGGCGATTATGTTGATGCTGGTTTATTGTTTGTTAGTACCCTAGACCTCCATGACTGCAACTGCTCTCTGTTCTGATATGGCGATTATGTTGATGCTGGTTCATTGTTTGTTAGTACCCTAGACCTCCATGACTGCAACTGCTGTCTGTTCTGATATGGCGATTATGTTGATGCTGGTTCATTGTTTGTTAGTACCCTACACCTCCATGACTGCAACTGCTGTCTGTTCTGATATGGCGATTATGTTGATGCTGGTTCATTGTTTGTTAGTACCCTACACCTCCATGACTGCAACTGCTTTCTGTTCTGATATGGCGATTATGTTGATGCTGGTTCATTGTTTGTTAGTACCCTACACCTCCATGACTGCAACTGCTTTCTGTTCTGATTTGGCGATTATGTTGATGCGGGTTTATTGTTTGTAAGTACCCTAGACCTCCATGACTGCAACTGCTGTCTGTTCTGATATGGCGATTATGTTGATGCTGGTTTATTGTTTGTTAGTACCCTACACCTCCATGACTGCAACTGCTGTCTGTTCTGATATGGCGATTATGTTGATGCTGGTTCTTTGTTTGTTAGTACCCTACACCTCCATGACTGCAACTGCTGTCTGTTCTGATATGGCGATTATGTTGATGCTGGTTCATTGTTTGTTAGTACCCTACACCTCCATGACTGAAACTGCTGTCTGTTCTGATATGGCGATTATGTTAATGCTGGTTCATTGTTTGTTAGTACCCTACACCTCCATGACTGCAACTGCTGTCTGTTCTGATATGGCGATTATGTTGATGCTGGTTCATTGTTTGATAGTACCCTACACCTCCATGACTGCAACTGCTGTCTGTTCTGATATGGCGATTATGTTGATGCTCGTTCATTGTTTGTTAGTACCCTACTCCTCCATGACTGCAACTGCTGTCTGTTCTGATATGGCGATTATGATGATGCTGGTTTATTGTTTGTTAGTACCCTACACCTCCATGGCTGCAACTGCTGTCTGTTCTGATTTGGCGATTATGTTGATGCTGGTTCATTGTTTGTTAGTACCCTACACCTCCATGAC
Organism: Loripinus fragilis; assembly: GCA_964019695.1. Taxonomy (NCBI): domain Eukaryota; kingdom Metazoa; phylum Mollusca; class Bivalvia; order Lucinida; family Lucinidae; genus Loripinus; species Loripinus fragilis. The sequence goes on along the minus strand of OZ026519.1, from coordinate 98,418,205 downwards.
TGCAACTGCTGTCTGTTCTGATATGGCGATTATGTTGATGCTGGTTCATTGTTTGTTAGTACCCTAGACCTCCATGGCTGCAACTGCTGTCTGTTCTGATATGGCGATTATGTTGATGCTGGTTCATTGTTTGTTAGTACCCTACACCTCCATGACTGCAACTGCTGTCTGTTCTGATATGGCGATTATGTTGATGCTGGTTCATTGTTTGTTAGTACCCTACACCTCCATGACTGCAACTGCTGTCTGTTCTGATATGGCGATTATGTTGATGCTGGTTTATTGTTTGTTGTTGCTCCTGTTTTGCGTATTTTGTTTTTGGTCCTGGCTTGGTAATAGTTTTTTCTGTTCTTTCTTGTTAAGCACTTATCTCTAGTTTATCAATCATCTCGCTGAGGGAGAGAGAACTGATAAATGAACTGATACTGTAAATGTATTCTTCCATCAATGTGTTCTGTGTCTCATCCTCATAAGGGTCTAGAAATAACTAGACTAGCTTTATGACTATGTTTAATAAGACTAACAATAATGGATGAAAGTAACGTAACTAAGCAACTGACGTCATTAGCGTAACGTAATAACGTTGACTGGTTTCTTGTAATATTATGAAGGATATTACATTTCTCCCTTATTTTTAAACAAAGATTCTGTATATGTTGTTTTTGAATTTGACAGTCCTTGGTGAATTCTAAAAATGGTTTATATTTCAAATAACTATCAAACAAATGTATCAAGGCGCATTGGAAATTCAGCATAATTATCTCTATCAAAATTGGAATATAAATTATTCTAGTGTCTCTTTTCCTTCATTATACTTCTCTTTCTCTTATACTCTGTCATCTAAATTTGAACTATTCTAGAGTCTCTTTCCCTTCACTCTACTTCTTCTCCTTCTTTTGATCTTATACTCTGTCATCTGTTTTTCATCTTTTGGTATTCTCTGTTTCTGGTCATGAATATGGCTCCCCTGTTCAGCCTCCTCAATGTCTGAATGCGTAGACGTTTTATGATAGATTCCCTTCATTTCTTCGTCAATTTCTGCACCCACTTGTAACTCTACATGTTCTTGTAGTTTTCTCTTCTCATTTGTGTCTGACTTGCTAAATACTGCTGATTCTTTTTGAAAGTTCTGCATCTTATAATCTATATGCATAGATGGATGGAAATATCTATAGTTTTCCTGCTGAGTAACTAAGTTTTTGATCACTTCTTTAGCAGTTTCAAGCTCCTTTCCAAGTTCTGTGACTTGCTCATGTAACATGCTTATCTCTTCTGAGTGAAATTTATTCAAGCTATTTGATTTCTTTACAGCCTTAACTCTCAAATGACCAAAAGACTGTGCTAAAAATTCATCATCTGAACCCTCACTGCTAGAATATACCTCCTCAGCTTTCATTATTCTCTTCTTCTGATGATGGTCATGTGTCCTTGGAAATGCATACATTTTACCTGTTAGACTCGTGTTTGCTCTACAAACAGATGTATAATGATTTAATTTTCTACATATTTCGCACTGAATTCCATATGCTGGGCAGTTTCTTCCTTTTACATGTGCCCCAACCAGTCCACAATAACTACAGGGTTCTGCTCTTTGAAATCTCTTACCAATATTTGAATATCTGGATTCCCAGCTTCTTCCTTGTTCTGTTACTTTAGCTATCTCCTTGCTTCTATGTTCAGTCATCATGTCTTTCACTTGTTCTGAAATAGCCTCTTTTTGCCCAGCTTCTGACAAAAATTCTTGTAATATCCAGGACTTTGATATGCATTTTTGAATCAGTGTCTGATTTTCAATTGTCTGTATCAAGTGTTCCAGAATCCTCTCATCATGGTTGGATTCAAAGTCACAATCATGTGCCTTTTCTCGTAATCGTGTCCCATATGCAACAGTGGTTTCCTTTACTTGTGGTCTCATTTTAAGAAACATACAACGACAATAATGCTTATTTCTCTTTGGACTAAAGTAATTGCTTAACTTTGTCCGAAGTTTCTCGTATAAGTTAAGACCTCTATCCCCTGGATCTGGTAAACTTTTCTCTAACCTTGAAATTTCTTGACCCCCAAAAATGATTAAAGCATCTTTTCTGTCTGAGGCATCTGTGATTCTGAAATACCTAAACTCTCTTTCTATAGACTCAAGCCAGTCGTCCAAGGCTTTTCCTGTTGACATCTGATCTTCTGTAATCCTGAACGGCAATGCTCTTACGTTTCTGGACTCTGTTATGACTGTAACTGCTGTGTTATCAGCCATTGTATCTAATCCGTATCTCGTCATGTATTGTCTCTTCTAATTATTAAATAATTCAAATAATCTACTTATCTCCTTTTCTTCTGTCTTTAACTTTTATTTTAATTCTCTTCTTCTTCTGGTTTTCTACCATTAGTTTTCTGTGTTTTCTTTTTCTGTTGATCTCTTGTCTCTTCTATTTTCTGCTATCTCTTCAGTTCTCTTATGCACTAGTTTCCTTGACATAACGTCTCCGCTTCCCTTCTGTCCTCTCTTTTCTCCAATTTACCTCGTCGCCAATGAAATAACTAGACTAGCTTTATGACTATGTTTAATAAGACTAACAATAATGGATGAAAGTGACGTAACTAAGCAACTGACGTCATTAGTGTAACGTAATAACGTTGACTGGTTTCTTGTAATATTATGAAGGATATTACATTGTCTGTGATCTGTGATTCTTGCATTTCCTGGTCATACTCGCTTGGGTTTTCTTATCCACATCCAAAATAATTTGGCACCAAAGTAGAATGGAGACATTTGGTCATTGTCATCAATAAACAACAAATGCACTGGGCAGTTAGTTTCAGCAAACATTATTTAATCTTACATTCCACCAGTTTTCTGCATTGTTTGAAGATACTTGATTTTACCTTTAACTGTTGGAATTACTAATCACTAGCACGACTTCTATTGTCATATAATTTTGGTTATGAACATGTCAATTTACCGATAAATATTTATCACTCAAGACCCCATCTATTATCATATGTGAAATAAGAATGAATTTCATTGAGGTACTTGGGTAAAATTGTGTCATTTTCTGTAAAAGAAGACTCACTTGTTCTTTACTATTTTGCATCTAAAGTACGACTGTTAAATTGCAGTTCTTAAGTGGTTTCTTAGAAACTGGCAAAACTTCATATGTGACCACATAATAGAATTGTATTTTCGCAGCAGACAAATATGCTAAAGTAGCCTGAACCCCCCCCCCCCCACTTCCATAAGGTATTTAAACCAGCCCTTACAGGCAGTTTTTGAATCTTTAGTCCAAAATATGCTCAGGACAATGAACTGCTCATAAGCCTGCTTAAATATTGTATCATTTTTCTTCTTTTAAAGCAACACAAAGAGGATTGCCTGCATCTACTTCAAATAATGCCAGAACTACAGGGCAGACAACTCTGTTATTCTCTACAACTATACAATCAACCCCCTCGACAACATTGAAACCTACAACAACATTGAAAAGATGGGAGTCGACTTCAGTCCAATCAACTACCCAGTCATCAACCACAACATTACAAAAATCGCAATCTACCACAGCTACGAAGCGAACAAAGAAGACAAAGGTCACAAAATGGAAGGACCACACAACAACACCGCGAAAAACAACAGCTGTAAATACAAATACAGACTTGTATAATACAAAACCCCCTGTTGGGAGCAGAACAACGATAATGATGTATGTAAATGAAACAGAGCCAACTGTTGTAATTGCTGAGCAACGTTCTCAGCACCCTGAAGATGAAACTTTAAAACCGCTTATGATTGGTTTGGGTGTAGGAATTGTGGCTGGACTAATTATAATTGGAATAGTTGCGTGGGTGTGCGTCCGCAGGAGGAAGTTTTATACGAGCAGATATGAAGATGAACTTAAACCAATAACAAAATCTTCATCTAGTGAAAATTTCAACAATATACAATATGAATACCATGACGACGAGTTTCAGTGAATATTGGCTTGTACGGATCATTTCATCCAATAAGATACAATCAAGTCCACGTGATCTCGGTGGTTCATTGTTTGTGGTGTCACTGGTTAGAATTTCTAAATGAGTTTTTGAATAGAACCAAACATCACAGAAACAGAGGAAATATTATGTTCTGTTATTTTGATCTGGATCTTAAATGTTCCCTATTGCAATTGTTTACATATATCCAGTCAAAAAGATAAGAAGGAGATTAGTCCTAATATTTAGGTTGTATTGTTGATTAAATTGTATAAAACAGATTCAAATGCACTTGTTTTTGTAACGTGACATGTGATTATTGTGGACAGTATATCCTGTGTTCCAAATGTGCATTCTTGCTCCCAAAAGGATACCCTTTTAAGAACACATTTGACTTCACTACAGCTGGCGACTTTGACTGTTTGTCGGCGGTAGAACGTCTCCCTTCCCATCACTATAGTGTAGATTTTATTTTCTTATTCTTTTGGATCATATGTTTCAACGTGGAACTTTGAAACTGTTAGAGCGTAACCGATGAGGCCTAAATGGCCAAAACTAGCTAGTCTAGCGCAGAAAACACTTTATTTTCAAGTTCTTTGGTGTTCTTTGCTTCCAAAGAATGCCCTTTTAAGAACATATTTGACTTCACTACAGCTGATGATTTGGACTGTGTGGCGGCGGTAGAACATCTCTCTGCCCTTCACTATAGTGTAGATTTTAGTCTCTTGTCCTTTGGGATCATAGGTCTCATTGTGGAACTTTGAAACTTTTAGAGGGACACTGATGAGGCATAAATGGCCGAAACTAGCTAGTCTGGCCCAGAAAATATGCACGCTCTAGTTTCAGTTCTTAAGAACATAGTTGATATCATCAATTAATTCAATATTTCGTTGGATGGCTGGGCCTTTATGCGGCTTGCAACTCTCCAAATTAAGACGAGACTGCAGCAGCGCATTAGAATAGGGATCACCATATTCAAAATTTTAATTTGGGGAGGTATATCGTCGGATATACGGTCAAAAATTACGTTTTACGACTCGACTAACGTGTCACCCAACCGACTTGAAAGTCTTGAATACAATTATCCCCTAATTTTCCGAGGAGTATTGGTAAGTATTGGCATATTGAGCATTTGAATGGTTGTTTGTGTTGTACATGTTATATTTTATTTATACAGTAAAACCTGTGTAAAACGACAACTCAAAAATAGACAAAACAAAGATCTTATTAACAATGGTAGCTTTATGAAGGTCGAAATTATTGCAGATTGCTCCGCTTGACTTGCATTAAGCGATCATTGTTCTTGAAACCCAATTTGGGTCTTTTTGAGAGTGGCCACTTTACACAGATTTTACTGTATGGTAGACAACCAAAAAACGTTTTATGTCAGGATGCGTATTAATGTAATAAAGTGTTAAAATGTGACCATTTACTATTTTCGTACTCAGTGAAAACAGATGGATTTATTGTAATCTGCCCGTTCCTTTACCTGTCCTTCTCCATCATATTTTGGCCAAGGACTTTCATATTTGCCACAATGATTTTCTATGATGTGTAGATAACAAGCTATACGAGCAGATACGAAGATATGACTTTTTGAGTCAAAGGTCAAGGCCACATACATTTTAAATTTGTCATAAACGGTCCTACATCACGTACATGAACTCCTTATTCATTTTGACTGGTGATGTACATATTTGAAAACATGATTGCCTTTGTGATGTAGTTGACAATATGCAATTCAGATTATTCTAATGATCTTGAACTACAAGGTCAAGGTCACATATTCTAAATTCTGTGTAATGGCGCATAACCCAAACGTCTCTTTCTTTTATGACCAAGGGTGTTCATATTTTGCACACTGATTGCCTATGATGTGTAGATAACAATAGATTATTCAGATCACCAATGTGACATTGGAGTAAAAGATCATGGTCACAAATACTTAAAATCTGTCAAAATTTGTCTTACGGCTCATAACATAAACTCCTTATTTAGTTTTTGACTAAATATTTTTTTTATTTGACACAATGATGGTTATGGAGTGTAGCTAACATACGATTATTTAGTACACCGATATATCCATGGAGTCAGAGATCAAGGTCCCATATACTTAAATTCTGTCTAAGCCTGTTTTATTTTGTGACAGAAGGTGTTAAGATTTAGCACAATGATTGCCTACTATGTGTAGATTACAACAAAGGTCTTATAATACAGATATGGATTTTGGACCCAAGGTCAAAGTAAGTAAGGGTGCAAAGCACAGGAATCGATACAATCAAGTACCACACCTGACCCAGGATACCAATGGGAAAGTAACAAACTCACAGTTAGACACCACAAACGAGAGCCAAGAGGTCAGCCCTTTCCCAGCAGGTGACCACAAGGCACATATAAACAGACGCTCACAAAGGCATAGCAAACACAAGACAGAAAAAAACATAAAAGATCCACAAAATAAGTACAGCCTTGGAACGGTCAGTAAAATATTTTACTGGAGGGCTTAAACAGGTTTAAAGTCAAATACATAGAATCTGTCAACGGCTCATTACCAGAATCCCTCTTTCATTTTGATGGAGTTAAGGGAGTTATGAATCGGTTTCAGTTGTCAATATCACCTTGGAGTCAATGGCACCCAAACTTAAAATCATCAACCGATCATAATGCGAATTCCTCTTTCATTTTCGACCAAGGGTGTTGGCACAATATTTGTCTATGGCCTGTAAATAACAACAAACTAATCAAAATATAGACATACACATAAGGTCAAATATTCTTAAAACGTGTCTTGCTAGAAATGTGAATTCCTCCTTATTTTTTATGGAGAATGTTCACATTTTGAACGCTGATTGCTTATGGAGTTTCATTAACAACAGAGCTTTCAGCTTACCATTATGACATTTTGTATGAGGTCAAGGTCATAAAACCAGCTCACGGCTTGAACTCAAACTCCTCCTTTATTATTTGATTGAGGATAATGATATATGGTACATTGATTCCCTATGGTGTGAAGATTACAACGATAGTCCCAGACCAGTGCTATGACCTTGGGGTCAACAGTCAAAGTTACATAATACTTGAAATCTGTCTACAGCTTGTAATGCAAATTCCTCTCTCATTCTTACGGATGGGATTAATATAGAAAAAGATTGCTTATAGTGTATGGAATAAAACTAAGGTTTTAGATTGCCAATATGACCTAGGAGTCAAGGGTCAAGGTCATCTTATTTTACACTTATGCGAATTCATCTTTCATTTTAATCGAGGTTGTTTCTACTGTGCACACTAATTGTCTATGGGGTGTAAATAACAACACGCATCTTGGAATACGGATATGACTTTTGGGTCAAATGTCAAGGTCAGATATTCTTAAAATCTGTCTTATTGCTCCAAACGCGAATTCTGTTTTCATTTTTTGATGGAAGGTAATCATATTTAGCTCAATAATTGCTTTTGGTGTGTGGATAACAACAAAGAATTCAATTTACCAATATGACCTTGAGTAGAGAGCATGGTCAATATATATACATGTATACTTGAAGTCTGTCTACAGCTTGAAATTCAAACTCCTCTTTTATTTTTTGAGCGTGTGTGTTCATATCTAACACAATTATAGCCTATGTTGTGTATTTTCAACAAAAAATCCAGACCAGTGATATGACTTTGGCATCAAAAGTCAAGGTCACGTTTACTAAAAATCTGTCTATGGCTGGTAACGCGAATAGAGGGAGTTCAAATATTGTAAAATGATTACTTATTGATGTAAAATGTAAAAAAGGCTGATATGACCTTAGAGTCAAGGTTAAGGTCACATATTTTTAATATTATCTTCAGCTTAAAATGCAAATTCATCTTTGAACTCTTGACGGAGAGTGTTTATATTTTGTACAATATTTTTCTATGGTGTATAGATTACAACGAAAGTTCTAGATCACTGCTATAACCATATTGTCAATGGTCAAGATCAAACGCATAAAGATTTGTTGTACATCTCATAAGGCAAATTGCTCTTTCATTTTTTATTTAGGGTGTAGTATTTGCCACAATAATTGCCTATGGTAACAACGAAAGTTCTGGATCAATGCGCTTTGATCTTGGAGTCAAAGATCAAGGTCAAATATACTCATATGTCGTTTGATTGCATTAAAGATACATCAGATATTGTGTTACATGCCATAAAACAGATTCAAAGTATATTTGGCCATGCCATTTGATTCAAATGCCATATCCATGATCTGTAACCTTCATTGTAATCTAAAGGTCATTAGCAAACTATGAAATGATTTAAAGTATATTTGACCTTGACCTTTGAATCCAAGAACATAGCAGTAATCTGTATTTTTCGTTGTAATCTACACACCATAGGCAATTATTGTGCTAAATCTTAACACACTTAGTAAAAATGAAAATAAGTAAGGGTGCAAGATCAGGAATCGATGCAATCAAGTACAAGACCTGAACCAGGATACCAATGGGAAAGAGACAATCTCACAGTTATAAACCACAAACGAGAGCCAAGAGGTCATCCCTTTCCAAGCAGGTGACGAGTTCGCCTCATGAGATGTAACACAGGCTTTAAACGTATTTTACCTTGACCTTTGACTCTATTGTTATAGACGTATCTAAAACTTCGTTGCAATCAACACACCATAGGTAATTAATGTGCATAATATGAACGTCCTCCGTAAAAAAGGGAAAGTGGACTTTGCAATTCTGAGCTGTAGTTAAGTTTAAAGTGGGTGTGACCTTGACCCTTGACTCCAATGTCATATCAGCGATCCAAAACCAGTGTTATTTTACACGCCATGAGCAATTATTTTGCTAAATATGGACTAAATGAACTCCCTCCAGCAAAAAATGAAAGGAATTCGCGTTACGAGCAGTAGGCAAATTTTGATTTTAAGTATTATGTGACTGTTATCTTATTAAACTAAAAAGTCAAAACACTTATCTGAAATTTTCGCTGTACTCTACATACCATAGTCAATCATTGTGTCAAGTATAAACACAATCGGTCAAAATCAAAAGAGGAGTATGAGTGTCAAGCCATAGACAGTTTTTAAGTATAAAAGGCTTTGACCTTTTACTCAAGATCATATTGATAAATTGAAACTTTGTTGTTGTGTTTTTGTTTGATACGATTCTTTACGTCCTAGTCAACAAATATTCAGTTATGTTGGGACAGGTCTTCCTGAATTGAACCAAGCAAGGATTACTGTGTCTTTCTCACGGACACAGTGCAGTGACACCTGTGAGGCTTGAACCCGCAACCTCTTGATCTCGAGTCAAGCACCCTATCACTAAGCCACTGCGCTCCCAGAACCTGTGTTGTAATCTACAAACCATAAGCATAGTGCTAAATATGCACACCGATCAAAAAATAAAAAAAGACATTCGCATTTGGAGCAGTAATTAAGATATATTTTAAGAACATTTGATGGTGCCTTTGACCCAAAGAGCATATTTCGTATTTCGAGACCTTTTATGTAATTTACACAGCACCATAGACAATTATTGTGTTAACTATGAGCATCCTCGGGCCAAAGAAAGAAAGAGGAATTCGCATTATGAACTGTAGATACCTTAGTTTAATATATGTGTCACCCCCATCTTTGACACAAATGTCATATTTACAATCTGAAACATTTGTTTTAGTATACACGCCATATTCAATCAATTTTGATATATAAGAACTCCCGCCATCAAAACATAAAAAAGGAATTGCGTTATGAGCGTAGGCAAATATAAGGTATATTTGACCTTGTCCTTTGACCCCAAGGTTACATTACTGATCTGGAACGTTTGTTGTAATATATATATATATATACCATATGCAATGACTGCTTCAAAAATGAACATCATTGGTCAAAAAATAAAAGAGGTGTTTGAGTTTTAAGCCGTAGACAGGTTCAAAGTAAATGTGACCTTAACCTTTTACTCAATTTCATTTTGGTGAAATGAAACCTTTGTTGTAATTACACACTATAAGCCAACGATGTGCTAAATATGATTGTAAAACAGGAAAGAATACTTAGCACTGCACAACCAAACACAGAACCCCTACACGCAATTGGAGCAACACAAGACAATGAACCAACAGCACCAACAAAAGTTACTTCTATAGTTGCTGTTGGTTCATTGTCTAGTGTTGCTCCAACTGCGCCATAAAACGGACAATTTTAGCAAGTCACGCTTTCATCATGTTCATTGGTTTGAATACTGAAAATTCAGACATTTTTGCGAGGGTTTTATTTTCGCGAAAATTAGCACAGATGCGAAGTTTCGCGAAAATAAACCCTTGCAAAATGGGCAAAATTACACTGCCGTTTACTGTTGTATGTAAATCATGCCCCAGTTGTGAATTTTGAACGAATTTAGTCGCAAATGCAGTCAAACCTGTCTTAAGCGGCCACATAAAAATAGACACAATAAAGGTCTAAATAGAAAATGCATATGGTAGCTTAATGAAGGTCGAAAGTATTGCAGAATGCTCCCCTTAAAGCATTCTGCAATACTTTTGACCTGCATTAAGAAGGAGCATTCTGCAATACTTTTGGCCTGCATTAAGCGACGAAGGTCGAAAGTTTTGACCTGCATTCAGCGATAATCGGTCTTGAAAAACATTTTTTGTGTTCTTTTTGAGCGGCAGCTTTAACCAGGTTTTACTGTATGTCTTTAACGCTATTTGAGAAAAAAAATTCTTACAAAAAATTCTGAATTTACAGTATTTCCAAGATAAGTTGTTAATATTGGCAAGAACTCTTCCACACACCTTCTCATGATCTAAGCCATTGAAGCAATTAATTCATTACATTCATGTATCTTCGAATAAAGTGACTGTAACAGCATGAAAGATCTATCACAAGCATTTTAAGCAATTAAATTGTTTCTATAGCTCAATCTTGAAAGTATTGGTAAAACGAATCTGGATCTCCGCTGCTGTCTGCACCACTGTGACAGTCTGTATTTCGAACATTGTATTTTATTGAAGTTAAGTTGGGTTTCAGTTTTTTAAACTATATTTTCCAGCTGTATTAAGAGGACACTGATTCAGACAATTCCTCAAGGTGGGGGGGGGGGGGGTGCTGTCGTCCTAACAACCTTATTTTAGTCATCAACGTATTTCACAGAAGGCCCTACAAACCTTTGAGCAATTGCTTCTCGAGGTATTCCTTACCAGTTGTAGCCACTTGTGATTTTTCATAGGGGTCATAACACCCTGTTCCCCCCCTCTGTCCCCCCTCTGGATCCGTCCACGACCATAATGGCACCAACTTTTAATGTAAGTCTACCAACTCCAGATTTATTAATTTATTTTCTAGTCTATGAGAAACAATTTATTCGCATTGTACATTCATGAATGGACTATTTTATAACTAAAATAGCAACATTGAATAAATGAAAAGGCCACTAAACAACAAAAATGATGCAATTATTACTGAAATTTATTAATGAAGGGAGCTTTTACCAGTAGGAATAAAGCAGTTTGAGCTTAGACTTGCCTATTTAATATTTGAAAATCCTCGTTACTAATATTTACTGATATGAATTTGCATTTTTTCTGTCCAAATAATTACAGTGTGGTGGCAAAACATATTATGGTGCCTCTTGTTAGGTTTCTGTGCTAATGTGCACAAACATCATCGGCTTAAGTTTGTTCAATTATGTGATTCTGTTGTGAATATTGTACAGTTATTGACTTCAATGAGGTAGACATAGGGATTTACCTACCCTTAAAAGTGATATTCACCTCGGCCTAGGGGCCTCGGTGAAAAAGTGATAATTCACCGAGGCCCCTAGGCCGAGGTGAATATCACTTTTTAGGGTAGGTAATCCCTATGTCTACCGAAATTGAAGTCAATAACTGTTTTGTTTTATAAATTTTCATTTAAGAATGAAAATATTGCTACTTTCTCTTTTGTTGTTAAAGACATGTTCAACCTTCCATCTAAGGACTTTTTCACAAGTTTTAGCAACTTTTAACAAAATATTATAATTTAGTATTTTGCTTTTTAAAATGTATATTAATTTTCTTAATGGGGAATATAAAATGTTATCATAAAACTGTTTTTACATTTTGTTTATTCAAACAAAAATAAATAAACAAACTGAAAAAAAAATGTTGTAAAAATTCATGAAAGTCTTTAATTTACCTGTTGGGAGGTGAAACAGCAAATCATGTCAATTTCATGCAGCACATGCTAGTTTCACACTCATCATGCTATTCTTAGCTCTCTAGAGGGTAATATTGCAGAAGTGTCAAAAATATTAACTTCTGGAAACTAGTTCAAGCTGGTTTTCATGCAATATTAACTTGTTAAGACCAGTTTCCAGGTAGACATAGAGTTTTATGAAGACAAATCAGGCCAATCAGGAGACAGGATTCTCTCCAGTCATATAACAAATGATTTTATAAAATGATTTCGCATCTGGGAGTGCAATAACGAGAACCACTGTACTCGAACAGTGCAGTCATCGCATGGTAGTTGCAGTCGACGAGTGCACAAAATAGTGTACCTAGCTATTAATAAGGGTAATATTTTGGCATTTTTTTTACTTTGTCATCCTCTTATTCAGGAAAAAATCACATTTTTGGCATAACTCTGACGCTGTAGCGACTATCACTCAACCCACAAAAATTTGTTAAGCAGATACACAGCTGGATTTATAAGTGACAATAGTTCGCAATGAATATTTTCAGAAGTGAAATATTGACCAACATATTACCCTTATTAACAGCTAGGTACACTATTTTGTGCACTCATCGACTGCAACCACCATGCAATGACTGCGCTGTTCGAGTACAGTGGTTCTCTTGCATATTATATAGTTGTGTAAAAGATGGCAAAACCTTGACGTTTTCAAGACAAAAATGCTAATTTTACTTTAATCTAAATGCCATGTGATAAATGTAATCTAATATTCATGCTATTGTGATATTGATTTTATTAAACTGGTTGTGAAAAAGCCAAAATATGCTTCGCAAGCCTCGCATTTAATGACTTTATATCAACTCGTTCCATAAATTTAATAAAGTGTGTACACTGTTAGATCCTCTATAAATCATTATCAACAGCCATTGTTACCCAGCAGGCACACAACAAAAATAGCGTCGTATTGACGTCGATGTGACGCTATGGCGTCGCATCGACGTATGTGACGCTATGGCGTCGCATCGACGTCGAAACGATGTTGTTTTGACGTCATGTGATTGCTGGGTATAAACTAACGATTCTCCAATCAACTGAGTTCATTGTTTCTAAAAGTGGAGACTTAATTATCGAAGCGGTAGCTATTTAAGCACCTTGTCTGCGACTAAACACAACCCTGATTCGATTAGAACTGTAATCCATCAACTTGTGTCACAACTGTTAGGTCACACTGAAGTAAATCAAATTAAGAAGAGAACACACTTGAAGATGTAACAATTGCATAGATACATGCTTTGAGCAACCAGAAGTATCTCTAGACATCATAGGACTGTCTCTTGTAGAATCAGTGCTGGACGAAGTCCGAGTGTCCACTGTTGAAGGTGACGCTGTTGTATAAATGGATATGACGTCAAGCGGGTGGCGTATAACACAATGATATCCATCCGCTTTGAAAATAGTTCTTATGGATTTGCTAAGAATTTCAAAATAAACGTCGGCAGCTTGCATGGAACATCCAAGAGCAGTAGCAGTATATGTACACATGACGTAGTCGTTGTAAGAGCTGGAAAAAATAGAGAAACATAAGGCCAAATAAAAAAGAAGTGTGTTTCGGATAGGGTAAAATCTTAGGTAGGGTAGGCACATATCTTTTTTTATTATTTTTTTCTGGAAAAAAGTATAATTTTATAAAATTACATTTTTCCAGGTTTCACCAGTAAAGGGGTACGTGCATTAAGAGGCTATTTTGCCCCCCTCTAGAGCCAAAAACTGAAAATTGCTTTTCGGGCCCACCGGGGTTCACCTGTTGGATTTCTTTTGCTCTGGTATTAAGTTTTATTTACTGTTGAGTCCTTAACTTTGCGCTATATCCTTTTTTTATAACTTGATTTATATGTTCTGGGAGATGATACATTGATAAGTTAGGGATCATTCATGCAAACCAAATATCTATGTGTCTTGATCCACATCTGAATTAAGGGTAAGGTTGGCGCCATGAAACCGGTTTTAGCCCTCCAGTAAAATATTTTACTGACCTTTCCAAGGCGGTACTTCTTTTGTGGATATTTTATGGGTTTTTTTCTGTTTTGTGTTTGTTTTGCCTTTGTGCGTGTCTGTTTATTTGTGCCTTGTGGTCACCTGCTGGTAAAAGGCTGATGTATATCTGTGAGTTTGGCACTTTCCCATTAGGTATCCTGGGTCAGGTGTGGTACTTTATTGTGTCGATTCCTGATCTTTGCACCCTTACTTACTTTCACCAATTTCTTTTGATTGGTTTATTAGAAGAATAACAGAAGTGTAAAATTTCAGAATCTATTTAAATTTTACCGTTGCAAAAATAACAAAATAGGCCGATTAAACAGGCTTTAAACTGAGAAATTGCCAATTTGGACTAAATCCCAGGCTTTTGGAGACCGATTTTTTACTCCTCGCCTAAAATTTAGCATATTTTCGGAAATTTACAAAAATAAGAGATATGCGTATCTGAGATATTTTGTGAAGCATGGTTTAACTTGTCCTGCATATCTGTGATAAACAGTAGCATGCTTATTTGCTGAAACGAAATGTACTGCGTATGGCTCACGCTTTTCTTGGGGTACCGTCATGTACAAAAATCTCAAGTTTGTAAGACATTATGGTGCATCATACCCTGCAAAATAAGGACCGTTGGCGCATAATCGGTATGTGGGAGGCTGGTCAAACACAGACTCTAATAGCAGGGCAAATTGGGATAAACCAGAGCCAAGTAAGCCAGTTAATTGCAAAGTATCGCCAAACCAATGACTTCACTGACAGACAAAGGCCTGGGAGACCAAAACTGAAGGCGCGCCGTCCTCGCCGTCGGACGTTTCTGACGCTTGATTATCGACGCTAGTAGTTTTTGGTGACATTGCGCATGCGTTCTTACCATACGATTGCTGTACAGAATCCAATAAAAGGACTTCCCATACACATTGATGCATCAGAATGCAATGATTTTTTCTGCTGAAAAATGTTCATAATTAAATAGCATTCATTTGTATAAATTCTTTGAAGTTGTTTTCGCATTATGGTAAATTTTTGGCGAGGAGTATATGTTGTGTGCTCTTCTGTTAAAATATATTTTTAGTATTTGCTAGTGCTCTATGCTTATTTCTCTGTCAAACCTCTCAAAAATGTCAATTTCCTATTTGTTACCATCGTAACGGTAAAAGTCAAAGTAATTTGAGACTTTTACACTTTGGTTATTGTTCTTAATAATTAATAAGAACACATTGGTGAAAAACAATACTTTATAATTAAGCCTAAATGCACGTAGCACTTTAGGTAGGCTCGGGATACCCTAAACACGTGTTTTTTTTATTTGGCCAAACGAAAACAGCTCCGCGCAATAGTCACTTCTATTTTGTATTTTAAGTAAAATAACACAAAAGCAAACAAAAGGGTCATAAAGGCACTGGTTCGCTCACCTGAATAGTTTTTGAGCCTTATGGAATCATTTGAGCAAGTTAGTTAAATAACCCAGGGAATAGTAAGATTGGATCCCTGGCAAATCTTGGTGTGTATATTATTTTGAATCTGGGCCATTAGATCTGATATGTTTTTATCTATTCTTAGCTTTGCTGGCAAATTAATTTTATCGAGTGGAAGCATTTTGTCATTTTTTCTAAAGGGTTTATGAGGGATGTCTATGTGAAATCTTTTGCATTTGAACTAGGGGTTCAAGGAGATGTAATGTAGATTATTCTATAATCAGCTCTGGTAGGTATTTTGTTCAGAAGAGGTATTTGTTGAAAAACATGACTACAAGGGGGTGTGACCAGATTCCCTTATATAGCTACTTATATGCGTAACATATACACCATAAGGAAGAAGGCGAGAAAAGTGTCCATATTAGTCATTTACCATAAATTAATCTTAGATAGAATTATGTCAAGGCAATACTGGGCAAGTCCAAATGGACTTGCTTTATTTAACTGATATACCGGGATATATCAGACTTTATGTTTTGTTGTACGTTACTTTATGTCCATTCTAGTATTGCAATCATCTTGATGGGGAAGAGAGAGCTGGTTGCTTTGCTTAATTTGTCTTCCTGGTGCCTCGTGATGGTTGAGCGGCTCTTCCTCGCGGTGCCATGGGGTTGTCTGCGGTTTGTGATTGTGGTATTTCTTGATCATACTCAATTACTATTTTTTTATATTTGTTATAATAAAAGTTTGCCATTGTATTTGACAATTTTCAGTTTTCTAATGTTTCCCCACCTTTTAAAATTATTTAGACATTTGGATGAGTGTAGGATAGGCAAGAAATATTCATACTCACCTACAGAGAATATATTTATAAGCAGGACTTCCCTTGTCCACAATGCGCATGCTCCGTAATTTCTTGCTCTGGCAGGTAGAGTATGGCTGTTGTAATCTCTCGTAGCACCCTTTGTTCTCAATATAACCTAGTTATAGTGGATAAAAACTTATCTCAGATTATCAGAGAAAGCTAAAGATAAACTAGAAAAATTGATCCTTCAAAAATAAAGAGAAACTACACAATTTGAAAGCGGTCTACTCGGTTTCAGTGAGGTGTTTTTTCAAGGGAATTAATGGAACACGCCAGAGCCAAATACAGTTCGAAATCCTCGGGAAAAAATCTTTTATTTCTAATTATCAGTAGTTAGAATTATACGGAGGTAGACTTAAAAATAAATGTGCATAACCGCTAATATCAGTTCTTTATCTGTCAACCGCAAGTTTTGGGCGCGAAAAAGAAACGTCTCAATGAGACATTTCTTTTACGCACCAAAAACTAGCTCCCAAAACTTGTGTTATTTTAGACACTTAATAAATAGATTATGAATTTGTCCTATTATCTGAATCCAGTGTGTCCCAGATTTTTTCGAATTAGCGAGTATTTCGAAATATCGAAGTTCGAATTTTCGAGGCTTTACTGCATCTCAGATTATCAGAGAAAACTAAAAATAAACTGGAAATTGATCCTCCAGAAATAAAGAGAAACTACCCAATTTAAAATCAGCTGACTCGGTTTCGTTGTATTTTCAATATTATAAAAATCTATCATGAATATGAGGGTGGGGTAAAACAATATGTCACGAGGATCAGCGTTTGGCAACACGGGGCTTGCCGAGTGATGACAAACGCTTATTGCGAGGGTCAGAAATTTCTATCCCATCCCCCCCCCCCCCCCACATAATGGATTATTTTTGTTTGTTTTTTTGCTCACCATTATACGAGGAGCTTGTGTACCGCATTTTATATAAAATTTTAGAAAAGCTTCAAGCGTTTCCTGAGTACGCTGAAATGCGACATAACATGATGATGTCATTTTAACAAAACACTGATGTCACATGTCTATCCTCGTGCGGCTGTTTGATTGTTTTCTTTCTGCTCTGCTACATGTAGCATTGAATAACCTATGAAGCTGCCAAGCGAGTTAAAATAATAATTTATATACATTACAACAAAGGGTGAAGATTAATTGTCTTCCTTAGGCGTGTGACTCTTAGTGCTTTGTGGCTCTTCCTCGTGGTACCGTGGGTTGGTCTGCAGTGTGCGGTTGTGGTATTTCCTGTTCATATATATCTTTTTACATTTCAGTACAATACACTTGGAATCTAGGTTGAAGATTTGGTACCAGTAAAATGCATTTAAGTACCCCTCCCCCGGTGGCATTAGCTGCTGTCCGTTCTTAGGCGGTGGTTATGTTGTTGTTGATTCGATGTTGATTATTACTTCCATTGTGGGTTCTCTATGTTTTGTTGTGCGTTACTTTATTCCATTCTAGTTTTGCAATCATCTTAATGGGGTAGAGAGAGCTGCTTGATTTGGTTATTTTGTATTCCTGGTGTCTCGTTATTGTTGTGTGGCTCTTCCTCGCGATGCCTCAGGGTTATCTGCAGTTTGTGATTGTGTTGGTTCCTGATCATAATATGATGACATGTGGTTTTAAATTTTATTTTAACTTTAGGACACAACCTGAAGATGGACAGTGAGCATATGCAGTGTTCTTAACAATAGTCCACTGTATAGCTGAATGCAGGTGTAATTATGTAATTAGTGGTCAGTAGTGGCTAGGTGAGAATTATTAACTTATATCGTGTTAAAAACAGGTGAGAAATTGTGAGTTAATAATCAGTAACTGTGATATTATAATCATTCCTGAACAGTGCAGATGAAAATTTATTAGTTTGTGGTTTCACTAGAATGACTGACAAAATGTGAATGGGAACAAATATTGAATAGTGATATATGGATATATATATATATATATATATAGGGAGACTGTTGTAAGTAGATTTATTTTATGACTTTGCCCTTCACAAGATGCAAATTTTTTTCATATATTTGCACTTAGCCAGTGCACGGAGCAGTGACAAGTGACAGTCTGAATATCAAATTGAACTGAAATATTCTGGTGAATAGACTAGCTTAAGATATGATTTTCAAGTGCAAACTTTACAGAAATCTATGGTGATTGTGAGCACATATCGTTCAAACCCTTGTAAAATATTTGTAGGGTCCGCATATGGTTGTGATTAACTAATGGCTGGTATTTGGTTGTGATTTATTTATGGCTGGTATTTAAGAACTGTATTTAAGGTCTAAATTATGTACAGTTAATTGCGATTATTGTGTACAGTTTATTGAGATTGTACTGTACAGTTAATTGCGAGTGTACTGTACAGTTTATAGCAATCGTGGTGTACAATCGATTACTAGTGTACTGTACAGTTTATTGCAAGTTTGATGTACAGTTGATTGCTACAGTTAATAGCAAGTTGATGTACAGTTGATTGCAAGTGTTCTGTACAGTCAGTTGCAAATAGCCCAAATAACTTACATGATCTGAATGTGATAATGTGTACAGTAAGTTGTAAATATACTGTGCAATCAAGTGTATATAGTCTGTGTAGCACATATCTAGTATTTGAGTGTTCTGTGCATTTAATTGGGATTATACTGTACAGTTAGTTGAATACTGTCTAAATTACAAATGCCATATGATTAAGATAGCTTTTAGCAGACTAAGATCAAAAGGTGATCTGTTTTCTTTAAAATTAATATTTGTTTTTACTTGAACATTGATGGACAAAAGACTTAGTGTACTTAAATTGTTTTACGGTGGCCATTTTATTTGGGACTTGGATTGATTGCTTAGAGATGGCATCCATTAATATGCAGTTGACATAGACGTGCTTTGTGCTTCTGACTTAGTGTCATCATCCTATTGACTTGGGGTCCAGCTTAGTGCATTTCTGTATGGAAAATCTTTAAGGCTGGCTTTGTGCATTCCTGTGTGGAAATCCTGTGTGTCTAAATTTGGTCTATAAACTGCATATTGCACAAGCAGAGAGTAACTTATAAAATGATTACCAAATATAACTGTGTGTAGATGTTGATTTACTGTGTCTTATAAATATGCTGTGTGAACTTAGTCCTTAATAGTATACTTTTTAAATATATTATGATATGCAAACAAGGATGGGACTTGGTATACGTGACACTCACTTACTATATTTGGGAAGATCCATTGTATTGATCGAAGGGTCACATTATAATTTTAAAAATGAATTTATATTTCTTTCTCTGAATATCATTGAGTCTTACTGTCCTGCCAACCAAGAGTTACAGTGACGTCATGTTTTGTTTACAAATATATCAGGGGCTTATAATCGATAGATCAATTGTGTATTGATCCTATCTGCAGGATAAATTGTGTATTGATCCTATCTGCAGGATAGGATCAATACACAAGTGATCTATCGATTCGCCTTAGCTCCAATGTAGTATATAATTAGCGTTTACTTAACAATTGTAGACAAAATATTACGTCACTGTCACTTTTACTTGGCACGACAGTAGCAAACATTTAAGACCCTGATAAAATGCCGTGTCATGCAGCATTTCATCAGGGCCTTCACTGTTTGCAAAGTACTCATTTAGGAGCCACCAGTTTATAAAGAGTTCAAATATTCATCAGCAGAATGAGATGTAGTCATGTACTTACTTTCAAGTAAATCACCACAGACTGGGCCAAGGTTGTTTTCGTAGGTGTTGAACTCATCTAAGGTCTCTGTATTACACGAGCTGAGGAATGGTTGAGAACAGTTACTGTATTCCTGGTACAAACTGTATAAACACAAGAAACGTCAATACACAAGCTTAAGAATGGTTGAGAACAGTTACTTTATTCTTGGTACAAACTGTATAAACACAAGAAAACGTTAATACACGAGCTTAAGAATGGTTGAGAACAGTTACTGTATTCTTGGTACAAACTGTATAAACACAAGAAAACGTTAATACACGAGCTTAAGAATGGTTGAAAACAGTTACTGTATTCCTGGTACAAAGTGTGTAAACACAAGACACGTTAATACACGAGCTTAAGAATGGTTGAGAACAGTTACTGTATTCCTGGTACAAACTGTATAAACACAAGATACGTTAATACACGAGCTTAAGAATGGTTGAGAACAGTTACTGTATTCCTGGTACAAACTGTATAAACACAAGATACGTTAATACACGAGCTTAAGTATGGTTGAGAACAGTTACTGTTTTCCTTTAAGATAGCAGCGGGGCTACCTTTAATTTAGGATTTAACTGTTTTACATATCAGTTGACGTATGTTTACATAAATGTAAACAACTGCGGACGTCTGGACTTTGGTGAGACTGCAAAGACAGTGACAAGCAGAAGGTTGTAGGAGTGATATCGTTTCTCTACCGCCACGATAATGTATATGTTCACTTTTTCAAAGAAAACTATCAATAAACTTTTTTCCCAATATTCCAGGGGGGGGGGGGGGCGGTCCGACATTTCCAGGGGGGCAACATTTTCCAGGGGTGGTGGTTCAATTGCTTATTCCTATATGCATACCAGGCGGGGGAGGGGGGGGGGTCAGGACCCCCTGCCCCCTTTGTATCAGCGCATGACATCGTTAACTGTATTCGTCCACACATGGTCTTGGCCGTGAGACGTTGCATGGCACTCAATCCATAGATGCAAGTTCTGTTGGCGCTGAGGTACTATGCGACAGGGTCCTACTGTTTAGTGATGGTTGGATATACGCTCGGTGTATCAACAGATGCGTCGACTAGGACAGTAAAGGCGTTGTGTGGAATGGCATTATTGGGAAGTGGCAATGTAGTTTTCCCAACGTCCGATGTGAGGGGAGTTTCTACAGTGTTGCTGGCACATATAAAATACTGAAATACCCACACGCTTTGTCCCACACTGTAAGCGGCGATCTGTTTTTTAGTCAGGAAAAAAATCAGAAAAAGATGCTTATTTAAGAAGATAGGCATTTTGTGAAGAAAAGGTTTTGAGATGCCTATTAGAGGTTTTTTGGTATGCTGAATCCAAAAACCAATGTTAGCAAGCTGAAAAATGGCGTCTTCACTATCTAATTTGCATATTTCCAAGATGGCCGCCAAATTGAAAAAAAATCCATAAAAATCTGTAGAGAAACATGTTAAGGATGCCAAACTGGTACAAATTAATCCAAAAGCATCTTTTCATGGTTGGGGATCTCCACTGACATCAATTTACGCATTTAGAATTATAAGTATGACCAAGAGGTAATCAGGGGAGACAACTTGAGCAAAAAATAATGCTTTCGACTTCGTTAAGGTTTTTTCATGATAGTCCATGCATATTATCTGGCCCAAATGTGTCAGGAATGCTTTTATTTAAATGAGAACTTAAAAAAAAATGCATCACAATGATATCACTATTGTTTGCAGGAAAATATAGCGATTTAAGCAAAATTCTGTAAGGTTCAGCTAGGGGAGGGGGTTAATGTGATTTAAAAGAAAGTGGCATGTACCTACAGAATGACTCGTATCTCATTAGCAATACACCCTACACTATTAAACTTGCTAGCAAATTATAGCTAAGATATAGTACTTTCATCTGATTGAATGGTCTGATATGCAGATTAGTTATCTAATTTGCATATTCATCAATACTGATGAAAATTTCAGAAAATAAGGGAAAATTATAAAAAAGCAAATATAAACTGAATTCTGCCCCCAAACTGTCCTTTTTGCATGTTATTATATCATCAGTGGTTCAATTTGACAAGTCCTTTCATACAATAGTCATATAATAAAAAATATATCATTTGCATATTCATGAGTGTTTATGAAAGTAAAAATAGAGGTAGAATCATGGTATAACTATTTCCCCCCCCACACACACACACACAGACCTCGGGAGGGGGGAGGGGGCTTATTCGACTTACCTTGCACCCAAGGACAATTATTCATGGATGCGAAATTTTCAATGGGACCACTAAATACCAAACCTTCTTATTGTCTCAGAAAATAAACCTATTTGGATTACATAAAATTGCATGGTGTCCATGGCAACCCATCGGGCACTGCAGCTAGGTCATTTGCAAGCAGACCCAAGATTGACACTTGCGTACTGCACATACTTTCATAGATTTTTTCTCTTCTACTAATTCAATGAAAACAAGCTGTCAGTTACTGGCGAAACATAATGGTCGCTAAATAGCAAAGAAAAAACTGGCTAGAACAGTTTACCCTTCCCCCATAATGTGAAAATACACAATATGATTCTAAAGAAAGTGGGTGTACCTACAAAATGATTCGTATCTAAGCAGCAACTCATCCTAGACTACCGACCCTGGTACCCAATTGAATCCCAGACATAGTCTTTTTGTTCAATGTGCTGATATGCAAATTTTCGCTTTTGCATATTCATGAGTATTAATAAAAAATAAAAATAAAAGAAAATTCATAGAAAAAATAAGAGGGTGTGTACCTATACACATTACCCATATGTCATTTGCTAGTTATCATAGACTATCAACTGGGTACCAAATCAAAACCTAGACAAAGTACTTTTATCCAATGTTACAAAATACAAATAATCTAATTTGAATAGTCATGAATATTCATGAAAACATGAGAAATAAGAGAAAAATGGTTGAAATGATAAGGAGGGTGTGTACAATATTACCTAAATGTAAGCTGCTAACTTTTCTAGACTACCAAACTTGTTACCAAATAAAAGTTGAGACATTACACTTTAACCCAATAGTATGATATACAAATTATCTAATTTGCATATTCATGAATATTAATGAAAACATTAGAAATAAGAGAAAAATGTTAGAAAATTTAAAGGGGTGTACGTACAACATAACCCATATGTCAGCTGCTAACTATTCTAAACTTCCAAAATTGGTACCAAATGAAAGGTAAAAAGTCTGATATACAAATCTTATTTACATATTTGTGAATATTAATGAAAACATTAAACAAAGAAAGAAAAAATTCAGAAAAATTAAAATGGGTATATCTACATAATTACCTCTGCTGATTGTCTTTGACTAACAAGCTTGGTAGCAAATAAATGCTAAGACATAGCACATTTTATGCCATGATCGCATATGCAAATCATTTTATGATTCTCTTCTAGAATATTAATTTAAATGTTAGAAAGGAGAGAAAAATGGTAATAAAATTAAGGGGGTGTACCTACAAAATTACTCATATCGTAGCTGCTAATATTCCTAGACTACCACACTTGGTACCGACTTAAAGCTAAAACATTTTACTTTACTCAATAGCCATTATGTGAAATTATCCATTTTTAAATTTATTAATACTAATTTAAACATTAGAAATGAGAGAAAAAGCGTAGAAAAATTAGAAGGGTCTACTTCTAAAATGACTCCTATCTCATCTTTAAATTGTTCTAGACAATTAATCTTAGTATCAAATTAAGGCTGAGACAAAGTTTTTTATTCCAATGGTCAGATATACAATCAATTAACAAACATATCCATGAATATTGATAAAAACTATAGAAAACTAAAGAAAAATTGAAAACGAATCAATAAGGTTGTATCTTCAACAAATACTCATTAATAAACAAATTAAATAATTTGCATATCAAACAACACTATTAGAGAACTTTTCATGGGCTTTAATTTGGGAACAAATTTAGAAAGTAAGTGAGTATGAAATCTAGAATAAATAACAGCTGAGATATGAGTAATTTTGCATGAACATTTTATTAATTGTTCTCTAATTTATTCTCATTTCTAATATTTAATTAATATTCATAAATACAATTTTTAGATAATTTGCATATTGGTCCATTAAGTAAACAAGATATGCATTGGCATTAAATTGGTACCAAGGATTGTAGTATAGGATAGTAAGCAGCTGAGATGTGGATAAATTTGCATGTACACCCCCTTAATTTTCACAATTTTTCTCTTATTTCTAATATTTTCATTTGTATTCATGAATATGCAAATTTGATAATTTGCATATCTGAACATTGGATAAAAGTCCTATATCTTAACATTCAGTAGGTACCAAGTTTAGAAGTTTCAGATGAGTTGCTGCTGAGATATGAGTACTTTTGTAGGGACATCCCCATTCTTAAGAAGCGCATTATGCGTTGCAATGGAAACCATGCGATTTCACATAGCTCAAATAGGTTTATTCTTTAGGGCAATATTTTTCCGCATTTAGGTGGTCTCCCAAAACAATTTGACACATATTAAAAGTTTTCCTGATCGTGCAAGGTTGGACTAATTAGACTCTAGGGTACTAAGGAATGAGCATGTT
Organism: Loripinus fragilis; assembly: GCA_964019695.1. Classification (NCBI taxonomy): domain Eukaryota; kingdom Metazoa; phylum Mollusca; class Bivalvia; order Lucinida; family Lucinidae; genus Loripinus; species Loripinus fragilis. The sequence goes on along the minus strand of OZ026519.1, from coordinate 98,393,485 downwards.
GTTACTTTTTATAGATACAAAATGTACCATATATTTGGCGTGGACATTATGACATATTCATTTTAAAACACAGCAAATTGCTGATTATCAAAGTTTCTTTCTAATTTAATACTTGATAAGCTGGTATCCAGTCCAAAATCGTGCTGTGATTAAAACTAAGATACTGAATAAGGCAAGTTTATACAATGATTTTATAGACTAAATGGACATTTATTACCATGAATACGGTAATATCCTGGAATAATTATGTAAATTGCCGGCAAAACCATGTAATCTAATGGTAAAACGATCTTAAGACATAAAACAAATGATTTTGGATACAAAAACATTGTCAAAAAATAAAATATTTCAGTTATATGTCAAATTCCATGATTTTGGCGGCCATTTTGAAAATATGCAAATTAGGCCATTAAGACGTCATTTCTCAGCTTGCCAACATTGGTTTTCGGATTCAGCATACCAAATTACCCCTAATCAAGGTGTCAAACCCTTTTCTTCACAAAATGCCTGTACTTGTTAACTTTTCTGATTTTTTTTCCTGACTATTTTTAGAAACGCTGTTTTTTATGTTTTGTTTTGTTTTTAAATGCGTATCAATGCATACCAGGTGTGATTTTATAGCAATAAGGTTGAAGGGTTCACCATATCAAGAAGTCTACGAGTATTCTATACATGTGTAACTACCACACACACACTCCCCCCTTAAACATATAAACAAACTAGAGGAACTGAAGGTCCTGTAGCGCTTACCTGATCTCCTTGATAATCTTGAAATAGGTCAAGGTCAACTTAGGCTTATTATTGAAACATATTTTGTTTTACCATATATGGGGCTGATTGTTTCATGTGGAATTATCACGTATGTATTGTAGTCCATTCCAGGACGATTGGCGCATTTAAATTAAAAAAAACTAGCTAAGTATCTGATAATCAGCTGATTTCTGGCTAGCCATTGGGAATTTATGTGTTTGAAATGAGTACGCTATGTTAAGTCATTAGTTATGATTAAATGGCATCACATAATGAAGAACGCGAATAAGTGAAGGAATAGAAAGTTTTGCATATTTCTGTTTATTATTTGCGGCGAAACACATCGTTTTGTAGATGTACGCAAAATTTGAGTAGTCGAGGGTATTGTACCATTAGTCGAGGGTCTAAATATAAGCAATAGTTTGCAATCGATGGCCAAATCACAGGGCCAGAACACCCGATATACAAAAACATGTGTACAGTATAACTTTCAAAATGCTCCGATTCAGATTGAGAGCTTTTTGCACATTAAAGTACTGATATTTTGTATTTAGCTAAAGTAAGCACAAATACCAGAACATAAACACAACTGCGTTTCATGCTCTTTTATAGGAAATAATCACCTTATTGCATAACCCATGCGCTGTATCGACTATCGCTAAACTCACATAAATACTGTTAAGCAGATATAAAGCTAGATATATAATTGACAATAAACAGCGACAAATGTTTTCAGAAGTAAAATATTGGCAAAAATACCCTTTTTAAACTACAAGGTACACTATGCTGTGCCCTCGTCGACGGCAACCAACCTGCTACGACTGCGCTGTTCAAGAACAGTGGTTCTATAGCATGATATATGGAAAAATTAACATTTCCAGATTTTCCCAATATAAATGCATTAGGAATCAAATTTGACATGACCGTAAAATAGGTTAAGGTCAACCCATGATATTAATTAGTGCAAACTTGGTAGGGCCCTCATACCCAATGCTACATACCAAGTCCCAAGGTCATTGGCCTTCTGGTTCGGTAGAAGAAGATTTTTTAAGGGTTTTTAATATATATTGGCGTGGTGGCCACCTTGGTCATGGGACCAGATCAATTTATATAAATTTTGGCTATCATGTTTTCATTGACCCAGAAAATGTTTTTGATCCACCATCTTTATTTACTGCACTGTTCTGATAGGTTGAAATAAATTCTACCAATCAGAAAGTAGATTGAAATTTACCCAACATTATGGAGGACATCTGTCAAAACATTTTCTTGGATAATAAAAAACAATACAAATGTCTACTGTGAATATAAGACAGTTGAATGATTTAAATACCATGATCAGAAAGCTAAGGCATTACAGTTTTAGTGAACAGTGATAATATTTTGAGAACCTTTGCTGCTAGATGTGATACTGCTTTAGAAAGTAGATATTGCTGTGGACTGGGTTATCCAGAAAAGCTGGAAAATTAGACAGATTTTGAGCTTCCGCGACCAATTGTAAGCGTCCCTAGTCAATCAAATAAAGATGGCATTGTAGATTTAACATATTTGTACGACCAGACAGTGTGAAGTTTTGGGATCTCATGACTGTCTTCATGCTGTATTTTTTTCGAACATAAGTATTTTGAAAGCGAATGTGCCATTATCAAAATACTTGGTCCCTTAAACTTAAAACAAAAATACGAGACAGGCTCCTATAGCTCGACAGGGCCCGCGAAATAGAGGGGTTACCAGGTGCCACTTTGTCAGAGATATTTGTGGTATTTGATATTTGCATGCCATCAGCGGAAGTCGGGTGAACCTCCCTGAATTTACGTAGGCCTCGAAGTCCCGAAATTACTGAAATACTGTTTACCTTAATTGGCAAAATCGTGAATGTGTTAAACAACATTCTAATGAGCAAACTGCAGCCGAGCCAGCACAATGGTACTTATCACATAGGCGAGTGACCATGGATGGCTCAAAGATATTTCCTTCTCAACTTGCCTGCATAAAATATTCACGCGTGTGATGGTTCAGAAAAAATTTTAAAAAAAACTTAACCCTCACTGGATATCTGATCATGCATGTTTAATGTAAGGCTCTACGGATGGAATAAGCAACACAGTATAATTGGTTAGCCCATAAATAGTCTACAACGAGCTGCATACATGTATACTGCTTCCAGATATACACAAATACATGATAGTCGCGTACGAGTACATGTGTACTCCCGATCACCTCCACCTGCCCTCCCTACCCGTCTCCTCTGGAATGACGCCCACAATCTTTTATGAAATGGAAAATATTAACTCAAGTAATAGTGCGTCTTGCTGTGATTTTTTATGAACATAAATTTCTCTATTCTGTGGTATTTTTCGAGTCCGCTGATTATTGACAGAACGCACGGAACATTTGGGTCGCTCTCTATATTTTTCGCATGTCCTCGAAAACCTTTCCGCCAAATTAACGATTTTTTCCAATGATAGATGCACAAATACACTTTTAAGATGGAATTTTAGCCTTAAGAAATATGGTCTTAAAAGCCATCTTAATTCAGAGGCATTGTCATTCTGGGTGAAAATTAAAAAAAAAAAAGTTATTTTATCTTTTTCGAGTTATTGCCCTTTGCAAATTTTTGGCATTGGAAACTTGTAATCAAGATATCTTAAAAAACTATTACAGCAAGTAGCTTCAAACTTGGTCAGCTGATAGAAGATAGTAAGTAGAGAACCTGGTGAAAATTAAAAAAAAAAGTATTTTTTTTTTAGTTATTGCCCTTTGTAAATTTTGGCGTTGAAAACTTTTTGTCAAGTTATCTCAAAAACTATTACAGCAAGTAGCTTCAAACTTGATCAGCTGATAGAAGATAATGAGTAAATAAGCTGGTCAGTGACCTTCTTGACTAGCAAAGGGTTGGGGACATAGTGTTTCATTAACATCATTCTAATTTTCATTTTAGTCATCAACAACATACAGTAAAACCTGTGTAAAACGGTCACTCTAAAAATACCAAAAACTGGTTTTCAAGACCAATTATCGCTTAATGCAGGTCAAAAGGCAAGGGGAGCATTCTGCAATACTTTCTACCTTCATTAAGCTACCATTTGTCATTAAGATCCTTGTTTTTGTCTATTTTTGAGTGACATTTTACACAGGTTTTACTGCACTATATACTTACTCGCATGCATATCTAAGTGTGGTTGCATTAAAATCTGGAATATATTGTGTTGATGAAGTTGTACGTGAGTTGATCAGCTGTAAGCGTATATGTGACCAGGAACAAAGATCTCGATGAGCATCTGAGCACTGAGATTTTACCAAGCCAAACAGGAAGACTGAAAACAAAGAATAAAATTGGCCAATTCAGATTTTGGAACTTATATATAGCATTTGGGTGAATGCATATAAAGATGTACATGCATCTAGTGGGCTGCATGCGCGGATCCAGTGGCAGGGACAGCCCCTGAAAATCACAAAAATATAGGGTTTCTAAGCAAGACTGGTCCGTATCTCCTGAAAAAATACAAAGTTACCATGCCAGCACTCAAAGTTTGGCCATTATCGGCCAGCCAGCGAAATATGCTATTTCTTACTTTTACAGCCTAATGGCTCCCATTACACTTAGTTGAAAACCTATAAGCTCCTTTGCCACGGATACGACTCATTATCATGTTTGAAAATATACATCCAGTTAAAAGACTTAAAAGTCCCGTAGCGTGCGATTTTACTTCTGATATTAGTACAGATTTAGAGTCTCTCCCCATGTCTTGTTTTTAGCGAATAGGCTCCTTTTCTGAAGCGGATAGGGCTCAGGAAAAGCAGTTTTGAATGGGTATGACCATTTACGTCTGTAAACCGTGAAATGGCGTATACGAGTACAGTACATGGAATAACTTTAAATCATTGTTTGGATGTTGTTGTTTTTGTTGTTTAGAGAATACTTGTACCAAAAGGTTGGAACGCCGTTCGCGCTTGAACTACGTGTATTCTTATATACTTTATTGACTAGACTAAATTGACCAGTTCCTGAATTTGCATCGACCGCTTAATTAGTTTACGACGCTCATAACAAGATAATGTATTTTTGATATGCTGTGAGAAGGAAGAGATTATCCATGTAAATCTACCAAGATAATTGATACCCAGCGATAAGGTTATTCTATCATTATTGTTAATTATTGTAGAAAAGCATACTTTGGGTAGGAAACACGGTCCGCGGTTCGATTCCTTCCAACGGAGTGTTCATCTCAACCGAGAAGGAAAGCTTTCCATATTTGCTTCAACTCTTATTTCCTCCTTCATATTGACAAATTGCATGCGCTGACCCAAGGGGGAAGAGGCAAGGGGTCCGGACCCACCCTGGAAAATCGAAAGTAGGGTTCCTTAGAAATACTGGTACGGACCCCCCTCGAGTAGCAAAAACGTTGTCAGCCCCTCCCCCCCCCCCCCCCCCCGCAGACGGAATTTTCTGGAACCGCGCATGAATTGATTTGCTACCTACTCTGTGTGTGTGTGCGCGCGCGTGCGTATGTGCGTGCGTGCTTGCGCGTGCGTATGTGTGATGAATTTAGCCTTTGACCAATTACTATCGATATACATGTAGTATATATGTCGGCCAATAATTGTATAAGCTTAAGGCTTATGTCAACAATACATGATCCCGAACAATTTAAAACAGTTGCCACAAAACAGTTAAGAAAAAAACAGAAAGAACAATTTAATCAAGAAAATGAAGGACGAAAAAACAAATGAAGTCATTAAACCGTATTTGGACTTCGGTCTGGTTAAGAATGACTTATTGCCTTTCGCTCACGATCAATAAGCATATGCCAATAATAGAGCGGGTAATTGAATAGTCAAGGCAATTTGCTGGCATTAACTGACACAAGCGCTGATATGCCAGGAGCTGGTCAGCGAGAAATTAATCACTTGTGGAGCGAAAATATGATGAATTTCTCTGTCTTAGAGTGCCTCTATTGATCTTTGTTATTAGGGTATTTGTACAAAAATTAGCCAAAAACAACTGTCGAGCAAGGAATAAGTAATCCTATACTATGACAAAATATGTTAAAATTAACTCCAAAAACAACTGTCGAGCAAGGAATAATTAATCCTATACTATGAAAAAATACGTGTAAGTTAACACCAAACTTAGAACAATATCCCTACAACAACGGTGACACATGTTTAACGTTTCTACCTGTCATTGTTGTAGTGAATTTCGGAATCATTGCAATAGAACAGACTGTAGTTTAAAGCAGTTAAAGGCCAGTAGCAGTTTAGCTGCCACTTAACTTGATGTAAAATTACACGTTTTACGTGTGTAGTGTAAGATGTCGAAGCAGAGTGACTGCTACTGTAAATTCAGAATGTTCGCGAGAATTTTATTTTGCGAAATGGATGCGAAGTTTCACGAAAATAAAATTCTCACGAAATGGCAAAATCACTGTGCCGTTTACTGATGCGTCACAAAGTCATGTGATTCGCCCAATTGGTTAATTCAATCCTGTTATCAATGCACAATGTTTTCAAAAATGATTTAGCACAGAAAATATTATCATTCTATCGCTAAATACTGTAATACCAAGCAATATTACGGTTTGGCTATCAAAGGTGAATTGAAGTCTCCACAAACGGATTATTTATAGTCGTTCGTCGCTTTCTTCTTTTTAACTTAAGTGTTTTGAGTAATGCAAACCCCATTTTTCAGCAGTGAAGCGACATAGAAGAAATGTCGATCTTGTAATATCGATGCATGTCCTTAAACTAGCAATTATGGCGTATATAATTATTGATTTTCGTGTCAATTGACGTCATTTAAAACGTGCAGCAATGAGATAGGCAAGTTTATCAGGTCAACGTGCAACAATGCAGTTAATATGACAGGTAATTGATAAATTGAGAATTGCTGCCAATACGGTAATCTGTCCTATATATGATATTGAAATGAATTTGAGCATGGATCGTTTTTCTCGCCCAAAATGACGATTTTCGCAATAAAAAATACTCGGTACGAGATTGGCAATTCGCTGACTACATATGTTTCTTTGTTACCTAAGTTGCTGTGTGATTCTACATGACTTTGCAAACGGAAAGCAGCATGTTCAAGGATGAGCAAAACGTCTCAATCTTTCATATTTATTACTATAATCTGTATTATTTATTACTCTAAGATCTTACATGTACTTACTCTAGCCTTAGCAGGATATGAACTCGTTCCGATCTTGTAATTTACGTGCGCGGATCCTGAAAATTCCTCCATGGGAGGACCGGACTACATTTTCCCCCTACATTTTCCCGAGGGATCCATACCATAATTTTTACGGAAACTTATAGCCACCTATGATTTTCTGGATCCCATGTCCCTTGTAGTACATATATATAGGTTATATTCTGTCCACTCGGCTTGTAAAGGGTATAGGTCATTTTTTTCACGCTTATAGCGTCTTATTAGACCAAGTCTTATATTTCCATTGATGGTCAAAAGTTGACTTAATCTCTGTATGGAAGAAAGTACATGCCATGAAATGGTTATTTATCTACCGCAGAGATTTAGTAGCATGCTATGTTGTTGCTTTTTTTTTGGGGGGGGGGGTGCACTTTTTCATTAGTTTTAAATATGATTTTCACGTTGACGCTGATAGAATGATAGTTAAAACGCGAGAAATGCAAAGAAATATCTGCGTCAATGGTTTAAAAACATAAAGTATGGCACAATACCTCTTCCATAGGAAAGAATTGTCGATGTTTGTAGGTTACGGTCAACTAAACTAATATTTGTTGGTTACAGTCAACTAAATTCTACTACCGTTTTAGATTTTTTGTACCAAGTATTTATGACACTAGCTATTTAAAGGCATGTATGATACTAGCTATTAAATATGCAACATTTGTGCGCAGGGCATTTCTTTTTCGTTCTGACTCGAGTTTTCGCGAGATTCCAGCAATCCTGTACCTTAGAAGCATCACTCAAGATATTTCGAAATATCATAGTTACCTTAAGACAAACTCTATATTGAGCTCAGCTGACCTTGGACATAACAAAGTATAAACATCCCCCATTTTTTTCTCAATTTCTTTAAAATTTTTCACGCTAGTCATACCAAATATGTCTTCTATCACTTCGTCGTATATCTCTTTTAAAAGTATTTCTTGTTATTGTTTATTTTTCTATTGCTAGCGCTCTGCTGTAATCGAATACACAAAAAAACCTTTATATACCATATATACTTGGTGGACATTCGTTTTATATAATGAAATAAATATATGATGGCTTAAATAGCATAACTTAGATTTATCCATTATGCATGTTTAGTATGTTTATGACATGATCTAAATTAAAGTAATGTTTTCCCACATCTCCGATTCTCCAACATGACAGAACCACTTGTATAATTTGTAAAGACCTCTTGCTCTTTTGCATCTACAATAATAATAGTTTGCATATTTCGGTAATTTGCATATTTTCAGTCTCTCCTTTTGAAATTGCAAGACATTTATAAAACGCATTCAAAAGCGTGAAAACTTAAATCTTGTTATAGACGAGATGTGCTATAGTAACCCTAGTTATAATTGATATTTATGGCTCCACAGACGAGCCGAACGGCAAGAATGGGCAATCTGAAAATCAGCTGACAACCATGGCCCAGATCGACCTCCGTAGCTGCATGTTGTTTTAAGATTGAAAAGTTCACCAGATAGAGTCCACTGGACGACCAAGATCGGTCCTACGCATACCGCATTGCTGTTTGAGTCTTCACAGTACCCATCTGCTCAAGGATTATTTTTCTACGGCCTGGCGCTTCCATACGATCTCATTTGCATATAACTGTCAAGCGAGAGTCACCAGGGATAGGAAGACTCCAGAAGATATAAAACACAACTATTTTGTAACTCAGCCAAAAATTGGTTTCACAAGTCATAATGAATGTTTTCAAGAAAAGAAAACAAATGTGTTGCTCAAGAATAATATGTCGTTTCTATGGCACATATGCGGATAGGGGAGTCCTGATAACGCTATTTTAGTCATCAACGTAAATACGTATTTCACAGAGGGCGGTATGGACCTCCCTAAAGACTGAAGCAATTGGACCGGAGGGGTGTCCGTACCAGTAAGGAAACCACAAGATAGCCACTTGTGATTTTCCAAGGGGGATCGCGCGGAACTCCTGCCCCCACCCACCCCTCTGGATGCGTGTGTTTTGGCATATTTGCTTTGTTCATGAGAGTTATTGGAAAGTTCGACAACTCTCCCAAGCAACGACGTTCCATGTGATGAGAGGTCCAATCAGAAGCATTCTCACACAACAGTAATTTTCTGTACGCATTCTTATGTGCGAAGAAATACAAGTAATTTTAAGGAAACACATCGGCTAGGCGGCAATCGAAAACGTTAATTACATCGACGAACTTAGATCAAAAATCGCTAGAAGCAGAACTTTCGATTGCCATTTATCGCCCGACTGGCTTATGGCTATTTTTGATTCGTGTTCGTCGATTGTTAAGAGCGTTTTCGATTGCCGCCTATCCGGTGTGAGAAATATTTTGACAACAATTAGCCCAGTTATTCAATCTAACAAAATAATTTTCATGATGATGGGAGATGCCACAATCACATCCTAGAATAACAGCGACATGACATTCAGAACACAACACAAGTAAAGCAACCAGCTCTCATTTGTTTTCTTATCGAGACTATTTCAAAACTATAAAGTAAACAAAGTACCGAAAAACAAAACAATGACCTAACAAAAAAAACACAACCTTGGAAACCCACAACCCTGAAATTGTGTCATTGATACGATATAAACGTTAACCCATCATTGTCCAGATGGCATACAATTGCATTAGCTTTCTATTTTATTAATCATTTTAAATAGGGAAATTATACAAACATATTGAATCGTCAGTTACACAAAAAGCATCAATCCTGTTTTTGTCGTCTGCTTTTATGTTTTATTTGCCTCTTCGACAAGCAGTGTAGTTTAGGAGCAGTCTAATCAGGGTTCACATTGTTTGCCTGTTGACAATGTTTGCAAAACTATGCAGCAGACGAATTAAGCAGACAATTTTCACTTGTCAATATTTGTTTGCGCCTAGTAGTATGTCTAGCAAGACTAGTAGTGTCGAGGAGACAATGATAGCTTTATTAACTAAGCAGACTTCACCACGTACGAATGACCAGACATTGTTTTTATTGGGCGGAATTAGATAATAAAGCGTTCATCTGACCACACATAGTTCCAACAAAGACAATTATCTTGCGCGACGTTTTATAACCCGCTATTTATGAGTAAATAATCCAATATTTCCTAAGCTAACCCGCATCTTAGCATTATCGAATTCGTCTATCACATGCGAAAAATATACAAAATGTACAAAATTCCGAGCAGGCTCATGACGTCAAAACAACGTCGGACCAACGTCGGTGCGACGTCATGATGTCACATTGATATCTTTTTTGTCTTTTTAACCCTAGCGTCCTTTTTGTGGGACATAGGCAAACAGTGCAGACGCCGCAAAACGCTGGGTCTCTACTGTTTGCTTATAGAATGCTCTATTGAAATGAAAATGAAAAATACCAACCAACAATCCTGAAAACGAAAACGGGCTGGTCCAAGTGATAGAAGTGGGAAACTCCATTCGTCTTAAATGGATTAATATTCTAAAAACAGTTGCATCTTCGTCGATGAAAAAAATACATTCAAGCTTCATCATCACACATACAAAAAAAACATTGTCATGAAAAGTACATATTCAACATTTTTATAAATCTACATATTTTCAGGACCCTATCATAGGTCTAACAAGTACAAATATGCTGCTAAATGCAGGAAAAATGATGCACGGCGAAAAACACCTCTTCTCGCTTTGTATAACCAAATTTCACCTACTTTTTCTTTCACTTTGTTTCAACATTTTTGAATTATCTGTTGGTTGTCAGCATAAACATTGTCAATATTTGCAAACTCTGTAAGCAGAATCCTCTTCAATTATTGGTTTTTAAAAATTCATATTTGAAAGGGGTGCTCTAGTTACGATTAGAACCAACAGTTTTGTAGATGATCAGCTGATTAGTTGGTCGCGAGCTGATCATCTCTTAGAACATTCGGTGAATTCAAATATTTTTTTTTGTTTTTCGTACTCTTTTGGATATTTGTAGATGGCAAATGAAAAAAAATGGGATAAAAATGGATTCTCTATGAAAATTTTGAATATACTTGACATCGTCAATACCACAAAAACTGGTCCCGAGTCTAAAATGGTTGACAGGGTCTGGTATTTTGCCTATCAATTAAAGAGAATCAAGAGTAATACAAAATCTTTATATGCATTTCTAAGAAGACCCTATAATGAACATGTGATCCAATTTCTATGTTTAAATTTGCATGTTCAATATTATTTTGATGCCTGTAAACCTTGATCCTGAGAATTGGTCCTGGGCGTTGGTCCCGGCTTTTATACTTTCCCGTTTTGCATTAAACCTTTCAAATCAGAAAATAGTACATGTACGTAAAATTACACATAATAATTGTTTTGCTAAAATAGTGTGCTGTCTTCACTTATCATTATGCGTTTTCGTAATTGCATAATGATCCGCAAATTTAACTTTTGATTTATGTCAAGGAAGATTCGGCTATGAAAGACACAGCAACAATTTGAAAACCATCAAAGTAAGCACGGCGTGATACGCCCTAATGAAAACCCACTTTAACAAGAACACAGCTACTTTAACTCAAACTACGTTAGACATCATGTGACACCAAACCTCAGAAACTCCCACAATAATCTCTGTTAAAACAATCATAATGCAATTTTTCAGTTGGCATGATTTGACCCTTTGCATACTGGAAACACCTAAACGTTAGTAAATATTTTCTATATTGGACTTTGTTCGATACTTTTCAAATATGAAATATCAATTTATGAGCTAAACACAAAACATGAACATGTTCATATTTCATAAATTCATATGGGATTTTCCAGCATTTTACATATTTTCTGAACAAATGAAACAATAACATTCCGTCTGATACTAAATATCAAACCAGAATAATTGTAATCATCAGCCTGATTGTTTCTTTTAATTTAAAATATTGCTCATGGCCTCTAATTGGAACTATAAGATGACAAAAGTGTCACTCCCGAACGTTTTATGTTGAATTATGAACAAAATATGTGGGTTGGGTTAAATTTTGCACATCTGAATGATAATTAGTGAGGTAACCCCGATTTGTTATCTTTTATTTTATAAAAGGTTTTATGATAGTCCATGAAATAAAAAAAAATTTCAATACCTGAACTTTTATTATACAATTTACTATATTTTTGAGGATTTACCAAAATATATCACGAAATATCTTGTCACCGCTTGGGGTAGCAAATGAATTGCACATTTTCGAGAAAGCGTGAGGTCATGAGCAATAATTAAAATTAAAAGGACTTAGTCCATTCTTTCATTTGTTCAGAAAATTGGTCAAATGCTGAAAACTTCCATATGTGATTATGAAAAACTTGGCTTATTTCATTTTATACCATGCATAAAGCAAACCGTATGCAAAGTATTGAACCGATCCAATATGGGAAGTATTTAGTAGATCTAGCACATGTCCTAAGAGAAAGACTGAAATATTACACACAGATAAATATGGACATTTAAATCAAATGGATGTTGTTGCTATTACATGAATGGAAATGACTAGAAATAGGGATTTCGCATAAAAATGGCCAAATAAAAAATGCAGTCGACCAGCATTGATTTTACGAAAGTATGGCTAACGCTAGTCGACCGGCAATTATGATTTTACGTAAAAATAGGTAATGCTGGTCGATGAGATTACGGAAATCTTTTTTCCGGAAAAAGGTTAATGCCAATCGACCGGCAATACAGATATTGATTTTACGGGAAAAAAAAGGCCAACGTTAGTTGACCGGCAATAATGATTTTACGAAAAATGGCTAACGCCAGTCGACCGGAAATAACGATCTTACGAAAAATGGCTAACGCCAGTCGATCGGCAATACCACATAAATTACAGGGGGAAATGGCTAATGCTAGTCGACTGGCAAAAGGAATTTTACATGTACGTAAAAATGGCTAACGCCAGTCGACTGGCAATAGGGATTTTTTCGTAAAAATGACTAATGCCAGTCGAGTGGCTTTTGGAATTTTACGTAAAAATGGCTAACGTCAGTCGACTGGCAAAATATATTTTAAGTAAAAAAACAGCCATTTATACGTAGGTTTGCTGTTACTAGTTCACTGGCAAAGCAACCATTTTTTTGTTAAAACAAAAATACAGCCGAGGCCCATTAAATCTCCCAACTTCATAATATTGCTGAGATATCAGTTTCAATTTTTCGGGATGATAAGCATTGTAAAGAAAATAAAAGCTTTAGCCAGGGTTATATGTAATAAAAACAACTGTTAACTTATCCTTGAAAACTTGACAAAGTTTGCATTGTGTTACTGGTTTGCCATGGGTGGATCCGAGGGGGGGGTCAGGGGGTCCGGAACCCTCCCCTGGGAAAGAAAATCACAAATGATTGCTTAGAAATACTGGTAAGGACCACCACCCTCCTCCTCGAGAGCAATTGGACCCCTCGGGACCCCCTCGAGAAGCAGTTGGACCGCGCTGTGAAAGTGAAATACGTTGATGATTACAAAAAGTTGTCTGCTGCCAAATTTAGTGATTGTTCAATTTCGAACAAAACAAAAACAAAAAACGCAAGTTACACTGTAAACCAATAATTGTAAGCTAAAGAGGTGACAACTGATCTCCCACCCCTTTTATAACAGTTATACGAGTACACCAACATCAGTGGTAGCTCAGGTGCCTACAAACTCGGTGCAAAGTTATACTTATTTTTACAGTGCAGAGCCTAAGCTATGGACTCAGACCAAAATTAGATCTCTAGCTCGGATGGATATGTACCAAAATCTAATGTAAAACACAATGTATATAATCTATATTTATACTTTGCTACATATGATTGTCGCAGTTTTTTTACAATTTAATAATGGATATAAATTGAATAGATTAAAACATTTTATAACCAAGGTTTTATTTTTTGTCAATTTCTAGCATTGACAGACCTTTGAAATCTTGAAAATAATCGCATTAACCAGTGTCCTCAGAACATTTTTAAACAAAACTGCGTTTCCGATTGCCACAAGCGACACTTTCGATCGCAAACATACACAATTGTCTACGGCCATTGTTTCAACGATCGAAAACGATGTTTTTAGTTTTTGAAAACGCCTTTTACATAAATGTAAATCATGGCGTTTGCGTTCGCCACCTACCCAGCGTGGTAACGTATAAAATTTAGCTGATTGCCAACTAGTGTCGAGTGCTTATATCCATTGCAAACAGATTGAACCCAGATGAGGCCCGACAAAACGTCGGTCTGATCTGGACCCAATCTATTTGAATATGGAAATCGTGAAAGATTTTTTCGAAAAAAAAATGATTTGAAAAAAAATCAGCAGACGACATAAAATCCAGAAATAATCAAAGAGGGCAAAGAGTTAAATTGACGGCACTTACCTAGCAGAGTAGTCACTGTAATAACCCAATCTTTAATGCCCAGCATCTTTGTTAAATGACAACGTCGACTCATCTCCAACGTTACGTCACAACGTCAATTCTTTGACAATAACAACCGAATGTACTCCAACAACTCGTCACATGTTATCAGCGATTAGCATCTGCATCCCACAGAGATAGAGGCCACTTTCTAAAATGTTCATACAAGCACCTTGAAGCAGTCTCTATTAACAAGTATTATCGAGTGGCCGTCATTCTAAATTAAGCTTTAGTGCCAATTCCGCTCTTAGACATATTCCTGAAAGAGAAGAACTTATTTAGCCCTTTATTGCCTGATGGAATAATCCGTTCAGTTTGATACAATTAAGGTTTGGTGACACATTTTAACCAGGGGTCACAGGTTACGATTTCCAAATCATGTTGTTGTTTCGTCTCTTAAGTTTTCTTTTATTTTACCAAACAGTGCACACATAGAAAAGACGTAGCGTCATGTTATTCTAATGTATAGTTGATGACAAACATTACAACTTGATCTGCATGTAATCCGTCTCTGCAATGGTAATTATGCAGACACGTCACAGCTTTAGATAAGAAGCAATTAAGTTTTACGTCCAAATGCTTTCAATTACAGGTGAATTATGGATTTTACAGAATGCTACATGTACAACCATGACCATCATAACACCCATCGCCTCAACCTAAGCCACAAATTAATTAGCTACCAATACTCACATGGGCCAGCAGACGATAGTTGTATTCTTATCGCGTAAACACAGAAGCCTAAGATGACGCACCCAGCGAGTCTTGGCCTTAGTCTTAATCTATATCCATACTTAATGTATGCGAGCAATGAACTCTTTGGCGAGGCAGCGCTCGCCGGAGTAACTTTCGATAACTACCAACATAGCATGTGCTAGACTGCTAGCCAATATACTTAATTAATAAAGTAAAGAAGTATTAGACTAATCGCCCATCTGTAATTATTGGTTTATAGTATGCACTGATTTGCTTTGCTTAAGGAATAATTCTATAAACCAGTGCTGATGCGCGACCATATCTTGATACACGTATGCTGCAATATTTCTTTTTATCGATGAAAGCAGATACAATGGAAAAAGTTCCTATGAATCCATTTAATCTGCCACAAATAGTCCATACATACATTTCTTAATAAAGGTAAGAAAGAGGGCAAGGATCAGGAATCGATACAATCAAGCACGCGCCTGACCCAGGATAGCAATGGGAACGTGACGACTGCACAATTAGATATCACAAACGAGAGCCAACAGGTGACCACAAGGCATCAATAAATAGACGCGCACGAAAGCATAACAAAAACAAGACAGAAATAACATAATGTTCCACAAAAGAAGCACCGCCTTGGAACGGTCAGTAAAAATATTTTACTGTAGGGCTTAAACCGGTTACACGGCACGCCAACCTCACCCTTAGTTCAGATGTGGATCAAGACACATAGATATTTGGTTTGCATGAAAGACCCCTATTTTCTCAATGACCAATGATAAGGAATCAACAGTAGATAAAACTGAATACCCGAGCAAAAGATTTCTAACAGGTAAACCCCGGTGGGCCCAACAACAGCCAAAGTATCAGACCACTACCATCTCATCAATAGATAATTCTTTAACTCGGAACTGTAGTAGAGTCTGAAGTCCGACCCATCAGCGTGCAATTAGAGAAAAAAGCAAAGTTGCCAACTGTGATTGGGTTAATCACCAGGCATGCAATCTGTTGCAATACATTTATGTTATAGCCAATTTTTCTATAATGTGAAATGATTTTAACGAACTGCGCTTAAAAATTATAAGAGCCAACAATCTTCTTCAATTTTTACACCAAGTCACCATAGACTTCAGGTTCCTTGGCGCAAGAGAGATTTAAGTCCAATTTGGAATTTAGATATCAAATAATAGTATCGTCTATAAAATTTAGAAAAGGTTTTGCGAAGTTTATGATACCGATAGCATTGTTTAAGAAGTTTCTGATTTAACAATTTATTTAGAGTGTTGAAGTCAGCAACATGGCTAGATGCTCTAGCAAAACGAATGAGTTAATAGATATAGACTCCATAGGATGTAGAGCGAGGAACATCACCATCTAAAATGGGAAATCGACAATTTAAAAATCAAAGTCGTCACGCTTATCATAATTTTGGTAGAAACAATATCATTAGAAATAGACAAATGCAAGTCTTAAAACGTGGCTTCGGTGTCACAGGTATTAGCTTTATTAAGTTAGAGCTCTGAAGGGTATATTTGACTTACCATATTGCCTAAATGTTAAAAATATCGTAAAAATAACTGGATGTAGTGTTAAACGCATCAATAATATCATCAGAAAGAGACATCATAAAGTCCCTCTCATAACAAAACAGGAATAAATCGGCAACCGCGGGAGCACAATTAGTGCTCATAGGAATCCTAACTACTTACATGTCTATACAACTTTGTGCCAAATCGAATACAATTGTTGTCTGACAAAAAGGTCAGCCTAAAGCCTGCCTGAAACTGACCATACACTTAGAATAAAAAACCTGTCACGAACAGTCCATACATTCATGAATCAATTAAACCTGCAATAAAAGTCCATACATTTATGATTCAATTAAACCCGCCACAAAAAATCCCATACATTCATGATCAATTAAACCTGCCACAAACAGCCCCTACATTTATGATCCATTTAAACCAGACACAAATAGTCCAAACAATTAGAAATCAATTACACCTGCCACAATCAGCCTCTACATGTATGATCCAATTAAACCCGCCACAAATAGTTCATACATTTATGAATCAATTAAACCTGCCACAAAATGCCATGCATTTATGATTCAATTAGACCTGCCACAAATAGTCCATACATTTATGAATCAGTTAAACCTGCCACAAACATCCCCTACCTTTATGATTCAATAAAACCTGCCACAAATAGTCCATACATTTATGATTCAATTAAACCTGCCCTAAACAACCCCTACATTTATGATCCAATTAAACCCGTCACAATTGGTTTATAATTTATGAATCAATTAAACCTGCCACAAATAGTTCATACGTTTATGGTTCAATTAAACCCGTCACAAATAATCAATACATTTATGATTCAATTAAACCCGACACAAATAGTCCATACATTTATGAGTCAATTAAACCCGTCACAAATAGTCCATACATTTATGAATTAATTCAACCTGCCACAAAAAAACATACATTTATGATTCAATTAGAACTGCCGTAAATAGTCCATACATTTATGAATCAATTAAACCTGACAAAAATAGTCCACACGTTTATGGTTCAATTAAACCCGACACAAATAGTCCATACATTTAAGATCAATTAAACCTGCCATAAATAATCCATATATTTATGAATCAATCAAACCCGCCACAAATTGTCCATACATTTATGAATCAATTAAACCTGCCACAAAAGTACATACATTTATGATTCAATTAAACACGCCTCAAATAGTCCATACATTTATGAATCAATTAAACCTGCAACAAATAGTCCATACATTTATGAAATATTTAAACCTCACACAAAAGTCTATATATTTATGATTCAATTAAATCCGCCACAAATAGTTCATAATAAATCAAGTAAACCTGCAACAAATAGTCCAAACATTTATGAATCAATTAAACCTGACACAAATAGTCCATACATCTATAAATCAATTTAACCTTCCGCATAGAGTCCATTGATTATGAATCAATTAAACCTATCATAAATAGTCCATATTTTTTCGAATCAATTAAAACCGCCACAAAGTCTATATATTTATGAATCAATTAAACTACCACAAACAGTCCAACCATTTATGAATCATTTCAACCTGCAACTAATAGTCCATACATTTATGATTCAATTAATTCTGTCATACATGTATGAATCTATTAAAACTGCCACAAAACGTCCATACATTTATGAATCAATTAAACCTGACACAATTAGTACATACATTTATGAATCAATTAAACCTTCCACAAACAGTCCATATATTTATGAATCAACTGAAACCGCCACATATAGTCAATTTGTTTATGAATCAATTTAACCTACCACAATTAGTCCATACATGTATGAATCATTTAAACCTGCAACTAATAGTCCATACATTTATGATTCAACTAAACCTGCCATACATGTATGAATCAATTAAAACTGCCACAAAAAGTCCATACATTTATGAATCAATTAAATCTGCAACAAATAGTACATACTCTTATGAATCTACAATCTAATCTATAATCTCCGTTAATGTCCTTAATAACACGAACTTTGACAGCGCTAAGTATATATTTAAGTCGGCCCGATAATTCAAAGTTTGAATAAAATATGTCCAGCGGACTTCCAATAACTGTAAATCGACTGCAGCTCATTTAGCAAATTACAGTCAAATATCGTAAATTTAGTTCCTCAGGACAAGACGTGAATTATCAGCAGATCGAATTATAGGGAGGTAGATATAAAAACATAACCCCAAAAATTATTATTATCAGTTGTTTTTTTTCTATCAAAAACGTATTGGGCGTTTAAAGAAAGGTTTCTAGGAGCCGTTTCTTTTACTCATCCAAAACATGTTATTATAGACAGTTATTAGAATAGGCGACGAATAGATCCTATTCTCTGAATTCAGTGTGTCCCAAATTTACTTCGAAAAATCGAGGTTCGAATTTTTGCGGTTTTACCATACCACAGTGATAGCTACATCCTACACTTTATACCAGACCACTAGGTAAAGACAACGCTTAATCTAATAAATACAGCAATAATATAATTAGCAACTTGTGGAACGTACAGACACCAAACAGCCACGTTAAATGGATTATTTTATTACGTTATGCTTTATTACGTATTACTCAGAGTGTTAGCAACATGCAACGTATGCCCTCTTCCAAGCCTAAACATATGCATTATCATTTTAACCATGTTTTTTTTAAACTAAACATTCCAACAAGATACCTCTTGCTTGCTTATATACACCGGAGTAAATGTCCTGTTCATCACAAACTGATATGTCACAGATTGATATTTTGGTTGGATTGTAGGGCTACAAAGTGTACTAAACTCAAATTTAAAATCATAAATAAAATGAAAGCAAACGTTCTGCTTGATATTCGAACTCGGGCTGTTTAGATCTTTAGCCTAAGGCGCAAACAACTGCGATATGTGATGTATTTGGGTTCCGCTTTAATATGTTACAGAGTAAAGTGTATCTGTGTCACCATCTGATAACAGACGGACGGACATACTGTAAATTCAGAAACTTTCACGAAATAGCGAAACCAGTCAACTGTTTACTGATGAAGGTAAATGATCCGTTCGCAAATTCTTAACGGAGCAAATATGTCTTTAAACGCTATTCAATAAAAAAATCTCGCGAAATTTTTGAAATTACAGGCTAGCAGTCAGTTACATCAGTGCTTTTGTAATTTTAAAGGTTACCGCCTCTCCCCCTCCCCCGGGCTATCCGGGTGGCCTAAAATCACTATCAACTTTCTTTGTATTGACCAATTGTGCGCGTTCAAGATATAGATTGAGACCATTTAGCGAAGGCTAATAAAAGAAATCAGAATGATTCAGGCTGATCTCATCCAAAAATTGATTTCGCGATGCTATACACATTTCTCTGACTAGGTAAACCATTCGGGACGTTTTGACTTTGGGAATCCTCCGGTGTCTCACCTCCGGGGAAATGGACTGAACCTTAGATAGTCTCGGCGCAGAGACAATCAGTGTTCATCTGTTTGCGAAAAAATAATAAAGATTTTCGATAACTGTAATACTGAATATAATGTATACCCAAAATTCGTTTGTTTCGTGGTCTATGAAGACTGAATACACGGGCCCTAAACGGGTACTTTGGCAAACCAGATGAAATGCTACATAATAAAGCATTTCATTAGGGTCTAGACTGTTAGCTACGGCAGAACCAGTCTTCATACATGACTCCACGCGAGGGCGGAGATTTGGCCAGTGTAATTAATTTAAGCCCCCAGTGACTTCGGCTACTGATGGTCCTGTTGGTGCTTAGTCATATTTGTTGCTCCAACTGTTTGTGGCGGTTTTGTGTTAGATCAATGTTTTGGTATACTTTATTTTGTATTCTTGCTAGTTTTGCAATCATTTCACAGGGGAAGAGCGAGCTGGCTGCTTTACTTTTGTTGTATTCTTGATGTCGTGAGGCTGTTGTTGTATTCTTGATGTCGTGAGGCTGTTGTTGTATTCTTAATGTCGTGAGGCTGTTGTTGTATTCTTGATGTCGTGAGGCTGTTGTTGTATTCTTAATGTCGTGAGGCTGTGGTTGTATTCTTGATGTCGTGAGGCTGTTGTTGTATTCTTGATGTCGTGAGGCTGTTGTTGTATTCTTAATGTCGTGAGGCTGTTGTTGTATTCTTAATGTCGTGAGGCTGTTGTTGTATTCTTAATGTCGTGAGGCTGTTGTTGTATTCTTGATGTCGTGAGGCTGTTGTTGTATTCTTAATGTCGTGAGGCTGTTGTTGTATTCTTAATGTCGTGAGGCTGTTGTTGTATTCTTGATGTCGTGAGGCTGTTGTTGTATTCTTGATGTCGTGAGGCTGTTGTTGTATTCTTGATGTCGTGAGGCTGTTGTTGTATTCTTGATGTCGTGAGGCTGTTGTTGTATTCTTAATGTCGTGGGGCTGTTGTTGTATTCTTGATGGCGTGAGGCTGTTGTTGTATTCTTGATGTCGTGAGGCTGTTGTTGTATTCTTGATGTCGTGAGGCTGTTGTTGTATTCTTAATGTCGTGAGGCTGTTGTTGTATTCTTGATGGCGTGAGGCTGTTGTTGTATTCTTGATGTCGTGAGGCTGTTGTTGTATTCTTGATGTCGTGAGGCTGTTGTTGTATTCTTGGTGTCGTGAGGCTGTTGTTGTATTCTTGATGTCGTGAGGCTGTTGTTGTATTCTTGATGTCGTGAGGCTGTTGTTGTATTCTTAATGTCGTGAGGCTGTTGTTGTATTCTTGATGGCGTGAGGCTGTTGTTGTATTCTTAATGTCGTGAGGCTGTTGTTGTATTATTGATGTCGTGAGGCTGTTGTTGTATTCTTGATGTCGTGAGGCTGTTGTTGTATTCTTAATGTCGTGAGGCTGTTGTTGTATTCTTGATGGCGTGAGGCTGTTGTTGTATTCTTGATGTCGTGAGGCTGTTGTTGTATTCTTGATGTCGTGAGGCTGTTGTTGTATTCTTAATGTCGTGAGGCTGTTATTATTCTTTACTCGTCCTCAGCTACTCTAACACCTGAACGAATATCTATGTGAATATGATAATTTGAAATTCGCGGCATAATCGCTCGAAAAGGATACGATTGGTCAGAATTTTTTTATACATTATGAATGCTTGTGAAATGTTTGCGGGTGTTTCCCTTTGTCTTATATCTGCCAGGCCCTGTCTAATTGACCTATCGCTTCAACTTTGGACTAATTTTCCACATTTGCCCTGCATTCTGCGAAAATGTCAGTACGAATGCAGACGAATCTTTACAAAACGTCTTACGCTTGCAATCAATAAGAATGGCTTACGATTGCACACGAATATGTTGCGAATATGTTTTTCTGACGAATTTTAGGAGCATGTTTTTTTAATCTTCGCAAGACCACGAGAATGCTTATAAACACCCCAATAATGCTCACGAACACCTACGAATTTCTTGTGATCGTTGCGAATGGGCGCCGAATTGCATTCTTAAGCCCATTCACATGCATATTCGCCTAGGTGTGAGAGCAGCATGGGTTGGTCTCCAGATTGTGACTTTGTCATTTTTCTCGTCTTTCTTTCTTGATTTTCAGGGAATGAATTGGGAAAATTTAAACTACTTCCATTTGATATATAGAATTAAGCATCCCAGGCCCATTGTTTCAAACCAGAAGGAATAATCCATTGTGTAAAAAGGGTAAATAAATATGTTGTTTAAGTGGACTTGACTCGCAAACTCGTTCAGTGAACCAAAACAACTCGTTCTCACAAAGTATGATTTATGGTTACCACCTATACCAAACAAAAAAGTGAAACGCACAAGTAAAATTTTCTCATAATTTTCTCCTTTAAATGTAAAAATGCTAATTGCGGTAAAATATTTCTGATCAAATCTTATTAAAACATCAGCATTGTGCAGATAAGTATATGTTGTTTCCACGTGTATCAACAAAAGACATTGCAATCGGCAAACATAATTTAGATCCGTTTATGCAATGGTATCGGTTACATGCAATTTCGATCATGTTTTACTTAAGAAATAGATTCGCGCTCGCAGTGATTTATTGCTAAATATATCACTGGCTGGAGGTCAGTCGTCAAAGTGAATAAATCATGAGCGCGAAGCGCTCATGATTTATCCACTTACGACTGATGCTCTTCATCATGGTGCCGTGAGGAAGAGCATCAGCCGTAAGTGGATAATTGGTTTGGGCTCTGCGATTGTGGCATTTCCTGCTAATTTTACTAACCAATTAAAATTATTTACAAGGTGCATTACGTGATTCTTTAACGTAATGTATTATAGCAACGATTTTACCATTAATATGTATATAGGTATATTAACGTAACTATTTGTTTTTCGTAATGTGGACAGAAAATAAGCTCATAACCATGGTGATAACACAATGAATATATATTTTTATTCGGTTAAGACTTGCTTCAATAGTTTTCCGACGTCGAATTACAATGCTGCCCAATAAAGTAAATGCATTATAAGAAGTTATCTGAAGAATGAACCTGTTTTCATTGACGTTGTCTTGGTAAAGAAAGGTTTCTAAAAGCTTTAGGTCATAATAGGTTTTTGTTAAGAGTGTTCTTGTTTGACCGTTCATTAGCAGAAGTGGATATATCTGTAGATTGAATTGGGATAAGTCATGGAATCAATGGTATTTCATGCGCGGTTTCAGAGGGGTGGGGATAGTGGGTCCAGACCCCCCCCCCCTGAGAAATTACAAGTGACTATAGGTTTCCTTACGCTGATGTTTAAAAACACACAAAAACATGTTGTCTGGACCCACCCCACCTTCCAACCTGACTGAATTTTCTGTATCCGCTGATGTGTTGGATTTGTGTGATTTGTTACATTCTCTTGTGGAATTTCTAACAGTTATAGTCCATATTGTGGCATTACCTTTTCCATCATTGTTGTGTTAAGCAGTAAAGCAAGTGGGACAAGCCAATGACTTTAGCATGTATAAATGTTACAATTTGACTTTCTGTAGTCATTTATAAACAAACGCATACAGACATACAGTTCTTACATATAGATATATTGAAGTCTCGAGTTATCGTATATTGATATATAGATTAAGCATACTTCATTGCCAAATTATTACAGCTATAGGGTTGGGTAACAAGTTCTCACAACATTAATTTCGACACCTTTCTTCACATTTTATATATACACAATAGCTAACAAATATGGCTTATTTTATCGAATCACCTTTTCATTGTCGCCATTGTTTAATACGCTTCCTAAAAATTACAGTTTCGTCAGTGCTTGCGTGACCGTATTACCAACCCTTTTACATTTGAAACCAGTTATATATACCATAAAGATTCGAAAGATTCGACCAGTCTACGCAATTGTAGTCAAAGATGTCCTTATGATATCTTCAGTCCAGATACTTGAGTTTAGGACAGCCATCATTTAATCATATACATAGATTTCATTGGAAGCTTTGCGAAAAAGACATGGCCTAAGAATGTCTTCTCCTGAAAGCCTTCGACTGATAAGGGTCACTTGATTGTCATTTTGTGACCAATTCGCTTTGTTAAACAAGCCTAAACTAGTTTTCGTCTTTCATGATGAAATACCATTAGACGAGACAAATATTTGCTGTACGTAATTGTGGGATGTAACACTGATAAGATAGGGTGCCAGAAAAAAAGCTCTTTGAATGAGATTCCATTGGCAAATATCCCAATATGCACAGCTTGTACAAATTCTATGAGTGTTCTTCGAGTATTAGTTTAAGCGTAGTACATTATTTCTATTTTGTTTAACCGTTTGTGACAAAGTTTTGAGAAGTCTTCATCTGACTTCCGTGTTTATTTTTTATAATTATCTCAAGTTGTTTTTCCGGAAGCTGGCGTATTTGTCTGTTAATGATGTAGCTGTTTACAATAGCAAGACAGTTCTTGAGTGGATATCAATCAGCTAATACAAACAAGACTCGATGTAGAGGCGCTAAAGATTATAGTTGCCCCTCCAAAGAAATCCAAAGATGTGACAATGGCTGGTATATAGCTTGGTCTGGTAGGACTTGGCCTGCACCAGTTTCCGATCTAGGAATCAAAACTGAATTCAAAGGCAAGGACTTTCCACAAGTTAACAATTAGTATCAAAGGCATTTAATACAAGTTGTGCAAAACTTGAAAAGTTCAGGAGCCTGCGTTCTTTTCTTTTGTCATCAACTTATTGCACAAAGGGGTGAGGGGTCAAATTTTACATCTTGATGGGGGTCAGTACCAGTATTTCGAAGCAAAACCCAGTATACAGGGAGTGACTCTAAAAAGACTGATAAGCATGCTGCCGATTGCTTAAAAGCTGTATGTTGGGGCGCAAAGTGATATATGTGAGATGTATAAATTGTTCATACAACAATGTGGCCAAACGTATCCGTCTCCTTGATAAAAAGGCAATTTTTGGTTATGCAAGAATAATTTCATGCAAGTAAGAGCTTTGGAAAGATATATCCCCTTAACACCTGAGTTTGCGATAGCAATGAACCAGGCCAGCTAAAATCAGTCCAGAATGGTGGAAGATATCATTCGATATGGTCAACAATTTCTTTTCGATACATCTTCATCGGCTGGCTTAATGAGAAACTCGTTCATTTTCCGCCATGCTCCGTGCATCATCAATCGCTGCTAGTTCTGCGGGAGAATCAATTTACACGTGCATCATGCGCGGATCCAGAAAGTTTTGTCAGAGGGGTTCCAACTTTGACATTGATTTTTTTTATATACCGAACAAAAGTGAAAACTCTACACTACAACTATCTATATTTTAAGAGAAAGTATTGGAAAAAAGTATTTACTAAAGCTTAATAATGTTGCCCAGACATCCAGCAAACGATTCGTCGAAACTCCATCAATTTGTCTCGTTTGATGTATGAGTTATGCTCCTTTAAGTGTTTAAGCTTTATTGACTGAAATTTGCGATTGCACGTGCACAAATTAAAATTGTTATGCTTATCAAAATTTGTTTTAATTGTGAAAACTGCTCAATCACTTAAAACAAGCTCAGAAATTAATTTCGAATTTAGCAAATTTGTAAAATATTGAAAGTTATTTCCCTTTGACAAAAACAAATAGGGAATATTAAATGTTTTGTAATCTTCGATTTATCACGATTTTCGATAATTTTCTTTTGCCAAATCAGATAAACCTCTCAGCACATTGTTTCTACCATTTCTCGACTAGTAATGTTCTCATACTAAGATGCAACAACACATTGATTTTCCTGTGGATATTTCAGTGTTAAAATTTTAAACTTGGCAATTTGATGGAAAATCCGCTTTTTAAAATTGCTTCTCTAAACGATCAAAACACACTTGAGATAAGTCCTTCACATTTCTGGTTGTCCCATGTCTAGACTACCCTTTTGTGCAGTCGGATCTCGTAGGTAGTGGATTTCTGAAGGCCTAAATTGTGTTAGATTTCCGTTCAAATTGGCAACCTGAAAAAAGGACCCCTGTCACATTTAAATGGCTTTCATGTGTTTCCTCGTGACAACATCCGTGAAACTTTTACTGTTATGCATTACCCAGTATTTGAATATTAAGATACACTTTCAATTGCATTCCTTGCATAATTTTGTATATAGGTGGCAAACAATTCAGGTGTAATGTTTTCGTTTTTGTTCAGTATAGTTTATGAGGGAAGTGAGGATCCAAATACCATTATATAAGCGGGCCATCATTGGCTTGCATTTGCGGTTGGGTGGCGTGCCGATGATGGCCCAACGTTAAACGCTGGCTTGGTAGCTTTGTAATTTTTCAAGGGATCCAGACTTAACATAATTTGTGTGATTTTTCAGGAGAGGGGTTCGGAGACCCTATCCCCAACACTCTAGATCCGCGCATGTGTACCCCGTAATGATTCGGCCATAAAGGGGTATGGGTGTGATGCCTAAATGACATGAAAAACGTATATCAGTCCTTTATTTTGTAATTGAGCTTTTGTAATCGAGATAATTATACCGTCGAACATCTGATCAATACAATAGGTCTACATCATATTGTATTACAGTAAAACTTCGAAAATTTAAACTTCGTTTTTTCGTAATATATCAGACCTGTTCATGATCTGTTAAATAACTGTCTATAAAACAAATGCGTAATGAAGAAACGTCTCCACGCGTCTTCTTGATACGTTATTTTACGTGCCAAAAACTTATGTTTGGTAGAAAAAATGATAATAACTATTTTGTTGGTTATATAAGCATGTCTACCTGCGTATAATTCGAACTATTGATAATTCGAAATAAAACGTGTACACCCGAGGTATTCAGATTTGGCGGCTAACAACTAGTTGTTGGGTTGCTATTAATTTTAAGAAGCTTTATTTCAGATTTTTATAGGAACAGCCACTGCAACAGGTGAAACAAACATAGCCATCGACCTAACACAAGATATTGTCTGAGATGGAGCAAGCTGTGTTCGCTTTTTTCGGTCCATCAAGCCGTCTTTGTTACCGTCCGTGGCGTTATATTGAAAACCATGGGCAGTTTCTGTATGAAAATTTGAGCCAGTGCATGAGATTTCCAACAATGTGGTATGTGCGACCAGCAACGTCTCAGATCAGCCTGCGCATACGCGCAGTCTGATCAGAGCCTTTGCTAGTCGCTTGAGTATTCTATGATTGTTAAGCTACTGACCCAACATCATGTGTAGTTTTCAAGCTTTAAAGGAGGCTGCAGAGACTCGTCCAAGTCTACACATGCCAAAATACCTCATTGTTGGAAATCTCATGCACTGGCTCAAATTTAATAGTAGTAGAGAGGAAGGCAACAATCAATGCAATCGATACAATTAAGTACCACACCTGACCCGGAACACCATATGGGAAAGTGACAAACACACCAGAACGTCCAACACACAAGAGAGCAAAGAGCTCAGCCTTTACCCAGCCGATGATCACAAGGCTACAAGGAACAGGCAAGACAGCATAACGAAGACAAAAATGAAATTCAAATAACAAAATGAATCCACAAATGAAGCACCACCTTGGAAAGGTCAGCAAATAAAAATACTGGCGGGTACTAAACACGTTTAACGGTACCAACCCCACCCTTAAATGTAGTTCTGATGTGGACCAAGACATATAGATGTTAGGTTCACCTGAACGATCCCTATCACATCGATGCATCATCTCTCGGTATATAAAAGGAGATAAAGCAAAGATAAGGACTCAACAATATATAAAACTGAAGTCTAACTTAAACAGTATATAAACGAATCGTACGTTATAGGAGAATGACACTACTTTACATCTGACTGTATTCATTAGATGCATATTCTCCATATTACATGCTACAATAATGATATTTGTTTGTTTGATTTGATTCTTAACGTCCCCTCAACAATCTTTCAGTTAAGCAGAGACGGGTCTTCCTGTGTTGAACCAGTACTAAGCTAGGATAAATGCTTCATGATCAAGGACCACAACGCAGTGACGCCGGTGAGGCTCGAACCCGCGGCCTCTCGGTCTCGAGTCAAGCACTCTACCACTGAGCCACTGCGCTCCCTCAATAATGTCATGAATGAGGCTTGCCGAGTGATGACAAACGGTGATCCCGAGGGACTGATTTTTTTATCCTACCATCACACGAATAATGTATTATTTTCTTGTTGACAACAGTTTTAATTTATTTATTTATTTA
The DNA here is from genome assembly GCA_964019695.1 of Loripinus fragilis. Taxonomy (NCBI): domain Eukaryota; kingdom Metazoa; phylum Mollusca; class Bivalvia; order Lucinida; family Lucinidae; genus Loripinus; species Loripinus fragilis. The sequence goes on along the minus strand of OZ026519.1, from coordinate 98,365,285 downwards.
TTTATTTATTTATTTATTTATTTATTTATTTATTAAATATAGTTTTCATTTTTTTTTCTATTTATTCATTTTAAAATAAAATTCCAGAAATCCCTGAATACGATAAGATGCAATTTCACATGATAACGTTACTTGACGTCCTGGGTAAGATAGCATGGGTAGCATACGATTTTCTATCCCAGAGAAAGTCTCATATATCCAAGAAAAACAATCTGTTATATTCTTTTCTGTAGGGTTACAGAACAGCACTCTGTGTACGAATAACCTATAAATAATCCATTTGCCTGGCTTAATTAGCATCGCCTTATATTTGATAAATGAAAACCAAGTGACCTTATGGAACCATTCAGATTTCACTTCAAGTTGGAAACATATGTCTCAGACAAAGACTTGAATTTTAATTAGTCAAGAAAAGTGAACGTTCCCGTGATTAAGAAACACGAGAGTAAAGTGACCCTATACATCAAGACAGTGTTGTCTAGTTCAGTTTTAGATCGTTTGTATTTTCTTCGTCCATAAAGTGAGTCCGTAGGCCCAATGCCTGCTGCATTGCCACAAGATCCATAACTGTACAAAAGATGGGAAGGATGCAGGGAATTCCAGCGCTCAGATACGAGTACCAGCATTTATTTATTTATTTATTTATCTATTTATTTATTTATTTATTTATACAATATTTAAAGAGGGTTGCACTTTTAGCTAAACTAGCCAGTCTACCAAGTGGCCCTCAATAAAACATAAAACAAAGCTACACTCAATAAAATATATAGCATATAAAACAATTTTACATACAAATACAATATGTACAAGGGTATAAGTGATTTAAAAAGGGTAAAGGATGTGATAAAACATGTTACCGACGTCTTTTGTAAGATCATAATTTAAGACATAAGACTGAAGGTGTAATTCTATAACTTTAAAATATGAATCCAAAACACCTCGGACAGTCTTAATGAAGGATTGCCCATAAAATGACCAGAGAAAAGTTTCAAAGAAAATGATATTTTTTCTATGAAAAAGATAGTAGGTTCAACCCTCGACTTATCCACAAAAGCCGTTTTCTCATTGGACAAGTACCAATTGAAAAATATGGGTTGAAAACTCAGTTTTTGCTATTCATCATATAGAAAATAGAAAAAAAATTTGCTGAAGTGTCCCCCCCCCCGTGACCAAACTAATCCTTTTGCATACAGTTGTAGTTTTACATTTCACACACATCATATAAAAATGGCAGGGGAACGCTGTCAAAATGCTCAAAATCACTTTAGTATGAAAACGTATTAGAAACTTATTTTGTTAGAGTCTGTAGGTAAATATCAATATGCAATGGTATGTTATGAGTGCTTACAAAGTAATCAATTGTCTCATTTCTCAACCAAAACATATAATATGGGTACTCAAAAGAACCGTCTCAATAAGACGGTTCTTTTAAGCGCCAAATTATAGGTTAAGTCTAATGTGTAAGAAAATATTAACGATTTTATGCTCAAAAATTGTGTTTATCTAGACTGTGATATATAAAGTATGCAGTTATAATACACCTCAGTGCACAAGTAAAACTGGTTGACCTTGAAACATTACAGGTAATAGCCAAAAGTAATTAACAGCACACTTCTTTAAATGAAAAAATGGAATCTTCTCAACCCGAATTTTATGCAAACGCATCAGTTTTGTCTCAAGTTTTATGTCGTAAACATAATATTTACATGTATTTAGGTGAGTACTCGACGAAACTTTGATTTTCTGTGAAATAAAATTTGGTCACAAAAAATACCCCCACCCCCTAAACCCTAGAGTCATGGCATAATAATGCAATATTATCAAAATATTTTTATTGTGCTATGTGCACTAAATGCAAAGGTTGGATTTAAGCTCAACACTATAGTTGTCAATTATGCATTATCCTAGCCAGAGGCTGTCAAAATTTGGGCAGATTGAATGGGTAACTGTGCGAGGTCCTTGACTTAGATAATAAAACAATTGAACATCGACCATGATAAGATATTTTATTATCGCCTTGCCTTTTTGGCTGCCTTTTATGCTAAAATGTTACTCTCGCTGTGTAGGAGTATATAATTTGTATTCAATATGTTAGATCCGAATGATCTGGAGCTACATGACTTAAATTACTGTCAGGTTGTATATAATTAATTCTGCTCTGGCTACTTGTTTCCAGGTGCTTACCCGTATAAGCTCCAGTAATCAAATAATTTAAGTGGTTCACTATCGACCTACCCTGGGAACGCCATTCTAATGACGTTCCCTGGTATGACGATAGTGGTCCAAGACTCTATGTTGGCTGGGAACCCCAAAAACGCTTACGTTGTGTCTTTGGGATAGGCGGGACTTGTCACTAATTTTCAGACTCATTGCGACATAAAATACATGTATTATTCAGCTATTCGGTCACTGTATCGCCACATGGTATGCAATGTCCCGGTCTCTTGTAAAGCCAATGGTGATAGGAACCAATTAGATGAATAATACACAGTATGGCTAGACTGCTTCACTGACCTCGTAGGTAATCGAGACTTGTTTCATACGTGGGACAGTGGAGCAGTCTACGGTATGGCCTCTTTTCACTAACAAACCAGTACGTGGTCACAGTTGTAGTTAAATGAATAATTGGATTAGACAGGGTATGCTCATCTGGTTCAAGAAAGAAACGAATAATGCAATACATCAGTATCGAAATCCAATTATATACAGTGTGTGGCGATCTGTTCTGTATTGACCACCTAGTAAGAGACTGTCTAGCTCTCTCTCTCTCTCTCTCTCTCTCTCTCTCCGGCGATCTGTTCTGCATTGAATATCTAGTAGGAGCATTGACTATATTAACTAAGCTCTGCGCTCTCTCTCTCTCTCTCTCTCTCTCTCTCTGGCGCTCTCTCTCTCTCTCTCTCTCTCTCTCTCTCTGGCGATCTGGTTTGCATTGACCATCTAGTAGGGGGCCCCACGGGTTTTGGGGATCAGGGGAGTATGGCGATTTATTTTCAGGGATCTGGGGAGCACTGGTAATTATTTTAAGGGATTTTGGGAGCAAGCTCAAAGTTTTGCGGATGTAGGGAGCCCTGCAAAAAAGTAAAAAAAAAAATCTCACCTTAAAGGAAAAAACTTCATTTCGTTTGATTTTTTCAAAAAAAATCTTCGGCTTCTAGGGGGCTTCCCCCCCCCCCCCAGAAGCTTTGGGAACGCATGTTGAATCGCTCGGCAAGCCTCGCGATGTCACTAAGCATTCTCAAAGCCTTGCCTGGTAAACTTCTTATCAAAAAGACTCTCACCTAGTATTCTCTATAACTAAGATCGCCCCCCTCTCTCTCTCTCTCTCTCTCTCTCTCTCTCTCTCTCTGTGAATATACGTGTGCTTGTATGTGTTGGTGTGTTGCCCTTAAGCACAAAACATAGGACATTGCCTTGGCCCGATAAGTGGCACCTTAAAAATTCAGAGGTATGTGCTATTTCTGGGTAAGAATTTTCTCAGGAAATTATGTTCTTTCTGCTGTTTACTCAAATGTATTTGCGGGTTTGGCTTTGGGCTAAATGTGTTAACCCCCCCCCCCCACCCCCCCCCCCCCGCTCCTTGCAAACTTGAGCGGGAAATCCCTGGAAAGAAGGTGGACAACAGTTTCTGTCATTTTTATTCAATTGTAAGCCAATGTTTCACGTTTTGGGTAGGGCATAATGGACCTTTCCTTTTGGTTTGATGCAATAAATTTGGGGAGGTCCATTGTGCACGTATATTTTATATACTGAGGGGTCATAGGTTTTAATTTCCACGTAAGAAAAGTATTTCGCGCGCTGAAGATTGTTTTTGTGTCATAGCAAACAGTATTTCATCTGGGTATTCAGTGACTATTCACTGTTTGCCAAGGAACGCACCATCAAATTTGTCATATCGAGGACAGTTCTTTTATTAAAATACGCTATACGTCACTTTGATCAAACACATGCTACTCTATCCGTATGTTGACGAGCTCCAATCCTGTTTCATATGTTTATCAGAAAGTACTGTTTTATGAAGAGCACTTGAATACTAGGCTTGATTTGACTGTATTTGAGTGGCCGCCTAAGAACCCGCTGCGAATATTTCTATCCAGCTGTGAATATTTCTATAGGGTTAATCCTCAGCATTGCTTGTTTCAGAGCGATATCGTGAATTGTTTTGCTTATTATATATCACTTTATCATTATATACTCTCAAGAGAAAAATATAGAGGCTCAAAAAACCGTATCAGACATTTAACTGCTTGATTCCGGGAATTACAGATTGCTGTTGAAGTACAAATAAAATGCTGCTCTCTCCTGAGCGTTCTGACACGGGGTTAGATGAACAAAAAATTGAGCGTAAATTTGTAAAAAAAATTCTTACCCATCAATTTATACATTTGTTTTGGGTTACCCACAACATATGCTTTGGCTGAGAAGTAAAAATGTATTTTGGTACACACTCTTTGAAATTCAGCAATAATTCAAGACTTCATAAATTCGAAATATTGACGTCGTAGCAATCTTGAAAATGCGCTTTTATCGTTCATGGAGATATTTTTTCTAACTGGATGAAATAGCTCTTCGCAGACAGGAAGTTATAGTTTGGTTTAATTATATGTGCACTCTCTAAGAATTAACCGGTTTATGCCTAAAGAATCTTAATTATCCCAAAGGACCAATAAGTCAACCTATATACCTTTATACCATAGTTATTCAACTATAAATCTCATGGGTGGATCCGGAACCATATAACCAATCAGATGTGATTCAGCATTGAGAATTCCATCTATAAGTTGAGCATTTCTCTTTGAATTTTTTTCGAAATATGTAAAATATCCCTGAGTGTTTCATCTATTGGATATTTATTCACCTTTTATAATAGCCATACATATGTGATTCAGCCTTGATAATTTCATCTATAAGACGAGCACTCCCCTTCGAAAATCACCCGAAATATGCAAATTAGCCTAGAGTATTTCATCTGTAGGATATTTATCACTTTTAAATATAGCCATACATTTGTGATTCAGCCTTAAGTTTTTCTCTATAAGATGGTCTTTCCCCTTCGAAAACCCGCTGAAATATACTGAAGGACTTTAAAAACGCACCACCTGCTTAAATGCTAATTTATGTCGAAAATTGGATATTTTCATTATATGAAAAATAAAATTGACAAATTCCGTCATCTAGCTTGCATTCAATAAAAAAATCGAAACACTGTGGCTTATGATTGCCGTGACGTTGCGATAATTCTGAGACAACACAAATTCAAAAAGTCACAGAGTACCCATACCTTCCATTATGAACGAAAAAAAGTTTTCGAACCGATGTTTGTTCTTGAAAGCAAATGGAAAGACAAAATCAAATCCTGAAGTTTTAGACCTCTGGCAACGTTCATTACGTCTACATGACGTCATTAATTTTTGGCGTAATTGGCCGTTTATATCCGAAGGATCAGTAATAATTAAATCTCCTTTTGTTGCCAACACTGAGATACTCCTCAAACAGTTGCATAAAAGACAAAAGTTTCGCGTCATGCGCGGACGTCACCCGTCTGTTATTGATGTTTGAAAATTTAAGACTGACGTTAGCAAAGAAACGCTACGAGTGGGAGTGTAATAAAACGATTATTTCTGAAAACTTTTGTGTTTTTTCTATTTGTTAAGACATCTGGCTACCACCTAAAAATGTTTGCTTTCAAACTGAATTAATTCACATTTGTCAGACAACAATTGTTGAAAAACGCTTACGTCGATATTACGTCAGAATGAACAGCATGAGCAAATCGAAATCATGGCAAATCATGTTCCATTTTGCAAGAGAATAAAAATGATTATAGAAACATCCTCAAATCAACCATGTGGAATAGACAGAGAATGTAAAATGGTGCGTTTTTAAAGTCCCTCAGTATATTAAAATCAGCATTGAGTGTTTCATCTATATGATATTTATTGACCTTTGAATATAACCACACATATGTGATCCGACCTTGAGTTTTTCATCTATATGATGGGCATTCTCTTTTGAAAATCACCATGCATAAGTGATTCAGGCTTGAGTCTTTCAATTAAAAGTTAGCATCCCCCATCCAAAGTCACCCACAATATGTATATAACCATGAGTATTGCATCGCCCTTCAAAAATCACATAAATTCTTCAAACCGGTTTTTGCTCAACTTGAGGTTTTCGTTAACTCTGACTATCTGTGAGTCGTGAGCCCTTTTCTTTGTTTCATCATAGTGAGTTAATAATTTGATTAGAGTTTTTTCTCCAAGATAATACAATGCAATAGATAGAAGGGTTCCATGCGAGCTGAACATTTTTTGTACTTCAACAACAGCAGAATCTAGGGCGAAGATGACTTGTTGTTTATTGTTACTCCCATTGTGGGGGTCTGCAATTATTCTATGTTTTATTGTACATAACTTTATGTACATCCTAGTTTTGCAATCATCTTGATGGGGATGAGAGAGCTGATTGCTTTCATTGGTTTGTCTTTCTGGTGTCTTGTGATTGTTGTGTGGCTCTTCCTCGCGGTGCCATGGGTTTGCTTGCAGTTTGTGATTGTGGTATTTCCTGATCATACTCACTTACCATTTTTGAGTATATCATCTATATGATAGTGTTTCAAATTCGAAATTCATAACAAAATATGTAATTCAGCCTGGGTCTTTCAGCTATAAGATGGAATAGCTGCTTCAAAAATCACCAAAATTATATAATTCAGCCTTGATAATTTCATCAGATAACATACTCCTTCGAAAGTCACCTATATATGTAAATCAGCCTTGATTTATATGTTTTAGGAGATGATGCATTGATAAGTTAGGGGTCTTTCATGCAAACCAAATATCTATGTGTCTTGATCCACATCTGAATTAAGGGTGAGGTTGGCGCGCCGTTAAACCGGTTTAAGCCCTCCAGTAAAATATTTTACTGACCGTTCCAAGGCGGTACTTCTTTTATGGATCTTTTATGTTTTTGTTCTGTCTTATGTTAGCTATGTCTTTGTGCGCGTCTGTTTATATGTGCTTTGTGGTAACCTGCTGGGAAAGGGGTGATCTCTTGGCTCTCATTTGTGGTGTCTAACTGTGGGTGTGTTACTTTCCCATTGGTATCCTGGGTCGGGTGTGGTACTTGATTGAATCGACTCCTGATCTTTGCACCCTTACTTACTTTGAGTATTTCAAATACAAGTATGTTCTTAAAAAGGTTATCCATTGGAAGCAAATATAACACCAAAGAACTTAAATTATAGAATGTGCACGATTCTTGGGCTAGACTACTGGGCTAGTTTCAGCCATTTGGGCCTCATCAGTGACCCTCTAAAGGCATCAGAGTTTCACAAAGGAATCTGTGAAACCAAAAGACACAAAAATAAAAAATGGCAGGGAGACGGTCTACTACCACACATACATGTAGTCCCTGTCACCAGATGTAGTAAAGTCAAATATGTTCTTAAAAGATTATCCTTTGGAAGCAAATGTTACACCAAAGATGGTATCCCTCAATCCCCTTCGAAAATAAAACAAAATATGAGAATCAGCCTTAAGTTTTTCATCTATACACATTCGAAATTACTTGTTACTGCTGTGGTTAGTGATGAAGACGGTGGTTGTTGTAATCATAATGCAGTTGTTGATAATTTTGAGTTTGCATTTCAAGACAAAGTCAACACTCTCGCAGTCATGTCGAACCGTTTCTTATGCTTATTCTCTTTTATTCGCACTTACGCCATGTTACCATTTGCAATTGACTCAAAGGTGACCAACTTTCCAACCTCCGTTAAGTTTTTTTTTATTTATTTATTTCTTAACATTCTAGAAAGTTTGCCTTCTCTTTTACAAAATTGTGAGAAATATCTGCTTCGAGTTTGCGAAAAGGGAATCAGAGCTATTTACTTGGACCCGCAAAAGTGAAGACCCAGACCTGACTGCCTATGTGCATGTCTCGTCTTAATATGTGCTGTACCATACCTGCTCGTGTATTTATCGAGTGATAAATACTACTGCGTCCATACTGATCAATTCTTGACTTTTCAGAAAGACTTATTAAATTATAAGACGGTTACAGATGTCTCAAGTGTAAAATTAGAAACTATCAAATAAAAATAAAAGTTAATCTAATTGAACCTGTTCAGGAGATGAAGGTAATTATAGCAGAGATACCAGTACACTCAAACGAAGCTACATTTTCGCAGGTGCGGATCCAGATGTGGGGCAGGAGGTTCGGACCCGCCTGAAAAATCACAAAATATAGATTATATTAGCAATACTGGTCCGGATTCCCTGAAAAGCATTCAATTTTGGGCCATCATCTGCCCGCCAGCGAAACGCAATTTCAATTGGCCATCATCGGCCCGCCAGCGAAACGGCATTTTAATGGCGTTTCGTTGGTGGGTCGACGATAGCCCGCTTTTAGTGGTATTTCGATCCTCTCGCCCCTCATCAACTAATAAAGCAAACAAATAAAAATAACTTTGTCAGAGTTGGACCCCATCCGACAAAACTTTATGGATCCGTGCATGAATTCACATAGTCTCGCCATAGACTTCAGTGCTCAAATACACATAGTACTTAAGGACAAATGCTACTAATTACTTATCACATTGACATATGTTCAATACTTTGCATACGGTTTGTTTTGTGCATGGGCTGTCAAATTATGAAATAAAAACATGTCACCATGCCCAGTTTTTCATAATCTCATATAAAAGTTTACAGAATTGGCTAATTTTCGGTAAAAATGAATCTAATCTTCGTTGAGATTCCTTCTTTTATTTTTAATTATTGCTCATGAACTCAAGCCTCATAAAATGTGCAAATTGATTTATTATCCCAAGCCCTGACAAGATACTTTATGATATATTTGGTAATTTATCAAAAAAGTATTTCTTTTTAAGTGTTAATTATATACTTAAAATATTTTGTTTGTGGCCGTGTTCCTTGGCTTTACCAGTACTGGCCGGGTGGGTTTATGCTTTTCGTGGTTCTTTGTCCAGGAACTCCCGAAGGCTCAACCGGCAGTGGTTCTGGTTTTAAAGCGTGTCAGAAGACGGGGCAACGGCTTGAAGTCTCATCCGACAGACTGAAAGCCGGGAATCGAACCTGCGACCCCTGGTTTACAAGACATAGGTTTATCCCCTACACCACGGCGGCTTCTCTTAATAATCAGACAGTGAAATCTTAAAGGGGTACTTTCATTTGTGCCCACGCATGGATTTTCTTCAAACTTTGCATATGAATAACTCATTATATACGAACTATGAAAATGTATTTATCGAATTAGATAGTTAAGAATAAGGCTTAGGAAGCAACCCTGACGTACTCCACCTTTGAGGTGGTACCTGTCTCTAAAATTTCCATGTCCTAAATCTATAGTTTTGTTTATTTCTATGATTTGTCATCTAGATTGAATCCAAAATACCATAGACATTATTATAATACGATGAAACCATTTGGATAAATTATGGTTTACGTTTTCAGAAAAAGTGATTGTAAAATTTCAATATTTTTTTTTCAAAATTTACAAAACATTCAACATTCAATTCAAAAGATGGATATGTTCTAGTCTTTGTCAAGATATCATATTATCACAAAAACCTGCCATACATATACTGCTGATCTGAGCCAAATATCATGAAAATCCAAAACCGGTAACTTTGTCATTTCCTACCTCTTATGGGTATAGGTCAGTTTTAGCAAAATTAATTATTTAGTTCAAATGAATCAATATCTCGACATAAGGAGGCTGTTTGTTAATCTACTTCCACTTTTCTGAAAGAAAGACATGTTTAGACAATTTTAAATGATTCAATGGTCAGAAATGCCGAAGGTCATGGTCCTGTGTCATGGCACTATGGGGCCAAGACAATGCGTATCACTTCCTCAAGTCCTGCATGATATTGTTTAAGAAACATAATATCCTAACAATAAACATGTGAAAACAAGAAGACTAAATATTTCCTTTACATCCCAACTGAGGTAGAGGACCACAGTTTGGTGCCGTGACCAGGATAACGTGTAACAGAGTCTTATCAAAGGTATTTTAAAACAGTGTTCGACATGAATAAGCGAGGTCCAGAAACAAAACTGTATGCCTAGAATATACAGCCAGCTAAATTAAAAATGTTGCTATTTGATGGAAATCAGCATCAGTTTCACAAAACAGAATGAACAGAGAAGATTTAAGCATTAAATTAGCAATACCTTTGAAGCCAAGAGGTATCTGTGACCAAAATGGTTTATTTTAACCAATAGGTTTGTCAGGGGGTTATTTTTGTGAAGCAGGTTTATTAATGAATCTTACATTTATAAAATCATAGATATAAGGTTCTTCTTCTGTATGAACTGATCTGTCATAAGGTTTCTCGTCTGTATGAATTAGGATTCTTAATAATGTTACATATTAAGTGTAACTTTGGCTAGATGTAGTTTTAATGTAGAAACTAGATGTGTTAAGTACAGGTGTCAACACATTGAATCATTTTGGCTAATATTATTGTGTAAGGACTTCATTAAATAAGAATCGTGGCACTTAATATCAAAGAATATTGTTTTTTTCTTTTTCCAATCCATAATAGGGGAAAACACTGAACATATCAACTTCTACCAATAAACGTACTAGCATGATAATTCAAACTAAGCAAGTATTCAAGTATGTTTTACACTGAAACATAATTATTGTATTTTTTACATTTCGATGAATTAGGGCCATGTGTTTACATCAAGTTAAAAAATATGTTACCGGTCCTTGAATTTCATAAAATTTGGTCCACATATTCTGAACATATATGGAAAAGAACGCACCCTGTAAAAATGTTAATTCCAAATTTGACTGAATACAAAATATACAGTCGAAAATTGGGGTACCATGCTATAAAAATGAATGCCCACCAAATATCCTAATACATACAAAGCCATTTTAAGTAACAGCGAACTTACCAATGATATAGCTATTTAATAAAACATTTCTCCGCCCGTTACATGATATGTCAATTACTTTAGAAATGATTATAACTGGGTACCCTAAGATATTATAGTGATATCATTCATGACGTCATGAATTAGCAATGGAATTGCATAAAAACTCAAACGTAACATAAATAATAAAGTTATACCCCGGACAATTAAATAACATAATATTTTCAAAAGCCAAGCGTGGGCAGACTCCTATGTTGATTTCCCATACCATGCAAGAGCCCCTTTTTATTTATTTTTCATGGAAATCATAATACCTTTTCGAAAATTAAAAAAACGGGGGTCACCACACTAATTGTCTTTCAGAACTCATTTCAGCACAGTATGTTTATTTGATTTGATTGTTTCTTTGTGATGATACATTGCATTAGTTAGGAAGCATCTATGCGAGCTAAAATATTTTGGTTTTAGAAGCAACAGAATCTAGGTCGAAGATTTCGCCAGATAAATATATTAACGTCCCACGGCTTCGGCTGATGTCTGTTCTAAGGATGTGCTCATTATAGCCGCTTTTTTCGTTAGAAAAAAGGGTATATTAATTTCGAACCAAAGTCGATCCGTCGTCCGTCTGTCCGTCCGTGCGTAAGTCCGTCCGTCACGCATATTGTAAATGTATCTCCTCCTAAACCATTAGACGCAGCAACTTCAAACTTTGTACCTAGATGGGTCACATAATGTAAAGAGTACTACCCCTAGGTCATGGTCAAAGATCAAATAATGTATTTTTTTGTAAAAGCATCTCTTCCTAAGCCGTTAGACATAGCAACTTCAAACTTTGTACCTAACAAGGTCACATAAAGTAGAGGGTACTGGGTAACATTTCGTATGGCCTTGACTCTTATGTCAAGGTCATAGGTCAAATACGAGGGTTGTCCCAGTAAATCGTGGACTTTTGTTATAAAACGAGACTGTGTATCAGGAATTCTATGAAATTTGTATGATATGTTTATATACATCTTAAGACACATTTACTACAAATATGGATGAAATCACAGTTTAGATAACAAAATTATGAACCTTACCTTGAAGGTGCCTCAGCGTATGCGGAGCACGTCGCAAACTATTTTGCTGTATTTTCAGAGAGGGGTGGTCAAATGTTTTGTCTCTACTCTTTTTATATAAGCTTAAATGGTGACAAGTATTGTCATCAATTTGTTGAGTAAATCTCCCTGGTACAAGTAATGACTATATAGTTAGTTTAGATATGTTAAGCACACAAACAAGCGAGATCTTTAGGATTAAATACGAGATAACATATTTACCATTAAAATGACTAACAGAAAAATAGCATGTAATCTGATAAAATGACGAAAAGGAGCTTGTTTCTGTGATATTTCTAAAATAATATTACACGAAATCCATTTTACAATACTAGTGACTGTTCTACCAATCATATAAAATTAAAAGAACATAGTTTTATGTGTTAAATTAGCCAAAAAATATTGAAAGTCTAATTTTTGCGCCGTACCGTTCTCATAACGTTAGCTTTTTTGAAAAAAAGAAATGTAGTAGGTATGTAAAATATTTTACAAAATAAATGCGAATGGCTACAAACGTTTCAAACTATCAACACTTTACCTTGCATAGTTACTAGTTGATGTGACAATGCATTGTTTGAAATTCAACAACGAAATTTGATTAACTGTACACTACCTTTTGGACTAGATGAGTTTCATTGAAAATATTTTGACGTGCGCCGCTTACGCTGACATACCGTCAAGTAAAGGTTCATAAATTTGTTATCTAAACTGAGATTCCAACCATATTTATACAAGATGTTCCCCATATGTATATAAACACATCCTTTAAATACCATAGAGTTACTTGTACAGAGTCTTGTGTTATAACCAAAGTCCACGATTTACTGGGACAACCCTCGTACTGTATTTTCTTGTAAATGCATCTCCTCCTAAACTGTTAGACGTAGCAACTTAAAATTTTGTACCCGATTAGGTCACATAAAGTAGAGGGTACTGGGCAATATTTCCTGTGACCTTGACATAGGGGTCAAGGTCAATTAATGTATTTTATTGTAAATGCAACTCCTCCTTAACCGTTAGCAACTTCAAACTTTGTATCTGATTAGGTCACATGATGTAGAGGGTACTGGGCAATATCTTGTGTGACCTTAACCCCAATGTCATGGTCAAATAATGTTTTTATGTAAATGCATCTCCTCCTAAACCGTTAGATATAGCAGTTTCAAATTTTGCAGCTGCATTGGTCACATGATTTAGAGGGGTACTGGATGACTTGCATGTGATCTTTCTTTCGATCTTACTGGCTTCGCTCATACTTGAGCATTACGCCAGGGTCTTGACCCAGAGGTCAAAGTCAGAGGTCAAATAATGTATTTTCTTCCTAAACTGTAGGACATTGCAACTTAAATTTTTGCAGGTGAATAGGTCACATGATGTAGAGGGTGCTGTGCAATATCTAGTGTGACCTTAATGCCAAGGTCAAGGTAAAAGAATGTTTTTCTTTTAAATACCACTCCTTAACCGTTTGACCTTCAAACTTCCCAAGTCCATTGGTCACATAATGTGAAGGGTTCTCGGCAACATTTTGTGTAACCATGACCCAAGGTCACGTCAAGAGTGAAAAAGCGGATATTTGCGATGGTGTACCAGCGACTGCATTCTAGTGTTGTCTTTGATTTACTGTGGGAGATTTGTTTTCGTTATTCGTTTGTAATGCATCACTTAGTGTCCATTCTAGTTTTACAATTATCTCGCTGTGAAAGAGAAAGTTTGTTTCTTTATTATAATTGTATTTTCACCGACGACTGCAGACAGACAACGCGAGGAAGAGACACAGAACACAGACGGTCCTAACCCCATTGAATCAGCTCTCACTTCCCCCATCAAGATAATTGCTAAACTAGAAAGCTATAAATCAGCAACAGAAACGTCTCAGTACGGCAGAAGCATAGAAAATGCATTTTACTGGCCATATCTTCGCCCTTGGTTCTACTGCTGTTAAACACAAACAATCTTGAGCTCGCATATATGCTTCCTAACTTATTCAATGCATCCTCACAGAGAAACAATCAAATCTTAACTTTCTATAATGAAACAAACAAAAGTGTTTTGACTCAAAATTTTGGTCAGAGTCGTCATTGTTTCTGAACCATCGTGCAATTAAAGAGGAAACAATAGCTACGAGAAACCATGGTGAGGATGGTACCGTTAAACATGTTTAAGCCCTCCAGTATTTTTCCTGACCGTTTCAAGGCAGTGCTTTTTTGTGGGGTCTTTTTATGTTTCACGTTTGTCTTTATTATGCTGCCTTGTCTGTTTTTTGCAGCCTTGTGATCACCTGCTGGGAAAGGGCTGACAGCTTGGCTCTCTTCTTGTGTTTTGTCACTATCCCATATGATGTCTCGGGTCAGTTGTAGTATATGATTGTGTCGCTGTCTTTGTCTTTCTCTTTACTTGTATAACCAGTAATGCAGACTATCGCATAATGTTCATGGTAAATCCAATTTTATCGTAATGATTGATTATCTTTTTTAATTTGATTGTTAAAGTAGGCTTCTCTTCGATTCGTTTGAATTTATAAACAAAATCGCCATAAAATACTTGCTCTAATATGCCCTTTTACAGAAGTATGAAGTATGAGCTGAGCTGTGAATGGTCATATTCCATTGAGTTCCGTTCAATGAATAACGTTCTTAAAACTGTTAAATATAAAATTTGAATTCCGCGAAGAATTAACTGTGAGCTTTTAATTGTAACTTTCCGTTGTCTTCCATACATTGAATAAGGTTTTTAACTAAGAGGTGTGAAGTGGGAGGTGTGAAGAGCACAGTACGAAGTGTGAAGTCACCACCGGTCTAGTTTTCAGTATGAAGTATAAAGTGTAAAATATGAACCTTGAAGTTTGAACTGTTAATTTTGAGTTGTGAAGTGTGAAAGCTGTTTCAATTTTCATAGGTTCAAACTATATCCGGAGGTCCTTTTTCCAGATTATTTGAACACAACATTGACTTGTTTCCGGGGACCTCAATTCAAAGAATAAATAGTACGAGTCCCTTGTTCCTACAAGGACACCAACTAACCAGTAACGATTATTATAAATATTGTTGAACAAGAGGAAAAATCAGCATCGAATCTCAACGAGTTAACTATGTATTGTTTATTTCCCTTTGATTTTATTTGCCTGAGCTCAGTCGTGTACATCAGAACAGTCTCGTTATAGTTTTGCTATTCGCACATATGGCCAGGGTGCCCTAAGCCATAAGACGTGTTACTTCTACAAAGCTACACTGGATCCTAGTTCTTGCTTTAGGATGATGAAAAAGTACATCCTACAAATGACCTCGTCATTGTTAGCAACCTTATCGCTAAAAGCAAATACAATCTTCATGAAACTCTTGAACACCTTCCTGAATATACTGCCAAGATTGGCGTTATAAGGTTTATTATAAAGTTTATGGTAATAATATAATGCACTGCCAAGTCTGAAATAATAATGCTTATGGTATCGTACATAATGTACTGCCAGGTCTGATACAAAAATGTTTATGGTATCGTACATAATGTACTGCCAGGTCCGATACAAAAATGTTTATGGTATCGTACATAATGTGCTGCCAGGTCTGATACAAAAATGTTTATGGTATCGTACATAATGTGCTGCCAGGTCTGATACAAACATGTTTATGGTATTATTCATAATGTACTGCCAGGTCTGATACAAACATGTTTATGGTATCGTACATAATGTGCTGCCAGGTCTGATACAAACATGTTTATGGTATCGTACATAATGTACTGCCAGGTCTGATACAAAAATGTTTATGGTATCGTACATAATGTGCTGCCAGGTCTGATACAAAAATGTTTATGGTATCGTACATAATGTGATGCCAGGTCTGATACAAACATGTTTATGGTATCGTACATAATGTACTGCCAGGTCTGATACAAACATGTTTATGGTATCGTACATAATGTACTGCCAGGTCTGATACAAAAATGTTTATGGTATCGTTCATAATGTACTGACAAATTTACGAGTATTTAGATAAATAGTTACAACAGTAAACATATTCCATTCCCCTGGAGGTGAGTATTATGTATTATCTTGTTTTTGTGTGAATGTCAGACTCTAATTCTGTTTTTTTTTTTGTTTGGAACAAGCGTTACATTTATTTGTATCCATTGGGTTTCGTTTTAAACTTGTTCTTAAGTTGAACGGTATAGAATTTGTTTGTGTTTGCTCTTACACAGTTACCATTAAGCGCATGTTCGCAAAAAGGGAGACAGTTCACAAATAAAAGTCAATATCCCTTTTGTATAAAAGTTGTAACTATTTATTTATCTAAATGTTCGTAATTTTGCTGTTATGTATTTTTACAATGAAATAAAGTTTTTATCTGTCGTTTGTCCGTTTCCTTTAACTAAGACACACTCTTAAGCTTATGTATTCTCCAACAAGATTTTACCAAGTACAACCAAGCACCACACCTGACCCAGAACACCACAAGGTAACGTGACAAAGACACTAGAAAATATCACATACAAGAATGCCAAGAGGTAGGCCCTTTCCCAGCAGGTATCCCTGATGACGGATGGAAGGAACGAATTGAAGTAAAGCTGTAAATTTGTATGTACAGTTTGCGAGTGGTGCACATTTCTAAGATTATACCTTGGTTTAAACATATTTATTCATAGTTCCATTCACATGGTAATATACAAATATTAATATAACAAAACAATCAGGTAAGATTGTACCTTGAAATGGCTCCTACGTTATTTGGAACTAAACTAACAAGGTAAGATGGACACAAATTATTTTTCATTTTATAAAAGAGTATCAGCTTGTGTTCTTTTCGTCGCGATGAGAGAGTTGCCCAACGTGTTTCAGTAAGTAGAGCGTAAATAGACACTAATTTAGTGGCAACCGTCACAATACGAGCATCTTCGTTTTTATTTTTTTCTAGCCCGTTGAATTCATACTGTGAGCAATTGTCCCAGGCAACATGAGCATATTCGAGAAGAAGTCTAATGAATGAGAAATAAATGGTTTGCTTACCGTTGCACCCGAAAGGTATACAACTGGATTTTGCTTGGTTGCAAAGGTCATTCTATGGTGTATCTTAAACCTTATTTAACAGACTCGATCGACTTGCATAACGCCAGAGCAGTCCATTTTCTTCGAAATTCCAGCAAGAAAATGTTAAAGAATTATTGTTCAAAATGACCTATTTGTTATAAAAACAATATTTAAAAAAAAGTCTGAAAAATATTAAATTTATATAATAAAACGGCATAATTGTAGACCTGAGGAGCAGTGGCGGTCATCGAAGAACAATGAATATTGATTTGTTTGCTTCACAACACCATTAGAACACTTTGATTTTGACATTTCACAGATTGTTTACCTACAAATGTCATTAAAACTGCATCCATTGCTCAGGAATGTATTTGTTGTGTATTTATATATTACTTAGAAGCACATCTCATAAAATGGGCGCTGGTATATTCTCTATTATACTACAATGTAAAGATCTGCAATACGATCCAAAGCTGTCAGCAGAAGAAATCTAACACATCCGTCTTTAATCAATCTGCAGTTATTTTAAGGTCGAAATTCATTAACCCTTTGCTTCTTTGTTTTATAGAATTTAACTTAATCTAACTGCCAACACTTGATGAGTGTATTCACAAATTACAGAAGCGTTCAACCAACGTGCCTCTTGGTAAGAATTCTTTCTTTCACCGAAAAAAATAAGTGAGTATGATCAGAAAATACCACAATCACAGACTGCAGACACACCCATGGCACCGCGAGAAAGAGCGACACAACAATCACGAGACACCAGGAAGACAAACTAAGCAAAGCAACCAGCTCACTCTTCCCCGTCAAGATGATTGAAAAACTAGAATGGACACAAAGTAACGTACAACAAAACATAGAACAATTACAGACTCCCACAATGGGAGTTACAATAAACAAAAAGTCAACACCAACAGAACCCTTTCCCTAGAACGGACATCAGCCTAAGCCACCGGAGGGCTTAAATGCATTTTACTGGTACCAAATCTTCGCCCAAGATTATGCTGTTGTTGAAGTACAAGAAATGGTCAGCTCGCATGGAAGCCTTCTAACTATTGCAATGTATCATCATGAAGAAACACCCTTTTCACGGGTTTCCCACCTAATGTATCGAAAATGTGTGGGAAAATCACTGACTGCTTTGCTTTAAATGTAGTCTTACTTTAATCAGTGTCTCTTTAGACACCATGTACGCACACGTGTACAGTGTTAAGAATATTTATTATATCTTTAAACTCTTGTAGGCCAGTGTCATATTTACTCAAACACGTAATGTACTCGTACATTGTTCAATTATCACTAAATCATTTTATTGATTCACTATTTTTCTTTACCATAACATGCTGAATCACTCAGTCTTGAGTTATAATATCATTGCAGCTTCGAATTCATTACATTGAAATATGTACCACAGTGTTCTTATACGTACTTCCGGTAGATTTATAAGGAGAACTATGGGGAGAAATGTACAGTGTATTTTGTTGAAAATTATATGATTGTGAAGCTGAAATGTTGAATAATGCTATGGAATATATTTTATTTTTTTTCAAATGATTAATCACCTTGCTTTATATTCGCGTAAAAATTGTTTTTGTACCAGGAAGAAAGAGTAAGGCATGTATCTGTTAAGGTATTGATATGTCGCGGTAATAGTTCTATTGAGCTAATGCTGTCTGTTTAACAAAGGCCCTGTATCTCTCATCTGAATCCTTGTCACGAGGAGAGGATGTTTACCAAAAAAAATATTTAAAAAAAATCTCCAACACCTAAGTCCATCTTGGGCATCTCTCAGATCAGAACCAAAAATAGTAAGTGAGTATGATCAGGAAATACCACAATCACAAACCGCAGACAATCCCGTGACACCGTGAGGAAGAGCCGCTCAACCATCACGGGACACCAGGAAGACAAATTAAGCAAAGCAACCAGCTCTCTCTTCCCCATCAAGATGATTGCAATGCTAGAATGGACATAAAGTAACAAACAACAAAACATAGAACAATTACAGACTCCTACAATGGGAGTAACAATAAACAAAAAGTCAACAACAACAGAACCACTGCCTTAGAACGGACAGCAGCCTAAGTCTATCAAGTCTATAATTTCAATCAAAATATATACTGCACAATTCCAACGACTGGCCTTTTTATCTTATCCAAATGGTCAGGGCTTTTACTTGCATTATGTTCTACACTTCTTCTACTTTGATTTAATATGCAATACGATCTCCTTCAAAAAATAATTGTTTTGACCTTTTGACACTTCCATAGGTCGAGGGTGTGTAGAAAAGCAGAATATTTGCCGTATTGTTTTTGCTTCATTCCCGTTAATTTTATATGCAGCACGACTACAGTCAGAAAAGAAAAAGGCCTTTGACCCCACCACAGGGATCAAGTGTGTGTAAGGGCAAATATTCACATACATGTTATTGTATGCTTAATTCTCTTTAATTTGATATACATGACTGTATTCTGAAAAATTGGATTTTATTACAGCCTTTGTGACAGAAGATCCATCTTGGTCAAATTTGAACACACTTTGTAGATGTTCAATAGGTGATGCTACACACTAAATATCAAGGCTCCACGCATTGTGGTTTCAGACAAGAAGATTTCTTGACGTTGTCCCTATATAAGCCTACGTAAAACATGTGACTCCATGCGGCGGGCCATTTTTACCCCAGGGGCATAATTTGAACAAACATGGTAGAAGTCCACAAGGTAATGCTACACACCAAATATGAAGACTCTATGCCTAGTGGTTTCAGAAGAACGTTTTCCTGTTTTCCCTATATAAGCCTATGTAAAATATTTGAACCCCAAGGCGGGCCCATTTTTAGCCCAAGGGGAATATTTTAAACAAACTTGGTAGAGGTTAACTATACTTAAGGAATAAAGAAACGCAACAGACAAAAATATAATTTTTGCGTGTTTAAAGGCCTCCTCACACATAAGCGAATCCGTTTGACGAATCCTTACGAATAGATAAAATTTGTGAATTCAAGCGAATTCTGAACGAAAGTTTCGATAATTTGTTACATGATCTTACATTTTGACGATAGAGAACTATTTGTTGCGAATGGTCTACGAACACTTACTGTAATTCGCTAGAATGCGTTTGCTTACGCAAGCAATATTTTTGCGTCCACTAACGATAAGGAGCGATTAGATGCGATTTGGGGCGCAGAGATACGAACTTAAACGCAGCATCGCGAATCTTCGCGAATGACTCCTAATATTTCAGACACAGCAATCCCACATCCGGTCAATACCAGACGAACAACGCATTGATTACCCCCTCTCCCACACACACCACCACAGTACAGGGTAAAGGTCAGGTTTTATGCCCCCAACTTTGAAAAGGTCAGGTTTTTATGCCCCCAACTTTGAAAAAGTTGAAGGGGCATATTGCATTGCTTTGGGCTTGTCCGTCCATGCGTCCGTCCGTGTGTCCGTCCGTACGTCCGTCGTTACAAATTTAAGATAGGGGTTTGAAATTTCATAAATAGACTCAGCATAAAAAAAATAACTGGCCCATTTTTGTTAAATCAGGATTATCTCCCTTTGTGGAGTTATGCCCCTTTTAAAGGGCCATAATGAAATTTTGTAATCCGGATTTTTCAAAAGCAGTTACAGCTAGGGGCTTCAAACTTGGTCAGCTTATAAAGGATAATGAGTAGATTACCTGGTGAAATTACAAAAAAAAATCATTTACGTTTTTTTAGTTATTGGCCTTTGCAAATTTGGAAATCTCATAGGAGCTTCAAACTTAGTCAGCTTATAGAGGATAATGAGTAGACTACTTGGTAAAAATTAATACAAAAAATCGTTTTAATTTTTTTTGAGTTATTGCCCTTTGCAAATTTCGACAGAAAACTTGATATCACAAAAATCCTTACAGCTAGGAGCTCCAAAGTTGGACAGCTGATAGAGGTTAATTAGTGGATTACCTGGTGAAATTTAAAAAAAGATCTTTTTTTTTTAGTGATCGCCTTTGCATTTTTTTAGCTAATGTCCTTTGCAAATTTTAACATCGAAAACTTCCAATAAAGATATCTCAAAAACTATTACAGCCGGTAGCCTCATATTTGGTCAGATGAAGGAGGATGGTGAATAGATTACATGGTGATAAGGATGGTGGAGAAGTTAATGGTTGGGGGCTTAGTGTTTCAAAAAACACAATTTCTGGTTAACATATATATATCTCCAGGTGATAACAGCATAATAACATGAACATAAATTTAGAAAATGATCAAAAAAATCTGCGCCGCCTTGGAACTGTCAGCAAAAGAAATACATGTAGTGGAAAGCTTCAACAAGTCTCACTTTTAATTCTGATATGGCTCTGAGTAAAAATTTTGTTATGCATTGTTGGGCTAAAATAGTGCTTAATCGGATACAAGAATATCCCCTTGTGCTGGAGTGGGGCATGTACCAGAGCACCGGAAAATCAGGCCCATTTTTACTCATGGGGGAGGGGGGTAGTGGCAACTGATAAATAATGCATAATTTAGTACCATGATAATGTCTTACACCAGCTAAGGTTTATCGGAAACGGGACTGATTTAGAGTCCCAACAAAAGAGTTGAAATGCCCGGTATCGAGCTCATAGACCCTGGTCTGCTGGGACTACACCACATATGTTGAGAGAGAGAGAGAGGGAGATACAGACAGACATACAGACACTTAGACAGACAGATAGACAGACATACAGAGAAATGCATAGACACACACAGAGGCAATATTCTCATCTGAGGGTATTTAGCATGCGCTGATCCAGTCCCCCGCCCCCTGTACAATCACAACGCTAAAGGGTGACCCTGAACCCCTAAAATTCACAAGGCTACCAAGCGAGCAATGCTTGGCCATCAAATGGCATTTCGCTGGCGAGCCGATGATGGCCCGCTTATGGCTCTCTCCCTTCATCAACTATAAAGGGACATTGGATCAAAAACGTCGTAGGAACGCTTCAATTCGCATCGATTCGCCTTTTGTAGTTACAATACGTATTGATTAGTATGTAAGCGTATACCGTCCGTTTTTCGAACGTAATAATTCGTTTTAGCGCGTCGGATTCAAATCGCTACAATGCGCATTTGTTCGCTATAGTTCGCAAAGCATCGCAGAGATGCGTCTCTTGATCGTCATCATTCGCTAGATATGCAAATTAGCTGACCACGATATGCAAATTTGTTCACAGCTGCGATCTCTAACGTATGTTGACGAAGACTTGCGATTGATAAACGTATTGAAGCGAATCGTTACGAATAACTGTGACGAACATTTATTCGTCAGAAATTTTTAAACATGCTTAAAATTTTCCGACGAACAACGCTAATTGTGCGATCACAAACGAATGCAGACGCATCCATGCGAACATCACCAACGATTTAAAACGTACATTTACGAACGATAACGAATTGGGCTTTAGTCATATTCGTCAGTATACGCATGATGACGTTGGGTCGTTTTCGTCTATGTGTGAGGAGGCCTTAAACGACGGTTTGGTGAAATCTCTTTTGGAAATTTCTTATTGACTATTTATAGCATGTGCTGAAATACCAAAACGTCATTTTAACACTACATTTTACGCTACAAGATGAAA
Organism: Loripinus fragilis; assembly: GCA_964019695.1. Lineage (NCBI taxonomy): Eukaryota > Metazoa > Mollusca > Bivalvia > Lucinida > Lucinidae > Loripinus > Loripinus fragilis. The sequence goes on along the minus strand of OZ026519.1, from coordinate 98,342,651 downwards.
ACATATGAAAACGTAAAATATGACGTTAACGTCAGAATAAAGATCAAGAAACCCCGTCTTTCCCATGTTTGGTTATTTGGCGTCGACTTGACAATGTGCAAATTGAACAAACGTCCAATCATATTCGTAATGCAGTCAAATATTGCGTCAAATCACGCTACTTGAATGGCAAGATGCACAATGGTAGTGAATATGTGATAAATGTCAGTTAGAGCCGTCTGGTATGGGTCGCTGCTAAATATACGGGATAAGATAACCCGAGAGATATCAGAACATGCTTTCTTGGGAAAACTGATTTTTCAGATACCGTTGAATTACGCTGGTAGGGTGTTTATATTGACGTTAGCCAAACAAAACACGGCATAATGCAAGAGAAAATATCTGATTACATGCCAAGAATGAACGATAAACCTGCTTACTGTAACCTAAACTTTGTCCCTGGACCATTTTATCATTAGAAAAACACATAAATAGCATGGAAACCATTAAAACGTAGGATATCTAATTTTGACATCAGAGTTGAGTTTTTTGACATCTGAAGATCTCAAGTCATAATTCTTGAACAAAACGTCCTTGTAATGAATAAATTTCAATCAGAAAAGAAAGTTACGCGTTTCACGCAGTATTCAGAGTTGACGTTAATGACGTTAAGCCGTTTCAGAATCCTACAGAAACGTCGTCATTTGATCATTTGCTTGATCCGTAATCTATGACAAGACTTTTAAAAACAATAAACTGATGGTTGATTCAAACTTTGCTTTTATTGACCTTGTTTCAGCCGTTTGCTACGGGGGGTCAGGCTGGTTAAACGCATACCAAAATGGTTAGGTTATCAATAATTACGTTGAACCTGCTGTAATTTGACGGACACATACTGCTCCTATGGATAGATATCATTTGCACTAAAAACTTGCTTCATATTGTATACTTACAATGACTCAAAGTGTTTGTTGCGTTTCTTTATTCCTTAAGTATAGATGATGCTACATTCCAAATATTAAGGCTCTACCCTACTAACATAAATCGTTTTGAAAATGTTAAAGTTAATGTAACATAACGTTTTATGGGACGTCTGAATGACGTTAAATTGCAAGGTTTTTTGTGCGGCCTAATAACGTTTTATAAAAAACGTGATGGAAACGTTGTATAATGTTCTTATAACGTTATTGTTTTGTCTTTTGAAAACATTATAGGAACGTTATCCCAAGACATTCTGATGATGCTTTATATTTAAATACGCATGTAGAACCCTTAGAGTCTGCTTATGAAGCAAACATTTAAAACAAAAGACATCCAACATCTTAGCGATACATTAACATCTTCATAGCAAGTTCAATTTTGTTATGTATAGGAAAACAATCCTCAAATTTATCAAGACTGGGTCAGTCTTTGTTCTCAAAACCACGTGCTAGAGCATTGTGTCGATTCGGATACAAAACAATAAGATAAATTAGGATACACTGGAGTGTGTGTACAAAACGTATTTATCACACTAGCAAATTAAATCAGAATACGAATAATGAATAAGGTTCTGTTACTTAAAAACACATTTGAAAAAATGCGAAACTCAGATATGGTTGGTCAAGAACGCTTATGGACGTCAACATGACGTTATTTTGTTTTCTTGGTTAAACATTAATAATGACCACTTCCGTGCAAATAAACTCGTTTCTAAATGATTGTAGACTTTTAATTATATACCAGAACGTTGTTCTAATTCGATTGTTTAACCTGATGCAGGCTACAACATCATTTTGAGCAAGTACACATTACTAACGTGATAATAATGTTATTAAAACAGTGCACTCGAATGGCAAAATCTGACGTTTGAGCAACATTTATTTAAACGGTTTAAAAAGTTTTTCAAAATCGCTAAAACATTTTAGCAGATACTTCATTTTTTTAAATTATTATTTATTTTAGCACGACTTAAAGGAACATGCAATATTGCCTAAATAGTATACGTAAAATAGTGATAAGAGTTACGTCTTTAAAAGGTTATCAAAACGTCAGGTCCGACCTAACTATTTTGGGACCTTTTACAAACGTTAAATCAACGTTATGTGTTAGCTGGGTAGGCCTTGTGGTTTCAGACAGGATTTTCAAGTTTTCATCTCGAAAATCTAATTTTAGCCTGTATGACCTAGATATGCAACGGGCCAGAAACATTTGAACAATTATTAAAATAAAATAAATAAGGATCATTCCTTCCTATTTTGGTCAAATTCCAGTCAGTAGTTTAGGAGGAGATGTCATTTGAAGCAATTGTTGACCACACCTGAGGCCACCTGACGGACGACTGACGATGGACATCCAATGATCACAATAGCTCACATTGAGCCTTTAGCTCTGGTGAGCTTAAATAAGCGGCAATACATAAGGTTTCTTTATCTTTATCTTACTTCTTTCGCAATTCACTGTTTACAAATGTTATATTTTCGAGAGGCTAGACTTTATTGCTTTACTATGCATTTGAAAGATGTTTCTAAAAGATTAGTACAAGCGATAACCATTTCATATTTATAACTAAAATCGCCTGCAAAATATATACTAAAAAATTTTGTCTGTTAAAGTCGTCTGCTGCATAGTTTAAGCAAGTTTAAGTGTGGACTCAGATCAGTCCTACAGGAGCAGTCTGATCTGGGTCTAAACTGTTTGCTCGAAAGGCTTCTAAAACATTTCAGTAGACGACAGAATCAGACGACATTTGTTGTGATTGGCGCCTTATGGGTTAACAATGGCTGTCGATATGATTGATGATCAGTTTGTTACATGTATACATTTGACCCGTGACATGGGATTTACAACGCCCAGCAAAGCCTCAGATCAGCCTGCGCATACGCGCAGTCTGATCAGAGCATTTGCTTGTCGCTTGAATATTCTATGACTGTCAAGCTACTGACCGAACATCATTTTCTCAGTTTCTAAGCTTTTAAGGAGGCTGCGCAGGCTAGTCTGAGTCTACACTTGTCAAAGTGCCACATTGTTAGAAATCACATGTCACGGCTCATTCTACATTGATTCATATATGGAGATAATGATCTTATCAGTCGAATGCAGCCCAACGTCATTAAAAGGCGTGGGACCATGTTCCTGTTGATTTCAGATATAATTATAGTTTGAATCCAGATCAACTTAAATTCTGCGAAAATCTTTGACATTTTTTTCTAAATGTCAGATAGGCTTGTACCTTTTAGCATAACAAGTAGTAAACTATGACATCGGCGCTAGGGTTCAGGAATTGCATTTCAACTATCATAGGTTGGTAGAAATCCTTGCGTTACTTCATTAGTACAAGTATATGTTAGAATAATACCTTTAATAATATATGAATAAAGACATCAGGTATAATGGTCGCAAACTGCCATTCTCCTAAAACGGCAGTAATTTCCAATGAAAGTTTCAAGTCACTACAAGGGTTGAGAGGGTATGCTCTGGACAAAGCTTACAGATTACACGATGAATAAAGTACAATGACTCAAAACACACAGTAGGTGTGGATATGTTTCTTGTGCACTGTACTCTATTTAAATAATATCTATCTGCAAATGAAGTTTAAAGCCAATATGTTCATTGACTGGCTCATTAGACAACTACTGGCAGTACATGAAATAAATATCTAGGATGTGAATGACATTCATCAAGAACAATACAATCTGTAGGCTTTACACTAAGATTTGAGATAAGATTTGTAGATATTGTCCACAGTTATAAGAAGGCAAATGCAGGCCCATCGTACACAATATCATATGACCATGCATATTTTTCATTTGGCAAAGTCCAAACGAGACGACAGAACCGACATAATATGTATTTATTAAACTCTACTGAGGCAGTTCTACTACAAACATACGTATATAATGGAATATTGAGATATTGAACTGAATTAATTTGAGTTTCCTGACGCTTGAATAATGATACGGATGAAAGTGTCAACATATGCATGGGTGACATTTGTGTTGGCCAGTTCACTAGCGTTTTGTTTCGCTACACTTCAGGATGCTAAAGATTTGCATGCAGACCTGCTGGTAAATTACAATAAATATGTAAGACCTGTGAAGGATCAAGCTACTCCAGTGTACGTTTTTATTCAGCTTTCCGCTATCGCAATCCAGGAGTTTGACGAAGTATTGGAAAGGTTTTCAATAGCAGGTGCTTTCATTGTTTACTGGAAGGACGACAACATTGACTGGAAACCAAGTGACTATGGTGGTGTGACTACTGTATTTATGGGGTACAGTGATGTGTGGGTACCGGAAATTATTCTTACCAATCCATCAGAGAAGCTCGATTCTTATGGAAAAGCCTGGCAAAAGATTCGGTATGACTCGACAGGTGTTGCAAACTGGACCCCTGGTGATCTTATTAAAGCTACATGTTCCATTAATGTTCGTTATTTTCCCTTTGATATTCAACATTGTGACCTGGAGTTATTCACCTGGGGATACTTAGCGAGTGAAGTGAAACTCATATCAATACGTGATGACATAGAAACAGGATTATTGTCTGAGCATAGTTCCTGGAAGGTGATCAACACATCCGCTGTGACAGAGGATACGTCTTATGTTTCTAAGATCACATTTACCTTCAAGCTAGAGAGGAAACCCCAGTATATCATAATTAATGTTGTGCTACCCATACTTTTCCTTTGCTTGTTGAATGTCTTGGTATTTCTACTTCCATCAGAATCCGGAGAAAGAGTGTCATACTCAATTACTGTTCTATTGTCAATCGCTGTCTTTATGACCATTGTTAGTAGTACGCTTCCAAAATCTTCTGAGCCCTTACCATTAATCGCTTACTTTTTAATGATTGACTTAATCATCAGTGCTTTGATCAGTGTATTTACTATCCTCAATTTGAGGGTATTCCACAAGACAGATGATCCAGTTCCTAGATGGCTAACCTATATTTACTATATCCTCACTTGTAATTGTCGACGCAATAGAACCATTGTACCAGGTCCCATAGACACCACAGCGAACTCAACAGCCTTTAAAAATATCAAGACGATGATGGCTGAATCTAACACTGACAAATGTATAAAACCATCTGGGTTGCAATCTGTCGTCCCAGGAGCGGAATCGGAGGCTTCTTTCAATGAAACGGCGCATGTTTCCTGGCCGAATATCAGTTCAATGTTTGACGCCATTTTGTTTATATTTTTTACTCTATGCACGGCAGTGAGCTTTATAACGCTGCTCGTTATAACAACAAATCAGACATTCTGATGCCATATGATGCATACATAAACATTTATAACAATTTTTGATTAAACTAACTTTCAAGTTACGATATAACCCATTTATGCCTATTTTGGAATTCCCTACCCTTATCCATTGGGCGAATCCATTTCAAATGACAGGGTTGTTGGGTAGTAAGTTACAATTTCATTCAATTTTTAAAAGTTCATTATTTAAGCAAACAGAGCAGAACCTGGTCAGACTATGTTTTGCACCATCTGATCTGATCTGGTTCTGCGCTGTATGCCCAAAATTCATTAAAGCACGCTATATTTAAATGGGTTTATAAAGATAAACATATTAATTTAAAACTTAAAAAACAAGCCTTACGCTTATAGATTTAAAAACTTGCAAATAATTCATGAAATGTTAAACTAGATATATGCAATAAAATTGTTAATTTTGAGACCACTCGTTTCCAAGAAGCTATATACCCTGCATAATTGTTAATCAATATAAACACCCTACTCAAGCATGCACGAAACGCAATCATGACAAACCAGCGCTTAAGTGTTTATCAAAAGTTTTAAAATGATCAGTACTATGTCCGAGGTAGTCAAAACTCATTGTTTTTTGTGTTTTAGTGTGTGTGTGTGTTTTGTTGCATTTACGACATTTTATGGGTTTATCTTCCCCAATAACCATCTCAGTTTTTCTCTTCTTTTATAAAATGTAAATAAAGCTGCTTTCCAAAAACATTTAAAGATAGCGATAGCGGTTTTTGTCAAAATTATTTATACTTGTTTGAGTGTTTGTGCTTTCATAGGTCTCTTAAAATTAATTTACATGGAGCTTAGGCTGATGTCCGTTCTAAGGCGATGGTTCTGTTGTTGTTGGCTTTTTGTTTATTGTTACTCCCATTTTGGGAGTCTGTAATTGTTCTATGTTTTGTTGTACGTTACTTTATGTCCATTCTAGTATTGCAATCATCTTGATGGGGAAGAAAGAGCTGGTTGCTTTGCTTTATTTGTCTTCCCGATGTCTCGTGATGGTTGAGCGACTCTTCCTCGCGGTGCTACGGGGTTGTCTGCGATTTGTGATTGTGGTATTACCTGATCATACTCACTTACTATTTTTGTTTGAGATATAATTAATTTCTGCCCCTGTATGCACGACGTATCTAGTTATAGTGAGTAAAATATGGCTTGTTTTGCAGATGTTTTGTATCAAGTTTTAACTTCTAAAAAGTTGATTATATTTCTAGCAAATCAAAGTTGCTTATCAAAACTCTATTTCGAATTATGGATTATCTAAAGAGAGCAGCAAAGAAAATTGTGGTGGTAATCTATAATGTCATGTATAGGGAGCATTAAGAATTGAAGCAATACACTGTATCAACAATGAATTACTTGATTGACTTTGGTGTATGTGCACTCGCAGGTTGCACTTTTTTTCATTATTACTTTAAAAAATATTTTAAGTACATTTTTGGGAGGTCAAATTTGATGCTACATAGTAAGAGCCCAATTCTTATGAGAAAGACCAAAAGGAAAGTACAGTACTGCCAAACAGTTAAATGGGCCAAGAGGGTTTGAAATTGTATTAAAATTGGGAAAATGTCATCTTTTCAGATGAATCCACACTCTTAACCTATTTCTTTTGCAAACCTATTCCCATCAGGCGTCTGAAAGACGAACAAATTTATCCACATTACGTTGATGGATGGGTAAAAATCCACAGGAATCGTATTGTGGGGACTATCTTGTAACTTTTAAAATGGTCTCTCAACTTAAGCTTGTTAATGAAACAATCACCAGGCATATCAGGATAATATCAAAAGCGATATAAAACTCCAATATGAATGCACTATACCCCAAGCATTCAACAAGATAACGCACCTTGTAATAGCTCTTTCAAATATTCACACATTCACCAGGGACCAGGGTGGTGATAAGTTTGAGTTGCCACCTTACAGTGTAGATCTGGCCCCCATAGATACTGACTGTAGCATTGTTAAGTGTAACATTAGTCGGATGTCAAATATAAAGGACAGATATTTTTAGTAATTACTATCAAATTTGGTGCACCTTGAATTCAGATGACCTAGAAGTCATGAAGTCTGAATGTACTTGATTGTATCGATTCCTGATCTTTGCACCCTTACTTACTAGAAGTCATGCATTCGGCTAGAACAAAAAGAATCCAAGCTGTTATTACAACTAATGGTGGTGTTACTAAGTGTAAGATGACATATTTTCGCTGGAAATGAAATTAGTTTCAAGATAAAATACTTTGTTGTTACAGTGTTATACATGTGCTTTAATAAAACACAGAACAAATAATGATTTGCACCTTTTAATACATTGCAAAATCAAATCTTAAGTACATGGGGTATGTAAATAATTATGACAAAAATCGCTATCTAGAGAAAATTTGGAAAGCAGCTGTATAAATAGTTTGTAGTTCCTTTTTGTTTGTGTATTTGTTTTCGTCTTTTTTTCATTTCTTTATGTACAAAATAAATATTAATGTATTGGTGTCCTCTTGGTCTTGCTGTACTGTGTCTGATAAATAGAGAACAGTAAACTGTATTTCCGTGATATGAAAATTATGTCACGAAGGAATGATGGTGAATCGGTAAACAACGAGTCCGCAGGACGAGTTGTTTACAAAAATCACCACCATTCCTGAGATGATAAATTGATAAGTAAGGGGTCTTTCATGCAAACCAAACATCTATGTGTCTTGATACACATCTGAACGAAGGGTCAGGTTGGTGCTGTGAAACCGGTTTAAGCCCTCAAGTAAGTTATTTTACTGATGGTTCCAATGCGGTATAGATATAACATAATAAGAGCACAGTGACGTCACTAATTATAACTGTATTCGGAGAGGTCTATTGTCAATGAAAGGTAATCCCGCATTTAGACAAGTAAACAATGGAGGCTGTTGGTAGTTACATCCTTACTAATGCATTAAAGCTATCATTGGCTGTCACGGACCAGTGGTCCAGTGGTTAAGTAGCGATATTTACATGTTGGAACCTGTATTTTTTTCTGAGGGGTTCGAATCTCTGAGTTTTTATTTTCTTTTTTTTTACTCCTTCAGTGGGCAGATGGAATTACCTAGCGCTGTAACAAACAGTGGCAGATCCAGAAGGGGTTCAGGGAGGTTCGGAGCAGATTATTCAACTTTTATAGGGATATTCAAGAAAAATGAGAGATCATCTGCACCTCCCAAATATATCTGAATCCCCTCTCCTGGAGTCGTGGATCCGCCTTTGAACAAAAAGGTTTATGTCGTTATTTCAGGCTTAACAGAAAACCAGTGAAAGGCGAGGGATTTTAACGACCCACGAGTGGTCTAGCAAATTTTAGTGTATCAGAAAAACACGTTTGAACGTTATTATTGCATAAAGTCGTTGTGTCACTTAAAAACTTGAAAAACACTTGAAAAATTTTTTGTATTACTATACTGGCGCGCAAAAGCATGAAGTATTCGTAGGTTTTGTAAAAGCCTGTTCCAAAGCAAAGACACGTCATCCTAACTTCACTAAATTACGTTCATTTCTATACACATTACTGTCGATGACGTCAATTTTTATGACGACCTAGAATGCATATATGTAAAGTACAAAAGCTGTGCATCAACGACACGTGAATTGCTGGATTAATACATCGGTTTTAGCTAGTTAAAACATGGCTGCTAATAGCGTGCCACACAGGGTTTTGTGCAATAATTAAATTTAAAATGAGTCTTCATCTACATCCACATAATACGTTGTGTATGCGAGCTGAAACCGCACTGGTGAGTTTGCGTATTTCTGCAGGCTCACCTGATCCTTTTGTGCTCAGTATTGCGATAACATCTAAATCTCACCATGCTGGCATTATTTTATGTAAAAAAAAAGATTATTAGATATAGAAATTGAAAAAAAATAAAATATTAAAAGATATAAAGAAAAATACGCAAAATAAGAAATATATAGAATAAGAAAATACTCAATGGACACAAATGAGAAAATAGAGCATATCAATAAGCCTATACAATGTTAAACACTGGGATTCGAACCCGTAGCTTGTTACATAGCTCACATGCATATTATTACAGTTGCCTACCTACCTACTGAGCCACCATGGCTGTACATACCCTGATCATTATTTATCGTTCAATCCATACAATCGTTTTACCTGCAGTGTTATTAATTTTTCCTGAATATACTTGAAAGAATGAATAACGGTATTAAGCTGCTACTCCTGTTTTCTATTGGACTTTATCCATGACAGTCAAAACTCTTACTGTGTGATATCTATACTTCTTTTGTGAATCATTCATGTTATTTCTGTAACGTGTTTGTTACGCTTTTGTGTGTGTGTCTGTTTATTGTTGCCTTGTGGTCACCTGCTGGGAAAGGGCTTGCCTCTTGATGTCTAATTGTAAGTTTGTTACTTTTCCATTGGTATTCTGGGTCAGGTCTGGTACTTGATTGTATCGATTTCCGATTTTTGCCCTCTTTATTACTATAACTTGTATACATATTTTGAAAGATTGAACTTTCTTCTATACATGCAACCTAAAACTATTTCAAAATGTATTACTTTAATGAATATATACATACATTCATTGGACATAATTATTTGCGGGCTTCAAGACGGTCGACAACAGCAGCTAAACAAGAGGTTAATTTTAAACAAGCATAACTAAACAACTTACTGTTGGCTTACATCAATATTTTATGTTTTCTTTCTCTAGCCCATGCTACCCTCCACCACAACGACCTGTTTCTTTGTTGCTTTACGCTTGAACTCCAAATCAGCTAATTTTCGCTGAATAGTTGTTTTACTATAACTATGCTCCTTACCCTTATTTGTGATGGTGGTAATGTCCCGAAGTGTTCTACATCGTTTTTACCACTCGAGAAAGTTAGATTGAGTCTCTGTCAATGAACAGTTTCTTCCTACCCCTCCCATTTCGATTTTCTGTTGAGCCGAATTCCTGAAACTTATTGATCACTGAGCCTATTGTTTTCCTTAGTATTCCAAATTTCTTGCCAAATCCAATTATTTTTGGTTGCTTTTGTTACTGTTTTATGATTAATAATTTAATCCTACATCTCAACGCTTTGCTTTTACCACCCAATCCACATTTCAGTCATCAATGTTTTCATTTTAAGCAGACGATCTAAAACCTGCGTATCACATCATAAAGAAATGTGTAAGCATCAAAACTATGTAATTTTAATTTGGGTTAAGGCTTTATGTCTTTCTTGAGCTAAACATTGTTTGTGTTTTAACATCGACAGGATCTAAGGCGAAGATTTGATGCCAGTTAAATGCATTTAAGCCACCAATTGGCTTAGACTGCTGACCGTTCTAAGGCGGTAGTTCTTTTATTGTTGATTTAGTGTTTATTGTTGCTCCCATTGTTTGACAGGTTTCTGTGTTTGGTCCTTGTTTTGTTATTCAGTACTTTATTTCCGCCTAGTTTAACAATCATATTGATGACTAAGAGAGACAGAACTTGTTGCTTTGCTTTAACTGTATTTCTGGTGTCTTGTGATAGTTACTGTTTGTGGCTCTTCCTCAATATGCCATGGCTTGGTCTGCGGTGTGTGATTGTGGTATTTCCTGATCATACTCACTTGCTTTTTTTTATCTGGTCTATAAAAAGCTTTGCTTGATGAAAGCCACAAGGTGAATTATCCAATTAACCATTTCCTCTTAGACTGGCGAATAGTTATGTCCCTGGACTGTATATACGGAACATTGAACATGGCATTGTCTGACAGAACGTTAAAAGCGACTGCATGAAAATGAATTGATTTCCATACACGGCTTATGGAACTTTGCAGCTTGATATTGCTATAAAATAACGGATGTTAATGCTGCTTTTCAATGTATGGTATAAATTTAAAACTCAATAATGAATAGCCTAAAAACAATTAAAATTTTACTTTCTCCTCTTCGGTTACATTCTGCTTCTTCTATACAGATTCCACAGTCCACCAATAGATATAATACTATGTCACCATCTGTTTACGTTTCACCTCTGAAACTGCATTAGACCTCTACTATTAATTCACATGGAGTTTCTAACTCTGCCATTTCTAGAAACGACTTAAAAGTTTGTCTTCTCCTCTTAAGTCACCTGTACTAAGGACCTCTAGAAGTAAGTATAGAAGTAGTGTAGTGTATCCCTCTTTTTCTAGGCGCTATGCCAAGAGGTGTAGCTGTTGCAAACACTTATGTTGTAAATCAACTATTATCTGGAACTACTAATTCTGATCTTGATTGAAGATCAACTGATGTTATTTATGTTTTATCTTGAGAAGAGAAGGATTGTTGCATGCAATATGTGGGCAAAACTTGTAGATTTCTAAATACTAGATTTTTTAGCACTGTCGTAAAATAAAAAGCCTTGCAAAATTGATAATTTTCTTTATAGGCATTTCAAAGAAACTAATCACTCTACTAGCATTATTTCTATTCAGCCTTTTGAAAAGAATACTTATGATTATAATTTCTCTAAAAGATATAGAAATATTCTTAAGCATGATTTAGAATTAAAGTGAATGAAATTATTACAAACGCCACATCCATTTGATTTTAATGATAATATTCACTATGAAGCCTATACAATGTTAAATTTCTAGATTACTTGATTTTGATGTTTTTTTTCTCTCGTTAAGATATCAGTAAACACAATAAGCGATCTCGTGGTAAACGCAAAAATGGAAATTTAAAACAAAAACATGTTCTAACTCTTTCAGATTTATGTAGCACATTAAAACATTCAGGCCCTTTCACGTTTAGTTACTCTTTTTATCTCTTTACTTCGTAATTTGGATAATGAGGCTGATAAATTCTATGATTGAGATCATCAACTTTATGATGCAGCACTTCTTACCCGTTGTTTCACTCAACATGCTTTTCAGCCATATATAGACTCCGAAATTAATCGTATTAGACATTTCATTAAAATTTAAATATCTTCTGTTCCTACTAATTTGGAACATAAGGAATCCCCTATCATTTGTTATAAGAACAATAAACCTATTCGTAGTACTGTTTTTTAACTATAACAAATTAGTGACAGAGCTTGATATCGAAAATTTTATTCCTGACTCTTGAGATTGCAAAGATTCTAAGTATTGCAATCAACCCGTTTTCATACAGTCACAGTGGTTTTGAAAATAACAACTGATTCAAGAATTCGGTCTGTTATTAATTTATCTGCGTAAGGGACCTAAATATAGGGTTTCTTTGCCACTAGACTTCAAATCATGTCGTGAGGAAATTACAGGCGCCTGTACAAGAATAATGTAATCGCTGGTGTAAATGAGAACATATTGAGTCTAATGCCTTAAATAGTTGAAAACTAAATATTTTTAAGATTATTGGTGGTAGAATTTCATTTTATTGCAACATTTAGATCTTTTACCACCTAAACCTAAATTTACTTTTAGACATTTTAAGAAAGGGGTTCAGGAATTCCATAGGAGGTTTTTGCACCTGCAGATAAGGCTGCTAACAATGTTGTGGTCCTTTGAAGAAGGTACAATATTAACACCCTAAAGCCAAAACTTAGCACTGCAAAAAGTATATGAGTTTGATGAGATGCCTACCGTTGATAGGCATCGATGCCATATGGCAGCTACGTTTGGGGTGTTTGTTGATGACGACCATAGCAAGTGTAGATTTTATTTTCTTGTCCTTTGGGATCATGGGTTTCATTGTGGAACTTTGAAACTGTTGGGGGGGGGGGTTACTGGTGGAGCCTAATTGGCTGAAGTTGGCTAGTCTGGCCCAGGGAAGTATGCACACTCTGGTTTCGGTTCTTTGGTGCAGTCCTTGCTTCCAAAGGATACCCTTTTAAGAACATATTCCAACGATATACTGGTTACCATAAGTTCATAAACGGCCCTATAAGTCGCGTTTTATTGCTAATTCTAGTGCATGTACAACTACCGACTTGTCTATTATTTTGACTTCCTGTCTCACTGTGATTAAATGTCATTAAATATTTGACAACAGGTTATGAAGGAATGGTAAAAATTATTTTGGTCTATTAAAAATTCAGGTAAAATATGATTTCTCTACTCTCTATACTACATTGCCCCATAATCTAAGCAAAGAAAAACCAACAGAATTAATTGAACAAACATTTAACAGAGAGGCCCCCCTTTATTTAGCTTGTAAAGATAAAAATGCCTTTTTACTTCAGAAGAATCTAAACGATATAAATTGTGGTTATGTCAAAAATGTGTGATGCTCTCCATTATCTTTTGGACAATATATTTATAAGATTTGACTCAAAATTATAGAGACAAATTGTTGGTATTCCAATGGGAGGTAATAGTGCTCCTCTTGTTGCAGATTTGTTTTTGTTTTGTTTTGTTATGAGAGTCAGACAATAATCAAACTGATATTACTGAAGCTTTTAACTCCACCTCCAGATATTTAGATGACTTACTTAATATTGATAATCCTTATTGTAAACAAATGGTAGGTCAGATATTTTCTACTGAACTTCGGTTAAATAAGATGAATTCTTCTGATACTGAGGCTCCGTTTTTAGACTTGAATTGGTCCATAACAAAAATGGCATAGTTGTTTCTAAAATTTATGATAAACAGATGAAATGAATTTTGAAATAGTAAATTTCCCATTTCTTGATGAAGGTGTTCCTTGCTCCACTTCCTATGGTGTATATATTTATCAGCTTATTCGCTTTGCAAGAGTGTTCCTAATGTTGATGAATTCAACAACAAAAACTTATTTGTAACTGATAAGTTATTAAAACAAGGCTACAGATATCATAAAATTTGAGAAGCATTTTCTAAATTCTACCACAAACAATCAGAGTTAATTGTTAAATTTCTTGTACTTCAACAACAGCAGAATCTAGGGCGAAGATATGGTACCAGTAAAATGCATTTAAGCCCCCTGTTGGCTTAGGCTGCTGTCTGTTCTAAGTCGGTGGTTCTGTTGTTGTTGACTTTGTGTTTATTGTGACTCTCATTGTGGGAGTCTGTAATTGTTCTATGTTTTGTTGTGCGTTACTATATGTCCAATCTAGTTTTGCAATCATCTGATGGGAAAGAGAGAGTCGGTTTCTTTGTTTAGTTTGTCTTCCTGGTGTCTTGCGGTTGTTGTTTGGCTCTTCCTCTTGGTTCCATGGGTTTGTCTGCAGTTTGTGATTATGGTATTTCCTGACCATACTCACTTACTATTTTTGGCTGCAGACAGAAAATACTTATATTATGTTAGTATGTATAAGTAGTATTACTATATTTAAAAATCATTAAAACTCCCTTTGTGCCTCTTAAAAGGTGATGGGATCACTGCAATAAGAATATCATGCCGATCTGATTATTATAATTTTTTCACCTGGGTTTGACTTACCCCTACCACTTTTTATAGCATGGGGGTATGACAGTACCGGAAGATGCCAGGTACACGCTTTAATCGATATATCAATATAATTGCTGACGAAGATTACATAAAACATGGGCTATGCATTCAAATGTAATCTATGTCGAATGGGAATCCCATATAAATTTTGTGAGGATTTTTTATATCATAATAAACTTTGTGTCATATGTACTAATTTTAATCATTTCACACATCTAAGTTCTACGTCTGGGCCAAATGATGACATCATCAAAATGGCTGCCATCGTGCAGGAGATATTTTTGTCTATATTTTATTTATTTTGTGTGATATGCTACGACAATAGTGTGTTTCATTTTTTCTGACACTTGGAACCTGTTTTGGGGCTATCATTTCAATATAATCGAACTAGGACCCAGAACCCATTTTGACACTTGTTATTCCGTAGGAACATTATGCTAAAATTGAGTGCTTTTGTTTTCGTTTGATCGATTTGGGACAATACTATATAAAAATGAATGACCCATGGGGCCCATTTTTGGGTTCTCTTCTTTTGGGTTTTTGGTTTAAGGACCCTGTCAACAGCCATGGTCATGTCAGTTACACTAGCCACAATTTTCTTGGGCAAGCTTAGACTAAGCTGTGAACCAGAACTTTGTGCACATAAACGGAGACCATGTTCTAATGGGTCACCTTACATTTCAGAAAAGGAAAAAAACAGGGCATACAAAAGGACCTCTGACACTTTGATAGATTATTTGCCTATTTTTCAGATGCTTCCAAAAACTTTCCTATGCATAAGATATGACCGATATCCTTTTGAATAGGACGCTTGATGTATTAGGACCGAATTAAGGTTATAATTAGACAGGTCGACCCCAACGACAAAACAGGAGACGCTACCAAAGGGGGTAGGGGTTGCAAAATTTGACCTCACCAAAACATTTAAAAATCAATTATTTTCACGTGTAAGAGTATTATATCATCAATACTCGATTAAAAATTACAGTGAAAGTATTTTAAAGTCCAAAACCATAAGCATTTTAATGATTATTTTTGTTGTTTTTTCTATCTGATTTGTTAAGACATATTTTGAAGTGCAACTGTAGTCCATATTCAACCTTGACAACGTATTTACCTGGTGCAATATTATGCAGCAATGTACTATAACCATTCATCCATGTGTAAAGTACACCAAGCCAAGAGCCATGTAGTTTATGTGTATTGGATAGATACAGTTTATGTGCAATATAATCTACCAAGTGAATTTAGTAAAAGGACGATTTTCATTATCCAAAGAAAAATATGCCAAAAGCGTTGTAATATTTCATGAGTAATTGGTTATGAAAAGGAAGCTTACTTGTACTAATTATTTCATTATACTGGAAAAACGATATTCAAGAGAGCACACCAAAAATCCAAATGCTTATGTTGGGCTCGCCCAGACGTCGCATTTTGGGCTGTGGGATATCTTTTCCCCCTGAGTTCCAGCTAAAATATGAGAACACAATTACGTGCAAAAGGATTAGTTGGAACTCGGGGGGGGGGGGGGGGAATGATGTTTTAAAAATATTTTCCTATTTCCCATATGTATAATACAAAAAGTGACCATTTTAGCCCCAAAATAAAGCCATACATTCATGGAAATAGGAAATCAAACGCAAAATCATAAAATAGAGACCAACAGCGAGCTTATATATTAAGATTGAATCATTTGATCGACTTTAATTTTATCAAAATTATAGGCAGCGGTACACTGTGATTCCCGTTACCACCATCAGAGGTCCTTCATGCTTTTATTAATAGAGCAATACTTTGCCATACTTTGCCAAGACTCTGCAAGCTATTTCATTTTAAAATGACATGCACTTCTTGCACAGACGAAGTTAGAGTAAAGATAACCTCATTGCCAAAAGTCACACTTTTTCTATGGTATAACATTTTCCAGAGAGACGTTATCAATTTACGCTTTTCTTTGTTTAAGACGTGTCTGACTACAGGGATTAAAAAATATAATCTCAAAAGATTTGTTTCGATAGAACTATCCATTTTCTTTACTTAATAACTTTAGACAAATACTGTTAATAACAACTTAATCAGAGAAATTCAGCTTTATCCTTGCAATTTACATGCAAAATTCGCCCTGTTCTGTATGCTTTATTATCCGCCACATGGCATTGAAATTTTCAGCGATCATTAATTAGCACTTGATGTCACCGTTCTTATTTGAGAATTGAAAAAAACATAATTCCATCAAATTTATATTTAAAGTTCCACATTGACACTATAAGCGTGCAGCAGTTGCAAATATTTTATAGCCAAAAATAAGGCTAATCAAATTCTATTGTTTTGGCCTACATTGTTCATGAAAAATAAAGAGCAGTTGACTCTTTAGCATAAGCTACTGATAAATTTAAAAAATATGCAAATATTCTCCTAAAATGCAATGGTTTTTTTTAAAGAATGCTTAAAAAATATATCCTTAGCAAAATTCCAATTGTTTAGGTGTTTTTCAAGTCTGCTAGATCAGTTTGTTTCATTTTTAATTTCATAAAAACTTCACTCAAGACACTTTTATCTTCAAAACAGCCGATATTTGCATTTTTAACCCGAAAACTTCCATTCCTCACAATTGACAATTGCTCAATTATGGATACTTCTACATTGGTTGACATGCTCCAATATTTTAATTCCTATTTACCTAAGTCTACAACTACTCTATTATTTATACTATCACATTGCATGACATGCTCAAAATGTTTTAATTTATATTCCCCTCAGTTGACAACTACTCTTTAACTGATATTAAACACTATCACATTGCTTGACATGCTCAAAATGTTTTAATTTATATTCCCTCAGTTGACACCTACTCTTTAACTGATACTTAACACTATCACATTGCTTGACATGCTCAAAATGTTTTAATTTATATTCCCCTCAGTTGACAACTACTCTTTAACTGATACTCAACACTATCACATTGCTTGACATGCTCCAAATGTTTTAAGTTATATTCCCCTCAGTTGGTAACTACTCTTTAACTGATACTAAACACTTTCACATTGGTTGACATGCTCCAAATGTTTTAAGTTATATTCCCCTCAGTTGACAACTAATCTTTAACTGATACTAAACACTATCACATTGCTTGACATGCTCAAAATGTTTTAATTTATATTCCCCTCAGTTGGCAACTACTCTTTAACTGATACTAAACATTTTCACATTGGTTGACATGCTCCAAATGTTTTAAGTTATATTCCCCTTAGTCTACAACTATTCTTTAACTGATACTAAACACTATCACATTGCTTGACATGCTCAAAATGTTTTAATTCATATTCCCCTCAGTTGACAACTATTCTTTAACTGATACTAAACACTATCGCATTGGTTGACATGCTCTAAATGTTTTAATTTATATTCCCCTTAGTCGACAACTACTCTTTAACTAATACTAAACACTATCGCATCGGTTGACATGCTCTAAATGTTTTAATTTATATTCTGCATAGTGGACAATGCTCCATTGTTGATACTTAACACTATCACATTGGTTGACAGATTCGAAATGTGTTTTTTTTATTTGTTTTCTCCTCAGTAGATAACTACTCTGTTATTGATACTACCCCATTGGTTGAGATGCTCGTTTTTTTTTCATTCGCCTCAATCTACAACTACCCTTTTATTGATACTATCACATTGCTTGACATGCTCACAATGTGTTAATTTATATTCCCCTTAGTCTACAACTACTCTTTAACTGACACTGCCACATTGGATGACATGCTCCAAATGCTTTAATTTATATTCCCTCAGTTGACACCTACTCTTTAACTGATACTAAACACTATCACATTGCTTGACATGCTCAAAATGTTTTAATTTATATTCCCCTCAGTTGACAACTACTCTTTAACTGATACTCAACACTATCACATTGCTTGACATGCTCCAAATGTTTTAAGTTATATTCCCCTCAGTTGGTAACTACTCTTTAACTGATACTAATCACTTTCACATTGGTTGACATGCTCCAAATGTTTTAAGTTATATTCCCCTCAGTTGACAACTAATCTTTAACTGATACTTAACACTATCACATTGCTTGACATGCTCAAAATGTTTTAATTTATATTCCCCTCAGTTGGCAACTACTCTTTAACTGATACTAAACATTTTCACATTGGTTGACATGCTCCAAATGTTTTAAGTTATATTCCCCTTAGTCTACAACTATTCTTTAACTGATACTAAACACTATCACATTGCTTGACATGCTCAAAATGTTTTAATTCATATTCCCCTCAGTTGACAACTATTCTTTAACTGATACTAAACACTATCGCATTGGTTGACATGCTCTAAATGTTTTAATTTATATTCCCCTTAGTCGACAACTACTCTTTAACTAATACTAAACACTTTCGCATCGGTTGACATGCTCTAAATGTTTTAATTTATATTCTGCATAGTGGACAATGCTCCATTGTTGATACTTAACACTATCACATTGGTTGACAGATTCGAAATGTGTTTTTTTTATTTGTTTTCTCCTCAGTAGATAACTACTCTGTTATTGATACTACCCCATTGGTTGAGATGCTCGTTTTTTTTTCATTCGCCTCAATCTACAACTACCCTTTTATTGATACTATCACATTGCTTGACATGCTCACAATGTGTTAATTTATATTCCCCTTAGTCTACAACTACTCTTTAACTGACACTGCCACATTGGATGACATGCTCCAAATGCTTTAAACTCTATTCCCCTCAGTCGACAACTACTCTATAATTGATACTACCAGATTGGCTGTCATGCTCTATTTTTTTAATTATATTCCCCTCTGTCAACAACTGCTCTATTGCTGATACTAAACACTATCACATTGGTTGACAGGCTCGAATTGTTTTTCTTTCTTTTCTCCTCGGTCGATAATAACTGTGTTATTGATACTACCAAATTGGTTAACATGCTGGATTTTAATCATTTTTAATCCCCACAGTCAACTACTACGTTGTAATTGATACTATTATATTTGTTGACATACTCCAAATGTGTTATTTTTATTTGTATTGCCCTCAGTCGACAACTGCTCTATTACTGATGCTAAAACTACCACATTGGTTGACACGTTCTTAATGTTTTAATTTCCATTCCCCTAAGTTGGCGAATAATATTTTACTGATACTTAACACTACCGCATTGGTTGACATGCTCCAAATGTTTTTTTTTTAATTCTACCACCCTCAGTCGACAACCACTCTATTATTGATATTAACACATTGGTTGGCATGCTCTAAATGTTTGAACTCTATTCCCCTCAGTCGACAACTGTCCTTTAACTGATACTAAACACTACCACATTGGTTGACATGCTCAAAATGTTTTAAACTCTATTCCCCTCAGTCGAAAAATACTCTATTATTGATACTAACACATTGGTTGACATACTCCAAATGCTTTAATTTATATAGCCCCCAGTCGACAACGACTCTATTACTGAAACTAAACACTATCACATTGATTGGCATGATCCAGATAGTTCAATTCCTATTGTTCTCAGTCGACAACAACTCTATTGCTGATGCTAAAACTTCCACATTGGTTGACATGCTTTAAATGTTTTAATTTATGTTGCCCTCAGTCGAAAACAACTCTGTTACTGATACTAAACACTATCAAATTGGTTGACATGCTCCAAATGTTTAAGTTCTATTCCCCTCAGTCGACAACTGCACTTTTGCTGACACTTAACACTACCACATTGGTTGACAGGTTCGAAATGTTTTTATTTCGTTTTCCCTCAGTCGACAACTACTCCATTACTGAAACTAAATAAACTGGTAAAAATAAGCCACACCCAAAATTTTGGGTAGGTTCAATTCTGATGGAGAAAAATGAGTCCAGAAAATAAAATGTAAAAAAATATTATGATTTGTTATTGTGGGCAGAATACCAGTACATCTCTGAGAAGCAAATGCTTGTGTATTTTGATGCATTTCATGTGCACTCGCTTCAATCAGCCCGATTTTTTCCAAGATTGACATTTATAATACAACACCACTGCAAAGCATACAAGGAAGCATAATTTTCACGCTCAAACTCAGGCGTACATGTAGCGACATCATCATTAAAGTTCGTAAGTTGAAGTAAAATTGCTATGTTCCATCTTAAAGCAGTAAAATTGCGTTTCCAAAATGTTGTGTTAGACAGAGAATGCCTCCATATGAACATTTAAGGGCTTTAGGAATGATTCAGGCCAGATAATCACGCTGTCAAGGTGCTCTGAATCATGACCATAGAGTCATTGACCATCCATGGGATCGTTATATTTAGACAGGAATGACCACAGACAGGCCCCATTCCTGGAGATCCCGTTTGACGTCTGCAAGAGATGACCAGTACATCGTAACTTGTGCACTACGTCAACGTACACTGCACTCTAGACGTTTACGTGAACAGTTCAGAGCTGGAACTAACATTAATGTGTCAGACCAGACAATACACAATCGTTTGTACATGAGGAACTTGAGAACACGTCGTCCCGTGATACGTCAGCATCTGACTAGACAACATAGAATCGTTCTACATCCGTGGGCTTTGGTTCATCGTCGTTTGAATCGTGCAGAATGGCGTTTGGTTATACATGTATTTAGTAACAAGTCCAGATACAACGAGGACAGATTATATTTTCATACCTTATTTCCTGTGATTTTTTCAAGGTACTATGCTGCAGCTGGAATAGGGAGACATAAACGAAAAAATCTTCTATTTAAAATATATTAATCCACCAGCAGAATTTATAATCCCTCACAGAAGCACAGTACGATTTACTAACACGTGTCTGAAACATGTACATGATACGGTAAGCCATGTCACTGGAGGGCCTTTTTTCATATTCGAGCGAAATGCGGAGCAGTAGGGGCATTCCCAATCTGGTCAGTGTGGTAATGTTGCTCTGCACAGATAAGGTAGGGGTTGTACCAAGTTGATATTCAGGGGTATAGCTCTTTAATTTGGTTTAACGTATGGAATTTAGATATCTCTTTGGCAAACAGAAAGATGGGTCATCTAGTGACAGGTAATCATGTTTATTCACCATGCTTGAATGAACAGTACAGTAGCTGTCCAAAAGACGGACAAAACTGGCAATACACATTAGGACATTCATCACTAAATCTGTTTTTTCCACTGCCTTTTCAATTGAAAAATAGGAAACCTCAAACATGTATATAGAACTTTTAGTAATACAGGTGCTTTTGTAAAAGCTATAAATATAGTATGTCTGTTCGAGAGATTATCCGCAACGCTAAGAGAGTTTATTCAGGTACGAACGGGTAGGCACATATCTGGTTGGCTTGCACAAGTTGTATCCTTAGTTTAACTCTTGATGCAGTATTATAGATGACACAATTTGTTTTTCTTTATTTAGAATATAAAATTATATGCTAATGGCAGGCCATGGTCAATTATTTACCAGATGGACTCTCTTTAGCGTTGCGACTGGTATTTCGTATTTTTATATGTAATAGCACAGACGTTGAATCGAAATGATACCATATTGCATGCATGTACTATTTGTCCCGTGATATTGTTGTGAACATGTCAGTAGATAAGAGAAATAAAAATAAATTAGAAAAAAATACATGTATTTAGTAACAAGTCCAGATACAACGTTGATCATCATGATAGATTAGAGACGGCGATATGCTCCACCATGTGTTGCATCACATGACAGATGGGGCTGTGGCTCAGTGATCACTATAGGGAGAACAGATCTGGTTGTTGTTAATGGCAATATGAACTGGCAACTGTTTTTGAATGACATCATTGTTCTAGTTGTAGTGCCGAATCTCCAAAGAATTGGTACAAGACGATAATGCCCATCCACACCGCGCTAGAGGCGCCCAAGATTACTTCAGGCAACATGGTATTCAGAGGATGGAATGGCCGGTGAGGTAACCAGATATGAATCCTATAGGACATCTGTGGGATTTGCCGTGCATGTGGTCGTCCGCAGGTGCCACAGACTGTTGCCGACTTGCCCAAGCGTTGATTAATAAATGGCGCAATATACCAGCATGTACCACAGACTGTTGCTGACCTGCAACAAGCGTTGATTAACAAGTGGCGCAATATACCCAAGATAGACATTAGAAACCTCATTAACAACATGTGCAGACGATGTATGGAGCTTCTCTAGTGTGCTTTTGAATTGTAGATGTGATCTTGGGCAAGATATGGGAGCATTTGTGGACTTAAAGAAATGAGGGTACCTGTGTTTGAAGCGTCGTCATGCAATCTAATTACGCGCAATTTGGGTGAAATCAAGAAATATGTAGAAATGAATGCAATTCACTGTTATGAAATAACAATTATATAAATTTACTTGTTTTTGAATTACTATGATTTGCGTAAATGGGCTTAACTTATTTTGACCAGTTTACTATCATATTGATTGACATGTTATAAATGTGTTAATATATATTGCCTTCAGTCATCAACACCTCTGTTACTGATACTAAACGCTGCAAGATGAGTTTGTCACTTTCCCATTGGTATCCTGGGTCGGGTGTGGTACTTGATTGTATCGATTCCTGATCTTTGCACCCTTACTTACTTTGCTCCAAATGTTTTAAAGCTCATTCCCCTCAGTCGACAACTGCTCTAATGCTGATACGAAACCCTACCACATTGGTTGACATGTTCGAAATGTTTTATTTCTCTTCCCCTCAGTCGACACTTCTTCTGTTATTGATCCTCCCACATTGGTTGACATGATCCATATGTTTTACTTTCTTTTGCCCTCAGTCAAAAACAGTTCTGTTGCGGATACTAAACACTACCGCATTGGTTGACATGCTCAAAATGTTTTCATTTCTATTGCCCTCAGTCGAAAACAATTCTGTTGCTGATACTAAACACTACAACATTGGTTTACATTCTTCTTGGGTCGAACCAGTACTAAGCTAGGATAAATGTGTCTTGCTCAAGGACCACAACGAAGTGACTCCGGTAAGGCTCGAACCCGCGGCCCTTCGGTCTCGAGTCAAGCACTCTACCACTGAGCCACTGCGCTCCCACCACCACAATGGTTTTCATACTTCAATTTTTTTCATTTCTATTCCCTACAATCGACAACTACTCTACTACTGATACTAAACACTACCATTTTGGTTGACAGGCTCCAATTGTTTTTAATTCTATCCCCTCAGTTTAAAACTACTCAATTACTGATACTAAACACTGACATGCTCCAAATGTTTATTTTGTGGATCAATTATGTTATTTCTGTCTTGTTTTTTGTTATGCTTTTGTGCGCGTCTGATTAATGATGCCTTGTTGTCACCTGCTAAGAAAGGGCTGACCTCTTGGCTCTCGTTTGTGATGTCTTATTGTGAAATTGTCACTTTCCCAGTGGTATCCTGGGTCAGGTGTGGTGCTTGATTGTATCGATTCCTGATCTTTGTCCTCTTTCTTACTTTAATTTATATTCCCCTCTTCTATTATGGATACTTTTACATTGTTTGAGGGTTCTTTTGATTTATGAAGAAAAAAAATGTTTAGAGCGAAGGTCTTATTTTGTTTGGTTGTTTCCTGTTTGAAAAATAGTTGTTATGTATTGATTGATATGTTCTGGGAGATGATGCATTGATAAGTTAGGGGTCTTTCATGCAAACCGTATATCTATGTGTCTTGATCCACATCTGAATTAAGGGTGAGATTAGCGCCGTTAAACCGCTTTAAGCCCTCCAGTAAAATATTTTACAGACCGTTCCAAGGCGGTACTTCTTTTGTGGATCTTTTTTTCTGTCTTCTGTTTGCTATGCCTTTGTGCGCGTCTGTTTATATGTGCCTTGTGGTCACCTGCTGGGAAAGGGCTGACCTCTTGGTTCTCGTTTGTGATGTCACACTGTGAGTTTTTCACTTTCCCGTTGGTATCCTGGGTCAGGTGTGGTACTTGATTGTATCGATTCTTGATCTTTGCGCCCTTACTTACTTTGAGTTGAAGGTGATGTTGGGTGTTATGTTTTGAATTTCAAAAATAAGGGAGGTACGTTCAACAGTATAAGCTGTTCAGTTTTCAATTATGTTTATAAGATGGCCAATTCTGCTGATCCATAAAAAATAATTTATTTTGGAGGGTTCTTTGGAATTTTTTAAAAAAAAATTCAGAGGGACATTTTTCTTGGCCAAGCCTGGTCACCGTAACATCGATAATGTTTGCAAAGATTAAAATATACCATGCCGTTCAAGGGTTATGGGCATTTTCACTAAAATGCATTGGCCGACCAAAATGATGCTCGACCAACCCTCGTCGCCGTTGTGCATACCAGTGGTTGGACAATAAGTTAGCAAAATTTGATCCAAATGTCCTATGTGGTTCAAGAGTTATGAGCACTTTCACTAAACTGACCAAAACCGGCTGAAATGATGCTCCACAAACCCTCGTCCATAAAAAAGGCAGTTACACATGCCAGTGGTTAGATAATTTTAAAATGCATCTGTATGCAAAATTTAATCAAAATATACCATGTGGTTCAAGAGTTATGAGTATTTGCACTAACTGACGACGGATATTTTAGCTAACTAACCACGGACTCCAAAGGTCGTGCAATTATTTATAGTTATTTATAAACCAGGATCTTAATAGTTATCTATCAAACTCATCTATAGATGATTAAATCAAATAGATGAAATCGGATGTTGACTTATTTATGATTACTGACAGTAGCAAAGTTGCTTTCAGACATTGTTTAAAACAATACTTATGTTTGTGAGGCACAGTGGATTAGTTTAACATGAGTGAGAATGAACTCTTTATCGTCTCTAGTGTCGTCTGCTGATGACTTTTGCAAATAGTTTGGGCCCCAGATCATGCCCACCAAAACGTCGGGCCTGATCTGGATCCAATCTGTTTGACACGCAGATGGTATTCTTGAAAGAAATTTTCGAAAAAGTTAATTTGAAAAAAAAAATCAGCAGACGACAAAAAAGCAGGATGCCAAAAATGGATCTTAACGCATCTTGTTTCATTCGACACATGCACAGCGGCTATAAATGCGCAATGTGATGAGTACTACAGCCGAATCTCGTTTATTCGAAGTACTCGAAACTAAATATATTATTTCGAATTATCAGGAGGTAGACATAAGACTATATAACCCCCAAACTTGATTATTAGCAGTTGTTGTTTTTTCTCTATCAAACATAAGTTTTGGGCGCGTAATTCTCATGGAGATATTATAGACAGTTATTCAAATAGATCGTGAATACCTCTTCTCGGAATCCAGTGTGTCCCAAAGTTATTTCGAATTTGCGAGTATTTTGAAAAATCAAAGTTCGACTTTTTGACGTTTTACTGTATTTTCACGTTGACAGAACGATTTCAAATCGTATCAAGAAAAAGTATGCACTGACGATGTGGTACATATTGTTGAAAAGAAGTGAATTATGTACGTGAGATATATTCTAGTACTGTTAACTGTCACTCTAGTGAAACAGTTATTTACAACACCATTAGCTGAATTCTGTAAGAACGGGGTATGTGGCGAAGTAAGGTAAGATCTGTATATAAACGAACAAAGGTTTGATAAACGAGCCAGTGCATAAGATTTCCAACAATGTTACATTTTGACATGTGTAGACTCAGTAGAGCCTCTGCAGCCTCCTTTTAAGCTTAGAAACTCAAATTGGTGTTCAGTCAGTAGCTTAACAATCATATAATACTCAAGCGACTAGCAAAGGCTCTTTGCACCCTTACTTACTCTGGTCAGACTGCGCGTATGCGCAAGCTGATCTGAGGCTTTGCTGGTTGCACATACCACATTGTTGGAAATCTCCTGCATAGGCAGAGATTGTATTTTGAATTAACAGATCTCCTGCATAGGCTTAAATACAGAGGTTGTATTTCGAATTATCAGAAGCTCGTATTATAGGGAGGTAGACATAAAAATATATAACCCCAACAAATGAGTATTATAAGTATTTTTTTTTAATCAAACATAAGTTTAGGGTGTGCAAAGTTAACGTCTCAATCACACACATCATTAACGCACCCAAAGGATATGTTATTATAGACAGTTATCAAAATAAATCGTGAAAAAATTCTATTCTATGAATTAAGTGTGTCCCAAAATTATTTCGAAAATATTAGCGAATATTTCGAAAAATCTAAGTTTGAATTTTCGAGGTTTAACTGTCCCCTGTCCCCCCTCTGGATCCACGCATGATTAATTTACACCTTCAATACTTAGAAACGGACATAATTTTAACATTTTATTTTTTCCACACACCTAGCTAATGTCTAGTCTCTTTCTATCTACACAGCTGCACTACACTTAAGCACATTCTTATTAATACAGTGTAGCCCTTTAAAAGGAAAAATAGTAAGTGATCAGAAATTACCACAAATACAAACTGCAGACAAACCCAATGGCAGTACAAAATGGGTATTGAAAAGGTATGTTCATGCCACAAACAGGCAGGGGCACAACTTGTGTAAGTTAAAATATAAATCACTTGAAGAAGTTAAAAGTTTGTATTTTCAACAATGATTTCAAAGCGAGGCTACAAAAAGTAACTTATATAGGTTATATCTGAAATTATTTAGGCCAAGGTAAAATTTACAAGCTCAAAAATATAACTTGTTCAAGTTAAAAAGTAGCTTATTTTCTGATTTTCAATGACCCTGCGTACTTATTTCTAGACGATGCGTACCGAATTTTATTGCACAATCGTAAAGTTATGTAATAGGTCTTTCAGATAAAATTACAAACATGACAGTGAAAATTGTTGTAACTCCAGAATATGAAGATGAAAAAAGACACTTTCACTCAGACAGGTTACTTTTGATTTTGTTGCAAAAATAATTAACTGCTTTAAGTGATATATTTTTTAACTTTTGGAGGTTATGCACCTGACTGACAAAAGTCTTTTTTATTTTACAAGATATCAGATCTGTAAGATTGATATCATCCACCGTCAAAATTTAAATCTAGTTAGAGTTTTGCTATTTCTATACCGGTGCAAACTCTCAGTGTAAAATAACTTTCATGAAAAATTTAAAAACCCTGAAAAACTTAGGTCATTTGAAGTGCTACACTACAGTAGTAACTTGTTAAATAGGCAGGTTGATCATCACGCAAAAAAAATGTCCAAAAGCAATTCAAACATTTTTGAAAACCGCTGGCACATTTGAACGTATGTCAAAAAATATTTGCAGTTCTGGTGAAATTTTGCGAATATACAGAGGACTGTTCTTCACTAATGAGGAGAGAGAGCAGAAGGAACATACAATCCAGTCAGTGAGGAGGCTAGACTTAGAACATGAAGGAGCTGACGCTTACAGAGTGATGAATCTTCCTGGAGACGGTGATAGCTGCTGTGCGACGTAAGTTACATCAAATTTGAAAGCATAAAGACTCTGCATTCTGTTTTCGCCTACATTGTTATTTTAAAGGTAGGTACAGACTCATGATTTTCAGGAACATGGATAAAGAACTTTGTGTACTTGAACAACAACACACTCTAGGTTGAGAATTTGACCAGTACATATACACTGAACCGAAATTATAAGTGGCCACCTTACTTTTTCGCGCCTGTTCAGAGAGTAAAAATCGCTCATACAAAATGTTAATGCTATAAAAAATCCAAGGCTTTGTCAAGTCTCTGCATATTAAGTCATTTCAAAATAACTGGTAGATCTTGCACAGATGAAGTCAGGGTACCCACACTTTTTATTGTGATATAAAATATTTCTCAGATGCGTTGTTATCCATTTATATATTAATGAGCTTGCATATATATCACATACAATTGAATCCTCAATTTCTCTTCTACATTAACATGAAGACAGCCACTTTCAGCAGCTTAAGCTTTAACCATGCTATTTGCATACAAACTTTGCATTGCTCTGTACGCTTTATTATCTGCGACACATCATTGATTTTTTCAGCGATTATTTATAATGGTTAGACGTCACTGTTCTATGTAAAAGTTTGAAAAATCTTTAACATATGCCATTTAAATGACCTTTAAAGTTTGACCTATAATGGACACCAGTTTTGAAAACATTATCGTTAGAAAATGGCTGATCAAGCTTTTATTTGTTTGGTCAAACTTGCTATCATGAAATAAAACACATACAATGATTTTAGTATGTGAAGATGATGATTTTCGAAAATGCGGAAAATGAGCTTTTTTAAAACAAATCATAAAAAATATGTCATAAGCAAAATTTCAAGTATTTGGTGGGTTTTCAAGTAGGATAGACGGGTTTATAATCACCTGTTCGATAAAAACTGCAATCAAAACGCTTATTTTCTCCAAAAAAATGATTTTCGCATTTTTGAACCTAAAAATCGTGAAGTGATAGAAAACGCTCAAGTCCATTACAATGCACATTTATGGGCAAAAATGAAATTGAAATGTGGCCACTTATAACTTCGGCTCAGTGAATTCAAGGTCCCCCTAACCCTACACGTATGGTTGCAGTTGTTGTTCTATCTAAAGCTGTTGTTACTACAAAAGTTCCGTGTCCTGATGTTGTGGTATAGTTTTTTATGTCTTTTTTATTTGATAATCAACTCACTGAGGAAGAGAGTGAGGGTTGCATTTTTGATCGTATTCTTGCTTTAATACGAGTATATTTGTCTTTATCTGTGTCCTTGCGAATTTCTCTTGTTATCATATGTCAATCTGTGATCTGGGATTATGGCACGTTTTGATCATAATTTTGACACTTTATACAGACATTATATTGCCTTTATGTGGTACGTAGTATTTGTTTGACGTTGTGATCTGTTATTGTAACCCTTTCCAAAGCACTCCTTAAAAATAACAAAATCCCATTTTTCATAAATTTAGTTGAAAACTTTTTAACCAAATGAATGTAATTGAGACATGTAAAATACGTTTTTCTTGACCTTTACTTAACATTCAAAGTTACACTAAGTCTACCATCCTTTTTTATGGTATATTGCTACGTAGCATCAGTAGTCGTGACAAACTCATACAAATGGCACGGGCGGATCCAGAGGGGGCAGGGATCCAGACCTCTTCTGGAAAATCACAAGTGACTATAGGTTTCCTTCGAAATACTGGTATGGACCCCCCTCGAGAAGCAATTGGACTCCATGGCCCCAAACGCCTCTCGAGGGAGGTTCGTACGGCCCTCTATAGAATACGTTGATGACTAAAATAACGTTGTTAGGACCCCCGCCCATCTACCCACCGACGGAATTTTCTGGATCCGCCAATAGTCCTCATCAATATATGCCAACTCCTATTCTAAAAATGTTTAAAACTGCATTTATTCTTTAGTAAAAATTAAAGCTTACAACATTAAATGTTGCCGCAGCGTGTGATTTTTAACAATGTGGCATTTTGACATATGAGGCCCCCAGGGGGGGGGTCTGTGCTCCCTGGATCCCTGAAAATAATGCATTGATCTCCCTGTCTCCCTGCAAATAATGTCCTCGTCTCCCTAAAAGTATTTGCCTTTGCTCCCAAAATCCCTAAAAATAGTTCAGCTTCTTCCCAAATCCCTAAAAATATAAGCCAATTCTCCCTAAAATGTATTTATCTTTCCGTAGAATTAAAATCACATACTTAAAAACTATGAAGCTAAACAAGAGCGCATGACCTAATGATCACTTAATATTTTGTCTTATACATGTAAAGACAGGTCTTTGCCATGGAATACTACATATAAAAGCCATGGAATGCATGCCATATAATTAATTGCAATGAAATGCATCATATATGGCTCAAAAAATGAGGCCATCCTTGAAATGTTGTTGCTGTACCTGGTGGAGTAGGCTTGGAGGTTTAGAGACATACCATTCAGTTTTCTTTTTGGGAACAGGGGCTGATTTAATCAACAGCTTAAAACTAGATTTATCTAGAGACTTTAGTGAAAGCATTTAACTATAAAAAGTCTTTTCTACAATTGCTTATTAGGGCCTATATGCTTGTTTAACTTCAGTTAAATCAAGTAAGTATAGATCTGATAAGAATTCTTCAAAAATTCCTTTAAAAAGGGCTAATTGCCTAAAAAGATAATAACATAGCAGGTGTGTAGGTGGCCCCGTAACATGTGTAGTCACACTGTTGCTGGGGGGGGGGGTCGGGAGGCATGCTCCCCCGGAATTTTTTTGAAAAAAAATGGTGTGATCTGGTGCAATCTGGGTTTTCCCAGAGTATGTTATTACCAACCTAAAAATCAACAATTTTAAGGAAAAAAATCGACAAGAAAACTTAATTGCTTTATATTCCCCCTGCGATCAATCTTCATGAGCATGTTAGGTCTAAAATAAATACATTTAGAATTTACAAGGGGTCTCTGCCCCCAGAAGCAGAAGAAAATTTAAAAAAATCAAAACAAAATGGAGGCTTTTCCTTATTTTTTTTTTGCTTTTTGGCAAGGCTCCCTATATCCCCAAAATTATAAGCTTGCTCCCTAGCTCCCCTTTAATAATTACCAGTGCTCCCCAGCTCCCTAAAAATAAAAAGCCATCCTCCCCAGATCCCCAAAACCCCTGGGGCCCACATATGCTGACTAAGTTAAGCCTGTACAGCCTCCTTTTAAGCATAGAACCTCCAAATGCTGTTTAGTCAGTAGCTTAACAGTCATAAAGTATTCACGCGATTAGAAAAGGGCCTGATCAGACTGCGCGTACGTGCAGGCTAGTCTGAGCCTTTGCTGGTCGCACATACTATCTTGTTGGAAATAACACGCTGCGGCTCATTTCAACTTTTTACAATTATTAGGAATGGAACCATTTTGACATTGTCCCTGATTTTCAGTGAGTTCCATTATATAATGAATACAACTATGGTAAATTCTCAACAAGAAGAAAAATATATCGTACAACTGCCAACCGCTGATCCCCCAGTTTACCAACTCATCCGTGTGGGGAGCTGTATGTAAGTACGCAGAGTAGGGAGTTACGTGTAAGTACAATATACGCTTCAGTAAGATAGTGTGCAAAGAGTGCCTGAGTTTAACCAATACGTTGACAAATTATTTGTCAGTAGATGGCCAAGTGGGGACTTCTTTATAAGTACAATGACTGACTGGTAATAGACCGTGAGCTGCTTATAGACCCCCTCCCCCAGGGGGAATTTTGTACACTATGATTTTCTAAATCTACATTACATATGAAGCAAAATGACACATGTTAGCCCTCTGGCGTTACTGTGTTACAGCCTTGTTAACTACGTTACCCTATAACAGCTTCCAATCCTCTTGTGTAAATACAAAAACACCTATACCTAAATCTTATTTATCAATATGCTAATGGCCTTAAAATCACTAAATTAAACGCAGCAAACAGATGGTATGCATCAATACGACTTTAGTCCATTATATTGCAGTTATATACGCTACTTACTTTCAAATATACTACTAATTAGTGTTGTGCTTCCACAAGACCATGAACTGCCAAAATATATTATACACTATAATTTCTAAAACCACATAACATAAGTCACAAAATAATGCATGTTACCTCTTTATGGGTTGGGGCGTTACCATGCAAAAGCAGGGTTTAATACGTTACCCTAAAATAATAGGAAATCCTGTAGTATATATATCAAGCTGTTTCTTATTCTTACAATTACATTATCTTGTAATTGAAATTAAATGACTAGCCGTATAAGTTTAACACATTTAAGCACCTTTTATTACTGCTACATACATTACATTTCATTAAATACATTATTTTAGTGCAATATTAGCATCATATGAGGTTAAACTGCAAGAAGATGTAGATAATTGCCATTTGAGGGCTCAATTAGATGATAGATGAGAGAAACAATAAATATTACCTTTTAATATAAAATTCAAGTGGGATTTAAGTCTGACAAAAGGAACAAAAATTGAACTCAAAGCAAATAAAATGCTGTTTCAATTAATAGTGTTTTATCGAATATATGTTACAAGCACTTACAGAAAATGCTTAATTTCTGATCAACTACTGTTTCTTAAATGCTTAAATAATATCACTTAACTGTCTTACACTTATATACTCAGAAGAAAAAGTTTAGTCAGTATTTATGTTTTATCATAAAATCAACAATACTGCATATATCATTGTCAAATTTTTTACATGAGTTGTATTATCGTAATTTTACATGTACCTGTTTATTGCGAGACAAATAATGCCTCTATTAGACTGTATCAACCAAATTTCAAAATGCACGATGTGCACGTGCTGCGGTAAACCGGCAGGGTTATTTTCTCATAAACTGTTAGATATTGAAAGAGAGTTATTCCTATTGCAATAATCCGGAGAAAATTCAGTGCTAGCAAGCTTAATTCGCCGTCCAGGCTATCAACAAATTACAGAAATACCGCATTTTGACGTCTTGAAACAGGTGCACGTGTTGCTGACGTAACACGCAGTTTTGGATGCAGTGAAGAAACAATTTATCGTCTGCAAACACGTTTTCAACGTTGAAGTTAGGGTCATAGTGACGTCAACATGACGTAATCGCTACATGGCCGCTTGGAAACTTCTCAAATTCCTTAGTCATGCAACAGATACGAGAATTTCCGTCTGTATTACCAGAAATCGTCTGAGGGGCGCTAGACTGATTTTTGAGTCATGACATTTGTATTTTAATATTGACCACTTTGTGTATTTTTGATGAAGAAAATGGGTATATTTTCAGAATGTTTACATTTGTATGACATTACATGAATTTTATTTTGAGTAAGGTTTTTGTCAATATTAAGACTGTCTTACAAAATTATTGCACACATTGTCTGCACTGACTAAACTTTTTCTTCTGAGTATGTATGTTTAGTTATTTTTATACCTGAAATGATGCAAGACATTTTCCTTGCTGTCTGTAGTTCAATTTAGATGGAACTTGGTATTAAGCATGTAGTAGTTTAGTGTGATCACTTGACCATTACGTAAGCCAACAAAATACATTTATAGCTTATCGGCTATTGATTACAACAACTATATTGATAACAATCAAGGGAAGCTACCTTACAATTTCTAAAATTATAAGTCATTTTAAGCATGGTCAAAATCAAAATGAGTGTCTGTAAAAACTAAGCAATGCAGGCGGTGCCTAACATCACACTTGAACAAAATATATAATGGTCACGCCCAGAAATGCCGTTGCCTTTGTAACCATTTACCCACAAATATCGAAGCGGGAGACTGTTAAAAATTATCCTCGTGTCTCCGCTTCGATTCTTGTGGGATACAATGCCAACGGCATTTCTCGGCGTGATAATTATATATTCTCTTCAGGTCTGAGTTTAGGCATCGCCTGCACTGCTTTATTTTGACAGACACTGCTTTGTATAATTTTACGAAGGGAAAAACTTACCTTGTAAATCAAAGATGACGCCATACTACGTGTTTGCAACAGCCATGCTATGGCGTAGGTTGTTACCCCTGGGAATGTATATATGCAAAAATGAAAACTTTACACTTTATTTCTTTGAATAGCTGTTTTGTTAGTAAAAATGTCGTTGTAAAATTTACGTACGCTTATCGAGATTTTGTCGCGGATAACGATTATGCAATTTTTAATTCAAATCCCAGGTCTATTCAAGCGTCAACGCCTGAAAAAACGCGTTCCTTACGTTGCACGTGCTCAGAAGCAGGTGGGTCACTAACAGCTTTAAAACCGACAAGAAATCATTTGCAGCTGAGTACAGATAATAAAAAGTTAATTTATTGTGACAAAACGCTTGTAATTAGTGACGGCACGTCTTTCAAAAGATCAAAGAAACCAAGTTATTGGCGGGGTCTACGGTAAATAATATCGCGCATCAGTTTGGCTGCTCTAGACAGACTATTCATAACTTTATGAACCGGTACAACAAAACTGGGTCCGTCAGAGTTCATGCTAGACCTGGTCGCGCACGTGTGACAATGTTACGTTCTTATCGCGTGAACACGTTAATTCACCCACGTAATCGTTTTAACCAGCAACCATTATTGCTCGGCGTTTACGGGGTTCATGCACAAAAGATCATTAATCATATCATGCAAAATAACGGACCTGGCATTTTTCAGCATGACAATGCAAGGCTTCACACAACGTGTAAATAACCACACAATTCCATGCTCCAAAAAACGTCAACGTCTTTCCTTGACCTGCTTCATCCCTAGTCATGAACCTCATAGAACACGTTTAGGATGAGTTGGGTCAGATTTTCAGGTCCAATCCTCAAGTGGATGCAATAAATGACGCCAATATGCACGTCTAGTTAGCATTACATATGTATTCCTAACAAGCTCATACAACGTTACGTAAATTCAATGAGGTGGCGTATTCTGCTAAGCATTCGTAAAAATGAAGGTCACACTGGTTACTGATGATCTTTTTAACATCACTTAAAGCACTTATTCAGTAATTTCTTGTTTCCAAATGCTGTGTGACTGTTTTAATTGTTTTTAGAAATTTTCATTTTGACCCCTCTGAACAGAATAATTCATAAAAATTATGCAATTTCTGATTTTCATCCGATTTGTTTTTTCAGACACATCAATAAGGCAGTAAAGATTCGATGATCGAAAACAATAACCCTGAAAATTAATTTATCATCAAAATATATACTTTTGAATACTATGTAAAGTTTTCATTTTGGGTCAGTGTTTTTGTTTAATTTACGAGTTGCCTAACTCTACCGTATGCCTAACGTATAAGCAATACATTGGGATATGGTGAAATTTTATGCGTTTGCAAAAATGTAAAAGTAATTCGCCACATTAAAACATATACCAGAAATCAAATCAAAGTAAGTAAGGGTGCAAAGATCAGGAATCGATACAATCAAGTACCATACCTGACCCAGGATACCAATGGGAAAGTGACAAACTCACAGGTAGACACCACAAACGAGAGTCAAGAGGTCAGCCCTTTCCCAGCAGGTGACCACAAAGCACATATAAACAGACGCGCACAAAGACATAGCAAACACAAGACAGAACAAAAACATAAAAGATCCACAAAAGAAGTACCGCCTTGGAACGGTCAGTAAAATATTTCACTGGAGGGCTTTAACCGGTTTAACGGCGCCAACCTCACCCTTAATTCAAATGTGGATCAAGACACATAGATATTTGGTTTGCATGAAAGACCCCTAACTTATCAATGCATCATCTTCTAAAACATATAAATTGAGATATAACAAGGAGATAAAGCAAAGATAAGGACTCAACAGTAAATAAAACTGAATGCAAAAGAAATCCAACAGGTGGGCCCGACAAACAGCCCCTACCATCTCATCAATAGATAAGTCTTTAAGTCGGAACCATCATAGAGTCTGAAGTCCGACCCACCGGCGTGCAATTAAAGAGGAAAGCAAAAAAAATCCATTTTAGTGTTGATTTTGGCGTCTACCACGAACTGAATGAAGAAAATCTTATGCAACTCAGCCGATCACAGGAAAATCATAAAGATCATCATCTAAAATAGTCAATGAAAAAATCACAGAAACCGATGTCTAATTTCAAAAGAAAAAAGTTTTCACATTTACCGTCGCTACTAGATATATTTGTTTTAACATTTATGGTTTAAATTTTTCACATTTATGGGGCCTTATTACATATACGGTTAAAAGTTTTCACATTTACCTGGCCTTATTACCTTTTAACAATATGGGGTGTGACAGTAATATGATAAACATTATTTTATGTCCTTTAAATGGTTGTTTTGACTATTTCAGAAATTACTACGGTTTCTGTGACGGCGAGTGCCTATTGGAACCACTATTTTTGAATCTTCTTATCTGGGACCCATCTTCCACAGCTAATCCACCAGTGACATTCGATTGGTTTCAAGTGCCCGGATATTGCTCGTGCAAGAATATTTATCCAATTAGTGTCAAACAAAACCTTAATTGAATCAGTGATAGGGGAGAATTTAATCTCAACCAAACCAGGTTTCGAACTCACAAAATGTTTTAGACGTCATTTGTCAATGTGACTCGCTAGCATTGACTCCTTTTCACTGAACGTAGTTTTATGGCCGCGTAGTTCAGTGGCAGTGAGTAGCATTGCTGAATGTGCCATCTCCTGGGATTTTGGTACTCGTCGCATATAGATAAACGGTCGCTCTTTAGATACACATGCGCATCTATCCAGTGAGGATAACTGTCGAATTTTGTTGGGTCTGAGTATTCATTGCGTATGTGAGAAACCAAAGGTCTGGCGAGACTGTGACGTCTCGCAGGCTCGTCTGAGCCTTAGTTGCTCGTAGATGCGATAAAAAAACATGTTATGTCAGGCTCATATACTGTCCCAATATCAAAACGAAGCAATTAAATAAATTGTACCACACTGAAGTTGAAGATCTGTATGGCGGGGGCTAAGGATTTGATGCTTCTTTTAGCTACAAATATGCTTTAAGTAAATGGTTAACATGTATTCGCTGGTGAAAATGGGCCAACGTTTAAGGTTATTTTTTATTCGATGATGTCGGTCAGGACCAGTCAATCCGCAGTCTGTGTCCGCGCCATGTTTCCTATAAGAATAGAACAAGTTCATTTTAGCTTTGCATGATTACCCATAGCACGGAGGTCTGTCGCACACAACTCTTTGCCACGGCCAAGTTTAAATTATAGGTCCAATTCGTTATAACTTCACTAACATAGAAGTGTTGTGTGCACACCACTTTGCCACCAACTCTAAACATCAATGTTTAAACTTTGACTCAGACTTGGTCAATAGTGTGCATAGGTGGTAGGGGACTTTTGTATTGATTGTCATACCCCATTACCACGTTTCAGATGTATTGTCCTTATGAAAGTAAGAAAGACGGCAAAGATCAGGAAACGATACAATCAAGTACCACGCCTGACCCAGGATGACATATATATAGTGTAATGATTTCTCAATTACAGTGTAATTGTTCCACTCACATACTTATGAAACTTGCTTTCCCAGTTAACCAGTTGGGCCATGTATCCCGTGTGTGTTAAGAACCAGGGAAACGAATACCCAGTTCAGATTGCTTGCAAAGGATCAGAACTAAAATATCTAGGGAGCAAATTAAATATTTTTACAATTAACAGAACATAAACTTATCTTAAAAGTGTATTTAGAAAGAGGACATTTTCAAAGGTCACTGGTCAAAGCTGCACAAGGGCATGTAAACAATTAAAGTGTGCCAATTCGCATTGTCAAAAGTAAGCATGAACAGGAAATACCACAATTACACACTTCCGATCAACCCACAGCACCTCGAGGAAGTTCAACAGAACACTAACAGTCAAAAGACTATTAAAGCTCTCTCTTCCTCAGCAATATGATTGCAAAACTAGACAAGGACACTATAAATACTGCATAACAAAACAAGAACCAAATTTTAAGAAAATACAATCATTGCGAACAACAATAAACAATGAACCATCAACAATAGAACCACATCCCCTATACCCGATGATACAACCCAATTTTTACATCGAAGAGCTGATACAAAACACAACGTCACGTGCGAGGATGGACTCTGGTAAGTTGA
This sequence comes from Loripinus fragilis, assembly GCA_964019695.1. Lineage (NCBI taxonomy): Eukaryota > Metazoa > Mollusca > Bivalvia > Lucinida > Lucinidae > Loripinus > Loripinus fragilis. The sequence goes on along the minus strand of OZ026519.1, from coordinate 98,304,570 downwards.
CGATGTTTTGATGTTTACAGGTGTCAGATGCATCTGACTTAAAAAAAAGCTCTTACAACGTTTTTTAGTCCTCAACTTTTTTTTACATAGGTCCATAGGTTACTTTCAAAGAAAACTATCCTTTTCCAAGACTCCAGAGGAGGTCCAACATATTCCGGGGGGGGGGGGGGAGTCCAACTTCTTCCAGAGGGGGGGGGGGTGTGGTCGTGTCCAATTGCTTATTCCCTATAGAAACCCATATAACTTGTGATTTTCCTGTTTCCCCCCTCTGAATCCGCCCATGAGGACATTTCGATAAGGGGGCTGAAATAAAAATCTGCCCCCCCCCCCCCCTAAGGACCTGGTCGTATCTGAAATCTGAATTTCAAAACAGTAAAAGTACATTAAGTGACCCTATGGTTACTGTACGTACAACTGTTGCAAAAATAAGAGAGTAAGCTGTTTATAGATTTGACGACAGTAAAAGGGTTATCTTTGGACTTGACACAATGGAAGGGGGTTATAAAATTCAAATTGTCGAAAACACCGATCAGGGTAAGTTTTGCAGTCCTTTAATTGTTTCATCATTAAGCATCACCCAAGACATGTTTATAAGAGAGACAAATGCCAAAAATATCTGGTCTGACTCGTTTTTGCTCGCTATTACATATGCTTATTAATATTCAGAAGTCTCTGAAGTAACAAATATCATTTTTGGTCGAACTCTCTATGTCTGTTGTATCATTTATAAAAAAAACCTCTTCGAAGTGTGTTGTATCACGGACAAAGACTCATCGATGTAGAAAGTATCCTAATCGAACAACCCTGTGTGTGTTTAGCACCTTTTTTGTAGAATGCGGTTGGATTTCATTATTTTCTTCTGCTGGTATTTAACAAAGAATGCTTCTGGTTTATCCAGAACGTTTGGGACGGGCAATCGGTGACGAAGCATTCGAGCAATTAGCGAGTGTAATCAATTTTCGTGTCTGTGGTGCAAAATTCCGTCAATAAATACAGAATATCTATCGCATGGGGACGCTTTATAAAAGACTACTTATGGCGAAAAATAGAGGTAGGTACTCTTTATTTCCCCGCAAAGTCTCGGCTCACAACTCCTCCTATTATTTCCTGTAAACATCAAAACATCGTCAACTTAAGTTACCCGAGTCCATCCTCGCACGTGACGTTGTGTTTTGTATCAGCTCTTCGATGTAAAAATTCTGTTGTATCATCGGGTATAGGGGGTGAACCATCGCCTTAGAAACGACAGCAGCCTAAGCCACTAGGGGCTGGTAAAATGAATTTTACTGGCGCCAAATATTCGCCTTAGACTCTTCTGTTGTTAATTAAAACAAAACAGTTTTGTTCGCATGTAGGCAATCGAACGTATTTAATGCATCAACGTAATCTAATCAAATTAACATACTACGCTAAAACAAAGACTAGGGCTCATACTGAAGCAGCAGAGATGGTAACGTAATTAAGCTCCAAGTTTTGGGACATTTTGATTTTGAGTACAACAAATGGGATTTCGGTTTGCAGGTACATCAGTCACAAAATATATCAGGTTTATATGTCAACTTCAGAAATCTTAGACTTTACTATTGCTCTGACAGAGCACTTAAAGCAAATACCTTCATGACTAGTGTACGTAAAGAAATGGGGTCCATTTTAAGCAGTTTGTAGCGACCCTGTGCCTAAAACAGTATAAAAGACGCATTTTCCAAGCGGAAGTGACAGGTTTTTTTTTTACTTTCTATCTTAAATGAAGTATGATTTAAGTCGATTTCCATGCGGTTCTCAGCCATATATGACAAAACATGGAGGGAGCGCAGTGGCTCAGTGGTAGATTGCTTGACTCGAGACCGAAGGGCTGCGGGTTCGAACCTCACCGACGTCACTTGTTGTGGTCCTTGAGCAAGACACATTTATCCTAGGTTCAACCCAGGAAGACCCGTCCCTATATAACTGAAAGGTTGTAGATGGGACGTAAAGAATTAAATCAATCAAACAAACAAAACAAATCATGGAGCATGTGACACCAAATTGTACGAATTTGTAAATTTAACTCATTTTGGATGAAAAGGCAATATGACAAAGGGATTGAACTGTTATTGTAGTTATTTTAAAAAAAACATATATCTCTCTGCAATACAGTTAAGGCAATAAAGGCGTAGACAAGCCGTCTAATCAGAGCTTCTCTATTCGCATACACACAGTATAGACGTATATTAAGGCTATGTTGAACGGCAAATTTCACACTTTTTAACACTTTTTTCTTACCAATTCTTCACAGACTGTTAAAATTTTGCACCAATACGTCACATAATTTGTACCAATATCTCACACTTTGTGAAAAATACGCACGAAGTTAAATTACATATATATGCGAATTTAAATACCCCACCCCATCCCCAAAATCTGCTGCATTTTGCATTCCATTCCAATTCTTCATAATTTTGTCACTGACATCTGTGACGATTAAGTACCAGTTCTTCATATGTGTGATAATTTGGTACCAATTTTTCACACACATGAGGATTTGGTACCAGTTTTTCACGTGTGAGTTTTGAAACCCCTTTTTCACATGTGATGATTTGATACCAATTTTTCACAGATGTGAGGATTTGGTACCGATTCTTCACACGTATGAAGATTTGGTACCGATTCTTAACATTTGTGAAAATTTAATACCAATTCTTCACATCGTACTAGTTCTTCACACGTTAAAAACTATAAAAATGTGAAATTAGAGCACAAATTTTACACCCCAAAAATTTTTGAAATTGGCAGTACTTAAATTCCTAATTTGCCAAAAGTGACATATTGGTACCACTTCTGCACATGGTGTGAAATTTGCGAAGTGTGAAATTTGTGGTTCAACAAGACTACTCTAGACACACTCAAAAGTTTTGCATACACGTTTATAAAATACAGGTTCAGATAAACGAACAAAAAATAATGGGAAAATTATATTTCTTACCAATCGGTTTTAACGTATGTTTGGGGGTCTCGTATCCAAAATATATGTTTTGCTTGAGATATTTTAAGAAAAATAGTTTTTGTGCCGCACTCTTAACTAAAGGCATCTCTTGGGCTGTTCCAACTATGTATACATGTATCAATCTTGTCAAAAATAATCGTTTGGAAGACGCAAAAGAATATTATTAGAGATCAAATTGATTCAATGGTTAAGGACCTCACAGAGCTTCAATGAAGGCAATGAAACCAAAAAGTCACAATTTTGAGTCTGTCTGATTTGTTGAAATTAATACTGTGCATGTTTCTGTGTAACAACTCATGTATTAGACCCAGCAACAATTCCACCTGCATGTTTCACATTCCATTTAATCTAAGCTAGTCTAGCTAGATCCATTATAGTATTTCAGTTTTACCTGCAGACGAATAGCAAAGTCCCAGATTAAATGTACGCAGTCTTATCCGCGCTTTTCACATTTAACCGCAGCAGCTCCTTTATGTGATTCACGTTAGAAAATATGTTTGTTTTTGCTTTAGACGTCATCTGACAAATATTTGTTTTCTTTCATAATGTTAGTGATTAATAAGTTACGCGTAATAGATTTGTGAAAAAATACCCATCAGTATCTAGCCTTCAAACAGCCGTTTATTGTTGATGCGACATTCGAATGAGTAGGAGCGGAAGATTCAAAACTAAAACTGATCTAGTCCATATCAAAGTAAGAAAAAGGCAAAGATAAGCATCTATGTGGTAACTACAAACTGGACATGTCGAAACAATGAATACGCCTATGTGACAAGTGCCAACTGGACATGTATCGACAATTATTTCATCTCTGTGACTACTTGATACGTCGAAACAAAGAATACGCCTAATAGTATGGACATATGTCGACAATCATTGCATCTCTGTGACATGTACCATCTGGACACTTGTCACAAAGGCACAATCATTATTTCCTCATGGCCGGTTGGCACAATTATTGTTTCCACATGGTCAATTTTTACGTGTCTAAAGGCGCAATCATTGTTTATTTATCTCATAGGCGTCATCATTGTTTCCTCGTGTCCAGTTGGAACGTCTGACAAATGATAGGGTGTATTCATTTTTGACCTAAACAAAATATCACTGAGGCCCTCTCAGGGGGTACCTGTTCCCTTGTTCCCGTGAAATAAATTGACTTGTACCTCTGTTCCCCAAAAAACGAAAATGTGTTCCCCTGAAATAAATGCCCTTTTTCTCCTGTTCCCCAAAACCCCTGGTTTCCACTCTGCGTAAAATATTTTTACAAAATCAATTCATTTTAGCTCGAATTACTGATAATTCGAAGTTAAAACTCAGGCTCCCTAGATGGGGTTAATGAACTTCGATTTTACCTAACTCAACGTGCTACGTACTAGTAAATATTGACAAAAACTAAATGATTTAATTTTACCACCATGCATACAATGTAAAGAATTTCAAGGCAAAAGCCGCAACTGGCGAAACAACAGTATCTGATCGCAATTTTCTTTCAACGAGAACAGGCGCCAGGCGAGATTCGGCTTTCCTATGACGATACTTATGTTTATGCATGTAAAAAAAAATAACACCAAAAATATGGAAGCTCAACTGTCACCTTTTTTGGTGTATACTTTCGCTTCATTTCCTTCTGCAATAACTTCAGGCTGATAATTGTGTAACATTTCTACCTGTTATTGTTGTAGCTATTCTCCGAATCAATACAATCGAACAGAACATATCAGTGGCGGCTCAGATGCCAACAAATTTGAGGTAAAAAGTTACATGTATTAATTTTACATTGGTCCATATATGCAAAAATGCTCACCGTAAAATAATATCTATTTTCTTATCCATCATTTTAAACATGTGCTGTGTGTGCTCAAATGAACCGTCTCATTGAGATGGTTCATTTGAGCACCGACAACATATGTTTTGGTTGAGACATAGGAAATATAATTTTCAGTTGCGCACTCTTATCTGGAGGCCTGCAGTTTGCTAGGCTCGGCTTTTTCCATGACGCTGCCTACATTACTCTACCTGTAAAGAATTTGGCAGACTTCCTGAAAGTTCTGGAATCCTTATTGTACAGGTATATAACGAGTAGTTCTTAATTAGAGCTTAGCATCTTCAAACATATTAAGCTTCCAACAGAACGAACACAATTCGAAACTTAATTATTTTTCAAAATGTCTTGGAGTTTAGTCCCCACTCACATGAAAGATTTCGGATTTTTCGACCGACAGAGGTCACTTTTTTCCGACTGGGTAACGAACTTTGATGATGAATGGAAGTCGATGGATTTTGAGGCCTCTAGACGGAGGTTTGATGAGGAGGTAGAAAGAATCAGAAAGGATATGTTTAAACTAGACACAGGCTCTCATATGTTACAAGTTGAGAAACCCTTCATCACTGATCCTGTTGGAAACAAGAAGCTGGCGTTACGGTTTGACGTGGCTGGTTACAATCCACAAGAAATCCAAGTGAAGACAATGGATAATAGGCTGTGTGTCCATGCTAAACACACCGAGGAGTCCCCAGGCAGAAAAGTTTACAAGTAAGTTTGTTTATTTTGTCACATGTTTTGGTATATACGCATTATTTTGTGTCTCAGAGATCTCGTCGAGAGTTTCTTTCTAATGCATTATTATGGCGGATCCAGAGGGGGACAGGGGGTCCGGACCCCCACCCCTTGGAAAACCATAAGTGACTATTGACCATATCTACATTAATTGCTGGTTCCCTGTTACAGGTGACCAGTAAACCAGTAATAGATAAACAGGTACCCAGTACCCCCACTACCTGGAAATATGTGTGTGTGGGGGGGGGGGGTGGGGGGGCTGGTTACCTGGTTACATTACTGACCACCTGTGGACAATCAATTAATGTAGATATGGTGAAAAGGACGGACCCCCTCGAGAAGCAATTGGACACCATTGTTTCTCGAGGGAGGTCCATATGGCTCTCTGTGAAATACGTTGATGATTTTAAACGAATATAGATAGGATCTCCACCCCCCTACCCCCCCCCCCCCCCCCACCGCCACCATAATGATTGGCTCCAAAACCATTGCTGGCTCTCAGTCATAAGTAAGACATCTAATTTTGTAGTAGTTTAGAATGTTTTTTCTGCCAATCTGTTGTCATATTGGATCGGCTTTGGGTCATGTACATGTCTAAACGTGTCATAATGTCAAAAAATGCACACGGATGCAAACGTCAATGAAAAGCTTTTCGAAAAACAAAATTTCTGATTCATTTCAGCTTAATTCAGTGATTACATTCTTTTAAGTGATTGGCGTATTTAGATATTACTTATGAAAGAAAATAAATACGGAAGTTTAAAAAACGGCTGTATTACTTGTCAATGAACAACATAGCGACCTGTTACAAGCCATTTTCGTCTACATACTTGTCCATGTGTTAACAATGTAATCGTTCACGCAAAAACAACTTTGTTCAACTTTCACACGTGAAAACCATGAAATTTGGGTCTAACGAGGATTTATTTTAAACAAAATGGCAGCCTATACTTCGTAGAATATAAAGCAATATCAAATATTTTTTGCAGTTGTCAATCACCAATCTGAAGACATTCACCTCACGGAGATACAGACGGCTTAGTTCATGTAGCATTCTGTCTTTCATTTCATATCGCAGTGTATTTCAGTACTCTATCTTGAAAGCGGCGTGTGTAAATTTGGAAAGGAACTTGAAAACTGTAATTTTACATTTGCACAGCCAAGAAGCAGATTTTTATGAGAGTAATTATATTGTCACCAAATATAAATGGCCAGTTCCCATTACTTATTGAATGCCGCTCGTAACTCGGTTAATGGTTGAACTGACAGAATTAAGTTTTGTTTGAGATGATGCTCTACGTCCGTGTCGGGATGTTTCCGGATATAACCAGTACTAAGCAGAGAAAAAGTGTCTTGCTCAAGACCACAACACAGTGCCTTAGGTGAGGACCCTTTGATCGCAAGTGGAGCATTCTACCACTGAACCAATGTGCCGCTCACAGAGTTAAGTTAATCTCACTATAACGGTTGTAATTGCATAAGTTCCACTTAACTAATTTACTTGGTCGAATATGGTTGAATTGTGTGGGTGGAATTATGGTAAATCTCACTTTAATGGTTGAGCTCGAAATGGCAGAATTAGGTTAATCAAATATATAGTTGCTGTAGTTTTTTGTTGTTGTTGTTGTTGTTGTTATTATTTGTTTTTTTATATGACCAAAGAGAATCCGACTATCAATACAACGTCTGACGCCCCTCTAATGCTACGAGCGCACAAAGCGCTGCAATGTCAGATGTCTTAAGAAAAAAGGGCGTCAGACTTTGCAGTGCTAGGTACATTCGACGCATACATGAAGGTTCTAAACCCACAAAAGTTTTAATGCAATGTTTCTTATTTTTTCAGAGAATTCACACGTGAATACACACTTCCTTCTGACGTTGATCCGATACGTTTATCATCGTCACTTTCCAAAGATGGCGTTCTCCAGATCGAGGCACCAGCGCCACCAAGCGTCCATGCACCAAGAGAATGGTTAATTCCTATTGAAAAGATGTAAATTAGAGCAGCTTTTATAATTGTTTTCATCAAAACACAAGGTAAAGATAGTACCATCATTAAACAATATTTTCCACATGCATGCAAATTATTTCCCAGAAAGGACAGCAACATTGAAAGCAGGTAAATCTGGAATACAAGCCCTTATCAAACCATGCAAATTGCTGTAAACCTGATCACAATCGGATGTTAAATAAGGAAGGTTAAGCAATCAGAAAATCAGGCTTCTATTAAGCCAATAGAGGCCACTATTTTGAATATTTAATTAGCTTCCTATAAATTTTAAAAAGCTTATATAATTCTCAACTTTATTGTAAACTGACTGTACAGATTTTTATTCAAATCAACTATTTTCAACAGATGAACAGCATTAAACTAGTTTATCTATTTAAGCATGTTTAATTAGGGCTTTGTGACGTCACACAGGCTAAAAAGGGCTGTTCTCCATAGCTATCCATTCTCTAATGCACAAACATCTTATTTTTCATTCAATTTTGGTCGGATATGTGGCAGAATGCATGGTTTAATAAGGGCTTGCATTTCAGATGCACGTATGTTTAATGTTGCCGTCCCCTTTAAAGTAAGAAAGACGGCAAAGATCAGGAAACGATACAATCAAGTAGCACACCTCACCCAGGATACAACTTGGGAAAGTAACAAAAATACAATAAACATCACCAACAAGAGCCAAGAGGTCAGCCCTTTTCCATCAGGTGACCTAAAGGCAGCAATGAACAGACGCGAAAGCATAAGAAACACAAGACAGAAAAAACAAATGATCCACAAAAGAAGTACCGCCTTTGAACGCTCCGTAAAAATATTTTACAGTAGGGCTTTAACAGGTTTCACGGCGCCAACCTCACCCTTAGTTCAAATGTGGATCAAGACACATAGATGTTTGGTTTACATGAAAGACCCCTAGCTTATCAATGCATCATCTCCAAATACATATAAATCAAGATATAAAAAGGAGATAAAGCAAAGATAAGGACTCATAAAACATAAAACTGTCATAGAGTCTGAAGTCCGACCCACCAGCGTGCAATAAAAAAAAGTTGCTTTGGACTAGAGACAGAAATGTCTTTAATAAATACGCCTAAGGAATCTTCTAACGCATACACTTTTGTTTTGGCATTTTCTTGAAAACTTGAATTTTGAATAAGAAAATACTTTGGAATACATAAGAACAATGTTTTCCGGTAACGCATGGTTATTTTCACAGACAACTGGAACAGAACATTTACAATATGGAAGTTTGAGTTTAAAACTTAAAAAAACGAAAGTCGCAAATTGACCACTTTTCAAACAAATCAATACGGGAAACAGTATAGCAATTTGTCAATGTATTCCACCTTTATATGAGATATGAATTATTTTCAATGGTAAGGATGTCTGCATTCTACTATTCATAAACTAAGAAAAATCATCCAGCTTCTTCTATCTTCTACATCTATAATATCATATGAACAATACGCATACACGAGTAATACAATCACATCGCATATGTGCTCGAGGATAGCAGGCTGGCCATGGTAAAATATTAAATGTTCTGCTAGCTTACAGCTTAGAAATGACGATTTTGAAGAGCTGGTGATGTTTAAAATACCCTATTGTAAAACGGTTGTTATACGATACAAATCACATGTTCTTTATTAAAAATCCATAAATGCTGTCATACTTGCTACAACTACATGCGCGGATCCAGAAAGTATTGTCAGAGGGGGTCTAACTCTGACAAAGTTTTTGTTCTTCTTTCTTTTTAGTTGATTTGTTGAGAGAGGATCAAAGTACTACTAAAAGCGGACAATCATCGTCCCGCCAGTGAATGACGGCCCAACATTGAATGCTGGCTTGGTAGCTTTGTGATTTTTATGGGATCCGGTTTGCTAAAAGAAACCCTATATTTGTGTGATTTTCAGGGGTGGGAGTTCGAACCCCCTGCCCCCCTCTGGATCCGCGTATTGTACTTACAACTAAGAGTTTAGCTTCTCCCACTTGCAAGGATTTGATGCACGCTGTAATTGTTCACCCTCATTGTGAAATCTTTTTGATTAGATGCTATTTATATCAATGTGTGTATTTCCAAAACAAAACATTGCCAAACGTTGAAGATTTAATGTTGGATTCCATGGGCGGATCATGGGCGGATCCAAAGGGGGACGGACCCTTCTGTCACAAGTGGCTAAATCTGGTATGGACCCCCCCCCCCCCAGAAGCAATTGGACCTATAGGTATAGGGTCAATTGCTTCTCGAGAGAGGTCCGTACAACCCTCTGTGAAATACTTTGATGTCTAAAAACATTAAAACGTCATGGATCCGCGCATGGAATCAGCTGAACATCTGGAAAACCTTGACTAAATACTGATGACATTTGACAAGCACATCTGGTTTACATCAACGTGAACGCAAACTTTAGTCTCAATAATCAACTGTGTTCGTAAAAGAGCACATATCCCATTCATTGATTGCAACGTAACGTTTCTCAGAGCACCCCTCCTTTTTCCATATTTTTGAAAAAGAAAAAGGATGATGTTTAAGTTTAAATTTTGTTGACAGTGCCCTGAGACTCAACACGTTTGTTTGGCCAGGTACTGGGTTCATGATGGGGCTAATTTCTTCTCAATTTTCTCCGTGGCTTGTTTCTAACATAGTTATGGCCCTCGATTGGTCTCGTACCTCGTAACAAATGGATAGAAATTCACCAAAATTTATACATGCATTTATATTGTCAAGATCTACGTTCTGATCGTAACGCATCATTTTTGGCACGCTCGTAACAGAGTTATGGCCCTTGATTGATGTCGTAATTTCGTTTCCGTTCAATATATTGAGAACAAATGGATAGATTTTTCTCCAGTTTTTATATATGCAATAATATATACAAGATCTAGATTGGGATTGTTACCTATCACAATTTTGTAACAGATTTTTGGCCCCAAATGGATAGAATTTCACCAGTTTTTATATATGCAATAATATATACAAGATCTAGATTGGGATTGTTACCTATCACAATTTTGTAACAGAGTTTTGGCCCCAAATGGATAGAATTTCACCAGTTTTTTATATATGCAATAATATATACAAGATCTAGATTGGTATTGTTACCTGTCAAAATTTTGCAACAGAGTTTTGGCCCCTGATTGGTGTTTTTACAGCATAAAAAAACTATAGTCAGATTCTCTGACAATTCGAGTTGGCCTAGTGTATGTCTGAAAAATCTAGGATATACGATTTTTAATCAGCTGTATTGTTGTCCGAAGAAATAGTTCCCAACCTCTCTCATTCATTCTCTCTCTCTCTCTCTCTCTCTCTCTCTCTCTCTCTCTCTCTCTCTCTCTCTCTCTCTCTCTCTCTGTAATAATGTTTTATTTTATTCTGTTTTCAGGGGAAAATAACACCACATGAATGTCTCTTTTACGAGATTGTGGCAATAGAAAGAAAACAATCCATACAGTTATGCAGCTTGGCCATTCGTATCAAAAGGAACGGACTGAGGGAATCACCTGATATGATTTACAGTTTAATATGAAACGTGTTATGAAAATCGACACAGTAATTATGGCACATGTTTGAACTTTGATCTTTTTATCTTTATCTGAAAGATGCTAAGAAGACTTAAAACTATTTTTAAAAAATCAAGACAAATTCCAAACAAATTGTTTGTACCGAACCATTAACACTGTTCATGGGGGACTGTTTACTATGACTTTATGACATCATTTGCCACCTTTAAAAGCCTGTTGAATGTGAAGTTTCAAAGTATACATTCCAGAGTATTTATTATTTTACCCAACTTGGTTCTAACACTTTAATATATTGTAATGTGTTTGCCATAAATATCGTATGTGATCTTACACACACCATTTATTGGTTCATTTTGTATTTTGAATCATGCTGTCTTCAGAAAAATACAGACATCTTCAGTCCAGAAGTTTTGAATCCATATTATGTGGAGCGAAATTGATCAACTACAATTTGAATATAGTCTATTAGCCTAATATGATAAACACTCAATGCTAACTGAACGTTGATGATAGTAAAATGATTTAAGCCTATTGTGCGCTTAACTAGACGGATATGGTATAATGTTAAACGGTTATATTCAATTTGAGTCTACTGCTTTAAATGCTTTACGTATGCGCAGCGCTTTTCTCAACTTGGAAAACCTTCAAATTGACTGTTTCATGGAGTGCATTTGTGTTTAACCCATTCAATTACCTTAGAGAATATTATTTTTGAATATCAATTTCAGAATTTGTAGACCGTGCACTGTTATGTCAATAAGAGTGCAGTTCAATGTGTTCTGCTGGCAAGATATATTTCTATATTAATAAACAGAGAGTTTCTTAAAAGTGTTAAACAGTATTTGTCAGGCCAATACTGCACCTTGTCATATGGTAATGGCAGAAGTGAAAAAAAAAATATGTTAAATGCCTACTAGTTCGAATAATTTCTTTTCATTATTGTTTGATTTGATTCTTCACGTCCAAGTCAACATTTTTTCAGTTATGTCAGGACGGGTCTTTTAGCGTTGAAACAGTACTATGCTAGGATTAATGTGTCTTGCTCAAGGACACAACGCAGTGGCGCCGGTGAGGCTGGAACCCCAAACCCCTCAGTCTCGAGTCAATCACTCTACCACTGAGCTACTGCGCTCCCTTCTGGTTCGAATGAATAATAATTATTCATTACCAAACAAACTCCCCCATTTATGCAGTATACCACGACCATTAAGCAATGACCCTCGATTCATTCAATGCGTTTACCGTTACAGTCACGCCTCAAAGCGTTTTGTGGAAGCATAGCATATTCTAAGCCAAGGAAACAAGAACACAATGTCCATATATCTTCAAAGTTGAGTAGTGATCAATAAACACATATCAAGCTCAAGAATTATGAGCATTTGCACTAGCTGCTTACGGACAGACTGAGGGACAGATGGACGGACGGCCAAATGATGCTAGACATAGCCTTGTCACCATTTTGCATACCAGTGACTGGACAACGTTAAAATAAATAGATATGCAAAAGTTGGTCCAATAACGGGCTGAAATGATGCTAAGCAAACCCTCGACCAATAAAACAAAAAAGGCTCTTACACATGCCAGTGGTTAGATAACATTTGTATGCAAAATGTGATCAAAATATGCCATGTGGTTCAAGAGTTATGAGCACTAACTTCTAACGGACAGACGGACGGATAGACTGATATAGTGATTATAGTGCAGACCCAATGATCGTGCAATAGTTCATAAATAGGACATCATATCTGAATCCAGTGTGACCCAAATTTATTTCGAATAAGCCAGTATTTCGAAAAATCGGCATTTTGCATTTTCAGAATTTACTGTACATAAAGATGTAAAACCTGCCATTGCCTAATACCTATGACTACCACGAGATTTTGTATAATCAGGTGAATCAATCAAAGCTACACCTGTTTTGTAGATTAGCAATCAGCAATCTTAACATATCTTATCTTAATGATAGAATGTCTTATGATGTTGGTAAGCTTTTTCTCTAAAAGCTATCAATATTAGTATGATACCAAGAGAAACCTATACTGGTAAAAGAAAGAAGAGGAGTCTACTAGAAAACGATGTCTTCTATGTACAAGGACTAGTTTGTTGTTGTTTTTCGTTTATAGTACAAGACACTACAAACTGTTCTTCTTAGACGTTGCAATATTCTATCGTTTATATTCTAGAACCTGTTGGAATTTGTATCGTACATCCCTATATTCGCCATGGGGAGGAGCACGGGGTCCTGACCTCTACAGTAGTTAGAGCATAATTGAAGTAAAGTAACCAACTCAGTCTTCCTCAGCTCGATGACTACAAACCTAGAAAGGACACTAAGTACTGCATCACAAAATAATGACCAAACAAAAGCTAACAAACATGCAACAATAAACCATGAATCAACAGTAAAAGTAAGTAAGGGTGCAAAGATCAGGAATCGAAACAATCAAGTACCACACCCGACCCAGGATACCAATAGGAAAGTTACAAACTCACAGTAAGACACCACAGACGAGAGCCATGAGGTCAGCCCTTTCCCAGCAGGTGACCACAAAGCACATATGAACAGACGCGAACAAAGACATAGCAAACACAAGAAAGAACAAAAACATAAAAGATCCACAAAAGAAATACCGCCTTCGAACTGTCAGTAAAATATTTTACTGGAGGGCTTAAACCAGTTTAACGGCGCGCCAACCTTACCCTTAATTCAGATGTGGATCAAGACACATAGATATTTGGTTTGCATGAAAGACCCTAACTTATCAATGCATCATCTCCTAAAACATAGGCAAGATAAAACAAGGAGATAAAGCAAAGATAAGGACTCAATAGTAAATAAAACTGAATACCGGAGCAAAAGAAATCCAACAGGTTAACCCAAGTGGGCCCGACAAACAGCCAAAGCATCAGGCCCCTACCATCTCATCAATAGATAAGTCTTTAAGTCGGAACAATCATAGAGTCTGGAGTACGACCCTAGGCGTGCAATTAAAGAGGAAAGCAAAGTTGCCAACCGTGATTGGGTTGACCACCAAGCTTGCAGTCTGTTGCAATACATTAATGTTATAGCCAATCTTTTTATAATGGGAAATTATTTTAATGAGCTGCGCTGAAAAATTATTAGAGCAAACAATCTTCTTCAATTTATACACCAAGTCTCCATAAAAATCAGGTTCCAAAAGTCCTTGGCGCAAGAGAAATTTAAGTCCAACTTGGAATTTAGAAATCAAATCATAGTATCATCTATAAAATTTTGAAAATGTTTTGCGAAGTTTATGATACCGATAGCCTTGTTTAAGAAGTTTCTGAGTTATCAATTTATTGCGAGTCTTGAAGTCAGCAACAAAGCTAGATGCTCTAGCAAAACGAATGAGTTGAGAAATATAGACTCCATAGGATATAGAACGAGGAACATCACCATTTAAAAATGGGAAATTGACAATTTCAAAATCAAAGTCTTCACGTTTATCATAAATTTTGGTAGAAACAATATCATTAGAAATTGACAAATGCAAGTCTAAAAATGCGGCTTCGGTATCAGAGGTATTAGCTTTATTCAGTTACACAACCACGGACCAAACAAACACCCACAAACATGCAACAATAAGTCATGAATCAACAACCACCGTCTTAGAAGTTATAGCAGCCGAAGCCACCAGAGGCGCTTGAGCAAATCTTTGCGCTAGATTCTAGCAATATGTCATCACAGGAATACTCGCATACAGCAAGAGATAAAGAACCCCCTAGTTGTGCCTTTAGGGAGCCAGCCAATGCATAAACAAAAATGCAGGCACTAAATCACCAATGCCCAATGCTGACAGTTTTATGTCAGGGTTTAGAATCAGGCATGAAGACTGTAACATAATAATCATGCTATATCCCACTTTTTTATCTTGGTGAACTTGGACTGATCAGGAAAAGAATGCTTTCCAACGATTCTTTTGAATTTATAAACTAAAACGCTATAAAGTTCTGGCTTTTATATGTCTTATCGCAGAGCAGTTTTAAAGCCAAAATTGTATTAAATTACTAGAATTCCGAGAATCGGATGTGTCGCTTGGCCAAACAGAAGTCAAACAAGGCAAATTTGTCGAATTTATATCCCAGGCGAAAGGTTATTTTTTTTTAAAAAAAAACTTATAAAATACAAAACATAAATCCCATTTCTCCAACCCGTATATTCACTTTGGGTTTCATACAGATCAAAGTTTCCAGCGGTTAGTTCAATAAAAAACTAATCTGTACAATTACAATATCCGACTTAAACCTGACCCAGAGGTCAGGGGTGTATGTAAGGTCAAAGTTTTTGCTTCTATGATAGTCCATACTTCTTTCCCCTTAATTTGATATGCAACATGACCACATTCAGATTTATACCGTTTAATCCAAACCACAGGTTGAGGGTGTGTGTAAGGAGGGAATATGTGCTTGCATGGTGCTCAATGTTCCATTCCCTTTAATTTGTTATGCAACATGACCATGTCCTGAAAAATTTGAATTTTGACCTTTAGCCCCCAAGGGTCAGGTGGGGTTGGGGTCTGCGGGCTAAATATTTGCTACAAAGTTGCTGCATTTGTGATTCCATTTAATATGATATGCAGCATGAGCATGTTATCAAAAAGTTGAATTTTGACGTATTGACCCCACCTACCTAGTGTCGGGGGCATGGGGGATCTGTGGCCAAAATATTTGCTACCATATTGCTGCATTCATGGTTCCCTTTAATTTGATATGCAACATGACCATGATCTGATAAAGTAGAATTTCAAACTTTTGACCCCAACCCAGGGTCAGTGGTGAGGGCGGTCTGCTGGCAAAATATTTGCGATTACGTTGCTGCATTCGTGATTCCCTTTAATTTGATATGCAATATGACATTGTTCTGAAAAAAATGAAATTTAATCTTTTGACCCCTAGGGTCAGGCGGGGGAGGAAGAGGTGCGGGCAAAATATTTGCTACCATGATTTCTTGATTGCATTTAATTTGATATGCAACATGACCATGTTCTGAAAAAGTTGAATTTTGACCTTTTGACCTCAACCCCCCCCCCTCCCTTAGGGTCGTGGGGGGGGGTTCTGCGAGCAAAATATGTGCTACCATATTGCCACATTTCGTGATTCGATTGAATTTGATATGCAACATAAATTGAAGAAGATTGTCGGTTCTAATAATTTTTCAGCGCAGTTCATTAAAATGATTTCCAATTATAAACAGATTGGCTATAACATTCATGTATTGAAACAGACTGGCATGTTTGGTGGTCAACCCAATCACGATTGGTAACGTTGCTTTCCTCTTTAAGCGCAAGCTGGTGGGTAGGACTTTAGACTCTATGACGGTTCCGACTTACGACTTATCTATTGATGAAACGGTAGGGGCCTGATGCTTTGGCTGTTTATCAGGCCCACTGGGATTTACCTGTTGGATTTTTTTTTGCTCCCGTATTTAGTTTTATTTACTGTTGAGTCCTTATGTTTGCTTTATCTCCTTTTATCTGTCTTGATTTATATGTTCTGGGAGATGATGCATTGATAAGTTAGGGGTTTTCCATGCAAACCAAATATCTTTGTGTCTTGACTGAATTAAGGGTGAGGTTGGCGCCGTTAAACTGGTTTAGGCCCTCCGGTAAAATATTTTACTGACTGTTCCAAGTCGGTACTTCTTTTGTGGATCTTTTAAGTTTTTTTTTTTGTCTTGTGTTTGTTATACCTTTGTGCGTCTGTTTATTTGTGCCTTGTGGTCACCTGCTGCGAAAAGACTGACCTCTTGGCTCTCGTGTGTGGTGTATAACTGTGAGTTTGTCACTTTCCCATTGGTATCCTGGGTCAGGTGTGGTACTTGATTGCATCGATTCCAGATTTTTGCACCCTTACTTACTATGACCATGCTCAGAAAAAGTTTAATTTTGACCTATTGACCCCATCCCCCGAGGGTCGTGGGGGAGGGGGTCTGCGGGCAAAATATTTTCTATCATTGGGCTGCATTTCGTGATTCCATTTAATTTGATATCCAACATGACCATGTTCTGAAAAAGTTTAATTTTGACCTATCGACCCCATCCCCTAGGGTCTTGGGGGGAGGGGGTCTGCGGGCAAATATTTTCTACCACGATGCTGCATTACGTGATTCCCTTTAATTTAATATGCAACATGACCATGTTCTGAAAAAGATGAATTTTGACCTTTTGACCCCAGCCGCAGGTACAGGGGGTGGGGTTGGGGCAGGGTAGGGGTCTGCGAGCAAAATATTTGCTACCATGCAGCTGCATTCATGATTCCCTTTAATTTGATAATTATGCAACATGACTGTGTTCTGAAAAAAATGAATTTTGACGTTTTGACCCCACCCCTAAGTCCACCAAGGGGGTGAGACACAGGCCTTCGATCAAAAATCACGTTTGATATGTTTCAAATTTATTGTACCTCTGTCTGCATGCGAAATTTCAGTAAAAATATTGATATCATACTGAGTTATTGCTAAATTTAAATATTTGACCTTTGACACCACATAAGGGGTCAGGGGGTGGGGTAAATTTTAATCACTGTCATGTTTATCTACAGGCACTGGGTAGTCATGGACTATTTTGAGAAGTTGTCAGATATTATAGTTTGGAGAAATGTGAAGTTTATTCCACAAGAAGTCAATATAGGTCAATAAAGGGCCATAACGCAGTCCAAATCTGCAAATGACCTCCAAATTAGAATTTGACTTGTAATTTCTGATGCGTTACCCTTCTGTAAAATTTGAAAGAAATTGTTGCATTTATGATGCTTTTCTCTTCCGTAAAATTTGAAAGAAAGTGTTGCATCCCTACAAAAGTTGATCCGAAACCACAAATTAACAGTTAAGCCACAATCTAAGTAAAAAAGGGCCATAACTCAGTCATTTTTTTCAAACTTGATCTGTATTTAATATTACTTGACCCTTCTGTAATTTTTAAAATGAAATTGATGCATCCCTTCAAGAGTTATCGATAAGAAACCAAAAGTGTGACGCCGCGGACGACGACGCTGCTGGAGTCATGATCCCTATATGCAGGCGACACAATAAGTCACTATCATAGTTTCTGTTACAGTCTATGATGGTTTGAAATCTGCAGTCTGGTCTTAAATGATTCTGTGGGTTCACCACACACACATTTGTCAACAGTACACCGTGTTTACCTCTTGCTGGATCTGAATTGAAAATTACTGTCAAAGTAAAGTAAAAAGAACACAAAAACTCAAGAAATACACAAACAAAGATAACTGATAATATGTCTTTCACTCCCTGTCGTCTGATATAAATATGCAAAAGACTTCATTTGACATAATCAATATCAAAACAGATTAATCATCATCATCATCATCATGAATGTGATAAACGTGCAGGTGCAGGGGCATCGTCTATATATATGGGTCCCTCTCCAAGTAACTGGGTTGCTTCAGGTGTTCCTTTCTTCAGGATTGCCTGTCGTGCGCTTCCCTTCAGGGCAGGCGTTCTCAATCGGTTTTACCACATAATCTTAGGCTTCCCTCTCCCGCAACTTCCATCAACCTGTATATCACATGCTGTTGTGACTGCAGCACTAGAACACATGTCCAAACCATCGAAGCCTTCTATCGCTCAAAAAAGGTCAAGGTCCTCGAG
The DNA here is from genome assembly GCA_964019695.1 of Loripinus fragilis. NCBI lineage: Eukaryota > Metazoa > Mollusca > Bivalvia > Lucinida > Lucinidae > Loripinus > Loripinus fragilis. The sequence continues at coordinate 98,285,876 of OZ026519.1, read as the reverse complement.
CTCAAGCTAAGCAAAACAACTTAGCTCTGCTGACCATACAGTGACCACATCCCCTGGCTTGATATTGCTAATCTGTATGATTCAGGCGCTGAATGTTTAGCTTGCGAAACGGGCATTTTGTACTGGTATTGAGTCTGGCGCTCCAAATGCAAGAGCTTGATACTTTACCACGGGTCTTAGATAAGAGATGGCGGTATGTGAGGTTTCCCAAACTTCTTTTAGGCGGTTTTCACTCGAGGAGTGACCGCCAATTAAAAGCCTCCGACAGCAGAAAGCATCTCACCTGGGTATCAGAAGGAAATACAACCTCCACTTTATCCGGTTTTACATGAACTTAACTCTCTGCTCTGCCATCTTTAGGATGTGCAGATCTATGGCATCATGCACACCTCTAATCAGGATTTGGTATTTGTCGCTAGAGCATGCTGTATTTCTTATATACGAGGGTTGTCCCAGAAAGTCGTAGACTTTTGTTATAACACGAGACTGTGTGTCAGGAATTCTATGAAATTTGTATGATATTTTTATATACATCACGTAAACATTTTGCACAAATATGGGTGGAATCACAGTTGAGATAACAATGTTATGAACCTTTATTTGACTGTGTGTCAGCGTGTGCGGAGCACGTCGAAATTTGTGTAATAAAATTTATCTAGTCCAAATATTAGTGTACATTCAATTAAATTTCGCAGTTATATTTCATACAATGTATTACCTCCTCAACACGGGACTACTCAAGGTAAAGTGTTGAAAATTTGAAACATTTCCCACCTTTGGCATTGATTTTATAGAAGATTTATCATGCCTACTACATTTTTATTTTCAGAAAATACAAACGTTATGAGAACGGTGCGGAGCAAAAAATAGACTTTCAATATAATTTGGCTAATTAAACACCTAAAATCAGGTTCTTCTAATGTTTAATAATTGGCTGAGAAGTCACTAGTATCGTAAAATGGATTTCGTGCAAAACTATTTTTAGTAATACCGAAAAAACACGCCCCTTTTCGTCATTTTCACTGAACACATGTTATTTTGCTGTCAGTTATTTTTATAGTAAATATGTTTTCTCGTATGAACTCTCAAAGATCGTGCTTGTTTGTTTGCTGAACATACCTAAACTAAATATTAAGTCATTAGTTGAACTAGGAAGACTTACTTAACAAACAGATCACAATATTGATACAGTTAGAGCTTATATAAAAGGAGTATAGTCAAAACATTTGACCACCCCTCTCTGAAAATAAGGGAAAATAATTTGCGACGTGCTCCGCACACGCTGACACATAGTCAAGCAAACGTTCATAACTTTGTTATCTAAACTGTGATCCCACCCATATTTGTACAAAATGTTTATGAAATGTATATAAAAATATCATACACATTTCAGAGAATTCCTGATACACAGTCTCGTGTTATAACAAAAGTCTACGACTTTCTGGGACAACCCTCGTACACCCACTTTTTGCAGCCATATGTAGTATACTCCTGAAAATGATGTGGATCAAGACATGGTTTGCATGAAATACCTCTAACTTATCAATGCATCATCTCCTAGAACATATAAATCAAGATATAAGAAGGAGACAGAGCAAAGATAAGGACTCAACAGTACACAAAACTGAATACCCGAGCAAAAGAAATCCAACAGGTAAACCCCGGTGGGCCTGACAACAGCCAAAGCATCAGGTCCCTACCACCTCATCAATAGATAAGCCTTTAATTCAGAACCATCATAGAGTCTGAAGTCCGACTCACCAGCATGCAATTAAAGGGGAAAGCAAAGTTGCCAACCGTGATTGGGTTGACCACCAAGCATACAGTCTGGTGCAATACATTTATGTTATAGCCAATCTTTTTATAATGAGAAATTAGTTTAATAAACTGTGCTGAAAAATTATTAGAGCCAACAATCTTCTTCAATTTATACGCCTAATCACCATAGAGCTCTGAAAGTCCTTGGCGCAAGAGAGATTTATGTCCAACAAGTCTCCCATAACAATCCTACAATGAGTCGCAAATGATGACAGAATCATCATCATAGATATCCTTCCCCAGGGGGGTACTCTCATTTTTCTTCATACGTGGGCTCAGACCCAGCATCTACAGTTCACAAAAAAGATTTGGAATTTCAAGCACCCCAAAAAAATGTTTGAAATTTTAGTAACTCAAAAATATATCGCCCATTCTGTACCTTGACCTTAAGGAAAGACCCTTAAATGCATAGAAATGACCCCTAAATATAGTCCAAATTCGTGATGGCCCCAAAAATGTCCACAAAATATTCATACCCGAAAAAATATTCATTTTTCTGAAAAAAAAAAAAAAAATTATTTAAATTCAAAATTTTGAACCAAACAATGGCTTGAGCCTACGTATGTATAAAAATATCAGAGTACCCCCAGGGATCCTCCCAGGGAACCACAAAGCAAAATGTATGTAATAAGGCTTCCAGCAGAATGATGAAAAGTATGGGATTGAATACAGGTCCAATCCTCGCCAACACTAACAACGCAATCCATTTCTCTACATTGAGCTTTCTTGGAGCCCAGCAGATAACCTCCTGAGGGATATGTTCAAAAGTCTTCTCTAGGTCAACGGTTATATGAAGCATTTTCCTTACTACTAGGCTTTCCTCCTGCAGATGCCAGACAACGCAGACAATGCCTCTTCTAGGGACAAAGCCAAAGTACTTGGAGTCGTCAATGGACACTGTGAGACAATCCACAATCCACTCTAGGGTCTTCATAGCCTGTTCAGTCATCTTGAGAACTCGAATGTTGTTTCAGTCCAGAGCTTCACGAATGTCCTTGTATAGGCAGACAATGAAACTTTGCTCCCAGTTAGCTGGGACCCTGTTAGTTGGGATCGCTGTTGCCAGACAGGTGACTTCATGGTGACACCTGTATCACCTGATGCCCTGATCATCTCCACCCTTTTACCTGATAGGCCAATGGCTCTGTCCAACGTCATCTTTAAGAAGGCATTCTTTACCATGTAAATAATAATTGGGACGTGTGGACCTTCTAGCGACGGTTGTTTGACAGGTGTTCCGTATCAAACTCGAACTTCATAATGTTTGGCCAATATTTTCTGCTTTACCTCCTTGGCCATTTACATTTCCCAGTGTCATTCTTCATAAACGCTGTCAATGCTCCCATAGACCACCTTGTCTGATGTGTGCACCACATGTCTGACAATGCGCTTGGCAGTGACATAGAATGCCTGTGTGTAGTTGTAATGCTGCTTTACTTGCTTTAAAAGCTGGGCGCTTGGCTGTTATGACATCTTCTACAGCCTTATTCCACAACTAGATTTCACGTCGCCATAGCAGGGCTTCTGTGCCTCATACCTTGTCTAATGTCATCAGCAAGCCGGTCTTGAGTTTTGCCCTGATTTCATCAACTTTAGTAGCCGCTTCTGCTTCTACAGCTTTGAAGACTTCCTGGAAGCAGCTATACCTCTGATGATCTCCGAGCTTCCACGCTTTTGGACGGCGGTGATTTTCGCTTGATTTCGAGTGGCATATCAATCATCCTGTCACACACAAGACATGATGCTGCAAAGCTACCTCCTCTACAGGGTTCACCTTTACTTCTGTAACAACTTGCACAAGCACTTTTTAAATAACAAGTCTATCTGATTGTTCACATATTGAAAATGTGCACCTCCTATTTGGTGTACAATTCATGAATATTTTTTTCATTTTTGCAGGGTCTTGAACTTTGACATTTTTTCGTCAAAATGCTTAGATGGTGTCTGGATTTAGTAGTCTGTAACTCAAACAGTTTTCATTCCTATATATTCAAACTTTGCATGATGATTATTCGCACATTGAAAATGTGCACCTATTATTTTGTGCACATTTGATAAATATTTTCTAATTTTTGACAGGTGTTGAACTGAGACATTTTTTTCCATCCGAAATGCTTTGGGGGTGCCTAGTTTGCGTAATCCGTAACACCAACAGTATTCATTCCTTTACATTCAAACTTTGCATAATGATTGTTCAGCATAATGATTGTTCATACATTGAACATACAATTTTGTGCACACTTGATAAATATTTTTTTTTATTTTAGAGCTGTTAAACTAGATATTTTTACCATCCGAAATGCTTAGGGGTGTCTGGTTTATGTAATCTGTAACTCGAGCAGTTTCCATTCCTTTATGTTCAAACTTTGCATTATGATTGTTCACACATTGAACATGTGTACCTAAATTTTGTGCACATTTGATAACATGTTTTGGAATGTTGAACTTAGAAATTATTACGTCTACACCACCTTTGGAGTGCTTACATTGTGTAATTTGTTTGTAATCTTTAGCTCAAACAGATTCCATTCCTTTATATTCAAACTTTCCAATAATTTGCTTCTGTCTCGGATTCAGCTAGATGTGAGTCTGGTGCTAAGTCCAGCACTGCATGAATCAGCTGGGTGGTCCATCTCTTAAAACCATCTTATTCTTCCTTTTGTCTATTTTAAAGTATCGTTTAGGTATGTAACCAGGTTCATTTTTCTGCATTTATATATTTCAAGAGTGACTGCTATAGGACTAATCTTTGGGCACATGGACCAGCATTAAGATGACTTCTGTCCGTAAGAACAACTGGCAAATATGAACCGGAAGTATAGTAGATAAGTAGCTTTAACGTAGGAAATAGGACTACTATTCCAAATTATCTTCCCTTGTTGGGCTCTACGGTAGGAGAATGGCATATCTATTGGAAAATAGAGCCACACACTATGGATTCTGAATTTACAACTTTCATGGTCCCCCCTCCACCTAGGACTCAGACCTGGGTTCGGCCCCCAATCGAGTTTTGTCAATGACTCACTGTTACACAGTCAAACTCGACAAACAAACGGCAACGACAAGATTCTGGTGATTAACAAACAATTTCAACATATTTCCAAATAGACAACTTTGCCAGATTTATCGTTATATAATCGGATGATGATGAAAGTCCAATTACAAATTTATTATAGGATTTGTAATAGAAAAACAAATTGAGGCTATTATAGGAACACCAAAATCAGTTTAAAAATACAAAACCAAACCGTATCATTCTCAGAATATTGAAGGATATTAAGATTCAGTTGCATCTCTTACATTCAATACAATAAAAACTAACATATCGTGCATGCATTTCATAGTTCCAGATATCTGAAATCAAAATGAATTTTTGATTTAAGCCACGTTTCAATGATTAAAGTACAGTACATGTCTAAATGGCGCAATCTTCTATACTGAAAAAACACAAACATTCAAAAATGATTGAAACCCGTTTTTATTGTTTGTATTCCATAATGACTGGCTCCAAAAGCATTGCTGGCTCTCATTCAAAAGTATGACACCTAATTGTGTAGCTGTTGTCAGCGTTTTACTTCCAATATGTTGTCATATTGGCTTGGGTATGCCAGATCTGTGCTTTTTTGTTGAAGAAGTTGTCACGTTATTACTGGCAAATGGGTGTGAACACATGTCTGTGACCAGAATTAGAACATAAGCAATGACCAGGTAAAGATTGCAGCAAAAATATAAATGCTATTTTTTTTGCTTGTGAACTTTTGGTAAAGAGGGTTGGTACATTTGGTTTTGGACTGTATCGTAACCAATGACCTGTAATTTTATTTTGCATTTTACTATATTGCATATTTGTAGTTGTATCAGACACTAATATATTTTATTCGGAAATTATTTTCTCAAATGTTATAAAGTCAAAAGAATTTTAATATCCTTCAATGGTTTTTTCTGAGTATAGTTGAAACCAACAGAAAAACACACACAGAAAATCTATTTGATATAAAGAAGTTTTTCAGCTTAACACAGAACCCTGAATACTTTAAAAGGAATAATCAAGGATAGAGCACTAAAGCAAACATCGCCGTCAAACGATTCACAATCAAGAAAAACTATGATGTTATAGAAACCAATACTCTTCTGCTGACGTTTGACTCACTAACAGTGCCAAAATTACTGAAAATATTTTATCTGTAGAAATATATGTACCAAATCGTCTGAGGTGCTTCAACTGTCAGAGGTTAGGGCATTATGAGAGTGACTACACATCAGTTTGCAAAAACTGTGGTACAGGCTGATTTAACCATATAGCAAGTAACTGTAAAAACAGTCAAATGCGTAAATCATCTTTCTAGATCAAATGAATGCGAAATTTGGAAGAAGGAGAAAGAGATAATGAGAGTCAAAGTGACCAATAATATCACGTACTTTGAAGCTAGAAAGGTCGTTGGACAAAAACATGAAACCTCTTTTTTTAAAAAAAAAAATAGTGCAGTCAACAATGACAAAACCAATAACAAAACCTAAGTACACAGTTTTCAGAATATGACTTCATCGTTTCTGCTAGTACAAAAATGCCGCCAACAAAAAAGTATAAGAAATCAAATAAAAACCCAGAATAATTCACAAGCTTCAACGTCAAAAAATAATACAAAATCCCAAACCAGTTCATCAAATTCCCAAACCAGTTCATCACAGTCAAATAAAATTACAAATAGAGAATCAAGAGCCAAATTTCGCACTAATACAAGGAAAAGAAGTCAATCTCTCCAAAAAATGGTAAAAAAAGATCTCGACAGACACGTAAAAATTTCTAGGGTTCCCGATACATTTTATATTTAATTTATTGTTTTTAACTATCATAAATGCTACTATACTCTAACCTTGAAGCCGCTAATGATCCATCATCAACTCATCATCATCATCATCATAAGTAGTAGTAGTAGTAGTAGTAGTAGTAGTAGCAGTAGTAGTATAGTAGTAGTAGTAGTAGTAGTAGTAGTTGCAGAATGAAAAGATAGATAGATAGATAGATATATAGTTGCACTAGCAGTAGCTATGGTGATGGTGTCACTGTAAATTTGGTAATGTAAATGTGCTGCTTAAGATTGTTGATTGTAAATGCTTTTCACTTTTCTGTAGAAGTGGGTTAAGATTTTGATTAAAATTTGCATTATTTTCACCATTGTTTACGTTTAAAGGCAGGAATCCTGTACCCCCGGCAGGGGAGTGGCTTCAATATGAGACAATAAGTAGGTGGAGCTTAACTACTGTCTGATTAAATTGGACTAATGGCTTGCTTAGGCTGATAGACAGCATGGTCACTGAGCTGATAAGACCTGTTAACTATAATCCAGGTAGAAGACAGAAGCTAATCAAATTAGAGATAAGCTCCTGTAGATGTTCACAGCTTGAGTGCAATGAGGAAAGTGATTAAACTGAGGGTTATTCTGCCTTATATACCCCACTCCTACCTTTAAGCGACACCATTCACAGCATGTGCTAAATTTATTTGAACAAGCCCCAGGAGTTTACAAGTGTTTGATGTACTTCTTCAAAACCATCTTTATAGTTTCATCAGTGTCAAAAAAGCTAAAAGATAGACAAAAAAAACTCATTTTTTTAGTTTTCGAGGCAATCTTCAATACCATATTTATTTAACATTGATGTAAGGCCCTAACTTTAATATAATACATGGGTACCATTTTAGGAATCTTTCTAAGCCCAAAGATCAACCTTTTACACGACACGAACCTAGTACTGTAAGCTTCAAAAAGGTGTGAACCCTCTGGGATGCCATATTGAATTGTGTAAGTTACCAAATGGTGACAAGGTGGCATCATATAGTCAACCTGAACTTGATGTTTGAAAGTGCTGTTATCATCAGAAGTTATATGGTTAATTGCATTTTGTCATCTGAGTGAAGTATAAATAATATACATGCATTATGGTAGCATTGGTATGCATGACAGATTGAATGAAAGGGAACAAATAAAGGTGGCAGGGAGTATATTATGGTGGTCCAGCCCATCTTAGTGTTATAATGAGAACTGCCAGCTTTTGGTGGGTGATAAAGATCCCTTTTCATAAATTGTCTGTTTCGTTAATTTTTGCCGATTGGGCAAAATATTCTCTTTATTGATTGAGTATATGGATAATTAATGGGCTTTAAGATGGGTATGGATGCACGTATGGTCTTTTCAAATTCCTTGTCGTTAGACTGGATGTTAGAAGTATGAATAAAGTATGTAAGCTTACTGCATTATATATTTTTTATATTTTTGTTTTCTTTTTATAATCACATAAATTTTGCAAAATGTGATGATATTTCTGTGATATTAGAGTTTTTCTGTGATTCTGTATCTGTGATAAAAAAAAATATAACTACTTAGACTTCAGCTGTACTGTAGAAGATTTAATTGTAGTTAATAGGAGTTGTCAGAGTGATTGAAAACAATTTCTGCAAATACATGTACATGATGTATGGATACTTGGACAATGAGATGTCAGAAGAGTGAATTTTAGCTGGATGAAGAAATCTCTGTGTACTATAAGGTCTTAATTGACACTTTCAGATCACTGGCTCTAGTCTACAGGAAAATAAATCAACTTCAAGAGGCTAATCTGGTTTTGAGAAAAACATTATGTTTGTCTACTCTATTCAGGACTCCAAGCGCACCACCTAAACTCGATTACTCGACTACTAAGAGAAGATACAGCGAGAATCAATACCGAGAGCTAACTACAGCCATTTGGGGCTTAGCTACAACCAACCAACCAACCATCATGAGTTAAAACCTTTGCTTTAAGTACAGGTCCGACCCTGAATCTGCCGGACTACAATTACAGCTTTGCTTAATCCTATGAGATCACAGGCAATCATTGTACCAAATATGAATAGCCGGATCTAAAAAAAAATAAAAGAGGCCAATTTCACGTTACGAGCAAAATCGACTATAGAACTGATGGTCAAACAGAGGGATGGATGGGCAGGTTACAATACAAGTATCGGATTTTTAAAAAAAAGCGCGGAAATAAATATGAGTTGTAGTCAGTAAGTCATAATAGAACAAATGATACCACTAAAGACTTGTACGTTTTTCGGTGTCGGGAAAATGATAAATAGGTACATTGTCAGTGAAGTCAGAGACGAGATGGTGCTGTAAACAGCTATATCTAATCAGGATCTGCATCTTTTCCTAAGAAAAGCCAATCTCAGCGACAGATACAAATTGTCATATTGAACATAACAAGTGAACCTTGAAAAAATGAAGAACCGTTCTTAAGGACATATGCTACTAAAAACTTCCCATATTGAAATATTTTCAATACTTTGCATACAGTTTGTTTTATGCATGGGCTATCCATTTATGAAATAAAAAGTATATGTCACCGTGCTTATTTTTTCAGAATCTCATATTGAAGTTTACAGCATTTGACCAATTTTCTAGAAATATAAAATAATAACACTAGTCCTAATTATCGAGCTAAAACGGTTGTAATCTTCAGCCAGCTTCTTTCTTTGAACTTAAATTACTGCCCATGACCTCAAACTTTTAAGAAAATGTGCATGTTTACTTGTTATCCCATGCTGTGACAAGATGCTGCATGATATATTTTGGCAATTCGTCAAAAAATGGAATTTGTTTTTAGAATAAATCATGTATTAAAAAATCTGATATTTAAAATCTTGAAAATTTATTTTTAATTCATGGACTATTATAATACCTTTCAGAAAAAAGAATAAAAATCTGGGGTCACCGAACTAATTCTCTTTCTAGAGGGCCAAATACCCCCATAGGTTTCATGCGTAATTCAATATAAAAAGTTCGGGGATGACCATTTCGTTCGTTTTGATGATGCCATTTTACTAGTATATGAAGTAATTTAGCATTAAAATGTTAAAAAAGAAAGAAAAAACACACTGAAAATATGTGCGCATCCGGGAATCGATCCTGGTCCTCTGGCTTTGTAGCCAGACACGCTAACCACTAGGCCACGAGGTCATGTCGTGCGCCGCTCTAAATAACCATACAAATAGTATAAACTCGGCCACTATCGTATTCGTAACCAGGATTATTGTGTACGTCGTTTGATTTCGACTGAGCTACATTTATCTGTCTTTAGTACTGAGGCGATCAGTTCTGAAAAGATGTCAATAGATATTTCGAACACACTTTAATTAGTTATTTTGTGAAGAAAATGTCGGAACACTGATATGACATAAGAATATCGGAAACTGTGTTGATCCGAATCCGTTAAGGGTCGAAAGACAGGACCCAGACAACTTTCCCCGTTTGCAGACGCGGGAAAGGTGCGCATTGGAAATAGCCGCATATGTCTTTAAATTATAGATTAACATGGCACACTTCGAATCGAACTATAGTTCCTACTATAGTAACTATAGTTCGATTCGAAACCCATCTCAGCGACAGATACAAATTCTCATTTTGAAAATAACAAGCGATTCTTGAAAAAATGACAAAGCGTCCCGAAATTATAGATAAAACATATCGTCAGTCAGATGTACATGTACTAAATGACGTGACTATAGTGATATAGGGAGATAAAGAAAGAACCGTAACAGTGATCCGAATGAAATAGACAGAAAACCAATGTATGCTAAAGTAATCATTTGCCTCTACTGCAGACGCTTGTATATCAAGAGTGCCTATTACAATTTGGTAAAATACCAAGATATTTAGATTCTGCATTTTATTTACCCCGCTAACAAGACGATGGAATCTCTTGACTAATCAATTTGGAATACAACGGGTTTTGCACATATGCTCTACATTTCTTGAGAAAACGGTATCTCATCTCCTCTGATTAACGCATGCAAACTGTTGCGCGTCGATCAGTGTTGTTGGTGACGACTACAAAACGTAGCAGTATAATCTCTGTCGACGGTTAAAGCTCATATCGTAAGAGCTTTACATAATAAATAGCATAGTTTCATCTAAAATTTACGGAAAAGTGATGACTTTAATTTTGAAATACAAATGTACTTCATTTTTGCATTTTTTGACAATATGTTCCTGGCTCCATTTACGATGTACATGTACGTATCATATTTCACAGCTTATTCGTTCTGCGAGAGTATTTGTAATGTTAGTGGCTTTAAAATAGAAACCAAATTTTGATTGCTTCCTTTCTAAAACAAGGCTAAAGTATCATAAATTTTGTAAAATATTTTCTGAATTCTACAACAGATACTCAGAGTTGAAAATAAATTTGAAAACTCTTCTGCAAGCCAGTATTTTATGGGGATTAAGTTTATAAAGTCGTTGGAAAGCCTTCTTTTCCTGGAGAATTCAAAACGATAATCAAACGTTATGTAAGTTAAGGATATAACATGGGTATTATACGAAAGTCTTCATGCCATGTTTTATAAGCCAAATCATCGTATATATAGCAACTGCACAACGGTGGGTCAGGCCCCAGACTCATTGCCAACCCTAACCTTAAAGGTTCATCGGTAGGTCGTTGGTGGCTCATATTTATCTTTTGTTTGGCATGCAGTGATTTTCTTTAAAGCTGACTGTCTGTGACTTAAGAGCCATTTTCTAGGTTTCATCGCAGTATGTTGATTTTATTTGCTTGTGTATATTTTAACCGCTGTCACTATTGATTTCCTTCTTTGTAATTTATTGCAAATTTTAGATGTAGCGTTTTATTTGGCCGTCAGTATAGTTCTGATGCGGTTATTATTCAACGCCGCGGTCAATACTTCAATCCACAAACGCATGGCTTTATTAGCTCAACTTAGCAAATTCGTTCAAATTTCACCAAACTTCGCAGGAAGTTTAGTCTAGTTTTTTAAATACTGTTTTGTAAATCTATATACTGAGGGACTTTAGAAACGAACCATTTTATATTCACTGTCTCTTCAACATGGTTAATTTGAGGATATTTTCTTTATCATACTTTATCTTCTTGCACAATGAACCATGATATGCCATAATTTCGACTTGCTCATGATGTTCATTCTGACGTAATACTGATGTTAGTGTTTTTCAACATTTGTCGCCTGACAAATGTAGCCAGATGTCTTAACTAATGAAAAACACACACAAAATGTTTCAGAAATAATCGTTTTATTACACTCCCACTCGCAGCGTTTCTTTGCTAACGTCAGTCTTAAATTTTCAAACAGCAATAACAGGCGGATGACGTTCGCGTATGTCGCGATACTTTTGTCTTTTATGCAAGTGATTGGGGAGTATCTTTTGGCAATTAAAAGATTCCTGATCCTTAGGACATAAACGGCCAATTACGTCAAAAAGTAATGACGTCGTGTGGATGAAATGAACGTTGCCAGAGGCCTAAGACTTCATGATTTGATTTTGTCTTTCCCTTTGCTTTCGAGAACGAACATCGGTTTAAAAACTTTTTTTCGTCCATTATGGAAGGAATTGGTCGCTGTGACTTTTTGAATTTGAGTTGTCTCAGAATTATCGCGACGTCACGGCAATCATTGAGTGCAAGCTGAATGACGGAACTTGTCAATTTCATTATTCACATAATGAAAATATTAAATTTTAGGCATGAATTAGCATTTAAGCAGATGGTGCGTTTCTAGAGTCCTTCAGTATAGTTTTGTTTGTTTGTTTTTAGTGTGTGTGTGTGTGTGTGTGTGTGTGTGTGTGTGTGTGTGTGTGTGTGTGTGTGTGTGTGTGTGTGTGTGTGTGTGTGTGTGTGTGTGTGTGTGTGTGTGTGTGTGTGTGTGTGTGTGTGTGTGTGTGTGTGTGTGTGTGTGTGTGTGTGTGTGTGTGTGTGTGTGTGTGTGTGTGTGTGTGTGTGTGTGTGTGTGTGTGTGTGTTATACTGAGTTCGTTTAGATGAATTGATATTTCAATTATTAGAAATCTTTTTCAATGAAACAAAGTTATCATGTTTAGATCTCTTAAGTTCTTACTAAAAAGTACTTTTGCAATAAATACGGTACCGCTTAATATATAAATGACAAGAACGATCAGTTCACGTCACATTCCAGCGTTTTTCCTTTAAGACATAACTATATCCTGGAAGCTGTGGCATCTTTAACATATTTACCAAGATGTAGACAGGCCCAAGTTCATTTTATCAATTAATGTGTCTTTTACTATACATTCTGCTGGCTCATTGCAAATTTATATTGTAAACCATACCAATGTTTCAGACTGTAGCTAGTCTAACCAAGATGGTACTCACACAGTGTTGCATCGGCTTACCTGTTTAAGACGAGTGGAATTTTCCATAAATCTACATACAATAAGATTAGGATGGTCCATTGTATATATCGGGGGGCCGCAGGTCAAAATACCAAAAATTGTTTTATTTCGTTCTCTTCAGATCATTTTTGTCCAAGCAAACAGTGCAGACCTTGATGAAATGCCGCATTGATCACTGTTTGGCAAAGTGTTCGTTTAGAGATTCTGACTGTTTGTTACGCTTACTTGTATGCCAACTAGTACCTGTATGAGATAAACCCTTAACCCCTGGGAAATATTTCATACTTTTTTTTTGCCTGCTGATTTTTTTCAAAATCAACTTTTTCGAAAAATTATTTCAGGAATACCATCAAAGTGTGGAACAGTTTGGATCCTGATCATGCCCGACATTTTGTCTGGTCTTATCTGGCTCCAATTTGACTGCGAAGGCTATGAGCAGACGACACTAGGAGGCAAAGAGTCAATATTGGACCAGTTCACGTGATAATGATCCTTATATTATTTATGTCAAACATGTCGAGTTAAGAATAGTTCATTTTGTATTTTAAAACTATGTACATTTACAAAATGATGTATTTCTGTCCATCAATATTGTTCAGTGGAGACCTTGATGTTCACTGATTGCCAAAGTACCTTAAGTTTATAATGCTATCCAAATGAAAATGGTTAAACATGCATACTGAGCTTGTGGGGACCACTCATTTCTGGTGCAAACCTTCATGTACTACTGTTGGTGAAACTGCGCGTATAGCGAGTAGTGAGAATTATCGTTATTAATAAAGCATATACTGTCCACAAAAAGTAGGGAATATTGAGACATAAAAAAGTCTAAAAATTAAAATCCTAATTTGTCGCATGAATAATTTTGTATTTTAATAGAGCAATATGTAAACCAGTTTTCCTGCTGAATTTGAGGGCTGAAAACTGGGTAATGTGACCTTAAGGGTGTGCCTAGGAGTCATGACCCAAATTTCAAAAAAAAGTATCAAAAGTTTTACCATGCTTTCGATACCATAATTGTTATTTCTAGGAGATATGGTGGTGACAAAAATACAAAAAATAAAACAATTCACTAAAAATTGACAGAGTTTAGCTTCACATACCTGAAATTGAGGACAAAGAGATCAAAACAAATTCTGAACATATAAAAATATTGAATAACGGCTATTTTCTTTTTAAAAAGCATAACCATTGCATAATCCGTCGTTCTGATATTCACGTGTGAAATTGAAAGGCTACCCAAGGTCTAAATATGGTTGTCTCAGAAACACGTAACCAGACAAATCATTGAAAAGTTTATTCATATTGGCCGTGAGATGACTTTGCTAATTATTACTAGCTGTTTCAAGTTTATGACATTCATTTGGTAAATGTTACAATTTTTGATATTCGAATATCCCCAACTTTTTGTGAACAGTATATAACAGATATGTGTGGAAAAGGCCCTTTTCGAAAATATAGTTCAAGTTTGACTGATTTGCTGATTCTGTGTCTTTTCTTTAGTGTAAAAACAAGTAAACACTTATACACCGGAATTATTCTAAAGTACGTCTTGATGAAGGTTACTGACTTCTATAATATATACTTAAAACCAAAAGTAACTTTACACTTTTAACTACCGAATATATCTTTACTGGTTTTATTTTTAACCAATTAAAATAGTGCAATGAGCCCTAACATTATTCACGAAAAACAACTTAGGTATAGTCATATTCTTTCGAGTTATCTGTGCTTTCGTTAAAAACACAAAATCAGTATTTCCCAACAAAATCCTTGGTAAACCTAGGACACTATTTCAAATGCCATCGATTGCCCATAAAAATACTGCACGACATTTTGTTTGAAGTATAGTTAATTATTGGCAGCATCCTAAAGTTGGTTCATTGAAATTATATCCCTTTGAATTAAAACAATAGTAAACTTTAGTCCTTTCTCAAAGCTTTATCTCTGATGATATTTGTGCGCCCAGAGTATGTAACAAGGTGATTTGATAAAAAAAATCCCACCACTTTGGAAGAAAAATGGCAAAAAAATGAAATGGGAAATTCCATTGAAAACATGTTCCCAAAAAGGGTGTGGATGTAAAAAACACCACTCTAATTTGTGTTACTCGTAGGGTT
Source organism: Loripinus fragilis (assembly GCA_964019695.1). Classification (NCBI taxonomy): domain Eukaryota; kingdom Metazoa; phylum Mollusca; class Bivalvia; order Lucinida; family Lucinidae; genus Loripinus; species Loripinus fragilis. The sequence goes on along the minus strand of OZ026519.1, from coordinate 98,270,735 downwards.
ACCCGGGCTGATTTGAACAATAAACAACAATTTGATAGCATATCTTTCAGATTGTCCGATCTCAAAGCTATAGAACCATATCAAAAGTGAAGCGTTTTCGAAAAGTTTGCCCCCTTGCCTCTTTCAATAGGGTCTTGTGGTTGCATTGATGACAACAAAAACCATGAACTTCAACTGTCTAATGAGTAAGTGATCAAACACATTTAATATATCACTCAACAATATCCGGAAAAGGTGTATACATTAACAGTGTAAAGTTACTTTTGGTTTTAAGTAAATATACTTAATGACTGAAAAAAACGCACCGCTTCCATTTTGTGAAATAACATTGCAATGTGTTTTATTGTATCGTACTTTTCGAAATTAAGCCGGATATATTAGATTAGATCCCGTGCGTCCAACCGCCAAGGAGTCGGTTTCAGTGCTTGTAATGCGAACTCCTTTTATTTTGAGATACGAAGATTTCAGGTCACCGATGTGACATTGGAGTTACGAGGGAAGTTCAATAAGTTAGTAGACCTCGGGGTTTAACTCACAGATTGGGAGATGTTTTCAACATAATAATGTCGTTAGTTTTCAATATAATTCCCCTTTACTTCAATGCATTTGGCCCACTCATCTTTTTTAACAGAAGTCTATAGTCGTCTGCTTGGTCCACAAACCCAGCATTGGGCTCATCATCGTCCCGAAATCTCGTTCCACGCAAGTCGGACTTCAAATTTCGAAACAGATAATAATTACTTGGGTCCAGGTCTGGACTGTATGGCGGGTGATTTAATGAGGTGTTGCTTTCAAAAGCTCTCACTTGTATGAACTTTTTTTCTGTATAAATAAAAATGGCTATTTTATCATGGAGACGGATACTTTTGGCTGTATTGTTGTGTAAACAATTTATACATCTCACACAGATCACTTTACGACCCCACATACAGCTTTTGAGCACTCAGCAGCATGCTAATCAGTCGATTTTCAGTTACTTCCTGGATGTATTCCGTTTTCAATATTGTGGCATACTGAGTGATTTTTAGATAAAAATGTTAACATAAACAAGAACTACAATTATCCAACTACAATATGGGAAAGTATTTTGACCCAAATATATGTATTTCTGGTATTATATACAATTTTTGCTTTTGACCATGAAAAATTTATAAGCAAAAATTGGAAAAATATATTTTTCTACCAGAAATGTGTACATTTGGGCGAAGATACTTTCCCATGTTGTAGAAGGATAATTGTAGTTCATGTTTATGTAAATGTTTTCTCTAAAGTTCACCCAGGCTGTCACAATATTGTAAACGGAATAAAACCAGGAAGTTACTCAAAAACGACTGATAAGCATGCTGCGGTGTGCTCAAAAGAAGTATGTTGGGGCGTAAAATGATCTGTGTGTTTATGTATCAATATAGCCAATGGTATCCGTCTCTTTGATAAGATGGCCATTTTTGTTTATACGGGAAAAAAATCATACAAGTAAGAGCTTTTGAAAGCAACATCCCCTTGCGCTCACGAATAGCCGCTTGTGCAACGCTGGGCTTGTATAAAAAAGGGCATTATCATGCAAAAGAAGGACACCAGCAGCAAGCATTCCCATTCGTTTGTCTTTAATAGCAACCCTTATAATTATGTTTTAATGGCATTGGCATATGATTCTCTTGTTACTGAAGTACCAGCAGGCTTGTAATCCTTTGGAGTCCTAAACAAAAGCGCCGAAGGCATGCATCATACCCCGCCGAGAAATATCATTTCATAATTCAAGGGCTATAGCGGTTGAACATTTATGAAAAATTAAATGCAGTTGTCTCAACCTAGATCTTATATACATCAAGGCATATACAAAATTGAATCATATTTTCACCATTGGAAATATAGAAAATAGTTAATTTTAACATACAGCAAGGGCACTTTGTTCAAAATTGAAATAAAGGGTTATTAAAATTAAACGTTGTGCAATCCCATAACACTCGTTCCTTCCATAACACTACTCTCATGCAAAGTTTGAAGAAAACTGATCAAATAATGCTCAAGATAGAGCACCAAAACCAATTTCAACGTGAATCAAGGGCAATAACTCTGTGCTTATTTGACGAAAATTAGTTAAAATACCCATCGACAATCCCAAACAACTCCTCCCCAGAATCAATTCGTATGCAGTGTTTAACGAAAATCAGTAAAATGATATAGAGATCAGAAGCGAATTTTCAACACCAACCACGGGCAATAATTATGTGCTTATTGGACGAAATTTACCCAGCTTTAATCCCAAACCACTCCTCTCCAATATCAACTATTATAAAAAGTAAGAAGAAACTCAAGACAGAGAGTTGAAATTATTTTTACAACACCAATCAAGGGCAATAACTCTGTGCTTATGTGACGTATTTTACCCATCTTCAATCCCAAACCACTCCTCCCCAATATCAGCCTTTATACGTTTGAAGAAAAACGGTACAAAATGTACAAGATAGAGGGCAGAAAGAGCGGGGTGACGGACAGACACTCAACGCAATTTTTTGAACAGAGGGTATAACATAATATCCCACACTTTTTTAAGTGGTGGAGTATAAAAACCGTGGCCATTACCTTGCCAGCAGATGGTTCGGCAAGAAATTTCTTAGGTAGGGTGACCAAGGGCGTTCTTTTTAGTATCCGAATCCCAGTGGTGAGTGAAGCCAAGTTTCACTAGTTACAAGACAAGTGTGTGTCTGCTGGATTGGCATTGTACACTTCAAGAATTTCTTGACTTAACTCCATCCTTTGCTGACGATCTTGAATTATCAGGTATCTGGGTCACTACCTGGCAGATACTTTTGACGTGCCTAAATGTTCATGGACTAAAGTGTAAACACTTCAATTAGACATACTACATTCTGAAGCAAGTTCGGCAGCTTTGATTCGTTGATCGTTTAGAACAAGTCTCTCAACACGGTCGATCATCAGCAGGTCGACCTGGCATTGGGTCATCTTCTAAGGCGCCTCGTCCACATTTAAATTCTGCTGGCCACTTTGCCACTGTGGAATACTTTTGGCTACTATCACCATACACATCAGCCATGCGCCCATGGATTTCTTTGGCGTTTACGGCCTCCTAAGTGAGCAACTTTATGACTGCCCTGAACTCAACATTTTGCCTATGGGTATAGATTTGTTTTTAGCCTATGGGTAACGCTAACTTTTATTTTAGAGGTACCTGTAGGCTACACATATTTTGCACAATGAATGCTTATGGTGAGTTGATGACAATTAAGGTTTCAGATCACTGATATGACTTTGGAGCCAAAGGTCAAGGTCAATTTACCAAAAATCTGTCTGATATTGCCTGTATATTTGGCACAATGAATATCAATGGTTTGTAGATTATAATGAAAGCATATGACCTTCAAGGTCAAATATACTTACAACCTGTCTAACCACTCCTAACGCAAACTTATACTAGTATTTTTTACCGATAGCGTTCATATTTAACACTTATGTGTAGGTTATAACACGCATTTCAGATTAGATCATCGATTTATCCTTGGTGTTTTGGTGTTATTAGTCTTCCAGATTTGCTCTGTGCTTGACTGCAAGGGAGATAATTAGCAGGATGTTCAGGTTCAAAATGTATACATGTTCGAAAGAAGAGGACAAGCGTAAGACTTGACTGATTTTCCAACCACACGCTAGTACGGTAATCAAGGTTTCATTTGCAAAATGCATGGTTTGTAATGTTGGCAGGTATTGGTCACATTTTCTGCTTTAAATGGATCAAATCTGTAAATTAGCTGAATTAAAAAGAGGAAAATTGAACTTAAAATTATGGGAGTTTCTTTTGATGTTCATTATAAAACATATTATTTCTGTTTTCTGTTTTCCTTTTTAGTTAACAGAAAGTTTTGTATGCTCTGGAAAAACGTATTATTTTCTTGCTAAATTGTTTAATATTGTGCAGTTGTTTTTTTTGCTTTTTTTCAAATCAGAACTTTCAGTTTATAAAATCAAATCTTTTAAATAAGTGCATTCAATATTTTAACACAAAAAGAATGCATTGAACACATGTTTATTGATAGGATTCATCCTTAACTCTAGACCACCCAAACTGAAAGTTCCTGGAGAATAATAAATATTTGATCCATTCGGTAAGGGTTATAATTTGATAGACCATATATATATGAGTGGGGAATTCTGGTTGCTAAATCATTACCAACAGATCAGCTTTATTGAGAGCATCAGATTTTTACAAATACACAACAACGTAAAACACACCGGAACATTTTATTGTTATATCAATTCTGGCACAAATAATCAATACATATATATCACACCCCACAAATTACATTTATTTCATGTACATGTATATATAACAAGAGGACCAGAGGTCCTGAAACACTCACCTGACACTGAGTTAGAAGATTTAAACTCCCACCCTAAGGGGTCTCCATATGAAATTTGAGTAGAATTGGCCTAGTGTTTTCAGAGATGTTTGAAAATGTTGATAGACAATGGACGCCAGAGACATTGGTATACTAATAGCTCACCTGTGAGCATTCCGCTTAGGAGAGCTAATAAATGAGCCCCATCTTGATAATTCTGTTTATGCCATATGCTAACAACAGAAATACTGATCAGCCTGTACATGCCCACAGTCTGATCAGCACTATTTGTGTTTAGTATATAACATGTTACACCAAAATGTAAATAGCCTTGTCAGTTTCTGAAGGTTGACAGGCTGGTTAGGGTCTCACCTGGTCGAAAAACCTGGAATATAGGTTTTCTGAAATGACAATCTCTTTTCCCACAAATCACCACTTATCTCCTCTGCTCTGTCCTCTGCTTATCTACTTAGGTAGCCAATATTGCAAACAATATGGACCCAGATCAGAGTGCTTCTTTAGGACCACTCTGGCCAGGGTATATAGTGCAAGCAATATGGACCCAGATCAGACTGCTAATTTATGAGTACTCTGGCCAGGGTATATAGTGCAAGCAATATGGACCCAGATCAGACTGCTAATTTATGAGTACTCTGGCCAGGGTATATAGTGCAAGCAATATGGACCCAGATCAGACTGCTAATTTATGAGTACTCTGGCCAGGGTATATAGTGCAAGCAATATGGACCAAGATCAGACTGCTAATTTATGAGTACTCTGGCAAGGGTATATAGTGCAAGCAATATGGACCCAGATCAGACAGCTCCTATAGGAGCAGCCTGATTAAAGTTCATAGTGTTTGCTTCCATTGCAAAAACTAGTCTAAAGTGGGTTTGAATATAGGTTGCTGATGTATTAAACAGACAACATTTTCAGGACAAAAAATATTGACAAGCTAAAGGCTTAAAATGTTTTCAGATAGAAAGGAAAACATCAAACCCTAGAGCACACATACTACCCAAATGTCAATTATCTTTTAAACGTTATACAACAGTGTAGATCAGGATCAGCTGGAAATGAATAAACTGCTCAGGATTACCACTCTTGAAATGCACTGACAAGCAGCAAAGTCTCCAACTAGCCAACTTACTTGAAGAGACTAGTTAGAAACATCCTAGTGTTATCTGCTGATAAGTTTTGCAAAAAAAATCGACAAAACATCGGGCCTGATCTGGATCCAAATTACTTGACACTTTGAAAGTATTCCTGAAATTTTTCAAAAAGTTGATTATGAAAAAAATCAGCAGACAACAAAAATCATGAAAGTATGCCCTGGAGGCAAAGAGTTAACATGTGAACAACAAATTTAGACTTTGCAGGTGAAAAAGGCTCACCTGCATATTTGTTGTTCATTTAACTTTTTGTCCCCTGGGAAATTTTTACATGCTTTTTGTTGTGATCTGACTCTTTTCGAAAACAACTTTTGTGAAAAAATTCTTTCAGGAATACAATCAGAATGTCAAACAGTTTGCATACAGATTTGACCCCACATTTTGTCGGACCTGATCTGGGTCCAAACTGTTTGCAAACTTTAAGGTTATCAGCAGATGACACTAGAAGGTAAAGTGCTAACGAGTAAATATGCCATAAGTACCAGAATAGTATTAACTGGCTAAACCCTTTCCTTCATGAATATTAATGAAGGCTCCACCCACTATGAATAATTGTATACTGAACCACACTTCTAATGCAAAATCAGACTGAACCTTAAATACTCCAATTATTATTTCATCCATTGTAACTCAATTTTATAAAAAAGTACAATACTTATTTATGAAAATGAAAGTAAACCTTTATCAGTAAATCATTCCCTTTTAATCAAACCTGATTAGCTGAATGTCTGCCATAACCTCTGAACGGTACAATAATTTTGGCAAGACCTCGTTTTTAATTAAAATTATACTCCTGAAACATTTTGCATTCCAAGTGTGGGTCAGTATATAAGTAATCTTTTATGTTGGTACATAGACCAAAAAACTACTTGTTAAGTCCACTAGTGTAGGATCACATCTAATCATATTGCTATAAGCAAAAAGAGTAGACCCTGATCAGTCAGCTCTTGTAAGAGCTGCCTGATCAGGGTCTGCTCTGTTTGCAAAAGCGTTACAAGGAGTGTCTATGAGGTAAAGGGTTTAATCTATCTAGAGTATTTGAGTGGCAATAAAAACCCACAAAAATGTAGTTGGACAGATTGTAAGAGGAAAACCACATCTTCTAGCCTTATCAGTATGGTAGTAATTTCAAAATAATTCTCACTCCCTATCACATTATGTACAAAAAATAACTGACAATAAATATGCAACAAATATCTACCGTCAAAGTCACAGAAAGCAAAACAAGTAAAAAATAAATCTGTTGAATCCGTTATAGCTTCATTTCTAACCTAGTCCTAATTGACAATTCTTCTACTGGCTTCACCTTAAAAACAATTGGCACATAAATTTCAGACCCATTTTTTTATATAATCAACACAGAACTTCAGTTTGACAGGGGTACCATCACAAAATTGTATGCCAAAGCTGAGTATTTATAGTAACTAGAAGGACCCTATGGTTCTTCTAGAGATTCTTGTAAATTATGCAACAATTATTGATCCCTTTTTCTACACTTAATATTCACGGCATCAAAAGTTGGCGATTTTAACAATACTAACATATTGGTGTCATTAAATTTTGGTGGTTTCTCAATACAATACCCTTTAAAGTTATTCTCACATGGGCTACTTTTAAAGGAAAGAATATGCTCCCTATGAATATTAATAGTAGCCCCTTTTTGGATGTGGTTTCATCTATGTTGAAACATACCCTACCGTTCAAAAATTGTTTTTTGACCATACGGATACTAAGGGTGTGTGTCCATTTATTGCTTATTCTGTAACTGAATTGGAAACTGTATTTCACGGTCTCATATTTTAATGATTTTTGTTTTTTAACCGCCAATAGTTCACTGTCTCATACTTTAATGATTTTTGCTTTTACTGCCAATTGGGCCAGATTAAAATACCGCCAAAAATAAGTGTTTTACGGTAGTCATAGTAACTAGAAGATTCCAATGCTTCCTCTAGAGATTCTACTGAATTAGATTAGAAAGACAGATCTTTCAGAAATAGAAAGAACCTACCAAATTTGAAAACAGCAGACTCGGTTTTATTGAGTCTGTTCATGAGAACTAATGGAAAGTGCAACATTTCTCACACACCCCTAGCACCAGCTTAAGCAATACTCTGCTTTCCCTCAAAGCCCAATACTCCTGAAGGACCAGAATATGAAAAAAACATCAAAACTATATCAACTGTAAAACAATTCTGGTACTTTGTAGTTATAAATAGAACTTTCTAATCAATCACATCTGCTGTGGCATGCCATATACAGTAAAACCTGTGTAAAATGGCTACTCTCAAAACAATTCTCACACTTTCAAAAAGACTGAAAATTGGTTTTCAAGACCAATTATTGCTTAATGCAGGTCAACCTTCATTAAGCTACCATTTGTTGTCAAGATCTTTGTTTTGTCTATTTTTGCCGCCATTTTACACAGGTTTTACTGTATATACTCACAGATAATAATGGTACACAAGTGATTATTTTATAAAAATGGATCATTCATTATTTAAGAATTAAAAATTATTTTTCTGCGTTTCACTGAGGTACGAAATGTCGGGAAAATTACATCTAATTTGCATGAAAACCGAAGTTCATGCAAATTAGATATAATTTTCCCAACATTTGTGAAACACAGAAAAATAAATTTCAATTCTTATAATTACAACTCCTTCATTATTTTCCTCCTAAGTATATTTATATCAAGCTTTCTTTGAAATTACATTTCCGGTTAATAGCATTTCGCGAATTTAGACTATGATGTGTGTACGTAGATGGCACGAGGTAAAAAAAAAACAAGATGGTGGTGAAATTGCAAAAGACAGCTGACCGACATGAATACTGTTAGTTTAAGCATCGGATGTAAGTTAATCTTTGCGTTTTCAACTGAAAATATCTGTGTAAGTGTAATGTAAAGTGTAAGTAGTTGCGGACTGTCCATTTCTCTTCATAGAAGCATTTCACAGCATCACAAAAGAAGTTCTGCTGTGAATGTCCCCGCCCCTCATGAATATGAACGGAAGTTCATTGAAAAATGAAATACAGGTCAATATGATCTGAAGACCATTCTTGACCAATCAGATTAACAAATCTCAATCAATGTTTTGACAGTTGTATTTAATGAAATAATAATTCAAATGACCATTCAACATATATAACCTTTTAAATAACAAAACAGTCATGGCCGTCTGATCCCAAAGGATGAAGCTTAAAATGTAAGTCTGTGACCCATTGTTTATTGGAAAACTGGCTTATCAAGTTCACCCAAGCTGCTCCCAAAGCTTCATTATTCACCTAATAATGATCTAAGACCTAAATCTCCAGGTAAATTGCTTCTCATCCCCAAGGTTGAGCTTTTTTTAAATATCATATGTAAGTCTGTGGTCCATTGTATCTTGGAAAACTGGTTTATCAAGTGCACCCAAGCTGCTCCCAAAGCTTCATTATGTACCTAATAATGGCCGTTTTGTGTTGTTGTTGTGTTTCTAGTTTTGCCCCAATTTTATATATATATTTTTGTCCAGTTTTTCCCCAAAATTTGAAATAACACCTAGTTTGGAATCGTAGGACTATATGTCTACAGCTTCTAATAAAGAGTAATAGTAGCACCGTCATTGTCAGATAAAAGCGCTGCAGGCATGCATCATACCCCACCAAGAAATATTTTTGATACAAAGACAATGCATATATCAAGGGCTATAACTCAGATGATAACATAACTGTCTGGACCTAGATATTGCATACAAAATTTCAGCATATGTTCAAATTAAGGGCCATAACTCTGTATTTTCTTGAAAAATTAAATGATATGCAATGCAATAACACTCCATCATAATATCAACTCGCATCCAGAAGACAATCAGCCAAAAAATGCCAAAGATAGAGCATTGAAACCATTTTCATATAAATTCAACTCACATGCAGAGTTTGAAGAAAATTGATCAAATAATGGCCAAGATCAAGCACCAAAACCAATGTTCACCATAAATCAAGGAAAATAACTCTGTGCTAATTTGACAAAATTTACACATCTTCAATCTCAAACCACTCCTCTTAAAAAATATCAACTTATATACAAAGTTGAAAGACAATAAGCCCAAAAATGCTCGAGATAGAGCATGGAAACTGATTCTCTGCACGAATCAAGGGCAATTACTCTGTTCTAATTTGATGAAATCTATCCATCTTCAATCCCAAACCGCTCCTATTAAATATCAACTCACATACAAATGTTGAAGGCAATCAGCCAAAAGATGTGCGAGATAGAGCACTGAAACCATCTTTCTACACGAATCAAGGGCAATAACTCTGTGCCAATTTGACGAAATTCATCCATCTATAATCCCGAACCACTCCTACTAAATATCAACTCATATACAAAGTTTGAAGACAATCGGCCACAATATGAGCGAGAGCAAGGAAACCAATTTCTACAAGAATAAAGGGCAATAACACTCTGCTGATTTGACGAAATTTACCCATCTACAATCCCAAACTCCTCCTCCCAAATATCAACTATTATGCAAAGTTTGAAGAAAATCTGTCAAGAAATGCTCAAGTCAAGATAGAGAGCGGAAATTAAGTGGTGACATACAAACGGACGCTCTTACAGTTGGATACTTCTTGGTGTTAGAAAAAGTAGCCAAGAAAGGGTAAGTACCTAACAAATCCCAGTAAATTTTTAGGGAATAAACCTCATTTTGAGTTTATAAGCTCCCTTTAAATGCAAATTTAATAGGTATATTCTGTAAATGATTTTTAAAAACTATAAATCTTAGAGAAATTTCTGAAATTTATAGTACCCAACAAAGGTCCATTAGTGAGTACAGACAGACGGACGACACTCAATGCAAATTTTTGAATGGACAGTATAACATAATACCCACACTTTTTAAGTGGCGGGGTATGAAAAAAAGATAACATAAAACAAAACAATTCCACTATAATTATTTTACAGTAAAAAATGAAATTTAGGGACAAATGTCCAAAAAAAACAACAACAATTGATTCTTGGAATATTAATGTGTGTATTCCTCACTAATCTAAAATAAAAACAGTCTATGAATTTCAGAATTTTTTTTTTCTTCGGAAAACACCAGGTTTTACTGATTGACAAAATGTATGCCAGGAATAGGTTATGTTGAACCTAAGAAGTGGCCAGTATTAGTCACTGTGAACAAAAGGTATATCAGAAATAGGTTTTGTTGACAAAATGTATGCAAGGAATAGGTTTTGTTAAGTGGCCAGCACAGTGATTATGAGCTAAACATATGCCAGGAATAGGTTTTGTTAACCAAATATATGCCAAGAATAGGTTATGTTGACCAAAGGTCCAGCTGTTCTGTCCATCAGTAAAACCTGGTGTTTTCCGAACAAAAAAAAATAATTTCCTTAATTAAATAAAAGGCTGTTATTACCGATTTTTTCAAAAACTATTTAAGTTACAAGCTATCTTTTCATATGTATAAGCCAAGCAACAATTACAAATAACATTATGATTTAAAATTGAGCAAAAAGCAAGAAAACTTCTCACTAGTATATGAGCTTCGACGTGAGAAAACCTGTCTTCCAGGTTTGCAAACAACATAGACACAGACCAGTCTGCCCAGCTGCACAGACTGATCAGTGCTTTTGTTATTCACTATTTGGAGAGTATCATATCTAAACTTGCTACAGATGAAATTTCAATTTTCTGGCTAGTCTCTGTAGCTTAGGAGACTGGTTTTTGTCTGAGACCCCGAAGACAGGTTTTGTCGCGTCGAGGCCCATATGATGCAGACAATGAAGGCAGAGAACTGAGATACAAGCTAAACAATGCTTTCTTTGTCTACAACAGTAAAGTACAAAGAGTCTGGTGGATTAGAATGTACAACAAGAAAACCAGAACTCTTTATCTCCTAGAGTTGTCTGCTGATAACTTTTGCAAACAGTTTGGACTCAGAGAACACCGGAACCGATCTTGATCCAATCTGTTTGACATTCAGATGGTACAGTAAAACCTGTCTTAAGTGGACACTCAAAAAAGACCAAAATTGGCTTTCAAGACCAATTATCGCTTAACGAAGGTCAAAAGTATGCTCCAAGGGAGCATTCTGCAATTCTTTCCACCTTCATGAGTCTTAAAGCTCTTTGTTTGGTCTATTTTTAACTGGCCGTTCTAGACAGGTTTTACTGTACTCCTGAAACAATTTTTTCAAAAAAGATGATTTTAAAAAATGGTACCTAATCTCCTATTATGGCTAAAAACCATGGTGCTCCACATGAAAATTAAAGTTGAATTTACTCAGCGGTTTCACAGGTGTTTGAAAATATTGACAGACATATGGATGACAATCAGACATTTTTAAAAAATTAATGTACATTAAAATTTGTCGGTTATTCAAATGCTAATCCTAACCAAACCATTATACAAACCAACCAACATAAATTGCTCTACATACCCAGCAAACTCTATGTACACCTAAAAAGAATATCAAACATATGAACCTTGTTGTAAGAAAACCTGTCTTTTGTGTTTTGGAACAACAAAGGGTGCAGACCAGTTTGTTACAAAACGACCCCTTTTATGAGTAAAATGATAAAACAGCTGTAGAGTAAATACCAAATTATTAATGCAGATAAAAGCTAAAACAGTATAAAATCCTTAAAATATATATTGATGTCATTTTCTGATGAGGAATCCATATAATGAAATTACAAAAACCCTAACTTAAAAAACAAATTTTGGACAAACATGTTAAACTAGTTTTTTGTGCCCCGAACTTTTCAAAGTTGGGGGCACAAAAACTAGTTTATAAGCTATCAGAGGTCAATCCTTTTAATCATGTCGTATTGTAGCACCAATTAAGATATTATTCAATTACTATGGATCTTGCTCCAAAACTGAATTTTACAAAGAAATTAACACACTCATCTTTTTCCTGTAATTTTCTGTAACAAATATACTCATGTCCAATGAAAACGCACCACCTACAAAAATGACTATCTTTTTAACGTATTAATATTTTCTTTTTGCAATTGTGTCTTATTTCTTATTTTGCAATACCGTAAGTTACTGATAGGTCTTTAAAACGAAATGATCATTGATGATGCTCGCTGAAAGTATTTAACAAAACAACCGTCAACATAGAAAATCACACAACCAGCCATCAAATGTGTCAGAATTTTCAAAAGCATTATTTAGGCGCGTTGCTGAATTTCATATAAGGCTTACTTTTTGAGAAAACTTACCTCATCGTCATAAAGGATGAAACCGGTCTCAAATCAAAACTAAATGCTTCTACTTTAATTTTGAATGGGTCGTACGTTCGAAAATTGGTAGCGACATATCTAAAAAAGGGGAGATAACTCTATCCTTGCAAAAAAGGGAATTGTGAAGTACGAATTTTGAAACGTTATTTTGCAGTTTTAAAACATTATTTTTTCGTAAATTATTTTATTTTCTAAAATCAATTTAACTGTTATTAATTTTTAAATCAAATTTGGCTCACTTTCTGCATTTGCAGATATAGCTAATGAGGGATAACTCTTACTACCCTGTAAAATAGAACATTTCCCTCGAGTTCGTTTCTAATAATATAGTTATTTTTAGTAAAAATGCGTAAAACTTGATCAATTCGAAGAAAGATATAAATTATCTATTCAAAATCATCATTAACAGCAGTCTGACATGCTTGACGGCTCGGAAAATCGCTTGCGAAGTTGCTACCCCCGTGTGAAAAATACTCTGGTTTCGTGCATTTCACCAATACACTTGATATACTATTAGGCGCAGTTTCTGAATGCTTTTGAGAAAATTTACCTCGTCGTCCTAAAGGATGAAACTAGTCTTCAATTGAAGATAAATATCTATACTTAATTTTTGTTTGGGTCGCACACTCAGAAATGGGTAGCGTCATTTGGATAAAGGGGAGATAACTTTATACTCGCAGAAAACAGAATCACGAAATACGAATGTTAAAAGTACCAAGTATGGACTTTTTTCTGAAGACCAAGGGTCTGACACATTTCTTTAAGGTAATTTGGTACGCTTGATCTGAAAACCAATGTTTGCAAGCTGAGAAATGGCGTCATATTGAGCTTATTTGCATGTTTTCAAAATTGCCGCCAAAATCATACAGAACCTTACATTGTTGTTGATTCAAAGTTTAATGTACCTCGGAATATTTGTGGGGGTTCTGTGTTGGTCTGTGTTTTATAATACATCTCTTTGTGTTCTTTCTAATTTTGTTAACACCTTGACGAGGAAGAGATTGATAGTTGCTTTGCTTTAATTGTCTTCCTGATGTCCTGTGACTGTAAGTGTTCTGTTGCTCTTCCTCACGATGCCGTGGGGTTATCTGCTGTAGTGAGTGTGGTTTTTCCTGTTTATACTCACTTACATTTTGCTTATCTAGTGTCCAGCTATTATAATGAATGTTTCATTCATAGCACTATTTTGAACTAGTTTTAAGCTTTTTAAGTGATAAACGAGAAATGAGTTTTGAGAATCGACAAGTAACTTTGATTTGACTGTCGTCATAATGTCCATTCTTCCTAGCAACACCAACAAAATGTGTTATACTATCTATATAAAAAGTAAAAGCATTTAGATTCCTTAGTACCCAATGGTCGAATTAGACCAGCCTTGCGTCCTCAGGGCAACTTCTCGTGGGCGTCAAATTGTTTTTAGGGACCGCCTTTAATAGGTTAAAGTATTGCCCGGAAAATAACCCCATTTGAGCTATGTGAAATTGCGTGGTTTCCATGGCAACAAACAATGCGCTTCAAAACAGTTGGGTATGTCACTACAAATTACTTATATCTCAGCAGAAACTCATCCTAAAGTACTAACTCGATAAAACAGTAAGACATAGCAGCTTCATTCAGCGGTAAATTATGCTATAATGATCAAATTTGCATATTCATGAAAATTTAATGAATACATTATGAATTGTAAAAAATAAGAGGGTGTACCCACAAAGATACTTACAATTCAGCTGCGAATACTCTTGGTACCAAATAATGCCAAAGCACTGCACTTTTACCAAATTGTCCATTTAACAAATTTTCTAACATTCTCACTTATAAATATTAATTAAAATATAAGAAATAAGAGATTTTTTTTGGAAAAATTAAAGGGGTGTACTTACAAAATTACGCATATGTCAGTTGCTAGTTATCCTATTCTCAAATTAAATATGTTCTTAAAAGGGTATCCTTTGGAAGCAAAGACTGCACCAAAGAACTGAAACCAGAGTGTGCATATTTCCTGGGCCAGACTAGCTAGTTTCTGCCATTTAGGCTTCATCAGTGACCCTCTAATAGTTTCAAAGTTCCACAATGAAACCCATAATCCCAAAGGACAAGAAAATAAAATCTACACTATAGTGAAGGGCAGAGGGACGCACCACCGCCGCCACACAGTCCCAGTCACCATCTGCAGTGAAGTCAAATATGTTAATAAAGCCTAGAACTAACTTTTATCTTTCTGTGTTCTTCATTCTTTTTTTTAATGTTTTCTTATATAGTCATGAGTATGCAAATGAGATCATTTGAAAATTCATTATTGGGTCAAGGAGCTATATCTCAACTTTTTATTTGGTACCATGTTTGGCGGTCCATGATATATGACAGCTGAAATATAGGTTATTTTGTAGGTCAAACCAATTAAGTTTTCTACTATTTTTGACTTATTCTTTTTATGTGTTCTTTAATATTCGTGAGTATGAAAATTAGATATTTCGAATACATATAATCATAGGGTCGCATACCTGTATCTCAACTATTATTTGGTACCAAGTTTTGTAGTCTAGGATAGTAAGTAGCTGGCGTAAAGGTAATTTGGTAGGATACCACCATAATCAATCTACCAATTTTGTCTTATTTCTTATGTTTACATTAATATTTATGGGTATTCAAATTAGATCATTTGTATATTTAATCATTTTCATCAAATGAAAATGTCTCAACTTTTATTAAGTACCTAGTTTTGAAGATAATCATAGTTAGCAGCTGACTAATTGGCTATTTGGAACGTAAATCACCTTATTTTTCTACAAAGTTCCTCTTATTTCTTAATAATTCATTAATATTCATGAATATTCAAATTACATAATTCGTTAATTTATTCATTTTGGTCAAAATGCAATGTCTCAACTTGAATTTGGTACCAAGTTTTGCAGTCTACGATAGTTGGCAGTAGACATATAGGTAATTTTGTAGCTATACCCCCTTAATTTTTCTACCTATTTTCTATTATTTCTCATACTTTCATTCATATTCATAAATATTTAAATGAGAAAATTCGTATATTTTATCATTTCTATAAAATGGCTATGTCTTAACTTTTATTTGATACCAAGTTTTGTAAGATAGAATAGTTATCAGCTATTGTCCTGTTTATTTTGTAGGTATACCACCTTAATTTTTCTACCAATTTTTTCTTGTTTCTTATATTTACATTAATATTCAAATTATATTAATCAGATAATTCGTATATTTAATCATTTTAGTCAAATGGCTATGTCTCAACCTTTATCTGGTACCAATTTTTATAGTCTAGGATAGTTAGCAGCTTGAGTACATGTAATTTTGTAGGTATACCCCCTAATATTTCTACTTATTTGGTCTTATTTCTTATGTTTACATTAATATTCATGAAAATTCAAATTAGATAATTTGCATAGTTAATAATTTTGGTTAAATAACAAAGTCTCAACTTTTATTTGGTACAAAATTTTAAAATCTAGTCTTATAAACAACAGACATATAAGACATTTTGTAGGTATACCACCTTCATTTTTCTACCAATTTTCTCTTATTTATAATTTTTACATTAATATTCATAAATATTCAAATTAGATAATTCGGAAATTTATTCATTTTGGCCAAACTGCAATGTCTCAACTTGAATTTGGTACCAAGTTTTGCAGTCTACGATAGTTGACAGTAGACATATTGGTAATTTTGTAGCTATACCCCCTTAATTTATTACCAATTTTCTCTTATCTCTTATGCTTTCATTAATATTAATGAATATTCAAATGAGATAATTGGTATATATCACCATTTTGATCAAATGGCTATTTCTCATCTTTAATTTGGTACCATGTTTTGTAAGATAGGATAGTCAGCAGCTAGCGTCCTGGTAATTTTGAAAGTATACCACCTTTATTTTTATACAAATTTTGTCTTATGTCTTATGTTAAATTAATGTTCTTTAATATTTAAATTAGATAATTCGCATATTTTATCATTTTTGTAAAATGTTAATGTCTACACTTTTATTTGGTACCAAGTTTTGTATTCTAAGCTAGTAAGCAGCAGACGTATAGGACATTTTTTAGGTATACCCCCTTAATTTTTCTACCAATTTTGTCTTATTTCTTACTTTTACATTAATATTCATGATATTTAAATTAGATAATTCGTATATTTAATCATTTTAGTCAAATGGCTTTGTCTCAACTGTTTTTTGGTACCAAATCTTGTAGGATAAGATAGTTAGCAGCGTGTGCAGAGGTAATTTTGTAGGTATACCCCCTTAATTGTTCGACCAATTTTCTCTGATTTCATATGTTTTCATTAATATTCATGAGTATGCAAATTAGATAATTCGTATGTCTATTCAGTTGGTCATTTTGCCAATGTCTCAACTTTAATTTGGTACCACGATTCTTGGTCTAGAATGATAAACAGCGACATTTAGGTAATTTTGTAGGTGACACCCTTTAATTTATTCAACACTTTTTCTCATTTTTTATGTTTTCATTAATGTTTTTGAATATGCAAATTAGATAATTTTAATATCTAATAAGAGCGTCATATTTCTGTTTCTGAAATTCTATTTCATCTATTCAAGAAAGAAAGACTAGATATTTCAAACAGATATACTTTTTGTGACTAAAATTGAAAAACAAAGCAGAGAGGCAATATTTCAAGGAGGTATTTAACGACGCTAATCTATGCTGGTTTTACATTATTTCTAGTACCAGAGTTACCTCCCCATTTTATGAATGACGTTACTCGATTTTAACGTACAATCCTCACAAATTGATAGTACAGATATATTTATCTTTGATTGAGGCATGTATCATCATTTAGGACGATTATTTAAGTTTTCTCCAAAAGTAAATCAGCGAAATCGCCTATGCTCGTATCAAGTGTATTGGAAAAAAGCATTAAAACGCTGTTTTTTTCCACACTAGGTGGCAACTTTAGAAGCAAATTTCTGAGCCGTCAGGCGTATTAGGATGCGCCAAATCAAGTTTTTGAAAAGCGAAAAGACAATTGTTTTAGAAATTATGAAGTTTGGCGGGTTCTGATTAAATATAACGGTATTATAAGGAATGATATAGAGGAAAATATTAAATTTTATAGGGTAGTAAGAGTTATCCCCCCAAAATATTATGTTTGAACTTATAAAAATAAAAAAAAATTCATACAAATATAAATGACAGTAAACTTACTTTTAGAAAATAAAATAATTTGCGAAAAAAACGACTTTTTGTCAATACAAAATCATTTTAAAAATTATACTTTACTATTCCGTTTTTTGCAAACATTGAGTTATCTCCCCATTCTTTAATATGATGCTACCAATTTTTGAGCGTACGACCCAATCAGAAATAAATTAGAGTCATTTATCTTGAATCTAAGACCTGTTTCATCCTTTATGACGATGAGGTAAGTTTTTTCGAAAATTTGAATTTCAGCAACGCGCCTATATTCTCGCGTTTTTCTGTGTATAAATTGCAAATAATCTCTAAATTGATAGCCAGGAATGGTCATCTTGCCTTGAAAGCCGCTATAACGTCACGATGTGACGTCACTAGCATAATTTTGACTAGGCGTAAAATCAAGACATTCAAGGAATCTTTCTTTTACTGATGCAAAATTACGACAATGTCGTAGCAAGAAGATTCTTGCTCGTGTAGCGGGTCATTAACATTGACAACATTTTTTTGATAAACGTCATTTTCTAAAAGCTTGTATACACAAACCTAAGAATATCTGTGTTGCACTTAATGTTAGATAATACTCGCACTAACAGATGAACACAAATTTTAGAAGCTTTAAAATGCTAGCATTGCAAACAATGGCTGGCAACGCGCTCAAAGTTGACGTCAGTGATGCAACGTCAAATTTTAAGAGGATTTTTATGACGTTTTGCATGTGTGTGAGTTTGTACGACGGAAATAAGCCTTGTTTAGAACACTAGAACTGTAGAAATCGCAATTAAACATTTTACGTTGAGGTTTGTTGGACCTCTCAATATTTAAGCTTCATAGTGACATTGATCATGTAAGTGTAGCTTTAGGTGTTGCGTCACAACTGTCAAAGTTTTGGGGAAATGACAGGGGATCTACTGGTAAACAGAAAACATTTCAACAAGATTTTGGGGTCATTTTGTATACGCCCAAAATGCCATTAACGCAATTTTGAGGCTGACCTTACGTCATGTGTTAATGGAGTCATTGGAATTGAAATTTTTGTGCGAAAACATTTCTTTTGTCCGAAATAATAATTATAAATAACACAATTTTGCTCAGCTTTTGATAGGCCACAAATATGAGCATCTAAAGAGTGGTGTGTTTCCATTGGGCATGAGTTTATCATTCCAATGAAGTCCAAGCATACAAAGTATCCACTCTACATGTATATAGACAAACATTTACAGGTTTAGATAAACAAAATTTTTCATTGTACAATTGTATTACCCATTATTTTTAACACAAATTGTGAATGCATAAAAGAACCGTCTAATTGAGACGTTTCTTTTGAGTACCCACAACGTATGTTTTGGCTGAGAAATAAGAAAGTTATTTATTTGTTACACACTCTTATTACCACAGAAGGCCCGATTGCTAAACAATAACTACAACACATATTAACTCTCAGTACATGTTACATGAATTGCAGGCCTCCTGAGATATAAATCCGTTATCAGGAGTAACTCCTTTGTTTTGTTTGCTTTATTTGATTCTTTACATCCCAGTCAACATTTTCTCAGTCATGTTGGGATGGGTTTTCCTGGGTTGAACCAGTACTAAGCAGGGATTAATGTGTCTTGCTCAAGGACACAATGCAGTGCCACCGGAGAGGCTCGAACCCGCAATCCTCCTATCTCCAGTCAAGCACTCTACCACTGAGCTCATTTGACCCTGTGTAATGACCTGAGACTCAGAGGAATGAAATAATAATTTTTCAAGGATACAATATGATAGTACCTAAATGATTGCCTTCGCATGACTTTACTTTTTTTCTAATTTGGGAAATGAGACATTATATATCCAATTAAGCCAATCAATTAAGGGTCTACCCTGTAGCTAGCTACCGACCCTAATCAAAGAAGCAACAACTCATGATTACCACAACAAGATAATAACACAGCCTTCTGCTTTCACAATACATACAGTTAACACAACATACTTAAAATATATATCTTTAACCCTCTGTGAACTGGAAACCCTTTGGCAAACATTGAAGACCCAGATGAAATGCTGCAACATGCTGCAACATGCGCATGCACAGATCCAGAAAGTTTTGTCAGAGGGGGTCCAAATATGTTTTTTTTTTGCTGATGAGGGGAGAGAGGGTCCAAATACCACTATAAGTTGGCCATCATTGGCCTGCCAGCAAAACGCCAATGATGGCCCAACATTGAATGTTGGCTAGGAGGCTTTGTGATTTTTCAGGGGATTCGGACCAGTATTGCTAAGAAACCCTATATATTTGTGATTTTTCAGGGGGGGTAGACCCCCTGACCCCCCCCCCCCCCCCTCTGGATCTGCCCATGATGTGCCATTTCATCAGTATCTGCACCCTTTGCTAAGGCAAAATTGATAATCAGAGAAAAACAATATTATTTGGAAATTATAACCTGTGACCCCTTAATACATACAATGGTTACATAACTTTATGATATACCTGATTCTGTATCACTACCCTTTAAAACGAGGCTAACGTTGGCTACCTGTTTTGGGGCGACATCATGTTAAGTAAATTTCAAGCATGGAAACAGAGATAGAAAACATCATGACGTAAAATCATGAAACAAAATGTAAAAGAAACTTCCTGCTATTTTTATGGATTAAAGACCAAAACAATTTATAAAATCAGAATGATGTCAGAAAAAGGGTATATAATAAACTTATTATTATAATAGTAACTTGACGTGGCATAAAGTATGATGTCTGGTAGATGAGGTCATACCATCTGATCACCATGATACAGTACACCTATAATAATGTCTATTAAAAATCAAACTTTCTTCAAAGGAAGATGTGAATTACAAGGACATTGAGCAATTATCTGCTAGCAATAAGAATTATCTGAAAAGATTGAATTGCAAAAAGCCGATCCTGCAAAACTGAATGCAGTTCACTCACGCCTATTCAATGCTATGATGCCAAACAGCCCGTTAAATATGAAAAACAGCTGCCTTAGGAAGAGGATCAAAAATTGAAGAATGTCATGCAATAGCCAGTGGACTCCTTTGTTTGTGGTATAAATAGGAGCTCAGAAAGTATTCTCATTATATCATATTTACTTTTCGCGTAATATACTAGTTCCTGTTGGATTCTGGTATACTTTTATAATGCGAAAATTAAATCTGTTAAAATGAAATAACTGTCTGACCTTGTATTTAGAAGGGTTTCTGGGTTTACTCCAAAACAGAGACAAATTCAATGAGAACTTTTAAGTCTTAAATTGGGATACAAATAGAGTGCCAAAATTGATTAAAAAATTGAGACCAACAATGAGTATTTGCACATACATTTGTAAATTGAGTTGACCTGAATGAAAATCAATAGAATAAATTTTCAGACAAATTGTGATGATTCTGCAATGTTAATTCGTCCATCACAAATGGCTATGATTCTTGGTTGATATTTCCTATGCAGAAAAACAAAAAAAATTAGTGTAAAATTGTAAATATTTTCTTACCCTAAGTCTTAACATATGTTATGAATGCTCAAAAGAACCGTCTCATTGATTTGATTCCTTACCTCCCAGTCAACAATTTTTCAGCCATGTCGGGATGGGTCTTCCTGGGTTGAACCTGTACTAAGCAAGGATTAATGTGTCTTGCTCAAGTGGCGCTGGTGTTGCTCAAACATGCAACCCTTCAGTCTCATGTCAAGCACCCTTTCACTGAGCCATTGGTCTCCCAACGACTCATTGAGTTGGTTCTTTTGAGTACCCACCACATGTTTTGGTTGAGAAATAAGAAAAATATTTTTTTTCTTAAACAATCTTAACTAAAGGCCTGAGTCAGCCATAAATCAACAAAAATGATTGTGTAATGTATTTTCTCCATCAACTGGCAACTTTTATCAACTGTTAAGATGCTAGGTTGATATTTCCTCCATAAACTGCCATGATTAACATAATACCAAATCCTGTAAGTAAGCCCATATTCTGGAGAAAAAAGATAAACTTCTCTCCAATCTGTCTCTTGTTTTCTTCTGATTCACCAGTACTGTTCATTTCCGGCATCTGAAAAATTGGCAAAATAAAATATGTTTGTTTGATTTTTTGATTTGATTCTTTACGTCCCATCAACAATCTTTCAGTTATATAGGGACGGGTCTTCCTGGATTGAACCAGTACTAAGCTAGGATAAATGTGTCTTGCTCAAGGACCACAACGCAGTGACGCCGGTGAGGCTCGAACCCACGGCCCTTCGGTCTCGAGTCAAGCACTCTACCACTGAGCCACTGCGCTCCCGCAAAAAAATAAAATATGTAATGACTAGAATTGTCAGAGAATCTGATTATAGCCCCACTGCAGCGCTTTTTATGCAGTAAAAAGGCCAAGTTCTAAAGATATTGAGCAGGAACAACTAAAGACATTGAGCAGGAACAAAATTCTAACATCAATCAATCTGTCAATTTGTTCTCAAGATATTGAGCAGAAATGAAAATTTTAGCGTAAATCAAGGGCCATAACTCTGAAACAGTTGTGGGAAAAATGATGTGTAACAATCCCAATCTAGAGCTTGTCAATATCAATGCATATATAAAATTTGGTAAAATTCTGTCAATTTGTTCTCACAATATTGAGCAGAAATGAAATTCTGGCATAAATCAAGGGCCCTAACTCTGGTACAAATGTGCGACAAATAATGTGTAACAGTCCCAACTTAGATCTTGTCAGTATGAATTCATATACAAAATTTGGTGAAATTCTGTCATATTGTTCTCAAGTTATTGAGCAGAAACGGAATTTTGGCATAAATCAAGGGCCATAACTCTGGTACAAATGTGCAAAAACTGACAGGTAACAATAACTACATAGATCTTGTCAATATGAATGCATATACAAAATTTGGTGAAATTCTATCATTTTGTTCTCAAGATATTGAGCGGAAATGAATTTTTGCACGAAATTCTTACACCAATCAAGGGCCATAACTCTATTACAAATGCGTGAAAAATTATGTGTAACAATCCCAACCCAGTTCTTATCAATATCAATGCATACACGAAATTTGGTGAAATTCTATCAATTTGTTCTCAAGATATTGAGTAGAAATAAAATTATGAGGGAAGGACAGACGGGCAGAATGATGGACAGAATGACAGACAACCCAAATCCAGTATCGCCCCACTTTTTCAAAGAGGGGCTATAAATACTGTAAACCACTTAATAAATGTATCATCAAAATTTGGCAATTTTAAAAGACTGACATATTGGTGTTGCTTAATTTTGGCGGTTTCTCAATGTAATGCCCTTTAAAGTTATTTTCTATTCTCATAGGGGTTACTTTTAAAGGAAAGAATATTTCCTTCAATAGTAGCCATTGGGAGCATATTCTTTCCTTCAATGGTAGCCCTCGTTGCGACAAAGAGATAAAATGCTCGACAAGCCTCACATTTTATTTCTTTTACCCAACTCTTTTAGTACATTCAATAAAACATGAGCACTCATGCAAGATCCTCTATTTTACCCCTGATGGCCTCAGCTAATGTCCATTCTAAAGCAATGAGTCTATTGTTGTTTATTCATTGTTTGCTGTTGCTCTCCTTAAAAATTTTGCAATTTGATGTTGAGCAGTCCAAACCTCCCCTAGAGCCAACAAAAGCCACCCATAATGAAATCAGTATATAGATGAAAGTACAGCATCTTTAGCTGTATGTGGAATATTTTATTGCAAAAGTAACAAAAGAAAATGTTTTTGATAAAATTCCTTTAAAACCCTGTTTTGAGTTAGCTTTAAGAATATAACTTAGAGATAGATTACTGAACACTGTGTTGCACTATACCTATATAGGATTATGAAAATCCATCATGAGCAGCCAAAGCCACTAAGAATGTGTGTGGGGATGCTTAAATGCATTTTACTGGCACTAAATCTAAATTCACACACAAATTGTTTTGGCTCACAAGAAGGCTTTCCTACTTATCCACTATAACATTGGCACATAGCACAATGTTTTCAATAAGCCTACTTAATAAACAACCATGAGGAAACCTAGGGAATAATGAGGAAAATTATTTTCCTAGATTTGACCGAGGTATGTGCCATATGCAGTGGACATTATCGTCATATTCTCTGTAAAAGCATGAGGCAGGTTGGAGTACTTCACTAAACCGCATGAAATTGATAGAGATTTTGCCAGTAACTGACAACTGCCAAACTTGAATCAGAGCCACATTATAAGGGCTTTGACCCAACAAAACCTGTCTTTGGGCTTTCTGACAAAGCGAGACTCAAACCTCAGCTCCAGAGACAAAATGAAATTTCACCTTTATCAATTTAAGATATGATTATCTAAATCTGCAGGTGCTGATTAAGACTGTGTTAATGCGTAGGCTGGTCTGCGCCTTTGTTGTTCGCAAACCCTGAAGACAGGTTTTCACACGTTGAGACCCATATGAGGACCTGCATAAGATGTGTACAAACATTCACAGTCTAGTCATTGCCATTGTTAGATGCTGCTATGATATTTTTGAACTTGCTGACTCAACATTTTCAAGCTTCAGGGTAGTCTATGTAGCTATCTTCTGACTTACCATGTCTACCAGTGAAATATACAGGAACATTCCTCCAGCGAAGGCAAACACCCATTCATGTGCGGCAGTGTTCTCACCGAGAAATATACCAACTGTCATCCCAATATAACACATACACGCAGATAGAAAATTAAACATCACAGCTCGCTTCAACGACATACCAGCGTTAAGTAGTACTGCAAAATCACCTGAAGGGAACATAAAGAAACAATGGTGAAAAAGATAAATAAGCAAGCAGCAATCATTTACTAGGTACATTAAAGTCATTTAAATATCATCGGCACATAGAGGATCTTACACTCATGATCATTCATATTTTGCCAGTTTAACAAATTTAATATGAAATGATTACAAGTGTAAGATTCTTTTTATCATATGACCTTTCAAATGAGCTCTTTGCCTTCTTCCTTGGTTTATTTTCATTGCCTTTAAAGTTTGACTAATTCAATGAAAATTTGTATAGTTGTTATGGACATTGTCATGACCTTCCTTGCTCCAACCCAAAGTGTTATGTAATGTGTGACATGATGTTATCCATTGAAAAACAGTAACCTCATATCATAACTTTCAATCTTACATTAGACCGTCACCAGAATAAACAAGATGAACCTGGGGTCCTGGATGGCTCACCTGAGCCATGGTTCATATTTTTTAGCCCTGGTGGTCATTTTATTCAGAAGCAGAACCATTTGTGCAATTTAAGGAAAAGTGCATTATGGAGAAAATTTTAATCAGTGGTTCAGGAAATGTGGTTTAAGGAAAATGCTTACAGACAATACATGATGCATGCCAGATGCCGGATGAAGACTAAAAAAAACAAAGAATGTTACCTAGTTCATGAGGAAGCTCTTCACAGAATATAGCTAGGGACACTGATATTCCTGCCATTATACTTTCAGTAAAGGCAGCACCTATAGACACGCCATCTATAAAATTGTGGATACCATCACCAAATATAATCATCCAGGCGACAGGGGCCACTGGCTTGTCTTCGTGGTACTCAAAGTCATGGTGGTGTCTTCTTGCATGTTTATTCCCATTAACTGAAAGCCCATTTTTTGTATGTCCATTTTTAGTTAGACCATTTTTCTGGAGTCCATTGCATAAGGCCTGGAAGATAAAGAGCATGTACTACAGGTTTAGGATAAACAAACTTTTTGAGCCAAACAATATCAATATTTTCTTACCCATCAGTTTTTACATTTTTTTTTATGCTCAAAAGAACCGTCTCATTGAGATGATTCTTTTGAGTACCCACAACATATGTTTTGGTTGAGAAATAAGAAACTTATTTTTTGTTAAAAGCATTTATGTTATTTTATCTACATGTCTGTCTTGGGGATGTGATAAGGACCATTTGAGCAAAATTACATAACCCTATCCCAAGAAACCTCTATATCAAAATCCCAAAATGTGTGATGAACTGACTGGAGTAAAGCTATAGTCCCCTGCGGTGAAACCTGTAGATGATATACCCTTAAAGCGCCAAGAAAAAAAGCATCTGAAAATGATGTCTGCTGAAGTCGTCTGCTGCAAATAATTGCCTAACATTACTGATGAATTAACTATAGAAGCAAACAGTGTGTACCCAGAACAGTTTGCCATAGAGGTTTCTAAAACATTTCAGCAGACAAGAAAAGCAGACGACTTTTGTTGCTATTGGCGCATTAAGGGTTAAATAACTCTTTGCATGCTGGGAAATTTTTCATGCTTTTTTGTTGTCTGCTGATTTTTTTTTTCAAATAATTCTTTCAGGAATACGGTATCAGAGTGTCAAACTGTTTGGATCCAGATCAGGCCGTATATTATGTCGGGTCTGATCTGGGTCCAAACTGTTAGTAAAGGTTATCAGCTGACCACACTAGTATTTTTTTGTCATCTGCTTTTTTTTCAATAATACCATCTGAAGCACATTGAATCCAGATCAGGCAAGACATTTTGTTGGCCCTGAAATGGGTCCAAACTGTTTGCAGAGATTATCAGCAGATGACAATATATATATAAATTATTATATATGTGTTAGCAATGTGTTAATCATTCATTTGATCTCACTCAAGGAAATGTAGTTAAACTCATTCATATTTCTCCTGCAATAAAATATTCATAAAATGTTTAGGAATTTAAGCAATGTCCCTCAAACAAACCCTTGAGGCAACAAAATCATGTATGTTCACAGTATACATGTACGTCATCATAAGTATTCAGAAATATTTTAGGTATTGATATGCTATTAGTGAAAATTGCCAAACATCCCACTTACCCAGCTTAACAAGTATGGTAATTACCTGGAATTACATGGGATACTTGACACACAGTCAGACAGAGACAGAGAGAGACAAACAGCAGTATTTCTTCCCACTCCTTTGGAGTCATAACAATCTAGATACCAACAAATCTATGGCTAAATGTAGATACCTATAAGGTACAACCTTAAACACACTGGATCGGTGGCAATCAAAAACATTAATACTATCAACAAACATAGATCAAAAATCATTAGAAACAGAGTTTTTAATTGCCATATGTCACCCAACTGGCCACAAATGTCAATTGAAAACACTCTTTCTAATGATTTTTGATCGGTGTTCATTGACTGTTTAGAGTGTTTTTCTTTGCCGCCTATCAGGTGTGTTCAATGGTACTTACAGTTTCTTTGGGGTTATCATCTTCATCTACAGATGTCAGACTTAGAGAGCTCCCTGACGCCGAGTCCTTGTTATTGTCACCACAGGGAGTGGTGTATGGAAGCTTATCAACATCTTTATATTCAGCATTAGGAACTGGGGGAACTTTGTGGAACGTTGAGAAGTCGGCTGCCGGATCTTCAGACTTCCGTTTGTTATTCTTTCCAAATCTGGTCTGTAAGATAAAAGTTATTACAACATCTGCCTCCTATAACTTATGTCAGATTGACACCAGACAATTAACCCACAACAAAACGGGTACTTTGACAAACAGTGAAGACCCAGCGGCTTTTCATCAGGGTCTGCACTGTTTGTAAAACAAAATCAATCTTCCAAGAAATTAATATATTTGATTGTTTGTTTGTTTTGATGCTTAACGTCTCAGTCAACAGCACTGGTTATGTCGGGACTGGGCAAGCTTATCAACATCTTTATAAGCTGCATTAGGAACTGGGGGAACTTTGTGGAATGTTGAGAAGTCTGCTGCCGGATCCTCAGACTTCCGTTTGTTATTTTTTCCAAATCTTGTCTGTAAGATAAAACATTGGCTCCTATAGCCTGGCCTCCAGATAAACAAAAATTTGGCGCGCAAAATTATGCTGCATTTCATTCGCCAAATCAATTTCAGTTCAATTCTCAGAGAAGATATTTAAAGTTTCCAACATAAGTAAAGACAGTAAAATGGCCATGCCCCCTGGCTGCCATGTTTTTTGATAGCTATTTTTGTAGAGGGTCATCTAGTGACCATTTCTGTCAAACTGGTTTCAGAAGAGAAGATGTTTGAAGTTTCTTTCATTGGTACACAAGGGAAACTGGCCACACCTCCTGACTGCCGTATATTTTGACCGATCAAAGTTGTTATTTTTGTAGAAGGTCATCCAGTGATAGAAAAAGTGTGTCACAATTGTTTGAAATTTAATGATATTTGACCTTTTTTGAATCTCAATATTGGAATTTTGTAATGATATCATTTTTTTTTCTTCTGAAAAAAATATCTCGTCTTGGGCTCTGGAATACCAGTCCTTTAAGTGGATTCAGGTAACATATTGAGAAATAATCTCTTGTTTAGCTCTTGTAAGCTGTGTTGTTTTTCCTTATTTTTCTTCTTTTATTGCACATGTACTGTTACTGTATTCACAGCTGTAGAAGTTTCATTCATTCATTTAATCATTACCATGCTGAATATTGTTATGTACTACACTCCCCTATCATTGCCATGCTGAATATTGTTATGTTATACACTCCCTCATCATTGCCATGCTGAATATTGTTATGTACTACACTCCCCTATCATTGCCATGCTGAATATTGTTATGTTATACACTCCCTCATCATTGCCATGCTGAATATTGTTATGTACTACACTCCCCTATCATTGCCATGCTGAATATTGTTATGTTATACACTCCCTCATCATTGCCATGCTGAATATTGTTATGTACTACACTCCCCTATCATTGCCATGCTGAATATTGTTATGTTATACACTCCCTCATCATTGCCATGCTGAATATTGTTATGTACTACACTCCCCCATCATTGCCATGCTGAATATTGTTATGTACTACACTCCCCTATCATTGCCATGCTGAATATAGTTATGTACTACACTCCCCTATCATTGCCATGCTGAATATTGTTATGTACTACACTCCCCTATCATTGCCATGCTGAAAATAATATGTTTTACACTCCCTCATCATTGCCATGCTGAATATTGTTATGTACTACACTCCCCCATCATTGCCATGCTGAATAGTGTTATGTACTACACTCCCCTATCATTGCCATGCTGAATAGTGTTATGTACTACACTCCCCCATCATTGCCATGCTGAATAGTGTTATGTACTACACTCCCCTATCATTGCCATGCTGAATATTGTTATGTACTACACTCCCCTATCATTGCCATGCTGAATATTGTTATGTACTACACTCCCCCATCATTGCCACGCTGAATATTGTTATGTACTACACTCCCCACACATTGCCATGCTGAACATTGTTATGTACTACACTCTCCTATCATTGCCATGCTGAATATTGTTATGTACTACACTCCCCCATCATTGCCATGCTGAATAGTGTTATGTACTACACTCCCCTATCATTGCCATGCTAAATAGTGTTATGTATTACACTCCCCTATCATTGCCATGCTGAATATTGTTATGTACTATATTCCCCCATCATTGCCATGCTGAATATTGTTATGTACTACACTCCCTCATCATTGCCATGCTGAATAGTGTTATGTACTACACTCCCCTATCATTGCCATGCTGAATAGTGTTATGTACAACACTCCCCTATCATTGCCATGCTGAATATTGTTATGTACTACACTCCCCCATCATTGCCATGCTGAATATTGTTATGTACTACACTCCCCCATCATTGCCATGCTGAATACTGTTATGTACTACACACCCTCATCATTGCCATGCTGAATATTGTTATGTACTAAATTGCCCTATCATTACCATGCTGAATATTGTTATGTTATACACTCCCTCATCAGTGCCATGCTGAATAGTGTTATGTACTACACTCCCCTATCATTACCAAGCTGAATATTGTTATGTACTACACTCCCCTATCATTACCATGCTGAATATTGTTATGTACTATATTCCCCCATCATTGCCATGCTGAATATTGTTATGCACTACACTCCCCCATCATTGCCATGCTGAATATTGTTATGTACTACACTCCTCTATCATTGCCATGCTGAATATTGTTATGTACTACACTCCCCCATCATTGCCATGCTGAATATTGTTATGTACTACACTCCCCCATCATTGCCATGCTGAATATTGTTATGTACTACACTCCCCCATCATTGCCATGCTGAATATTGTTATGTACTACACTTTTCCGACATTTAATCATTGCCATGCTGAATATTGTATTATACTAAACTCCCCCATCATTTAATCATTGTCATGCTGAATATTGTTATGTACTACACTCCCCTATCATTGCCATGCTGGATAATGTTATGTACTACACTCCCCTATCATTGCCATGCTGAATATAGTTATGTACTACACTCCCCTATCATTGCCATGCTGAATACTGTTATGTACTACACTCCCCTATCATTGTCATGCTGAATATTGTTATGTACTACACTCCCCTATCATTGCCATGCTGGATAATGTTATGTACTACACTCCCCTATCATTGCCATGCTGAATACTGTTATGTACTACACTCCCCTATCATTGTCATGCTGAATATTGTTATGTACTACACTCCCCTATCATTGCCATGCTGGATAATGTCATGTACTACACTCCCCCATCATTTAATCATTGTCATGCTGGATAATGTTATGTACTACACTCCCCTATCATTTTTATCCTGTTAACATGCAGCATTCCAGTTGAAATATTTTTTGTTTGGTTTGATTCTTTACATCACAGTCAACAATTTTTCAGTCATGTTGGGACAGGTCTTCCTGGGTTAAACCAGTACTAAGCACCGGCGGTGCCCCTGCGAAATGGTCTAGAACTGTTCTTGAATGTTCTAAAATTATTCTAGAATTTTCTAGAACTATGTTCTAGAACCATTCTAGATATGTTCTAGAATGTTTATGGGACAGATGTAGAACGTTAAATGGGACAATTTTTTGTTCTACAATTGTTCTAGCCGAGGTCAAAAAATTTGTTCTAGAAAAGTGCCAGAAGATTCTAAAAGTTTTTCCTAGAACAGTTCTAGAACAAATCAATTTTGTTCTAGAACAGTTCTAGAACAAATCTTTAGAACATTTATGGAACAAGTGTAGAACACCCCTCATAAAATGTCCCATTTAACGTTCTATAAATGTCTCAGAATAGTTCTAGAACATCTGTAGAATGGTTCCAGAACTATTCCAGAAATGGTCTAATGGTTTGTTCTAGAACTGTTCTAGAATTAACCTTGGTTTGTTCTAGAACAGTTCCAGAACAAATCTTTAGAATGTTTATGGAACAGTTGTAGAACACCCCTCATAAATTGTCCCATTTAACGTTCTATAAATGTCTCTGAATAGTTCTAGAACATCTGTAGAATGGTTCCAGAACTATTCCAGAAATGTTCTATTGGTTTGTTCCAGAACTGTTCTAGAACTAACCTTGGTTTGTTCTAGAACTGATCTAGAACAAACCTTTAGAATTTTTCTGGAACAATTGTAGAACACCCCTAGAAATGTTCCATTTAACGTTCTACAAATGTCTCTGAATCATTCTAGAACATTTTTAGAATGGTTCCAGAACAATTCCAGAAATGTTCTAATGGTTTGTTCTAGAACTGTTCTAGAATAAACATTGGCTTTTTCTAGAACTGATCCAGAACAAACCTTTAGAAATTTTCTGGAAAGACTGTAGAACAACTCTTCAAAAATGTCATATAAAGCATTCTATTAATGCCCCTGAATTATTTTAGAGCATTTTAGAATAGTTTAAGAACAATTTCAGGAATGTTCTAGTGGTTTGTTCTGCAACTGTTCTAAAAAATCTGAACTTTTCTAAAACAATTGTAGAACACCTCCCCAAAAATGTCCCATATAGGGTTTGGAAATAAGATTCCATAGAATGCTACCTTTATATATCTGGAAAACTGTTGACATTGGTTTAAAACCCTAATAAGTAATCCCCAAATGCAGGCGACACAATACATAAATAAACATCAACTGGAGGAGAATTATTATAGGGGCCCTAAGTTGGCCTAAATGTTGTTAGTTATTGCCACCCTGTTACCCAACCCATTTCAAAACATTGTCATGCATTTGATCTTGGAAAAACAGCAACTACAGCAACAATTAACATTAATACTTAAAGCTGCATACTCTGTAACTATGAACATTTTTCGAAAAAAAAAAAATTCTTTTTAAATCATTTGCAAAAGTAGAATAAAGTTGTGTTGTCACCATAAATCTAATTTCTACAGCTGAAAACTGCATGAAAAAGTGAATTATCTTATAAAAACAGGTGTATTTTCTCTTGTTTGTAATTATTTGCGTCCCTCCAATAATTCTAGACAGTTGATTTTTAACATAAATGCTGTTGTTTTGGCACTAATAATTTGTTAATTATTACGAAAAAGGTAAAATGTATACCTGAATTTTAGTATTTATACTGTGTTCTTGAAAAATAGAAACATTATTTCTAAAATGAAAATATCAAAAGTTACAGATTTTGCAGCTTTAAGAAATTGTGTCTCAAGCCTACTCACTGTTCCAGACTATAATACTGTCAAATTTGCCATCTAGAAACTGCCACAAGTGCTTTTTGGGGAGCCTTCATAATCCCTCCAATTCTGGCAGCCATGATTTTCCCAACATCAATCTGGTTAAATTTATGATAATGACATGCTTGTTCTAGAACTGTTCTAAAAATGTTCTAGAACATTTTTTAACTTTTGTAGAACTTGCTGGTTCAGTAAAATATTTCTCACGAATTATTAGTGAATTGAAAAATAAATAACATTCATTGCAAAACTGTAACATTGTAGTTTTTGGAAAACTTATTGGATGTTAACTGCTCAACCTCTGTTTATAGTAAATAAGCCATGATCATCTTCTCATTGTGGTAACATGCCACCCTGTATTACCCCACCCATTTCAAAACATTGTCTTGCACTTGCTAAAAAAACTTACAAACAACAACCCCACAATTAATCAACATTAAAAACCTTAGAGAAACTGTTTCTCAGGTCTACTCACTGTCTCAGTCAATACTACCATCATGTTTGCCATCTAGAAATTCCCAAACAAATGTTTTTGAAGAGCCTCCACATTTTCCCTCCAATTCTGGCAGCCATGATTTTCCCATCATACATCTGGTTATGACATGTTTCCTCTTTAAATGTTCTAAAAATGTTCTAGAACTTTTTAGAACATTTCTAGAATTTGCTGGTTCTATAAAAGTACTAAATAAGTTCTAGAACTTAATTTGAATTTTCTTTTACTTATTTTGCCCTTTTTTTCTTTCTTTCTCTATATACTGCTAGACCCTCGCTTGCGAGTATTATCGGCAAGTGTACTTTGTGCACTCCAGGTTGCAGGATGAAAGCCTACAAGTAATTAACCATATCTAAATTACCGTAGGGTTCTTTAACCTGCACAAGGGGTGCCCTTCCCTGCAAAGGGGACGTCCAGTTAACGTCCCCATCCAAAGGACCAGGCCTCCAGATAAGAGTGCGTATTAGAAAATTATTTTCTTTATTTCTCACCCAAAACATGTTTTATGTTTTGGGTACTCAAAAGAACTGTCTCATTGCCCAACCACTGAGCTACCTGATGCTTTCTGCTCTTGAGAAGTTTCAAAAATGTTCTAGAATTTATTAGTATATTTGTAGAATTAACTAGTTCTAAAAAGTAAGACAAATGTTCTAGAACTTAATTTGAATCATTTTTTAGAAGTTTCTGTCAACTTATTTTGTTCTTGAAAAGTTCTAAAAATGTTCTAGAATATTATTAGAACATTTGTAGAACTTACTGGTTCTTGATTTGTTCTAAAAATGTTCTGGAATATTTCAAGAACACTTATAGAATGGAAATCAGTTCTAGAATGTGTTTGATTTGTTCTATAACAATGTTCTAGAACAGTTGTAGAACAAGAGTTCTAGAACGAACATATTTACCTGTTTAGAACAGTTCTAGAACAGTTCTAAATGTTATAGAACAGTTCTAGAACACCTCCAATTTGTAGAACAAAATTTCGCAGGGGCGAGGCTCGAACCAGCAACCCTCTGATCCCAGTTAAACACTCAACCATATGCTCTGCTGCAGTTGTAAACATGTATTATCCAATTAGAGTGAAAATCAGTGTGGCTCCTTATCAGATGGTATCATTGGAAGTCAGCTATTATGGATCTACTGGTTTTCAAAAGAGAATAAATCTCAGTTCAGCAGGACAAGAGTTAAGGGGAATAATGTCATAGTTCAACTTGAAGATTGGACACATAAACAATTTCCATTTCTTGAGAAAAATCCCAACCCAACAACAACAAAAAACCTGAATAAATATTGTTTAAAACAGTCATATGGGCCTTGACGCGAGAAAACCTGTCTTCGGTATTTGTGAACAACAAAGGTGCAGACCAGCCTGCACGGACAGTCTGATCAGCAACTTTGCTATTCGTTCT
The DNA here is from genome assembly GCA_964019695.1 of Loripinus fragilis. Lineage (NCBI taxonomy): Eukaryota > Metazoa > Mollusca > Bivalvia > Lucinida > Lucinidae > Loripinus > Loripinus fragilis. The sequence continues at coordinate 98,236,398 of OZ026519.1, read as the reverse complement.
TTGGAAAGTATCACATCAAATTTTGCTAAAAGCAAAGTTTCAATATTTTAGCTACTCTCTGTAGTTGAGGTTTGGGCAGGAAACTACAAAGACAGGTTTTTTCGTGTCAATGCCCATATAGTAATCACAATCTTCCTCTGGTTTGGAATGGCCAGTCTATTTATCTTACCTGTCTAAAGTCCATAATCATTTTCAGAATTCTTTCAATGTTGAAAAATGTATAGATGCCTAGAATGATTGTTGATGATTTCCAAATAAAACTTTCTGCATTGATATCATCACTAACAAGCTCCAGAGCCTAAAATATAAATAAAACTTTCTGCATTGATATCATCACTAACAAGCTCCAGAGCCTAAAACAGAAATAAAACTTTCTGCATTGATATCATCACTAACTAGCTCCAGAGCCTAAAACAGAAATAAAACTTTCTGCATTGATATCATCACTAACTAGCTCCAGAGCCTAAAATATAAATAAAACTTTCTGCATTGATATCATCACTAACCAGCTCCAGAGCCTAAAATATTAATAAAACTTTCTGCATTGATATCATCACTAACCAGTTCCAGAGCCTAAAATTGAAATAAAACTTTCTGCATTGATATCATCACTAACAAGCTCCAGAGCCTAAAATAGAAATAAAACTTTCTGCATTGATATCATCACTAACAAGCTCCAGAGCCTAAAATATAAATAAAACTTTCTGCATTGATATCATCACTGACCAGCTCCAGAGCCTAAAATAGAAATAAAACTTTCTGTGTAAATCTTACAGTTACTATCAACACTAAAATACAACAAGAGGGTCAAGATGACCCTTATCGTTTGCATGAGATTTCGCTGTCAGTGTGAGTGTTAACAAGACAAATTCGACGAATTTATACCCCCGACGAAGGGTTATTTGAGAGAAACATGTAAACCACAAAACATAAATTCCACTTATCTAAACCTGAAGTTCACCTTCGGTATCATTCAGATCATAACAAATGCCTGTCAAGTATGTTTTAGTGCTTAGTTTAATAAAAAAAATATACTTACATCTGCACAATTTCAATTTCTGACCTTTCAACCCAACCTCAGAGATCAAGCGTGTGTGAAAATTCAAAGTATGACATTGCATGTAGGTCTACATTTCTTCCACTTTAATTTGATTTGCAACATGACCACTTTAAAAAAAGAAGAAAAAAATGGCCTTTTGACCCCACCACAGGAGGCGTTGGTGTGTGTAATGTTAGAATATTTGCTTTCCTGGTGCTCAATTCCCTTTAATTTGATATGCACAGTTAATTATTGACTACTTTAACAAAAATATATGGTTTGACCTTTTGACCCACCCCCTGGGTCGAGAGTGTGTCTGTGGGCAAAATATTTGCTACCATATTGCTGCAAACGTCTTCAGCTTTAATTTAATATGCAACATGACCATATTCTGAAAAAAGTTTAATTTTGGCCTGGGCCCCCACCCCCTAAGTCCACCCAAGGGGCTCAAACCCATGCCTTCAAACTGAAATACTGTTTGATTGTTTCATATCTATTGATGCTCTGCCTGCATGCAAAATTTCAGCAAAAAATATTGGCAATTGCCTTAATTATTGCGAAATTGAAATATTTGACCTTTGACCCCTTAGATGGGGTCAGAGGAGGTGGGGTAAAACTTTGACCCTACATGCTTATCTACAGGCACTGGGGAATCATGTTCTATAGTGAGAAACTGTTAAATATAATAGCTTTGATGAAATGTGAAGATTATCACACAAAAAAAAACTAATACATGTATAGGTTTTGCATAATAATTGCCTGTACTAAAACAAGGGCAATAACTCAAATGTTAAGGGGTTGATTTTGATGAAAAATATAGGACATATAGAGTCTATGGTACTAATCATTTGTACCAATAATGAATCAAATCTGACCAATAGGTACTGAGATATGGTTCGGGACGGACAAAAAGTGAGGGCGGACGGACGGACGCACGGACAACGGCAAAACTATATCCCTCCTTAATCGTCAGGGGATAAAAAGTCCAATGTGTTGTAGACTTTTAGCAATGCTTAAAAGTACCTTGAACAGCTGTTGATTTGCTCTGCCCATATTTTGAAAGCCTGTAGCTAGGATTGCGTATTATTGAAGACTGTATTTTTGTGTTTCAATAAAGGTCACTACTGACACCAATAACCATAACTATTTCATGACTAAACATAATTTGCCATATGACTTCAATATTTGCTAATGCCTTAACCTTAAACTTACTGGGATAAATGGACTTGGTATGCCAGACGCATTTATAATGTATCAACTATCTACATATTTCAGCAAGGGTTACTGCCCCTGATTATTATTTTACCATTGTTTTGTATGTGAAAACTGAAGTAAAGTAAGTAAAAGCTGGATAACTTTTTTTCTGAATTGGGTGAAAGCTGTCCTGAACCATTACAATGTAGAACTGTAGATCAGAATTGCTTTTGCCATTTTTTTCTAAAGCATAAGTTACTGCCCCGTAATGGTAATATTTACATAGAAAATAGGTTGAAATCCAATTTTCTACAATAGCTTGCTTACTAAGGATTAGATTGCTATAAAAGCATATACAAGATATTTGGTTTGATACATCATTACAATGATTACTTCTGTTAACTTAAATAAAAGCACTGCAGGCATGCATCATACCCCCCAAGAAATATTTTCGATAAAAAGACAATCCATAAATCAAGGGCAATAACTCAGATGAAAACTTAAATGCAATTGTCTGGACCTAGATCTTGTCATATTTTCAAATTAAGGGTCATAACTCTGTATTTTCTCAACAAAATTAAATTATATGCAATCCAATAACACTCCTTCATAATATCAACATGCAGAGTTTGAAGAAAATCGATTGAATAATGCCCAAGATCGAGGACCAAAACCAACTTTCACTTGTAACTGACAACAATGCTTCTTGAATCAGCAGAAGGGAGGAGATTGGCAGTGGAAATTATCTCATGATCAATCTCCTCGAAAGTATGGGACCGTGCCGAGATGGAACTCACGCCCCTGGATCTGCAGTCAGAATGCTTTTCCTTGAACTGGCTTAACATAAGCAGTACTCAGTTACATCCTTTTACCAGTATCTGACACATTGACATATCAGGGATTTGGAGAGACTGGCTGTAGAAAATATTTCATGACAAATTGCTGAACGCAGGAATCAAACTTGCAAATTCCTGAATGATAGGCTGGAGCCGCTGGACATGCTACCTGCCACACTTTATGGCAATTTCCATTGCCTCAGAATGCGAAATGCTTTTTAAAGTTTATTGTCAAACTGGCCATCTGGGCAACAGGGGCCACATCAAGTTCCCAGCTTAGTCAATTGCAACACTTTGGCTCAAAATCACTTTAACAATCCAATTGCTTAGCTAATATGCACTACTGACTTGTTATTTATTGGTTCTTTCGGGATCCAAAATCATACACTTTTGCGTTTTGGAAATCCTTCCTGAATATTGATATCAACCAATGGTACCTGTCATAGTGTGATAACATGATAACATGCTAAAGCTGTGTTGCAGCTCTATGGTAATGGTATGCCATGGGGAATATTGCATTGTAACTTTAGCTTTAAACTTATATTGTTTTACGCTTTTACATAACTCTCACTAAAGCAGCTTAAAATGTCTGGTGCATACTACCCGGGAGTATTGAAGCTTGGTTTGAAACCTTCATGATGTAGGCCTCCAGGAAGAAAATAACTATTGCTTGACACAATATCAATAATTATCGATATCTACATTTTCAATATCAATATGAATATCGCAGCTCATTTCTATCAATATCGTTGATAAAGATGACAACTCTAATAAAACTTGAAATGAAAGTGTTGCATTTGCATAGAATTTTTGTCTAGAATATTTCATTGTTCAAGGGCTGAACCAACGGTCTTTTTCCAGGAAAAAATACCATTTTCTTTGAAACTTACGTATATGTGGCCATTTTTATGGGCAATCTTTCATCAAGACAGTTGAGGTCTTTATTGTTAAGAATCATTTAATTTGATTTGGTTGATTCTCTGTGATGATGCATTGCATAAATTAAGTTATTCTTGATGTCCCAATCAACAACTTTTTCAGTCATGTCGAAATTGGTCTTCCTGGGTTGAACAAATACTAAACGGAGGATAAAGTATCTTGCTCAAGGACACCATGCAGCCCCTCTGGTGTTGCTTGAACCCGCAACCCCTCGATCTAGAGTCAAGCACTCTACTACTGAGCCACTGTGCCTATATGTTAAGAAATCTCATTGCAAGCTAAACAATTTTTGTTTTAACAAAAGCAGAATCTAGGGCCAAAATTCAGCTGGTTAAACATATTTAAGCCTCCCCCTCCCCCATACACACACTCTCTAGTGGCCTAGGCTGCTTTAAGTTCTTAGGCGGTAAGGTTTTTTTTTTGTTTATTCATCAGGCATTTAGGCATTTGTGTGCGTACAAAAAATAACTTTCTTATTTCACAACCAAAACATATGTTGTGGGTACTCAAAAGAACCGTCTCAATGAGACGGTTCTTTTGAGCACCCAAAACATATGTTAAAACTGATGGGTAAGAAAAAATTAACAATTTTACGCTAAAAATTCTTGTTTATCTAAACCTATGTATTCATTGTTTGCTGTTGCTCCCATTGTGGGTGGGGTTTTTGAATTGTGGTGTTGTTCTTGTTGCTCTTTCTAGTTTAGCAATCATCTTGCTGAGAAAGAGAGAGCTGGTTGCTTTAATGTAATTGTGTTGTGGCTGTCTGTGTTCTGTGCCTCTTCCTCGTGGTGCAATCTGTTGGTATGCAGTGTGTGATTGTTGTATTTTCTGGTCCTTCTTACATGTACTTCCTTTTCATGAGGCTTTTTTTTTAAAATGAGTGAACAAAACTTCGCCTTACCTCTGGTATAAGAAAAAGTAAACTACTGCCACAGAGAGTACCCACAGCCAATGCTATCATATAGATTAATATCTTCTTGTAAAGAGAATGGTGTATAAATGGCAGGACAACAAGACCTCCTAGAGAACACAGGTTGATGGCTGTTACAAACAATATACCATAGCCCCATGCTGAAAAAAAGAGAACAAGCATAAACAGGATGCCAACAAGCCCTCGTACAGAACAATATACCATAACCCCATGCCGAAACAAAGAGAACAAGCTTAAACATGATGCCAACAAGCCCTCTTACAGAACACAGGTTGATGGCTGTTACAAACAATATACCATAGCCCCATGCTGAAACAAACAGAACAAGCATAAACACGATGCCAACAACCCAGGGCGGACAAGCCCTCTTACAGAACAGAGGTTGATCCCCGTCACAAACAATATACCATACTGTAAGCAAGCTGCACATAATATGCTGGGCTGGCCTAACTTTGAAGGATAAGCAGTTTTCTGACATCAGACCCTCAACTATGTAATGCCTTGTATGTTAAGAAAATGAGTTAAATGACCCTAGAAACTACATTGACTTTTGTTACATACATTTTATTGTACGTCACTGGGTTTTTTACATTAAATGTAGTATATATGTAGAATCAATTTTTATGATCATTAGAGCTTATGAAACGACCGTCTTAAATACTTAGTCATCGATTATCCATCACCACTAACACTTTGCCCCCTGGGAAATTTTCATGCTTTTTTGTCGTCTGCTGATTTTTTTCAAAATCTACTTTTTCGAAAAATTCTTCCAGGAATACCATCAGATTGGATCTGGATCATGGAAATCAGATTGGATCTGGATCAGGATGGATGTTTTGTGGGGTCTGATCTGTGTCCAAACTGTTTGCAAAGGTTATCAGCAGACAACACTAGGAGGCAAAGAGTTAGTAATATCCACCATAAACGGTTAAGTATACAAATTAACACAACTATTTGGCAAGGCTGTATGGTCTATATATGAACCTTGGCTATGACAGGTTTATTGAAGTCTGACAGGGTTGCACCTCATCAACATTGCAAGTTACTACTAAGTTTAGACTGGACATGTTAAAATTCCAGACCTAATTTTGGTGTGTGTTTTTTATTTCACACACTCCTTGGCTTTTGGTAAAAATCAGAAATTCTTGATTTTTTTTCTGTCCCTGATATAGGCATATATAGAAAATCAAATCACATGGCATTCCTATTTTTGGACATGTATTTCACAGAGGGCCCAGGTCCAATTGCTTCTTGATGAGGTCCCTACCAGAAGTTAAGGAAACATATAGCAACTTGTGATTTTCGAGGGGGTCCGGACCCCCTGCCCCCTGATCTGCCCATGGTCTCATAGTGACCATTTCTGCCTCAGTATTTTTATTTCTGATCAGCTGTGAGCGATTCCAAAGGAGAAGTATTTCTAAAGCTTCTTTAGCCTCAATAAGCCACACACTGGCCTCAATTTTAACTCATCACCTTGGTTAATTTTTCATGCTTTTTTTTTGTCTGCTGAACTTTTTTCAAAATTAACTTTTTCGAAAAATTCTTTCAGGAATACCATCCGAGTGTCCAATAGTTTCGATCCAGATCAGGCCCAAACTGTTTGCAAAAGTTATCTGCAGACACTAGAAGATAAAGAATTAAAAGGGATTTAATTCAATAGAGGGCCAACTAGTTACCGTTTCTGCAAAATTTCAATTCTGAACACAGGTTAAACTTTTTTACATAGATCATTTATAAGGAAGACCAAACACTCACAAGCCTTTGACACCTAATCATTGAAGCTATTTTGTAGCAGGTCGCCAAGTGAACATTTCTTCCAAATTATATAAAATTCTCAACAGCTGTTCCATACAAGGAGATTCTCAATTTGATATTCCTAAGCTGCCATACACCTGCTTACAGTCATTATTACAATGGATCAAATTAATTTAACTCTTTGGAGACAGGAAACCCTTATATGGTTACTTTGGCAAACAGTGCAGACCCAGATGAAATGCCCCATAATGTGGCATTTCATTAAGGTCTGCACTCTTTGCCAAAACAAAATTGATCTTCAGAGAAATGAAAATAATTTTTTTTTTGAAATTATAACCTGTGACACCTCATTATAAAAAATGGACCATCCCAAGTGTATTGTATCAAACCAGAAGGAAGAATCCATTGGTACACCAAGGGGTTGTTTTTGTTGTCATCTAGTGACCATCCATCTGACAAATTGTTTTGAATTTTGACAACTGGATAATCAGACGAGAAATTTAACCCTTTACTTCATAATAGCGCCTTTTGACACCTTTGAAATACCACATATTTGAAAATATTATGGAAAATGGAGCATTTGCTCCAGAAAATATTATGGAAAATGGAGCATTTGCTCTTTTGGAGAAAATGCTGCATTTTCCATATTACATGTATTTTCAAAAGTATTAAAAACTTAACTTAAATTTTTCTTGATTTTTTTTCAATGTTGTCTAAAAAAAGAAAATGATGTCTTGATCTAAAATAGGCCTATGAAGTAAAGGGTTAAGATTTTTTACAAAGGAAAGCCAAGTGTGTTCCCTTCCAATTGTATATTTTACAAAGAAATCTCTATTACTTAATTCCAGGTTAAAAGAGCTGAAACCCATTTTTACGCACTCTAATTGAAGGCCCGATGCTGTCCAAATACCCACACATTTTTTGTACATATTTCTGCTTTTGACCATGACATGTATACAAGTGCATAGCAAAACGAAGGCCATTGCCGCCAAGAAACCTGGGCTTCAACATCATATGGGCCTCAACCCATGAAACCCAGAATTTTCTGCTTGCGAACAACAAAGGCTCGGACCAGCCTGTATACATTTAGGCAGACTGATCAGTTTCTTTAATATTTGCTATCTGGAAAGCAAAGTAATTAGGTCAGATATCTCTCTTAATTCTCTATTATTATTATTGGTGGTCTTCAATATGATAAAGTCTCTGGCTAAGTCCCTGGCATATACAGTCGAATCCCGTAAATTTGAAGTCCTCAGGACTTGATGTTTTATTTCTAATTTAGTTCGAAATATAAGGAGGTAGACATAAAAATATATAATAACCTCCAAAAACATTATTATCAGTTTTTTCTACCAAACATATGTTTTGGGTGCATAAAAGAATCATCTCAAGGAGACATTTCTTTTACCCACCCAAAACAAATGTTATTATAGAGGGTTATTAAAAAGATCAAGAATAGGTCCAGTTCTCTAAATCGAGTGTGCCCCAAATTTATTTCGAATAAGTGAGTTTTTCGAAAAATCTAAGTTTGAATTTTCGAGGTTTTACTGTATATGCTTTGAATTATAAACACAGCATGTTACCTATTGTGCCAACAAGGCATTGTGAGATAATATGAATCTATCAGGAGTCAGGTTCCCAGATAAGAGTGTAAAACTGAAAATTATTTTCTTATTTCTCAACCAAAACATATGTTGTGGGTACTCAAAAGAATCGTCTATTAGAGACGGTTCTTTTGAGCACCAAAAACACATGTTTTAACTGATGGATAAGAAAATAATCACAATTTTAAGCTGAAAATTTTGGCTCAACTGGCCCTATGGAAGTGTGAGGATGCAGGGCTGGAACTTTTTTCCAAAGCCCACTTGTCCCACAGGACGAGTGTCATAAAATTTTACTCTTCCTTACATGATTCTGCTCGTCCTACATCAAATTGCCACAGAATATTTTTAAACCAAAAATCTGACCAAATACAGTCATGTAGATCTAGTCAGTTTTTACTTATCATTTCATACTGCTGGGAGGGTAATAGAAAGTGTTGAAGTAATATTAAAACTGTTTTAAACAGTGATGAATGGTTGCTTAGGGAATTGATGACAAATTCCGCAAAATAAAACATTTGCTGTCAAACGGAATTCCACCCAGCTCCCCTGTCATCAAAACCTGTCAAAACTTGCTGCGTTTTAGTAATGATAAAAATTGTTTGCTCTTGTTTGATTGGACAGCTTGCAGTAACGTTTTTTCACTATCCCCACCACCTTGTTTTGGCCCAATGTGGATTTCATCGGGTCCTGAAGAGCCCTCATTCCGTTTGAAAAAAAAAAACAGCAAATGTATGGGGTTTTTTTTCCAATATTTTTTCCTACGGGGCTTTCGCTGCTAGGTGTTGGAACTGGAAAGTCGTGAATTAACGGACTGGTTTTAAAATTTTCCGGTAGAAAATAGTTACCGATATTGATTATTGAGTGTGATATACTGTCTGCCTAGTTTTGGCCGAAAGCGTTGCAATTGACGACTGTAGTTTATGCATTCGGTTTACTGACTTTAACGAATCAATTACGATGTTTCAAGATAAAATAAATCAAACTCCTTTGTGTATATGACTGTTTCCTGTTTCTACAGCATAGACCACGAATTCTTTATTTTCTGAAAGCAATTTTCACTCGCCCTTAAGGACGAGCAGATAAAAAAGGTTTACTTGTCAGGGAGAATTTTCACTCGCCATGGTGAGCGGACAAGAAGAACTTTCTAACCCTGAGATGGGATAGATTTCTGAGATGTGTGACTGTATCTAGAGATGGGATAGATTTCTGAGATGTGTGACTGAATCTAGAGATGGGATAGATTTCTGAGATGTTTGACTGTATCTAGAGATGGGATAGATTTCTGAGATGTTTGACTGTATCTAGAGATGGGATAGATTTCTGAGATGTTTGACTGCATCTAGAGATGGGATAGATTTCTGAGATGTGTGACTGAATCTAGAGATGGGATAGATTTCTGAGATGTTTGACTGTATCTAGAGATGGGATAGATTTCTGAGATGTTTGACAGTATCTAGAGATGGGATAGATTTCTGAGATGTTTGACTGCATCTAGAGATGGGATAGATTTCTGAGATGTGTGACTGAATCTAGAGATGGGATAGATTTCTGAGATGTTTGACTGTATCTAGAGATGGGATAGATTTCTGAGATGTTTGACTGTATCTAGAGATGGGATAGATTTCTGAGATGTTTGACTGTATCTAGAGATGGGATAGATTTCTGAGATGTTTGACTGTATCTAGAGATGGGATAGATTTCTGAGATGTTTGACTGTATCTTAAGATGGGATAGATTTCTGAGATGTTTGACTGTATCTAGAGATGGGATAGATTTCTGAGATGTTTGACTGTATCTAGAGATGGGATAGATTTCTGAGATGTTTGACTGTATCTAGAGATGGGATAGATTTCTGAGATGTTTGACTGCATCTAGAGATGGGATAGATTTCTGAGATGTGTGACTGAATCTAGAGATGGGATAGATTTCTGAGATGTGTGACTGTATCTAGAAATGGGATAGATTTCTGAGATGTTTGACTGTATCTAGAGATGGGATAGATTTCTGAGATGTTTGACTGTATCTAGAGATGGGATAGATTTCTGAGATGTTTGACTGTATCTAGAGATGGGATAGATTTCTGAGATGTTTGACTGTATCTAGAGATGGGATCTTACCTTCAGCAGAGGAGACAAGTTGGTGTGCATGGTGAGCTGCCTCTGTTTCTTCATGTTTCATACAAGAACTGTTCTCATACAGATGAACAAGTATGGCTGACAAGGTAGATAACTCTCTCGTACTCACATTCTCAGTGTTGATAATACCAGATAGTTCTAAAACATTTGATGGCGAAAGACACTGAAATACAAAACTAATCATGATAACATTTCAAATTCATCAATTATTATCTCATTGCAATGTGTATATAAGATGTAAAACAAGACGGTCAAGATGAGCCATAATCACTTACATGAGATTTCACCTTCACAATCAGGCCTTTAGTTAAGAGTGTGTAAATGTAATAATATAAACATGCCTGTTGGAGGGATTATCCGCAATGCGAAGTGGGTCTCTTCGGATATGCTCAGGTATGCAAAAACTATGCATATATCTGTTAAATTTGCACCAATTGTATCCTTATTTCGACTCTTGATACAGTATTTATCAATAAAATTTGCAAACCTACCGTAAAATAGGGGCATCCAATTTTTCGCGGTATTTCGTAGTAAGTCGTGAACAACGAAAATTGAAATCCCCAAAATATTTTCCAAGTTTGATCATTTTGTTTTACATCTATAGTTGTGTATTCAATTGTGTCTCAATAACACAACATTAAACTGAGTTTTCCATAGACTGACAAGCGTAGTTTACAGGTCAAGCAACATGTATACTGTTCATTAAACATGAATAGATCAATTAATCAAGGTCATGCTCCTAAGCATTCAACCCTCTACTAAATAGATGGCTTGGATAAGCTGGAAAGAAAATGGATTTTGTTTGTTTGTCTGTTTTATTGCTTTAAGTGTCAAGTCAACAGCTATGGTCATGGCAGGACGGTCCAGTGGTCTAGATAAGGATTTTGACCAATGGGTATTTCACCCATCCTTTTTCATTTAATGAGTATTTTCCTCCATATCTAAAATATCAAATTGCAGAAAATGCAAAGCCTTGTAAAGGACCCAATATTTGCTTAACATATTTTAAAGAAAAGTTGCTTGTATCAAATTCATGTTGAGTTTTTAGGAAAACTTTCAAATTTTTTCTTACTAAGAATAAAAGATTTCACCACATAAATTGAATATCAGCACTGAAACCTCAAACTGCAAAGGGTATTTTCACCCTTCAATTTAATTTCCAATGCTGAATTCCAAAAAATCAATGCTTAAATACCCTTTAACCCCTCTTATCTGGAGCCCTGACGATCAGTTCACCTTACCACACTTTTTTCCTGGGCAAGCTTGACCAAATAGTTTTAAAAACCAGTACTTCATGCACATACTTTCGCTTGTAACTGACAACAATCCTTCTTGAATGATTCAGCGGAAGGGAGGAGAATGACAGCAGAAATTATTTCATAATCAATCTCCACGAAAGTATAGGAGCAGGCCGGATTCGAACTCTCGCAACCCCTGGATCTGCAGTCAGACTTGCATCTGTTGCCAGACACGTTACCGACTGCCCTACGTGGCCCGGTAAGATAATGGATTAATTACGCTTTGTTACGGGCCAGGCACTCTCACATATATATCTACATAAGGTAGATTTCGCAAAGCTTCTCGTATATAATCAATCTCTGACAACTGCGTCAGAGAGTCGACTCTTTGGCTCAGTGGTTAGAGCATTGGTCTTTTACAGGGGCGACCTGGGTTTGATTCCCAGCAAAGGCACAGGAAATTTTTCAGCTATGCTTTACTTTGTTACCGCTATCATGTCGTAAGATGAGGGCTCGTCCGGGATTGGGCCTTAGTTTCGCCTAAAAAGGCTTTACGTCATCATAAATGATGACTTCTTTGAAGAGGGGGAGTGTTATGGGCCAGGCACTCTCACATATATATCTACATAAGGTAGATTTCGCATAGCTTCTCGTATATAATCAATCTCTGACAACTGCGTCAGAGAGTCGACTCTTTGGCTCAGTGGTTAGAGCATTGGTCTTTTACCGGAGCGACCCGGGTTCGATTCCCAGCGAAGGCACGGTATGCTTTACTTTGTTACGGCTATCATGTCGTAAGAGCTTAAACATACCTGATCATTTATTGAGATTTGGACCAGTGATGGTCAGTATAATAATTGAGCTGCGACATGAGATTTCCAACAATGTGGTATGTGCGACCAGCAAAGCCTCAGATCAGTCAGCGCATACGGGCAGTCTGATCAGATCCCTTGCTACTACTGACTGAACACCATTTGGAGTTTCTAGCCTTAAAAGGAGGCTGCACTGGCTCGTCTGAGTCTACACTTGTCAAAATACCACATTGTTGGCAATCACATGTCATGGCTCAATTATATTATGTTCACATATTTCTGTCAGCATGTGTTCACATAATTATTAAATAAATGGTGCTAAAAAGTGATTGTTTTTGAAGAGGAAAAAAGACAATACCATTGCATTGCCAATTAAAATTGGCACATGAATTGTACCGCTATTCTATGTGAGACCAACAGGAAACTATGTTTCTTCTTCCAGATGAAATACAGAAAGCCCCTAGTATCAACCTATGAAAATGACCAACTAAATGCATGCTTCAGACATAGAGCAGGACATTTAATTTGCAGTTATAATTTTTGCAGGTACAAATGACCATGAAAATTAAAAAAAACGCAAATATTTATCCTTATGTTCTTGCGGCAAAAACACTTAAATTTGGTGACAAGAAAATATTCCATTTTATGGTATACAAAATGATGTGCAAAGGGCAGACGATAATCAAAAATCTACCAGATGGACTGTTTTTGTGTTGTGACTCATATTTTATGTAATAGAGCAGTAACCAATATACTTACACTTCGAAGGAGACAGTCTTCCTCTATTTTCACAGAGCCATTTTTATATTGCACAATACATCTAGTTATGTTCGCTCCTTCAGGTGTATAAATTGCATGTCTTTGAAAGTAGTTTTCCAGCCTTTCCTTTGTTAAATCTGTCCCATTAGTTACTTCATTATAAAACTTCTGTAAGTAGATGTTCTGAACCTCAGCAGGATCCAATCTTATGTTCTGTGCAGTTAGGTGAGGTGTTAACACACTTGTAATCATCAACACAATAGGGAATACTTCCATCTTCAATCCAAAGCACAGAATGGTTCTGTATCTGTGATGATGTATTAATAGTGACTTATCCTCTGTGATGATGTATTAGTAGTGACTTGTACTTCTACTAATGAATAGTGTTCTGAAAAGATCATAAAGATAATTATCCCTTAATGCGCCAATGGCAACAAAAGTCGTCTGCTTTTCTCGTCTGCTGAAATGCTTAAGAAGCCTCTGTGGCAAACAGTGTGAACCCAGATCAGACTGCTCATATAGGAGCAGTCTGATCTGGGTCCATGCTGTTTGCTTCTATACTTAATTCTTCAGTTATAATAGGCAATTATTTGCAGCAGACAACTTCAGCAGACAACATTTTCAGATGCATTTTTTCTTGGCCCTTTAAGGGTTATATATGAAGGTCAAGGAAATATAATATCAAAATGGAATTTCATTCTGTATTCGGGAAACCCCTGAACAAGTACTTTTGCAAACGCTTTAACATTGAAGACCCAGATGTAATGCACAATGGATCCCTTTACCAGTCCTACTGAATATAGGCGATCTTACAACCCAATTAGGCTACATGTAAATTAAAACTTCAAAGCGTCAGTAAGTAAGTGGATTACGTTTGCGACCTGAAACAAAACAAGTACAATGTTTCTTTGATCAGCATTATCATGAAAATAAAGAGAACAAAAATCTTTGAAAAACAACAAATGAATACAAATATTGGCTTCGAGCTGTGGTATAGTGTTCTACGGGGGTTTTTTTTTAAAGCAACCCTATCATAATAGATATCAAATTAAAGCAAAAAATAAGGACTTTACAGTGACATTCTTTGTTTTGCTTTTATTTGATGTCCGAAGAACTAAAACAAAAAAGTTTGGTACACACGTTTATCCATTTCTTTTATTAAGATCGATAAAAAATCCAATTTTAGCCAGCAGTTACCTGGATTTATGACTTGGTAACGAGTAGGTAAAAATTTCCGATAGATGTATTTGCAGTTATAATTTTTCTCCGCCGCGCACTCTCCGGTGTATATTGCTTTGATATAGGGATCAAACATGTTATTCCATGCATTAACATCTGCTGGACCCCGAGGGTGAAGTTGAAACCCGAGCCTGAAAGGTGAGGGTTTTAACGACCCCGAGGGGTCAAGTAGATGTTAGTGTTGAAACCCGAGCCTGAAAGACGAGGGTTTTAACAACCCAGAGGGATCTAGTAGATGTTAGTGTATCAAAAAAACATGTTTGATGGTCATTATTGCATAAAGTCACTTAGTCACTTGAAAACTTTGAAGTAAACGCTTCAAAAAGTTATGTTTTGTATTACTATAGTAGCATGCAAAAGCATGAAGCATTCATAGGTTTTGAATACGCCTGTTCCAGGGCAATGACTTACGCATTTCTAACCTCACTAGATTACGCTAATTTCTATGTACTTTACTTTTGATGACGTCAAATTTTGGTACGGCCTAGAATGTGTATATGTAAAGTACAAAAGCCGTGCATTAACAGCATGTGAATCGCCTGATTAATACATGGTTTTTGCCAGTTGAAACATGGCTGTTGATAGCATGCGACACTGCTTTTTATGCAATAAGATAGGTCGGTGAATACACAGGTAATTCTCCGTTATGTCTACCTATTTTGGTGAATTTATAATTGCAATATCTTTAAAACGACTTAAAATTTTGCGTTGAAATTTTCAGCATCTTTTTGAAACATAATTTTCATTCGATAACGTGTTTATAAAATTATCCGGCATATTTATCGGTATATTATTGATTAAAACTTCATGATTTTGAACGCTTTTTAATAAGCGTATGGCATTTTTTTCACCGAATATATTGGCGGAGCTCTTCAGCATGAAGTTACATGATGCCTAAAATACCCGGATGACTTAACAATAGAATAGACAGAAGAGAAACACCAAACGCTCAACTGGTCAACATAAAATTCTCACATGGGAGCTCAGTGGTAGAGTGCTCAACTCGAGACCGAAGGGCTGCTGTTACGAGCCTCACCAGCGTCACTGCGTTGTGTCCTTGAGCAAGAACATTAATCCTAGCTTAGTAGCCTGGTTTGCTGTGTATTCGACCACCTTATCACAACTTTTGCGCATGCGCATTATGGCTACTCCCTATATTTTTATCTAAGCAAAAAATATTAACTAAACATTTGTAACAAAGAAAAAAACGAACTTAACATAGCCGCAACACACAATTTGTAAACAGCGGTCTTTCATCAAGGTTGGGCGGAAAATTCCACCCCCGGTATTTACCAGTGGAATTTACCGGTATTTCCCGGCAAGGCAAATAAGGCTCAAGTGGCAAATACTGGCAAATATAGCTTTTTGTCGCGAAATACAGGCAAATATGATTTTTAGCTGTAAAATGCAGCAGATATATTTAAGAAGTTGACTTAAAATAGTATAATTAACTAAATGAGTGAAAATGTAAATAGTGAATATGAGGCTAGAGTATCAGAATAAAACCTTTGAATACATTTAAACATGTTAAAACAGCCATAAATGAATCTTAGACTGACATTTTGAAATAATTTTTAACAATAAAGAGTATCTTTAGCCCTTATCATGCTGAATATTTTAAGTACTACGCAGTAACACTTCTCCCACATTTTATCTTGTTCAGCTTAAATCTGTATTTTCAATTAGTGTGGAAAACAGTGTAGATTCTGATAAGATGGCCTTTGTAAGAAACAGCTGATCAGGATCTAGTGTTTTCAAAAATGGAATCAACAGGACATGGGTTAATTCTGGGCTCAGTAGGACAAGGGTAAATTCTAATTTGACCTTTAAATGGGGAGAAAATTTACCTGTGTATCTGGCAATTGTTTAACACCTGTGCCTGTCATAAACTGTTAAAACAACAAATATCCAAGTGGATACTGTATAGCTTGGGTCAAGGATGAACAATAGGATATCATGATTGACTTGATATTTTTACTTAAGACAATTAAAGTCCAGGTGACCACAAACAGGGGTGTCTTTAATTGAGTTATAGTACAGATAGTATATAGTACTCATCCAAACACCCAACTTTAATATATTGACGGGCCGCGTAGCGCAGTCGGTAACGTGTCTGGCTACAGATGCGTGTCTAACTGCAGATCCAGGGGTCGCGAGTTCGATCCCGGCCCGGCCCCATACTTTCGTGGAGATTGATCATGAAATAATTTCTACGGTCATTCTCCTCCCTTCCGCTGATTCATTCAAGAAGGGTTGTTGTCAGTTACAAGCGAAAGTATGTGCACAAATTACTGGTTAACCGCTTGTTCAAGCCTACCCAGGAAAAAAGTGTGGTTAGGTGAACTGACCGTCACGCAATGACCATAGCTGTTGACTTGGGACGTAAAGCAACAAAACCAACCAACCAACCAACTTTAATACTTCATTTAACTTCAGACAATAAAAGTCCAGAGTGTCTTTAATTGATTTATGGTACAGATAAGGATCACTCACCCAACCTAATCTGTTACTATGGACAAGCCAACTAATGATTACTTTGGCAGGTACGAAACAGGGTTTTTTTCTTCTTTTAAAATTTACTTTTTAAATTTAAATGTTTAAAAAATGAGACTTATACGTTAAACTAAGATAATTTAGTTAATAGCCTGATAAACTTTGTAGAAATGAAATATTAAGACAAATAACCTCTATTATTGAAATTACCAATCTAAATTTGGAAGGTTGTAAATCATATTTGCCAGTATTTCCCGTTATTTGCCATAATTTTCCGGTATTTCCCGGTAAATACCACTGGCATGGCAAATATGCTTATTTGCTGGCATTTTGCCAACCTTGTCTTTCATCAACATGATGTCATCGCTCTGGATCACTTGAATGCTTCCTGTTAAATCCACTGCTCTGATTGGTCGGTTGATAAAACCACCAAGGTCAAGCGTGATACATGAATCTACAGTCCAGTTCAAACAATATGTTTCTTCTGAATAATTTGTAAACTCTAATGCAGATTTTCACTTTTTTATTTTTTTTAAAAAAGGCTACAAACGATAGGGTCACAAAAAAAACCCCGAGACAAACCTACAACTGTAGGATGGACATTCCATGATAGTAATAGCTAACCATAAGTTTAATGGGTCAGGAGACACCAAAAATGTATATCACTTCGTAGAAATGTCTGTGGTCTTAATTATTGGATTTTAGTCCCGCTATTTCTTGTCTAACTGCTTGGGATATGATTTTTTTCATTCAAAAAGTAGAGACAAAAGATCGATAAAGGTAACAGAATTTATCGAGTGAACTGCACTGTAATTTTCAGAAAAAAACGTAATTAGGTCGAACAAGCGCCTCCATGATAAAAAAAGAATTAGTAAGCTAAAGAGGGCGATTTCAAAACAAATATACCAATTCGTATTGGGCTAAAAACTTTTTTTGAGAAGGTATTTTGGAAATTTTAGACATAAATTATTATTTCTTGAATGAAATTGCAACTTAATCCAGCTTTTTCCACAATTTATCTTTACTTTATGAACTCTCGCTTTGATGCGTCCAGATTTTCGGACATTCCAATATACGATACTCGTCACGAGCTAAAATTCAGATTCACCATGGTGCTGGAACTGACAGGAAGGGTCAAATCAACAAGAAGCAAGCATACTGGTTCAACCCAGGAAGACCTGTCCTTATATAGTGGAGTAAGCTAATTTCGCCAAGAATGTATTTTCGCCAATTGAACATTCCTACCGTTTTTTCACTTGTGTGACTTCACAGGCTCATTCTGAAAAGGGGATTTCCAAGGGCAAAAGAAAAGCTGTCTGTTAAGTTGTTTTAGCAGTAAGAAAATGCATATCTGAGTGGTAAAATAATGGTCACATATCTGCATCAATGTTTTCCCGCCATTTTCACTATTTCTTTTTAACCCCAATCTTTAAATTATGATCCTGATACGTTTTATTCATTGAATACATCGCTTCCTTCATCTTCATTTGCGTTGACACCCTCACGATGGAGGTAAGAAAACTTGGTGATGTATTGGGGTCCCAAGTGGGGAAAATCATTGATTTTATCATAAGGGGGTCCTTATTAATGTTAAGACTCAGAAACAATGGTATGGCTAATAAGCAGCTGTACGGACCATATATCTAAAAATGATTACTTGTTAAATTATATCAATCTTTCGCCTGCAATGGCTTGATGTATCCCTTAAGTATATAAAAGAAAGTTTTTATGTCTACTTTTTCATTTACTGTCTGTGTGGCAGCACCCCAATGAACCTAGGGGTTCAAATCAATCTGAAATTGGATTGAATATAGAAAAAAAACATGACTGACATATTTTTGATTACAATAAATTAATTGATAGAAGATTCACAATAATTTATATTCATTGAATGAAAAAAATGGTTTGTCTCATAACATCTATTGATTTTTTGTCTACCCAACCCTTTTTGAGGCCTCTTTTTTCGGGTCAACAAGAGTTGTCGAAATTAGATTACTATTATCAAAATGGCGAAAAAACGGGTGCAAAATCAAATCAAGGTTTTTGCGAATTAAATAACATATTTTGATGGTCTAAGATATCGCACATTATTATAAAAGGTTGAAATTATAGGGTCCCTAGACTTACCGGAAAGACCCGAATTACCGGAAAGACCACCGAAATACCGGAAAGACCAAAGAATAATAGGGGGTTATTTCCTGTATTGAATATATTATCGACAATAATTGAAGGCTCAGGTGAGTCTGCGCAGATACACTACTTAATATGCCTTCGCTACTCACATATACAAAGTATGGATGGTGATGAAGACCCAGAAGAAAATTAATGCTATAAGTTTAAGTAATCAATATTCTGAAGTCCATTTATTTAGAAAGTTTATGCTTAGTACTGTACTGTTTTGGGCGAAAATTGAACAGGGTCGGGGTACTCTGATTATAATAATTTTTACATACGTAGGCTAAGGTTATTTTTTTGGGTTCAAAATTTGAGTTTCAATATTTTTAGGGGGTTTTCAGAAAAATGAATATGTTTGGGGTATGAAGCTTTTGTGGATATTTTTTTGGGTAACCACAAAATTTGCCTATATTTAGGTGTCATTTCTATGCATTTTAGGGCCTATTCTTATGGGCAAGGTACAGAATGGGGGATATTTTTTATACTAAAATTTCAAATATTTTTTGGGGGTGCTTGAAAATCCTGATATTTTTTGGGGTTAACGGTAGATGCTGGGCCCAAGCCTACGCATGGAGAAAAAACTAAAGTAAACCCCCCTCCACGCCCTGGGGAAAATTGCCGTTATAAAATTGTATTGCTTTAACTTCAATCTTGTTTATTGAATGGACTAATAGCTTGGATAAAGGCCTAATTGAAGGGCTCTTGTTAACACCTAGAACTAATCAGTGTGTCAATGAGGTGGAACTTACTAGTCTTATTAAAGGACCATTGTTAACACGAGGAACAAACCCAATCAACGAACATGTTTCAGAAAAAGGGAACACATCCATCCATCCATCAATCCATCCATCCATCCATCCATCCATGCATCCATCCATCCATCCAATAAAAGACGTTTTGCAAGAATGTTTAAATGCATTTTCTCATATTTGTATCTTTTCATGTCCTTTAGTTTGAACTTTGAAGCTCACTTTATGATTCTTATATTTTAAACTTTGGTCAATGATTCTTATATATCCGCATATGTTATGCCTTTTTGGCATTTTATCTTTCAAGCCTCCATCGCGGTAAGTTGATATATGGTTATGCCATGTATATGCCAGCTTTATTTTCTCACAAATCACATTTCACCAAACACACAACTATTCTATAATATGATTTTGACGTATTTAATTTAAGCCGTACATTTTCAGTAATTGGGAAAGGGGAATCTTCTTATCTTTTTTTCATCTCATGTTTTCAAGACAAAATGATCATAAAAATGAATTTAAAAAAAAAATCAAAAAATATATAACAAATTATAACATATATACTAAATATATACTAGATACTCAAATATTAACAATATTCAATAATCAATAATAGCCTTCTTTATTGGCGAAGGGCATATCAATATTTCCCTATTATTCTTTGGTCTTTCCGGTATTTCGGTGGTCTTTCCGGTAATTCGAGTCTTTCCGGTAAATCTAGGGACCGGAAATTATATGATAAAATCATTTTCTGGTCAGGTTGTATTTTGTTTTGCTATCCTCAGAGGCATATCTGCTTACGTTGGCGAAAACTGATTATCCCAGTATATAACTGAAAGATTGTTGATGGGACGTAAAGAAACAAATCAAACAAATTCTCACATAAAATTGCTTTGTTTGTTTGTTTCTCCCAATGTTTCAAATTGCTAATGTGATAAAATATGTGTTCTACACTTGTGTAGTCTAATTTGGCGCATCTGCTAATTTGACTCACTCCAATATTATTCCCCAAACAACACTAAAACATTATTTTGTGGTTTCATAGTATGAAACACATTAATAGGTATATGACAATAACATTTTGTGGTGTGAATCCAAATTAAATATCAAAATAATTAGAAAAAACTGTTTTTCACTAAATCCCAAGACCCCTTCTCCGCAAATCTGGTATTTAGAAGGTTGTTTTGTCATTGATGGTAATAAAACTGCCAAGATAATGTGCTGCATTGATTGTAGAAACCAAAAGCGTGAGTTAAACACAACAAAAATCTTTTATGTTCAAGGCAACCAAGAAAATAGACAAAGGTGCGCCACATTAGCAGACATTTTTCCCGACTCTGAAACAGGGGGGGTTAATGACGTTGAACGCTTATTATTCTATTATTTGCGTTAAAAAATCATGAAGTTTTGCTCCTTTTGCTAAAAAATGATTTTTCTTCACTCTGATATAATAAATAATTCTGAGTAGACCAGTTAACATTTGCAAATTCAGCTCAAACTCTTAGGTGCGCCAAATTAGCCTACAGCACGGTATATTTATTCTTAAGTTTGTACATGTCTGTAAATATTGAATTTACCGAATAAAAAACAATCAATCAATCAAAGTTTCGCGTATTTCATGTAAACATCCACGTACTATGGCCTCAACAGGCACAAAACGATTGCAATTGTCATGAAACAAGGTCGCGACGGGAACAAGACAGTTCACCGACAAGACAATTCACCGACACGATTTTTGAAGACAGTTCACCGACAGATTTGAAGACAGTTCACCGACACTTTTGAAGACAGTTCATCGACACTTTTTTATCATGTAAATGACATATGGCTCGAAAATATAATTTATTATTGTGAATAAATATTGATGAGTTATGATTTGAGGTGATATGTTGATATAATTTGTTGAGAAAGCGATATTTTGTTTGTCTGATTAATGATAAATGGACAGACATTATTTGCTACAAGAAAGCTATATTGATGTGATCCTATAGCCAATCGTATATTATTTTTTTATGAAATTCGCCAGCAATTCAAGGCATTCCCTTCGAATATTTAAACAGATTTGTTCAGGACTAGATCTACCTTTTTATTTTTAAATATTTATTTTACGTTAGTGATATAAGACGTATTTTCGCACAGACAATGTAATGATCGCTATATAGGCAGCTGAATGCATGTATAATAAAATCATGTTGCAATAGCAAATAGGTAATTCAATTAGCTTTTTATTATGCCTTCGTTCATTATAACATCAATAAATTATGAAAATTGTGGCATTCCATATAAATACAATATAAAATTTGTCGATGAACTGTCTTCAATTCTGTCGGTGAACTGTCTTCAATTCTGTCGGTGAACTGTCTTCAAAATGCGTGTCGGTGAACTGTCCTGTCGGTGAACTGTCTCGATTCCGTCGCGACAAGGTAACCCAACAAATCCGGCTTCGTTCGTTCGTTGTTTCTTAGAGTTCCGCCGCTGATTTGTCGGCGCAACCGACATATTCCATTTAGGCAATGTCTCCGAGTCCGGTACCGGACCCCGAGCCACGCCCATGAGGACTGTCTCGGGGTCCGGTAGTTTGTGAAAGGACTACTGACAAGTCTAGGGATACGGGTCCGTACCTGCATGTATATGTAGTAACAGTTATTTTACCAACAAAAACTCATGTTGAAGTTTCATTTGCTTCGTCCGCCATCTTTGATCCTCAAAGGGAAACCAATCTGTATTTACTGTCATGCACAATTAAGCTTATACAAAGGTATTTAACGTACCACTTCAGACTTTTTCGATAAAAATCTACTGTTAGCAAAACTCCGTTGCGAAAGGAACTCCCATTCCCAAGCCATGCATCAATATAAAGAAAGCTACTCCAAATCATCGCAATGATTAAAAAAAACTTCTATCTTTTATCTTGTTGTATTTTGTAAATTTGTCTGAAAAAGTATATGTTTATACATGACTTTGAACTTCAAAATGTTTTTGAAATAAAATGATTTTCAAAGTTACTTAACGATGCCATCCGAAAGACCACCACCTGATCTGGTTCATGTGCTTATCTGCTATATTTCAAACCGTTCCCTATTACGATAATGTCATGACATTCGAAGTTGAATTTGCGATTCAGTGACATTTGTTTTCGTACAGTGCCGGATAAAATTCTCGAACAGTGACGTCCCGCCATCCGCTTTTCTCAACAGTTTTAAAGACTTTTTTCGTCAAAATGATTTTTTTCACTAATTTCAAAACAATTTATCAGTATATGACCATTCGATTTCACTCAGAACTATCAAAATTACCGTCAACTTTATGTTTTCAAAATGGGGGCGAAATTATATCGACACACCGGCATGTCCAATTTCGATGGAATGATGTTATGCGATCATAACGTATTTATACAAGAAATTGTATTTTCATGTTGGGCGAATTCCCAGGTATTTGAGTTTATATCTATTCATAACAACACTCAATTTGGCTAAATAATTATGTATGTTGAATTAATTGCAATTATTTTCATACTTTTTAAACCCGTTTCAAGAACTATATTTACTTCATGTATAGTCATGTCTGTCCATTAGCGAGGTCATGCACGAGATTATAGCTTTACCCAACAACAACATAGCAGTACTTTTCTCAACGCAAAAACTAACGGAATTGCAGCGATCTTTTGATTCCGATGGACAGGAGAGGAATGTCAAGGTATGCATAACTATTTCATAAACCAGCTTTCTTCAATGTTGGGACTGATTTATTTTTCGATTTCCAGAATAAAGGCAGCAAAAGTTTCGCGGTGCCATGACCTGATTTGTAAACACAATACAGGAAATATGTACGGAGGATACTTTTGGCTTTGCTTATTTCATAAAACTATTTTGAAATAACCTGTAATTGTATTTATTGACCTATCCACCTGCTACTGAATTAAGTAGCATATACAATGCCAAAACTTGATCGGGCCTGATCTGGATCCACTGGTACGGATTTTTAGCCTGATGAGTTGTATTTTATAAATTTTGTATCTTACAATCTTGTATAGAAATGAGTACATGTCTTGGTGACGTATCAATAACTGTTTCCCCTTCACAGGCCCTCGGGCCTCTCCCTTGAAAAAGTTGATTATTACTTTTGCAAACAGTTTGGACCTAGATCAGGCCCGGCATAAAAAGATCGGGCTTGATCTGCATCGAACAACGTCAGACTTGTCTGATGTTGATCTATTGATGATGTTCCTGGGAGAATTTTTCCAAAATGATTTTTATGCAAACAGTTTGAACCAGATCAAGCCAGACATAATAATGTCCGGCTTCACTCTGCGTCCACGCCATGCCCGGATCCAAATGGGGGGGAGGGAGTCCAGAGGACCCCTTCTAAAATATCACAAAAATATAGTTTCTTTAGCAATTGGTCCGGACCCCTGAAAAATCACAAAGCTTCCAAGCCACATTTTTATGTATGGCCAATATCAGCACTCTAGCGAAACGTCATTTAAACGGCGTTTCACTGGCGGGCCGATGATGGCCCACTTAAAGTGGTATTTCGATCCTTTCCCCTCATTAAATTAAAAAAAAGTGTAAAAGTTTGACTCCCTCTGACAAAATTTTCTAGATCCGGGCATGCAAACACCGTCATGTTTGATCTGGATCCAAACTCTTTTACACTGATGGTATGATAAGATGGGTTTTCAGTATATCTCAATAAGCGTATACATTGGGTCCTCCAAGGAAGCAGTTGTATCAAGATTAATAGACTGGCCCAAAAATCGCGCTTAAAGATTCTAAGTAATCAAACAAAAGATTTGTGTGCTCTCCCCCTTACCACCTGCCAAGTTTGCAAACAGTTTGGATCCAGATGATCGTCTGGCGTTTCGCCGGGCCTGATCTGGGGCAAACAAGCATACAAATAGTTAATCTAGTAAGTTAAGGAGATGCATTACGAAGAAAATACATTATTTGACCTTGACCCCAAGGTCAAGGGGGTCAAGGTCACATAAAATGTTGCCCATCACCGTCAACTTCATGTGACCTATGCACCAGCAAAGTTTGATTCTGCTACATCTCATATTTAAGGAGAAGATGCATTTACAATAAAACATAATTTGACCTTGACCTTGGGGTAAAGGTCACACAAAATGTTGCCCAGTACCCTCGACATTGTATGATATATGCACCAGCAAAGTTTGTTATTGCTACATCCCACGGTTAAGGAGAAGGTGCATTTACAAGAAAATACATTATTTGACCTTGACCTTTGGACGAAATGTTGCCCAGTGCCCTCTACATCATGTGACTTATGAACATACAGAGTTTGAAGTAAATTCAATATGTTGCCACGTACCCTCTACATCATGTGACCAATCTAGCTACAAAGTTTGAAGTTGCTACGTCTAACCGTTTAGGAGGAGATACATTTACAAGAAAATACATTATTTGATCTTTGACCTTGACCTTAGGATCAAGGTCACACAAAATGTTGCCCAGTACCCTCTATATCATGTGACCTATTCAGCTGCAAAGTTTGAAGTTGCTACGTCTAACCGTTTAGGAGGAGATACATTTACAAGAAAATACATTATTTGATATTTGACCGTGACCTTGGGATCAAGGTCAACTGAAATGTTGCCCAGTACCATCTTCTCATGGACCTATTCAACTACAAAGTTTTGAAGTTGCTACCTTTAACGATTTAGGAGGAGATACATTTACAAGAAACTTGACGGACGGACAAAGGACTGACTTTGGTACAAAACTAATATACCCTTTTTTCTAACGAAAAAGCGGGTATAAAAATATTAACGAATCCTTCAGAGTCTATAAGAATCCATCATGAGCTGAAACACCTTTTAAACGTACAAAAGTTGTAAAAACGACGTTACCCCGTCTAGTGTCAACGTTACAATGCCCTATGTGATATGTGACATCATTAAAATCAAACTGGCTACCAAATGACGTCACGCCAGTCCATGTCCAACCCGTGCAGTGATTTATCAACCAATAATTCACTGGGTTTAACCATTGGCTATATGGACGAGGTGTGTCCGAATTATAATTAGCAGCAACTTTTAAGTCTTAAGGCTTAAATGAAATGTATGTGTGGTTCCTGTTGCCTACCTACCCTAATTTTTTTAACCCTACCCTAAACATTAAAATGGTCTTTTGAGAAAAAAATACCTAAAATGGGCACTTTTTCAGATTTTGTCACTATTTTCTTTGTTAAATGTTATAACAAAATCTAATAATTTCCCTACCATTTTGTTGGTATGCAACAGGAACCACACGTATATTTCATTTAGGCCTAATACAAAATTGGCTGTTGTTAAGTCCCTTTTATTACTCACAATACATTTTGAACATACGAGTATTTTCATCTATTTGAATTTAGCTAAATATTTCATAATTTCTTTAGTTTTAAATTGCATGTAATTTGTTGAAGTGATACGGCATGCTTTGTCCACCATACACATAAAATGTAAAGCGGGACTACTTTTTTGATAAATCTGTCCTCCATTTTTCTAACCATATTTGAAAATTGGCTTTTGGTTTATATGCTTTAACAACGCACTGGAATAAATTAAAAAATAGCAGATTTACTCAGCATGCTTATAAACAAGCTTTTGCAAGTATTATTACATGTATATCTGTTTCCCTTTTTGAAAACAATTTTATTTCCCAGCTTAACAATACCATCTTTTTCGAGTGGAATATTATAAAATGGAAATGATGTCTCTGCTAAATAATAGCTTGGGTGTATTGCCAAACAAACCCTCTTCATATTGATATATAGCTTTGGTTGGTACTTCTTTGAAAATGGTCTTTATGTACAAATTTGATATAGGCCAAAATGGCACCAAATAGTGTGAACACCCACCTTAAAAAACGGTAAAGTAAAAAAAGAACGTAACTCACCTGTAACAAATCAATTATCTTCTCATCTTCAATTAAAGGAACCAATTAAACTACTCGTTGGCAGCTGAATAGTGAGATGAGTGAGCAGTGTCAAATAAGCTTACATAGTCTGTAGTATAGATTCATTATTCAACTATAGCTTTCAAAGAGACTCACTACTGGGACAACGGCAGTGGATCTTACTGGTATCTTTTGACACTCGGACATAGCTTTATAAGAAGACTCTGAGTCTTTTTTTTTGTCTTTTTTTAAACAACTGATATGGACCCAAAAGAAAATGCCTTTTTAGCATAAAGACAAACAGTGTTGAACAAGATCAGACTGCTCATACGATAACAGTCTGATCTGGATCCACACTGTTTGCTAGAGAGATGTTACAAATGGATATCCTAAGGTTGAAGACTCGATCGCGGAAATGCATCTAAAATAATGACAAAAAGTGATGAACCAGATCAGACTGCTCCTATGATAACAACCTGATCTCGGTCCACTCTATTTGCTACAGAGACCGTTCATAGGTTGAACAACTCAATCGCGGAAATGCATCTAAAATTTACGTCTGCTGGAGTTATAATGCTTATGCCAACAGCTAATTTTGCCGTGGATCCTGATCAGACTGTTCCTAGGCGACCAGTCAGATTTGGGTCCACACTGTTTGCTCCAAAGGCGCCTTACGGACAGACATACATTGCCAATCCGGTTCAGGCTGCTCTTAGGAGAGTAGTTTGATACGGGTCCACACTGTTTGCTACAAAGACAGCTTATGGGTCGTTATGTCAGGGAAATGCAACTTATGCTTACGTAAATGGCCAATATCCCCGTACAGACAAACATTTGGGACCAGGATCAGACTGCTCCTATGAGATCTGGGTCAATATTGATTGCTTCAAAGACGTCCTTCAATAACGAACAAGTAGACGACATATGGGTCGTTATGTAAGGAAATGCAACTTATGCTTACGTCAATGGCTAATTTCTCCGTACAGACAAACATTGTGGACCTGGATCAGACTGCTCTTATGAGAGCAGTTTAATCCGGATCCACACTGTTTGCTACAAAGACTTGACTGGAATAATCTAGCAGAACATTAATGGCGTTTCACTGGCGTGCTAATGAAGGCCCAACATTGCTGGCTTAGTAGCTTTTTAATTTTTAAGGGGATCCTGATCAGTATTACTAAGAAACCTTATATTTCTTATGATTTTTCAGAGGGAGGGGGTCCGGAGCCCCTGCCCCCCCTCTGAATCTGCGCATGAATACGCCCAACTGATGTTAGATCTCCATCATAAATTTCTGAGCACCACATTTTGTGCCAGCATGTTATTACCTAGCCACCATCGGTCCATGCGCTCGGCTGGTGTTCGACAGTGGTCTGATTTTGTGTGCTTATTTGGTTTTCAGCTTTTGGGTGCTCAAAAGAACCGTCTCACTGCTGTGAATAACTTCCCGTGCTAGCATGTTATATCAGGCCAAAATCGGTCCACGTTTTTAGGTGTTTTATTTTGAATAACTACAGACCACCATTGGCCCATGCGTTTCACTGGTGTTGGTGGTGGATGGACGGGTGGACAGACAGACAGACAGACAGACAGGTATGTGACCAATTATCCAGTATGAAAGCAATTAAACAATGGACCTGCAATCACCAATTGCTTACTTCAATGAAAGTGTAAATTGGTGTCTTGATCCACATCTGAATTAAGGATGAGGTTGGCGCCGTTAAACCGGTTTAAGCCCTCTACTAAAATATTTTACTGACCGTTCCAAGGCGGTACTTCTTTTGTGGATCTTTTATGTTTTTCCTCTGTCTTGTGTTTGCCTTGTCTTTGTGCGCGTCTGTTTATATGTGCTTTGTGGTCACCTGCTGGGAAAGGGCTCTCGTTTGTGGTGTCTATATGTGAGTTTGTCACTTTTCCATTGGTATCCTGGGTCAGGTGTGGTACTTGATTGTATCGATTCCTGATCTTTGCTCCCTTACTTACTTTACATCTATACAAGGTATTATCAAACTATACCTACTGGTTTTTGGATTTACAAGCAAATAAATAGTAAAAGGTCAAAAACTGGTAAGAGATAATTAAGAAAATAAGAAACCAAGAGTTGTCCGACTTGTGTGTAGCTCAACTACTCATCAGGATCTACATTCTTACCTAGTTTTGTCAACATACCTGGACTGGCTTTGGAGTTCAGATGCAAAAATGTCTCAAGTTAAAAAAACTGCAAAGGGAGATAATTCAGAAAGTAAGCAAGCTAGAGTTATCCATCTTGTGTACAGTGTGTCTGTTCGTGTAGGTCTACATTCCTACAAGCTATCATCCAAATATCTTGAATAGTTTTTGAGTTATAGAGCATACACAAAAAATTGTAAAAAAATGCAAAGGGAAATAACTAGGAAGTAAGCAAGCTAGAGTTTAGCCACTTTTGTGCAGCGTGCCCAATCATCTGGATCTACATCCCTAAAAAGGTCCATCCAAATACTTTGAATAATTTTGGAGTAATGGAATATACACAAAAATTTGTGAAAAAATAAATATAAAAAAATACCCATCTCCAAAAAATGCATTTTTCACCAAAAAAATGGGAACCAACTGAAAAGAACATGGCAGCACATGTGTGAAATGTGAAGAACGCAGGTTGAATACCTTGCGAGAAGATTGAATCTGCCAAAAAGTGAACCAAAACGTAAACCTAGAACGTGTCGCCCGTCGCCCGCCGCCTGCCCTGACAACACTTATTTAATAACCGTATTTTTTCTTTGAAAAACCCGGCTAAAAACTCCATAGGATTAGTTTCATACATTGCAGAAACATTTCATTATCAATATTTTATATATCTTAATTTGATTGCTAGTAACAAGATATAGCAATGAGTGATTTTACATCGAAGTATGCTCTTCAATTTACATATAAATGCAGCGGTTCCCCAAAATGGGTACGAAACCCATTTTGTGTATATGATGAATGACGCACTAGGTGTAAGTTACGTGACATATGCCCTGACATATCTATTTGGCTGAAAATGGAGTTTCCAGTCACTCTTTTATAGGTCACTGATTCTACATGTATTTTACAAAAACAGCGGGATAAAACATAAAAAAAAATCATTCAATCATCCCAGAATCTGTCTGAATTGTCGTAAGATATAGATTAAAAATAATTTAGGGACATTGACCAATTAGGGCACGTTTTGGCCATGGGGACGTTTTGACAATTTTTTCGGATGACGTTTTGACTTGGGAACTTTTTGTCTGTAATCCGCACAAGATATTTTGTAACAATCGAACACACGAAAAAATGTACGACAACGATATATTTAAAAGGCAGAGATATCTGTATTATTTGTAGCAGTACACAAAATATAACTGTGCTGCTCAATATTAATGGTATCATGAATTACATGATTTGCTATATTACGTCGTCGTAAAAGTTGATCACTACCACCAACGAGTCTGCTTAGATCAGTAAACAATATGGCTTCCGCAAGTACAGTCGCAAGCAAGAAATCGGAAAAAGAAAGTAATTTATCAGCGTTACATTTACCATTTTAGACGATAAGTGTATAGCAACATCACATTCACAATCATGTGAATCAAACTGTATTCAATTACTACAGCAAATGACAATGTTGTAGGAAAATAAAGTATTTCATAGTTGTGCAGGCCTTTCTCTCACGAATCTTTGAAACGTGTGGCATCACACATCTGGACCTGAGTTTGTTGTTGGATGCAAAAGAGGATGACGAATTGAAAGATTGGAGAAGTTTCATGTTATCAGAACTTGAGAACTTTGTGGTTGGAACCAGGCGTTTCGCCACACGACAGTAAAACCAGTGACCTATATAAGAGTGACTAGAAACTCCAATAAAAAACCAATACTCCACTCAAATAACACTGTCGTGTATCTTACACAGGTAAATGAGGGAAACTCGATATCATTTATCTACACTATTGGCTTTTACCGCTGTTTTGGAATACACAGCGTAATTTCTCTATTGTTTAGGCTTAAATGAAATATATGTGTGGTTCCTGTTGCCTACCTACCCTAATTTTGGATATACTTTAATATAGTGGACCTATGTGGAATCCTGCCTTATAAGAGGATGTATCCATACAAATGTGGTATCAAAATAAACTTTGACATCTTAACTACACAGAAAGACCAATAATAATAGCTATATCCTCGTATAAAGTGATTATCGAGGCCTTTAAACTTCATAAGGGTCAACGCAATTTTCGCTTCATCGAGCATCAGTGTACATGATCATTTCCAACACTCGTGCAAGCCTCTGGGATTATGCACTTTGGAAATTAGATCTTGGAACGATTGGGCAATGATTATAAATGATACCCATTCCGTGTTTTCTGCAATAAAAAGGTTCTCACAGCATAAAATGCACAAATCCTTCACTCCGGTGAATCTTGTTGACAAGTTGGCCATTTTGGTAGAAAAGTAGATAAAAAGCGCCTGGATAACACTTGCTATTGTCGCGAACTCCCCAGTATCTCTCACAAGATTAAAGGGTGCCGAGTCATAGAGGGGCATCGATAACAGAAATGCCTTTCATTCCGTATAAGTTACATTGACGGAAAAAACGCATTTTGATATAAAAACATTGTATTCTTAAGAAATGTGGAATCATTTCTATATAGAGATGCAACCAGATTTTTGGCAAAGACTGAATAATTATTTTCCCAAGAAATGTGGATGCATTTCTATCTAGAGATGTGACCAGATTTTTGGCCCAGACTGCATGATTGTTTTCTTAAGAAATGTGGAATCGTTTCTATATAGGGATGTAACCAGATTTTTGGCCAAGACTGAATAATTGTTTTCTCAAGAAATGTGGAAGCATATCTATATAGGAATGATTCCACATTTCCTAAGAAAACAATTATTCAGTCTGGACCAAAAATCTGGTTGCATCTCTATATAGAGATGATTCCACATTTCTTAAGAAAACAATGTTTTCATATAAAATGCGTTTTATTCCGTCAATGTAACCAATACGGAATAAACAGCATTTCTGTTATAGATGCCTGTCTATGGATACATCTTCAAGAAGACAAATAATTGTTGGGGAGTTTTACAGCATAACTCCCCAAGACATGATCGATGTATGAAAGACGCTTGCATTTTCATTGAGAAATTGAAATGGCCGACATCAACTGTGAAAAAACACTGACCCTTGCCTGATTTAACTGATAATTACAAACGATATTTGGACCCAGGCATATTGATTGTAGTATAAAAATGGAGATGAGATACAGTTGTATATAATTCGACCACACAAGTGTGGACACATCCTCATATATGGCAGGATTCCACATAGGTCCACTATATTAAAGTATTTCCCTAATTTTTTTAACCCTACCTTAAACATTAAAATGGTCTTTGGAGAAAAAATACCTAAAATGGGCACTTTTTCAGATTTGTCACTATTTTCTTTGTTAAATGTTGTAACAAAATTTAATAATTTCCCTACCTACCTACCCTAAATTTTGTTGGTATGCAACAGGAACCACACATATATTTCATTTAGGCCTTACCTAAATTTTTAACACCTTTATAAACACCGAAATTATATAATAACGATAATTAGTAATCATTGGACATCTAAATTTATGAATATTGATAAATCGAGACACAGATATAGCCATGTTTG
Organism: Loripinus fragilis; assembly: GCA_964019695.1. Classification (NCBI taxonomy): domain Eukaryota; kingdom Metazoa; phylum Mollusca; class Bivalvia; order Lucinida; family Lucinidae; genus Loripinus; species Loripinus fragilis. The sequence goes on along the minus strand of OZ026519.1, from coordinate 98,203,939 downwards.
AAGCTTTATTCGTCAGAGTGAAAGAGGTATTTTTGAAGCCATTTTTGCCGATTTCCGCAACTTTCTTTAAATCGGCCGATATTTACACGGTCATAACTCAATCGGATTAGTTTTTACATTGCAGAAACAAAGCATTTAGCAATATTTCATATGTGTTTTTTCGTTTGTTATAAACAATATTTTCCAATAAGCGATATTTACGACGAAGTACGTACTTTAAAGTACCTATATATGCAGCGGTCTCACAAGCTGCATCGCCATTTTAAGTGCGTACGATGGCGTTAGTCACGTGACACATGCCACGACATACCTATATGGCTGAAAAATGAAGTGTCCAGTCACTCTTATATAGGTCACTGGTAAAACTAATAGTCCCATCACGCATCACCGCATACCGAGAGTAAATATACCAGTGTAGAAAATACCGTGATAAGAAGACCGTACCTGTGGGAATATATGGCCTGATGGCCTAAATACAGAAATCACTCACTGACAGTTTCTCTTGACGTTTCATCACACAAGAATAATGTCAATAGCCGCGCACCACTAATATACCGTCATACGAATTGTCCCTCTTAATAAGGTACATTGTTTTTTACCCTACTTTCATTTTGTCCGGAAATACTGACCCTCGCTAGCAAGTTGTATTATGCCCTGGACAGTGCATAATTTAAAGTTTTATCGATACCTAGCACGGAAATAACCATTTATTGTGTCAATAGTCTTCTACCTACGGACTTTGCAACGCTAGCATATTTCAAGATGGCGACCCTTACCGACAAATTGGAGCTACAGACTTTTGTAGCACTTGTAGTCTCTAATAGAGGCCCACCCCCATCTTCGTGAGGGGTAACGATTCCAATAGATGCCCGGGCCTGTAATAGAGATTTTACGGTAATTGGCATTACGGTTGAATTACATCGGGCCACTAGCATATAATATGTAAGTTTGAAAGTAGCATGAGGTAGATTTAACTAGTGTTGTATCGATGATCGATTATAATTGATGATCAATCGAATATTTCTTTCGATTCTACTAATCGATTGCGTTTGGTAATAATCGATTATAATCGAAAAGATTCACACCTGACCCTCTTGTAAGCTACTATTCTAAATTTGCAACAAGAAAATGCAATCCATAAATTTAAAGGTTTATAGAATGTGAGGAAAAAAGAAATAAACTTAAATGTTATTTAAGCAACTAAGAAGTCTTCAGTGCACACCTTAACCTTTTGTATGCTAATGACTCGGAGTGACTAGAGTTTTCATTCTTTATTGAAGTACGCATTTAGGAGTGACTCCTAAAAAGAGGGAAAGCTCTAATGAAATGCTGTGGAATGCGGCATTTCATCAGGATCTACACCGTTTGCTAAGACATAAAATATCTTCAGAGAAAGAAATATAGCATGAAACTGACGCTAACATTTTTTTATATCAAGATAAGAGTTTCAAGCAGTACAAGGATAGACATTCTATGGGTTTCCCTTTCATATAATAATTTTCGATTATAATCGATCATCAATCCAAACCTCCTGACCGATTATTTTCGATGATCGATTATGAAAAATCCAATAATCGAACAACACTAGATTTAACTATACTGAACAAAAGTGAAAACGCTACACCTGAATTGTTTGCCACCTATATACAAAATTATGCGAACCAAGAATGCAATTGAAAGTGTATCTTAATGTTCGAATACTGGGTAATGCATAACAGAAAAAGTTTTATGGATGTTGTCACGAGGAAACACATGAAAGCCATTTAAATGTGACAGGGGTCCATTTTTTCAGGTTGCCAATTTTAACGGAAATCTAACACAATTTAGGGCTTCAGAAATCCACTACCTACAAGATCCGACTGCACGAAATGGTAGTCTAGACATGGGACAACCTGAAATGTGACAGACTTATCTCAAGTGTGTTTTTATCGTTTAGAAAAGCAATCTTAAAAAGCGGATTTTCCATCAAATTGCCAAGCTTAAAAATTTAACACTGAAACCTCCACAATGTGTTAAATTGTTGCATCTAAGTATGAGGACATTACTAGTCGAGAAATGGTAGAAACAATGTGCTGAGAGGTCTACCTGATTTGGCAAAAGAAAATTATCGAAAATCGTGATAAATCGAAGATTACCAAACATTTAATATTCCCTATTTGTTTTTGTCAAAGGGAAATAATTTTCAATATTTTGCAAATTTGCTAAATTCGAAATTGATTTCTGAGCTTGTTTCAAGTGATTGATCAGTTTTCTTGTGTTTTTATGTTACACAATTAAGACCAATTTTGATAAGCATAACAATTTTAATTTGCGCATGCGCAATCGCAAATTTCAGTGAATAAAGCTTTAAACACTTATAGGAACATAACTCATACATCAAACGAGACAAATTGGTGGAGTTTCGACAAATCGTTTGCTGGATGTCTGGGCAACATTATTAAGCTTTAGTAAATACTTTTTGTCCAATATTTTCTCTAAAAATATAGATAATTGTAGTGTAGCGTTTTCACTTTTGTTCGGTATATCAAGTGAGAGAAGTTTTTTTTGTAAAAAAAAAAAAAAATGTTTCCACCTTTCTATTCTGGTTCATTCAAATATTTACAATATATGGTATGTCATTTGGCCACTATTTAACTTTTTTTCATAAAATTTAATTCACTTCTTTCCAAAAATCGAGGAAAAGAGATTGGTCACATTTAAAAGTCCTAACTACAAGAGGTGTTTCGTGTTTATTTGAACAAATTTGAAAATGCCATTTCTCATTTATTTCTCGTTATATTTGGTAATAATTGATTTCTATGGGTTAATCTGATCTCCAGAAATAGGAAATCATCAAGATAACAGTATTTAATTTTTATTTTCTGGTTTGAAACAGTCTCCGAAGATGAGTAGTCAAATTTTAAACGTTTAAAAATGCTGTTTAAAACATAATGTTCTAAATCTTTCTCGAACAGTTTCTCAAAAATATGTGAAGTTTTTCTCTTGGAACCTTTTATATATTGTACATAAAAAATTAAAGTGTGTTCTGTTAGAAAATAAAGCATTCCAGTTGGATATTTACTTTTTGGAAGCAACTTGGACATCAAATTTTAGGGTTTACAGTTTCCAAAGCAACACTAAATTGTATGTAAAATACTCAAATGCAATATTTGGTGATCAGTTTTATCTGTGATAGATACTTAAAATATCTAGGAAATTGATTCCGCTGTGAGTTTTGAGAATTTGTTTTTCAAAAATTTTCCAAGACACATTTTATACATGAGATACGCATTTGGGCACTTTTATGTAAGAACTTATTAAGCCCAGTTGCCAAGCAAAAACAGGCACACATAGGCTGTTTCTCATTTGAATAATAGACTGAATGTTCCTCTAAACTTAAAAGAAAATCTCAAACTTACATTTTCTTTTAAGTTTATGTAAGTTTGAGATTTTCTTTTAAGTTTAGAGGAACATTCAGAAAATCTCAAACTTACATTTTACCGGGCCGCGTAGCGCAGTAGGTAACGTGTCTGGCAACAGGTGCGAGTCTGACTGCAGATCCAGGGGTCGTAAGTTCGATCCCGGCCCGGTCCCATACTTTCGTGGAGATTGATCATAAAATAATTTCTACGGTCATTCTCCTCCCTTCCGCTGAATCATTCAAGAAGGGTTGTTGTCAGTTACAAGCGAAAGTATGTGCACGAAGTACTGGTTAACTGCTTGTTCAAGCTTGTCCAGGAAAAAGTGTGGTTAGGTGAACTGACCGTCCCGCAATGACCATAGCTGTTGACTTGGGACGTAAAGCAACAAAACAAACAAACAAACAAATCAAACTTACATAGGTATTTTCTTGGAAAATATATCTGTTTTAGCTCTTAAAATCAGGTAAAGGGGGTGAGGATGTATTTAGAGCCCCCGTGTTATGACTATGCTCTAAATTGCCATCTTCTCTATTTGGCAATAACAGGGATATGAAAAAGCAACATTTGTTTGTTTTATTTATATGCAACCGCATAAATTAAGATTCAAATATGTTCAAATAAACATGAAACAGGTCTCGTATTGCACATATTATGTTTGGCATGCCAAGTCATTGTTAAGGTGACTAAACATAGCTTTCATTAACTTAAAGGTGGATAACATTTCAAATATCGGGGTCTGAAACCATATGAAAACAAAATGAAATGTCTTTATAATGACACTGTTTGTTCCAAGCTATCTTTGACGTTAAAGTGAATTTGATGTTATAAAGAAATTCTGACCACTACCAAATTTCAACATAATAATCATTTGGTAAAAGAAAATATTGTACGAATGAATTAAAATGCTAATATTCCAAATGTATACGTCAGTTCAATTTCATATTGCATCAAAATTCACAAAGCTTCCCACTTATCAAGTTAGACAGAAACCTGTTCATGCAAAAAGACCTTGTTCTGGTCACAAAATTGTCTGGCACATGGTAACAATTCTGCTGTTATGAATTTGTTTTCAATAGAAATTGAATATCTGTTCACAGAAGTTACTGTCGGTGTCGTTAAGTGAATATTCTGTTATAAAGAGGGAATTTTAATGGAAACAGATCCGTTCCCAGCAATTTTATGTCGGATATTGAATATTCTGTTATAACAAGTGACGTTATAGACCCATTCTCACGTAGAATTGCCAATTGATGTCGCCAGCCTTTCATGATCAATAACTTGTCAAATACATATGTTTACAAGTAATTTATGATACTATTCGATAGACTGGCCATTTCTGATATAAAATTGATGTTTCCAGAACGCTCAGCAATGTTTCAACAAAATATATGACACGAATAATAGCCAAGGGGGTCCGAAAATCGCATGTTGCAAGTCGTTAATTCCACCTTAACTGCACATTCTAATACACATTCAGCTTGTGCATGAAAAAAATGAAACTCATAATTTTGAAATATTAGGTGGTGGCCTATAGAAAAGACAACAAAATAGTTTATTTTTTAAGTTTTTTGTTTTGTCATTACATTGTTAGTTTTGTCGCCAAATTCAACAAGTTTACGAGTTCAAACAATAAACTTAATCATCACATACCAAATGCATTAAATAAAACTTCAATTTGCCATCAGAAGATGTGTTGTATATCATATAAACTAATAATCAGCTATTTGATTTTATGCTCTTGATAGTAAAAATAAGCTAGAAGCCGCTTTTCATACTTTTAAAACGGAAAATAAGCTTTATAATTTACAAGACCTTTGCTTTTGAGCTTGTAAAGTTTCCATTGAACAACATAGATTAGATATGATCTTCAGAAATTACAAGTGCTGTATTGTCCTTTACGTTAAGACATAACTTGAAGCATAAAGTTTGATAGTACAATCCTTATCAGTGATTCTTGGTAAACATATAGTTAAAATTTCTCATTTTCGAGACCTACCTTATGGGACAAATACAACACTATTTGGTTTAAATTACATCATTTATGTTCAATTTTGCTAATTTTACCCTATTTTGCCATTAAATACAATCCTATGTAGTCATTTCATACACCATAAGCAGAAAATTCATATATTTTGGAAAAATAGTTTTTGTGTGTAAAGCTATAAACTGGGTAACTTTTTAACAATAATCATATAATTATTTGTAGACAGAGGCATTGCATTTGCTTGCAACACTATCAGGATATTACACACTGATAGATATATAAGTGCGTCCTGTGAATGGGGTTCAGGCTGACTTTATTTCCTCTTAAAAACGAATCGTCTCGTACATTAGACAAAAATGTCCCGAAAATTAGAAATGAAGGGTGTCTCACCAAATCAGGCAACACTTCTTTTAAACTGCAAATGTGTAAAATATAGTTTTGTGTTAAAGCTTATACGTAAGTTAATCGCATATTACATGGCTCACTTTTCTATTGTAAGTACCTGATGGTAAGAAATTCACACATTTAAATGAAAACTTATTGGCATTTTAATAATTTGACTGCATATGCCTATGTTCAATTCAGGCATCGTTCCAGTTAGATATATGCCTGTCCAGAAACTTTTATCCACACTGCAACACAAACCCTTATCATTAAATACATGTTATAAATAAACGAAATATGGAATCTTTGCAATATCTATTTACTTAGGGGCCCGTTAATTAGTATTTTAAACTATTTTCATCCCCTAAATTAGAAATATTATGCTTAACATACAGATTATCGAACATGATTAAATAAAACTGATCAGATGTTGGAAGAACGTTCACCAAATAAGAGCAAATGATAACAAAACGTTTTTGAATCTTTTATCTCAGAGATGGTTCTTTTGAGCACACAAAACATATCTGTAAACTGATTATTTAAAAAACAATAATATTTTACCCTCAAATAGCGCGCTTATTTGGGCCAATATATTGGTATTAAATCTTTGATATCAGATTAATTTGTGATGAAAAAATATACTCGTTTTTACGTGATACGACACCTTCAAAGTAAAGAGGGAGGAAAAGATCGTTCAACTCTTTTAAGTGCTAAAATTCAAAATGGTAATACTCCAGCTGATGAGCACACCTTGAGACTATAAAACTTTTTACAAGTTCAACTCAAATGAGCATGATATTTATCCTGCTCATATATGTTAACTGCCAGCAAATGTTCGCCTTATATATCTATAAGCGGGATAAATGCAACACCTGAGTGTTGGAAAGCTGAGAAAAACCTTAATATTCCAGCCTTTTAGTTTCTGATATCAGTTAAATATCATGCTCATTTGAGCTGAGCATGAAAAGTTTATAACCTCCGGTCCAGGACTGACCTATCAGAGATATCAGTGTAATTTGGAAAGGTTGGAGGATCTTTAATGCACACAATGATGATTTTATTTTATAGAAACAAGAAATGAGTTTATGATCAGTGGTCAAACATGTGTTATTTCCTAATTTACGAGGCAAAAATGCTTTATTGTGTTTTGTTCCAATGTTTTGCTTTAGGATTGAGAACAATTACTTCGTTGTACACTCAGAAAGTAGGAGTTTTAAATGTATGTGTTTTGCCATCTAAATATAACGCCTATGTCAAACAGTTGTAAGTTTATGGTTGATCTTTTATGAAATGGCAGCAACTTGAACACACTATTAATGTGTCATCTAAAAAGACGTTTCAGGTGACGTTGTTACGTGTTTTGTATGCAAACAGTGTATGTTTGATTGCATGTAAAAACACTTATGCATTTTTACCACATTTAGTGCAGATTTAAATCAATCTGAAATGAGAGTATAACCTACAGGACTTTCTATTCTAATATACGAGTTGTTTTTCGGTTGCAAAGTAGAAACATTCCTTGATATTTTAAATTAAAATTTGTTTTAGTTATGTTTTCTATGAACGCAAGGCATGTGTTTATTGTGTCGTGTGTGCTTTGTTCTCGTGTATCTGTTTAGTAAGACTAATGTTAAGAAATTGTTCTGAAAATAAGTATTTTTCTTAAAATGATTGTTCTTTTTATTATTACCATTTTCAGAGTAAATTTGCAGGTATACTTGCAAAACTTATTGATTCATAATGTTTAATGTCAGGGCAAAAACTGGCCACCAAGTTTTTATTTATACAGACTATTGCTGAGCATTCTTTGTGTCTTAGGTAATGACACCCACCTTTAAAATTCTTACATTTTTCGCATATACCTCCAACCATTCGGATACATAAATACCAAATTTCCAGTGAAGTTAAACATTTTCTGTTTTGGAATAGAACCAGGCAGGCCCACTATTAATTGATGGTGATGACTATTTTAGCAAAGGTTGAAGTTGAAAAAACATCATTTCAAAAGTCGATTTGGAAATTCTATGTGAGAATGGGTCTATAAAGAGTTTTGACTGTATTGAACATGTAATAGATCAGTACTTGCCCATTACAAATGCACTCAACCGTGTCACTACTTCACCTCAATAAAGTTATCAGGATACACAGTGTGACTTATAGCTAATGTTTATCTTATTACCTCCCTTTAATAGATTTGTTAACTTTGACTTTTATTGAAGTATTTCACTCTGTTTTCAATTGTAAATGCATGCACCGCATATAAGGAAACATTTCGTATGAATAAAGTATCAAGATGCTGAATACACCATTCATTTGGGTTTAAGACTTGTTATTGTAAGACACCACATTTAATTAATAAGATCTTATAATAAAATCAGTATGATTTACAACTACCTGGTTAGATGACCCTGCATGTCCATAAACATTCTCTATTATTGGAAACTTACTTACTGGAAAATTGAGTGAAACAGCGACCTCATCTTCTGATGGAGCCGCTGAATCATTCAATTTCCCAGATATAGGATCCATAGGTTGCATCGTCAGTACTTTTCAAGAGGTTTTTAATCTAACATCACGCCTCAATATCCAAAATTGCATAATTTTCACATTTATAAACCTAACCACTGAAGGAGGGAGTGAATTAACAGTTTTATCTATTGATGCAGCTGTTGATTCACTTCATCACTCAGATATAGGGTTTAAATACATTTTTAGGTGCTGGGAATCAAATGTCTTGCCTTGCTTATTTACCCCCACACGAATCCATAGGATTGAATCTTTGGGACCTTTTGATCTGTGCTCCCAAAGGGAGCACAGCTCATTATGCAGTACCATACAATTTATGCCCCCTATCAGAAGAACACCATCATATAAATATACACATAATTCCCTAAAATTATTACAATTATTGGGTGGACTGTGTCTCCATAGGAGATGCAGATCACTCAATAATCTTATTAATATCCTTGAAAAGATCAATCCAATATATATAACGTCCAGAAAAGAGGAGAAACCTCCTTCAGCTTTGATGTTTACATCAACGCTTACCTTGATAAATATAGCATTAATGCTCATGCATATGCATGAAATATTTTTAATTTTAACATATATAATATCCATACAACTATATAATGGTCTGTGCCTCCATTGGAGACACAGAACATTACATGGTATATTCAAAAGAGTGATGTCAATACTCATACTGATACATAGATTACTCCTGACATTAATATACATGATAATTTTACAACCATTTGTTGGTCTGTGTTCCCATTGGGCATACAGAACAATATGTGGTGTACTATTCATATTCAAAAGAGTGACATCAATGCTCATGCTCATGCATACTTCGAGCAAAATGCTAAATAGTGCCCCACAAATAAACTTAGAGTTGCACTCTCAGAGAAAGAGCAAAAAGCTCTATGGTGAATTGGAAAAGACATTAATGCACATGCTTATGCATAAAAATCCATTAATGCTCTCATACCTAAAGTTTAGACAACTATGTCTTGACCTGGACTTCCATTGGGAGAACAGGGCATTATATAGTTCGAAATCTGACAATCATGGAAAGACATCATTATTCATGCCAATGCATGAAATACATGAAATACAAGAAAAACTCCTAAATAAAATAATATATATTGTCTCACAGTTATGCTTTGCGCTGCATTTTTATAAAAAAGGCAGCATGGAGCGTAACTCTCTGACAATAAATGGGAAAACAGCATTAATATTCATGCTCATGCATAGAATATTTGTATATCCAATATTATATATTGAATTATGGCCTTATTTTAACTTATATTCCCATGGAATATCATACATCATCTCACGATTGCAGTTTATGATGTGCCTTCATAGAGGGAGCATCATGAGGTGCAATTCCGTGATGATCTTTGAAAATTTGACATTAATGTTCATGCTCATGCATGGAATATTTTCATATTCAATATTATATATTGAATTATGGTTATGTTTTAATGTAGATCCCCATAGAGAATATGGCAAACTATGCAAAGGAATGTTGCCAAAAAATCAGAAGGTATCAATGCTCACTTTCATAAATCGAGCATGTTTACATTCAATTTATTATGGTCAGATATGGTCATGTTTTATGTTGCGTCTCCAGAAGAGAGGCAATATATCATATGAACTGATAAAGGAATTTAAAAGGAGAATGACATCACTACTCACGATTATGCATGATGTTTTTAATCAAGTTACATCTGCATCCAGTCTTGGGTTCTCAATGAGAACACGACACTTCATGCGATGTTTTAAAAATTTAAGTAAAAGCTTTATATTTATACTCAAAAAAGCAACATCAATGCTCATGCATATATTTTCCACTTGTCTAACATATCCTTTTAAATTACAGATTTATGTGAGGATGTGTATATCACAATCTAATATAGAATGTGATGCATACTCTTCACTAGCACTGATGTTAACACCAGTGCTACTTTACATTCAAAACAAAATCTTATTCCCTGAGAATTTGTCTTTTGATAATTTAAATATATTTTTGAAAGAAATACCCTTGCAAACCGCTCATCATGAAGATAGCTACACTCAATATTAATGGTTTAGAAAACAAGAAGACCAGACTCATTGATTTGATGAATCAAAATGAATTTGATATTCTTTGTATTCAAGAAACGCATATTGTAACAAAAGAATCCTTTAATTTTATAGAAAAAACAACTAACACCTTTGGGTTTATTTCAGCACCAGATACACCAAATTATAATGGAACAGCTATCTTCTTGGGGAGGGGGTTGCATGGATTTCAAATCAAAAATATAAATATTGAAATACCATCCCTTAAATATCGTGTTTTACATATTAGCATTCATGCTGATACAATTTTTCACATTATTAATATATATGCTCCAGCAAGGAAAGAACATAAAGCCCCTTTTTATAGAGAATTTTTCAAATATATTGCCAAACTAAAAAATCAAAATTTAATAATTTTGGGAGATTTTAACTTTGTAGAATATGATGAAGACAGATTTTTAGGATCAAACATTCAGGACAAAACCATAACAAAAATGTGTACTTTCAAAACTCTTGGACTAATTGACACCTTTAAAAATCTTCACAATACAATTAATTTCACACACTTAAGAAGCAGAATAGATAGAATTTATATAACTGCACTTTTTCACCCTAAAATAAGCTCTATTCAACATATAGAATCCTTCTCAGATCATAAATTAGTACTTTTAGACATAAATTTAGACAAATTTAAACCTTGGGGCAAATATTATTGGAAATTGAACAATTCACTACTCGAAAATGAATTTTACAAACAAGAAATTTTAAATTTAATTCAAGAATATAATGACACTAAAATACTAAATACACCTCATCAAAATTGGACAAATTTTAAACAAAAAGTCCAGAAAACTTCAAAAAAATTCAGTTCTTTCCTATCAGCAATACGCAAAAATGAAATACTAGCATGCCAACACTTAAAACGACAAAATTTATCAGAAGAACTACATGAAAATATCAAGGAAAAAGAAGAAGAACTCAAAAATTATCAAAATTCAGGGAATTTAATCAGAGTTAAAAACAAAACTCTAAATAAAATTTATTCTAAAGGAAAGGAACTAAATAGAAAACAAGAATTTGAAAAAGGAATTTCAAAATTTATTTTCAAAATTAAAACTAACAATATTGAATATACAGAAAAAAAGGACATTTTAAATGAAATTCAGAACTTTTATCAAAATTTATACAATTCTCAAAATATACCTGATACTAATATTCATAAATATCTTGAGGATTTCTCACCTCCAACATTAAATGACAATCAAAAAAACAACATAGGATCCTTTATAACAGAAAAAGAAATTGATAATGCAATTAAAGAAATGAATTTAAATAAATCCCCAGGATCGGATGGATTAACAGCTGAATTTTATAAAACTTTTCGAACACAACTAACACCAATATTAACAGAATTATTCAATAACAGCTTTTTTCAAAACTTCCTTCCACCTGATTTCAAATTAGGAATAATAACTTTAATTTTCAAAAATAAAGGTAGCCCAGATGAAATAAAGAACTGGAGACCCATTTCTTTACTTAATCTGGACTACAAAATTCTAACTAAAACTTTTACACTCAGACTAAAACAAAATATAACAAACATTATCAATGACTTTCAAAGTTGCGGACCCAATAAATCAATAATCAATAATGCATTAAACTTAAAAACAATCATTCAATACATTAAACAAAATGATCAAAACTATGCAATAATTTCTCTAGATCAAGAAAAAGCTTTTGATAGAATAGAACATAATTTTTTAAAAATTGTACTCAAAAAATTCAATTTTCCTGATAATTTTATAAAATGGTTCAGTATCTTATACACTGATATAGAATCCAAAATTCTAGTCAACGGAACCTTCACATCCACTTTCAAAATTAAAAGGTCTGTAAGACAAGGATGCTCTTTATCCATGTTCCTATATGCTTTAGGCCTAGAACCTCTAATCTTCAAAATAAACTCAAATCCTAACATACAAGGAATCAGCATCCCTAATACTCAAAAAGAAACAAAATCACTTCAACATGCAGACGATACTATAGTTATTATAAAAAATAAAAAATCCTTTTCAAATCTGAAGAAAGAAACCAAAAAATATAGTGAAAATTCAGGATCAAAAATAAATCAGGATAAAACTGAAATTTTAACTTTTGGAAATTGGGATGATCTAAAAGAATCAAATCCAGAAAACTTATTCAAAAATAAAATAAAAGTTTATGGAGTAATTTTTGGAGAAAATGAAACAAAAGAAAATTTAGAACCGAAAATCTTAAAAATGAAACAAGCAGTGAATAAATGGAGTAATTCTTACTTTAATATTTTCGAAAAAACAATATTAATCAAAACTTACATTCTAAGCTTAATACAATATGCTATGTATTTTGTAGAAATTCAACCAGAATATTTAAAACAAATAAACACAATAATATTCAACTTTTTATGGAATGGACGAGACAAAATAAAAAGAGACACCCTAATTAAGCATACATCTCAAGGAGGACTCTGGATTCCATCAATCTCACACAAACAAGAAACTTTAATTATTCAAAATATACGCAAAATCGAAATTAACCCCACTCAACCCTGGGCAAATCTATACATTTATTGGTTTGGCTTAAATCTCAGATTTTACAATAATTCTCTAGCCACAAACACTTATTTACATAACTTTGAAAACTATGAAGAACATTCAATTATTAGAAAAACTATTTTAAAATACAGATCACAAGACGAAATTTGGAGAATTCCTAATATAAAACTTATTTATAAAATAATTATAAGTAACGTAAACCACACACCAACAACAGCAATAAAATTTCCATCATCTAATTGGGAACTAATATGGAAAAAATATGACACCTTCAGAAAAACTGATGAAAGACTCATATTATTTAAATTCTTGCACAAAATTCTACCAACAGGAGAATATTACCACAAATATGGCTTTTTTAATAAAATTCCAAGATGTGCAGACTGCTGGCTTGGTCCTAATACAATTCAACATATTTTTGAAACTTGCATAACCCATAATATTGAGCGTAACGCCCTACTTTTAGAGCTTCAAAACATCACACCCAACATCACGCTAAATTCAAATCTTTTTCAAACGGGAAATAATGATAAAAATCTAGATCTTCGCATCCAAAATCAAATTTGTACAGCTATCTTTAAATACATAATCACAATATGGAAACAATGCATTAAATTAAAACCTCCTTAAACACCAACAGGTAGAAATGTCAAAAGAAAATAGCCAAAATAGAATATTAAAACATTAAAATAAAAATTTAAACATGTAATTTAGCATGAAAAACTTTAATAAGTCAGAAAACCATAAAGATAATCTTAAACATAATTATTTTAATAAAAATTAGCTTAAATTGCAAAAAAAATAAGTTTTTTCCACTTTGGTAGTCAGCAGATGACAAAATTTAAAACTTTTCTTATTTTTAAGAAGATGTCTTTTAAGTAACTATATACGGTGAATGCTCTCTTTTACGTCCGCACGGGGTCAAGGTCGGATTTCTGGAGACAAAACGAGTCACTAGAAGGCGATTTTGACCATCTTTTTTTAAACTTATAAAAACTGAAAATCATTATATATATCTAATTTATATAAAGTAAAACACCCATTCTTTAATATTTGACCGAAAAAAACAAGTTATTTTATTTATAAATTACTTTAAAAATCTTCCAAACATGGACAATTAAGCCCAAGAGATAAATTTTTTCAAAATCATTTGATTGGTCCGCTTGAGATGCCTTCTATTGGGAGGATGTCCAAGTAGGTCAATCCTATTTTGACTGATTTTTGCACAAAATTTGAAACATATTTCTTAAGAACTGGAGCGCTTCCCCCTGGACTCTGTGACTGTGCTATGTTAACCCTCGCACGGACATGGAGTTCAGGAGTGATATATCGACATGCTGTTTTGCTGTCGTTCTATATTTACAGTCGGACCCCCGAGGGACCCACTCTTATGAGTGTGGAAACAAGGGGCCCCGAACAACCAGTCTTAATTCCAAATAAAGTATTATAGCAGAAGACTGGGGCGCAACCTGCCTTGGGATTGATTTATATCAACTCTCGGGGTAGGAAGCGTCACAAATAACAAACAAACTTGAACTACCTGGTCAGGAGAAGAGAGAAAGGCCCGTGGTGTAGTGGATAATAGCTATTCCTTGTAAACCAGGGGTCGCAGGTTCGATTCCCGGCTTCTCCATAAAATCACTTTCGGTTGAGCCTTCGGGACTTCTCTCATATAATAAACACACAAATCATAAACCCACCCGGCCCAGTACTGGTTTCTACCCATGGAAAAGCCAAAAAAAAAAGAGCCCTTACAGAAATGAAAATGTAGCGGCTCTAGAGCTGCAATATTGCGGCTCTAGAGCCGCAATAAAATTTTAGAGTCACAAGTATTAGCCAGAAGAAAGCCAATTGTAGCGGCTAGCAGCTATATTGCAGCTCTAGAGCCGCAAGTACTAGCCACTACTGGCTAATAGTGCGGCTAGCCGCTCTATGAGCCGGAAGCTTGCCACAAATCAAACATTATTATTATAGGAGAGACTTAATGCCAGACACTAGCCACAACTCAAAAGTTATATATTGAGACAAAAACATACAGTCACAGTAGCAGCTCTTCTTGCAAGAAGCAAGCCAGAACTTGAAATCATGTGACCACTGTGTGTAACATAAAGTTTTGGAGGGAAAGAGATGATAACATATAATGGAAGCATGCAGTTTGGAATTCTGGAATTCTAAATAAAAAGGATTAATGTGTGCTTCAATTGATCACAAATGACTACTGCACATCTTAGGATTAAAAGTAGGTCTGTATTTTGATAATATATCACTGATTTAATCTGGGAGAGCTAAATAATATACTCTTTGTTTACTTCATCAGGCACCCCACCCACTATTTTTCACAAGGGTATTCAGCATGCAATAATTTTTATTCAATTACATATTTATATAGAGCCACCTCAAGATGTAAGACTGGAAGCTGTTTATATACTCAACGTCAGTGAAAAGTTACCAGTAAATCACATACACTTAACATAGGACAATATTCAGTCCATTCTGAACGAAGAACGGCAGATACTTCAACACTCAAGTTTATGGCATAGAGTCCCATGCATCACCACTATGGAAAACGGTATCCATCACACCCGAATGCATTATAATCATTCCTTGATGGGCCCCTGTAGTTTCCATTGTATTGTATAGGAAAATGCAAAGTTTAGGTGCTACCTTAAAGTTTTATCCTCATTTTTCGCGTTTAATGGGATAACCTAAACCATTTTGGTGGCGTTTCCAATGCCAATGTCTAGCGCATGTCCTGCCATGTCGTTTTCTGAAAATGATGGTTTCAAATTCTTATAAACTGCGAAAAACATAAAATGCACGTGCATCACGCGCACAATAGTTCCAGGGCTCGTGTAACTGTTTTATCTCTCCAAACAATCTTGTCATTGACTAGAAACATAAACGTAACAGTAGCCAAAGAGCTGTATTATATATTTTTCGAAATATAGAAATTTCGATACTGGTAACTTTTCATTGACGCTGAGTATAATTTAAGATATTATGCAATAATTGTGTATATAGTACTTTACTTAATTTTATACCATTTTATTTGTTAGTTCTTAGATATATGCTATATGTACAGAACAGTTGAAGCAGTTGGGCTCTGCTTTCCAGTAGGAAAGTATGCTTATTCCTTTTAAAAATAGGATTGCCCATAAAAATAGGGAAAAAGCTGTTAAAAAAGATGTATTGTAAAGATTAGCTAGAGTCCTCTAACAATCCACAAATAATATGTATGCATAAGTGTAAACACAACTTCTGGCTTTATTGCCGCTTTATAGCCACAACACAGCTTCCGGCTTTATTGCCGCTATAAAGCCACAACTACTACCTGCAACCAATTAAGCCACGCCTACTAGCCACAACAATGCCACAACTTAGAGCCGGAAAACTAATTTGCATACGAAATACTTTAATGCGGCTCTAGAGCTGCAAGTAGTAGCGGCTCTAGAGCCGCAATATTGCAGCTCTAGTGCTGCATGTATGAGCCAGAGACCAAATATTTCTGTAAGGGAGAAGAGAGAAAGGAGGGCCAGGGGCGATCAACTGTCTGTTAGATAGTACAATCTTTGCCCGTGGGTATAGCTAAAACCAGACATTCCGTTGGAATGTAATAGGGTTTAAGTTATAAGTAACATAGCAGACACACCAGTCAGACATTCCGCAGGAGTATAGACTGACATCAGTATTTTATGCTTTGGGCAGAGCTTAGGGAACAGGGTGACCGACTGCCTGCAAGGTAGTATATTCGTCCCCTGAGGGTAAAACAGACACCCAGAAGACATTCCGTTGGAGTGTACACTGGCAAATCAAAACACCAAGTTGTAAGGAGAAATAATGAAGTTGCATCGGTAAATAACTGTGTTCTGGTTTATTTCAGTTTGCATGCATCTATAGGATTGAGAGAGTCGCTCACAGATTCTATTTAGTGCAATTCAAATTGTATATTAAGATCTATTAAATTGATTCATTTGAGCAATCATGTTTCTCATTTACCCAAAACACTCCTACTCACACCCAGTGTACGAACTTAAGGGGGCGCAACCGACCCCGTCGCAGGCACCTTTCACATATTGCTTGGCCATTGGTTCAATCAGTCTGTGTCTTGGAGCCTTATATTCATAGTATAGCATTCACAATTTATACTTATGGTCCGTCTGTGCCTGGTTTTGGCTTGTCTGTCGACTGAAGTTTAATTCACACACGGTGTACAATCTACATATGCTGGACAGATTGGTCTGAGCCTGCGCACTCCGGGCCCCTCCGGTTACAAACATATTACGGAGGAAAGATTCAGTGTTTGAGCTATTTACTCTGTGACATGAACCCATCTACACTTAAACTCTTAGTGTAATTACCACCTGCAGGTGATAGCAATTGCAAATGAACGATAATTGACCCTAATTCATTACACTACTAATCATATTTCTGTGTAATTCATACTACTCTCTTCCATATCGATTCATCTCACTTCCTCCGTAACGACAGAACTTAGAAAAATTATACACTTAAACAGAAAGCAAATGTTAAACTTTGGCGTATTTGAAGAAAGGGGTATGATTTGCAGTTTATGTACCCATAAATGTTGTGATACTTACAGTGGTTCCAGTTTTGCGTTATGGAGGTGAGAAGTTACGGAGGAGAGCGGATATTTTGTTAAATAGTCGGTAAACTTGCATTTTTGTTCTGTAACCTGTAAACCATTTCATATCATCTTACCCTGACCCAAACTATTAAACATATATGTCGAACGTTTCGCTGCTCTCATTTTTCTGATTAAAACCACCGTTATGGAAGAGAGTCTCTGAAAAATGACAAATAAACATTAATTGTGATGATATGTTAATTTCAATCCAGTGAAAGGAAAGTATAGTTTTATTCATCAACAAACTCATTTGGTAGGATGTTAGACCTAAAATCAGTCAGGGCACTTACTAAAACAAGTGATCACTATAATCACTTGAAGTTATTTTTCAGATAAGAATCTCATCTGGTCATGGTGACTTATTTTACTTTGTTTTGTTGAAGCACAGCAGCTAATCTTAGAAATGTGTGTCAGTATTATGTCTGACCAGTTATGCAATTTTATAGACATTTACTGCCAGACTTTGACAGAAGCCCTAAAATACCACAAAAAGGCCATAAAATTGACCAACTTTATGGTCCATTATAATGCCTTTCCTATTTTTTTCTGGTTATGGTGCCTATTTTTTCCTGAAAGTTCAAGAGTTCAACTCCATATAACGGTATATTGTGCACATTCATTTTACCTTTGCACACAATACCTTAATGTTTTGACCCTTTCATTACAAAATCACCAAAATGAGTGGTTTTTACTATGAACGAATCATCTGTTACTGTGATATAATCACCTGTAAAAGTGATTCATTACTGAAGTTACTTGAATCAGTGATCAGCAACCTTTCTATCCAAATCATTTGGACAACTGATTTTTTTTTCATTTCTCATCATTTCAAGAAAGACAAATCTTACAAAATGTATCTTCTTGCTAAAAATGATCCATATAAGTAATCAAAGAAATCACTTGTTTTAGTAAGTGCTCTGACTGAAAATATGCACAATTACATCTTCAAATTATATATGTTGACAGGATAAGGTATGTTATGGTAGCTAGGTGAGTGCAGTTCTGGTGACACAGTAATTTTTGAAATTCTGTCTAGAAAAGAAAAGAAACCTGGGTCTATAACTTCTTCTGTTTCTGATTTAAATAGTGTCACATTGTATATAAAAGCAAGTTTCTTAGGACCAGAAAAAATGCTATTAATATTTTTTCCTTAAATATGGGAGCTATGCCTGGTGTCAGGGCAAAAACAGCCAAAACTACATACCCTAGTGCCATACTACTGATAAAAAAATTATTATTTTTAGTATATAGCATTGATATTTCTATAAAAGATATGAAATCTGGTCATTTTAAAGAGAGAAACATTGGCGACAGGGTATTTTCATAATTGTACAATTTTTTCATGAAACACTGCTTAATACCAATGCAATCTTTGATACCTTTTGATGTTTTGATGCCAAATATTTAGATGCATGATCAGAACATGTACTTTTCTAGTTGCAGCAAAGCACACACATCTACAGTCATAACTTGTACTTTTCTAGTTGCATGTCTACATGTACTGATCATTTTTTGTGTGGAGACAGAAAATTACGTCAGGGTTTCTTTCTTTTAGTCATCAACATTGTTCACAGAGCTGTATGGACATATCTCACTAGAGGATTATGAACAGTTCAAGCTAGAACTTCTGTGAAAACCTAGAGCCACTCATGATTTTCCAGGGGGTTTGGAATCCTAGCTCCCCACTCTGGCTCTGCCCATGTCATATGTCAGCCAGTGCATGAGATTTCCAACAATGTGGTATGTGCGACCAGCAAAGCCTCAGATCAGCCTGCGCATACGCGCAGTCTGATCAGAGCCTTTGCTAGCCACTTGAGTATTCTATGATTGTTAAGACTGAACACCATTTGGGATTTCTAAGCTTAAAAGGAGGCTGTAGAGGCTCGTCCGAGTCTACACTTGTCCAATTGTTGGAAATCTCATGCCGCGGCTCATATCACAGTCATATCTGTTTCAGGATTAAAAGAATTGGGTGAGGCCACTGAGAAAGGTGATATTGTGGCAGTGAAGAAGATTCTAGGGAAGGTGAACAACACCGATATCAAGATCAAGAGAGAGGGAATGGGCAAGAGTCCTCTCATGATCGCCTGTACTTATGGACAAACACCTGTTGTTGATGAACTCTTGCAGGTATAGCAGGACTTTAGTTAGGAGTGGATAATGATAATTTAATATTCTTATTTCTCAACCAAAACATATGTTGTGGGTACTCAAAAGAACCGTCTCAATGAGACGGTTCCTTTGAGCACCCAAAACATATGTTAAAACTGATGGGTAAGAAAATATTTACAATTTTACGCTTAATTTTTTGTTTATCTAAACCTATGTATAGCATACAACAAACGCGCTAAAATTTGGGACAAAAGAAGCACATTGTGTTGCCCTGTTAAAGGTTTACATCAGATTTTGAAAGTACTTTACAGGAGGGAGCAGGGATTAGATGCTGGAGTACAAGCTTGGCACTCCATCTATTTTTTATATTATAATTGTTTTATTTGGTAATTAACACGAAATGGGCCTCAACGCGAGAAAACCTGTCTTTGGGTAAGCGAACAACAAAGGCGCAGACCAGCCTGTGCATCCATGCAGACTGATCAGTGCCATTGTTATTTGCTTATTAGAAAGTATTATATCTTAATATGCTACCAGCAAAATTTCAATTTTCTGACTATTCTCTGTAGTTAAGTAGTCTGGTTTGTGTATGACCTGGCCTGGAAACCCCGAAGACAGGTTTTCTCGCAGCAAGGCCCATATGGTGTGCATGTAGTGGTGAACACTGAGCATGAGATACAATGCTAAATGAAGCAAGTTGAATCTAAAAGCACTTACAATGACTGCCACATAAGACAATGTAGTGGTGTACACTGAGCATGAGATATAATGCTAAATGAAGCAAGTTGAATCTAAAAGCACTTACAATGACTGCCACATAAGACAATGTGGTGGTGTACACTGAGCATGAGACACAATGCTAAATGAAGCAAGTTGAATCTAAAAGCACTTACAATGACTGCCACATAAGACAATGTAGTGGTGTACACTGAGCATGAGACACAATGCTAAATGAAGCAAGTTGAATCTAAAAGCACTTACAATGACTGCCACATAAGACAATGTAGTGGTGTACACTGAGCATGAGACACAATGCTAAATGAAGCAAGTTGAATCTAAAAGCACTTACAATGACTGCCACATAAGACAATGTAGTGGTGTACACTGAGCATGAGACACAATGCTAAATGAAGCAAGTTGAATCTAAAAGCACTTACAATGACTGCCACAGGAGACAATGTAGTGGTGTACACTGAGCATGGAGATACAATGCTAAAAGAAGCAATTTTAATTTAAAAGCACTCACAATGACTACACCATAGAAGTCAACTTTTGTGGCATCTCTATTTTCTGGAAAAATAAAGCTTGATATTTAATGTAAATCATCTGCTAGTTCACACAAACTACAGTATCACAATTGAGTCTTATTTATCATTTTCTCTGTATAAAGCTTCTGAAATCTGAGATCCCAGGGGACGGGGCCTCTAAAAGAGCAAAATTCTAACAGCTTGGTAGAGGACAACAAGATGAAGTCTAGACATCAAAGCTCAAGTCTTAGAACCGTTTTCCTTTTCTATAAGCCTAAAAATGTGACCCTTCACATGGCTTTATCTTTGGAATTGACAGTTCTAAGTAACTGCATTCTAGCTTAATATCTACAACATTTACACTCTTAAACTCAGGTGATCCAGCCATCATGGCCCTTATGCTTTGTACACCTCCCAAAGTGTGGTTTTTAAATATGATAACTTGAAAATTCTATTATAGGCTCATGCTCTAATAAATGCCCATCATTTTTCAAGCAAATTTCCCCAAAAAATGAATCTCTAATAAACTCCCATAATGATTATTCAGACAAATTCAGTCCTCCCTTTTGCTGGTAAGTTTCTAATTAGTTTTAAAAGAGTAAGAGCAGCAAATTTCTAGTCCTCCTTCTGGAATGAAAGTTTCCTCTTAAAGTTAGGATTAATTGGCACATATTTTGTGGTCATACAAGCAGACAATAAATTTTGCATTACATTTGCAAGTACATAAGTATGCTACTTATATGTATTTATTAGCTACATTATCAAGTGTGTTACAAGTATATTAGCTGCACTGGAAGAAAGAAACAAACTGATTGGCTCAACAACAGCATATTAAACAAGTAATAAGAAATAGCTCTCCTTTTTCATATGCAAAGAGCAGGTGTCAATATCTCGTGTAAGCCATTAAATACTGAGGGAAAAAAGTTTAGCTACTAGTTACAATGTTTTTTCCATAGGCGATCCTTTTTAGCATTCAATTTTTTGTCAGCAAGTGCGCAAGCATGTCAAAAGAAACAAATTGCATTTTTATAGCGAGGATTTGATGTACCAAGCATTTTAATTTCAAACGCTATTTGAAAAAATGTGATTTTCAAATGGAAACTTTACAAAATCGCTAAACAGATAATTCGTTTTTAAATCGGTTTCCACCTTCTTGAATTTAGATCTTGACATTTGACAAAAAAACTAAACTTATAGGAGAAAACTATTCACACTTTTGCTAGATAAGCTGTTTTAGCAAGGGGACTTAAAATCAGACTTTACATTGTATGAAATGTCGACTGGTTGATGTCATCTTACTCATTAACGTTTTTCAACATATGTTTCTGATATTATGAAATTAAAAATCATATTTCTTCTAAACTGTGATTCTCCAAAGTATATTGATAAACTAATTTCCCTCAGTATACATACAACATTTATTTTATAATATAGAAAAATTAAATAGTTTGTAGGAATGTTTGTGCTTTAAAGAAATTGTGATATTTTTCTAGGCTGGGTCAGATCCTTTGTCTAAAATGTCAAATGGCAGAACAACACTTCATGAGGTCTGTGTTGGTGGACATTTAGAATGCTTGAAACTGCTTTTACAACACACAGATCAAGTAAACCTTAAGGACAAAGATGGCCAAACTCCAGCTCACCTGGCAGCGTTCAACGGAGAAACTCGCTGTATAAAACTACTCTCAGAAAATGGTAAATGTGGTTAACCCTTTACTCCTCACAAGCGCCTTTTGACACCTTTGAAATGGAAGATTTTTTAAAATATTATGAAAAATGGAACATTTGCTTATGAAGAAGAATAATTTTCCATAATATTTTCAAAACTATTTAAATGTAAAAATTATTTTTGGAAAATATTTGAAAATTTGAATTATTTATAGAAAATGATGCAATGTTCTAAATATAGCATATGGAGTAAAGGGTTAATGAATACTGTAAAACACTTATTTTTGGCCATAATTTTTATTTGGCACAATTGGCGGTATAAACTAAAATTGCCAAAATATGAGACCGTGAAATACAGTTTCTAATTCAGTTACACAATAAGCAATAAAAGGCCAAACATCCTTAGTATGTTGGGTGGTAACTGTATCAATAAACCACATTTCAACTATGAAGTCTGTTTCCAAGTTAAGTAAGCCACACCTTAAAAGGGGCTACTATTAATTTAGGAAAGAATATTTTCCCTGTTGGAAGCATATTCTTTCCTTTAAGCAGTAATAAGCACAGCCCCAATGAGAATAGAAAATAACTTAAATTGAGAAACCACCAAAATTAAACTACAAGTCTACGCCAATTTATAATCAGTCTTTTGAAATCACCAAATTTTGATGCTGAATATTAAGTGTTCTACAGTAACTGTATTCATACATTAAAGACAGATCCTTGTGCTTTCAGTAACTTTCTACCCTTTTAGAAACTTTGATAATATTTGTTAGGGTTAAATGTCAGGTCAAGACATTGGGTTGCTCTCCCATGTCTCTTTATCTCATATTTGATAAACTCTTACAGACTCAGGGTTTGCACAGGCTTGAAAAGTACTTGAATTTAGAGGGCTTTCTTGAAAATTAAATCTGCCTCGAAAAGTACTTGAAAATCACTCAAAAGCCTTGAAAAGTCCTTGAAATCTACTGTTTTCTGTAGGACTTAAACTTCGCAAAACATTTTCAAAATTTTATAGACGATACTATGATTTGATTTCTAAATTCCAAGTTGGACTTAAATCTCTCTTGCGCCAAGGACTTTCGGAACCTGATTTCTATGGTGACTTGGTGTATAAGTTGAAGAAGATTGTTGGCTCTAATAATTTTTCAGCGCAGTTCATTAAAATAATTTCCCATTATAAAAAGATTGGCTATAACATTAATGTATTGCAACAGACTGCATGCTTGGTAGTCAACCCAATCACGGTTGGCAACTTTGCTTTCCTCTTTAATTGCACGCCGGTGGGTCGGACTTCAGACTCTATGATGGTTCCGACTTAAAGACTTATCTATTGATGAGATGGTAGGGGCCTGATGCTTTGGCTGTTTGTCGGGCCCACCGGGGTTTACCTGTTGGATTTCTTTTGCTCCGGTATTCAGTTTAATTTACTGTTGAGTCCTTATCCTTGCTTTATCTCCTTGTTATATCTTGATTTATATGTTTTAGGAGATGATGCATTGATAAGTTAGGGGTCTTTCATGCAAACCAAATATCTATGTGTCTTGATCCACATCAGAATTAAGGGTGAGGTTGGCGCCGTTAAACCGGTTTAAGCCCTCCAGTAAAATATTTTACTGACCGTTCCAAGGCGGTACTTCTTTTGTGGATCTTTTATGTTTTTGTTCTGTCTTGTGTTTGCTATGTTTTGTGCGCGACTGTTTATATGTGCTTTGTGGTCACCTGCTGGGAAAGGGCTGACCTCTTGGCTCTCGTTTGTGGTGTCTTCTGTGAGTTTGTCACTTTCCCATTGGTATCCTGGGTCAGGTGTGGTACTTGATTGTATCGATTCCTGATCTTTGCACCATTACTTACTTTTAGCACTGTGGACAGACACCTAAATCAGTATAAAATTGTTCTACCTTTATTTGGTGCAGCATATGCTGCACCAAATATAGGCACAACAATTTTATACTAATTTTTTAGTTCTAATGTCTCCATTATCCCGGTCTAGCCTTTCTGAAGTAGAATTTAACACTTAGATCAGTATTTTCATTAAATTTTAGTCCTTGAAAACTGTAGGAGAGGCTTTTAGAAGTCCTTGAATTTTACTCAAACTTACCTGTATGAAACCTGAGATTGCGCAGAACACACAGTAGTATCACATCTAAAAAATTATATGTGCATTATGATCTGCAGGGTTTTCCCTTTACATGCACCTTTTGAAAAGGGGATCAATTGACCACCTTTATATAAAATAAAGACTAAAAATTTTCATTGAAAGAGTCGTTTGGGAATAATGGAGATCATTTCCATTATAAATAGGGGGTCAGGGAAAACCCTGGGTCTGCTTTTAACATCTAATCAAGTATGTTTTTGTCTCATCTCTGGTGTTTTTGTCAGAGATGTGCATGTAAATGCTTAAATATCCTTTTCCCATTTTAAAACATATACTCATTTTAGGATTCATTTCATAATAGTTCATATTATTAAAAAACAAAATATAAGAGGCTTGGGACATAAAATTCACTGAATTCGCATGTTTGTTCCAAAGGGTATTTTAACTATTTTTGATTAGTTAATCTAACATAAATGAAATTTTACAGCTGTAAATTAATGTAAAATATTCATGAAGTTAAGGGTTAATCTTATTTTGTAGGTGGAAATTTAGTATTAGAAGATTCTAAAGGACGACAGTGTGCTCATCTGGCAGCTATGAGGAATAAGAAGAGAGTTCTGCAGTTATTGTTTGACCATGGTATAGACCTTGACTGTCGATGTGAGACGGGAAAAACACCAATACATTATGCTGCACAATATGGAGGTAGGTTTAGAAGTTATGTGGAGACCATTAGTTAGAATCCAGGACTGCTACTTATTAGATGATACTCCTTTAAGTTGGGATTGTGCTTTGACTCAGGACAGATTGGAGCGAAACTATGGTTACCATTATAACAAAATGGGCACATAGACTTAAAATGGGATCAATATAGTCCAGAGCATACAGCCTTCACTTTTGATTGGAACTTATTCAAACTTGATGGTATCTAGTACAAGACCTGTTTCATGTTTCTATTTGAACAGACATGAATTTCAATTTTATCTGATGCATACATGTATAAACAAAAGAAACAAATTTTGCTTTCTCATGATTAAGACATGTATGATGTATCTGGTATAACCAAATAGACAAAATGTGCAACTTTTTTAGTGTAGAGGAACATTCAGTCTTTATTCAGATGAAAAACAGCTTCTGTTTGCCTGTTTCTGCTTGACAACTAGGTTTATTAAGTTCTACCATCCAAGTGCCCAAATGCGTATTCAATGTATAAAATTCATAGCTGATTCAAGTTCTTGGACATTTAAAGTATACTATGCACAATAAGTTTAGCAATTTCTGATGTTTCGCATCTTTTTGTGCTCATCTTTGTGCAATACCAAACACTTTCAAAACAGTATCTTAGGCAAATGAAACCACAAATTTACAGATGCCATCCTTTAAATAGGCATTTGGGGAGAGCATGAATTGCAGGAGGGGTCAGTAAGCAAAAATCACATCCGTTGTAAGTAATGCTAAAATGATAAACATGTGATTTTTCGTTTGGTGGTCTTTCATCTTCCTCATGCATCATACGCCTATACAAACTATTGGTTATGTGACAGTTGTGATAGAGATTTCATGCTGAAAAAAATCAGCTGCCATCAATGATGTCAAATCGTAATCATCATTTTATTAAACTTCTAATGTTAACTGGCGTATCAATTCAACAGAGAATCAGTTTACAAAGATATCATAGGCTTACAATGTAACTCATCTTATGGTTGATTTAAACCTTAAGTTTCTGAAAAATGGTGTGACACATTTGTGAGATAACGGTGACGTTAGATTTTATCTTTCGGCTCGTGCTCTGTAGCCATGAAGATGTTTCATTCAACAGTATTTGTCTGAATACGTTAGAAGGCATAAAGCAGTTTTACTTGTTAATGTGGTTCAAGAAAAAACGACTAGAAACACAGTTTAAAGGCAGTAACGTAAAAGCAGTAATAAAAACGTCAAATTGTGAAAACATGGTCCATTATTTCTCTGAGAAAGTTCAGAACATTGCAGCATTTGCTATGTTTTTTCGGATTTCAATGACCAAACAACCACTTGAAAATGGTTTTGGCTTCCCCCAATTATCAGAAATACGCATGTTACCGGCTAGTCTTAAAATTTAACGTCATTTTAGGACGGCAGCTGCGTTTGGTAATTCTGTAATTTTTTAAATGGAAATTCTTGTCAGATGATTGTCGCTTGTATCTTCAAGATAGCAAATAGAACTCGAAATCTGATGTGGATGGGCTCACCCATACAAACAATTGCTAAATTTATTGTGCATAGTATATATATCGCTGATAAAACTGATCCCCAAATATTGCATTCAATGTATTTTGCATACAATTTAGTGTTGTCTTGGAAACTATAAACCCTAAAATTTGATATCGATCAAGTTGCCTCCAGAAAGTAAATATCCAACTGAAATGCTTTATTTTTTCCACGACAGAAACCACTGTTATTATTTATGTACATTTTATAATAAGATTTAAAGAAAAACTTCATTCAAGAAAGATTAAAAAAAATTTGTTTTCATGAAGCTTCAATGGTCAAATCTTTATCTGTGAGATGGTGTACAAATTCCATGACTCAGCTAAGCAGACTCAAGGTCACAGATCACATTTAAAAGCCATAGGGTTTGGCTATTGATTTCCAATCTGCTCAATATAGTCTTGGATCCAACCAGGGACTCTGTAATCTAAATATGAGAGTGTTAGTTGCTTGGTCATGTGGTTGCTACCCGCCACTCTGTCTGTGATTCTACCCTGGGGGGTTTAGCTGTCCTAATCAGGCTGTCTTCTTGTCAATACCAGAGTGAGAAAATGCAAACCTTGGATTTTAGTTAAGAATATCCCTGAGTTTTAGTTTAGTTTTGCTTTAGCTACCTTGCAGTCTCCATTTATTTTCCATTGCTACTTTTGCCTTGCAATCTCCTCAGAGTACATGTATCAGCCAGGCCTTTAGTTAAGAGTGTGTAACAGAGTACTTGTATCAGCCAGGCCTTTAGTTAAGAGTGTGTAACAGATTACTTGTATCAGCCAGGCCTTTAGTTAAGAGTGTGTAACAGAGTACTTGTATCAGCCAGGCCTTTAGTTAAGAGTGTGTAACAGAGTACTTGTATCAGCCAGGCCTTTAGTTAAGAGTGTGTAACAGAGTACTTGTATCAGCCAGGCCTTTAGTTAAGAGTGTGTAACAAAAATAATATTTTTCTTATTTCTCAGCTAAAACATATGTAGTGGATACTCAAAAGAACCATCTCAATGAGATCTTTTA
Organism: Loripinus fragilis; assembly: GCA_964019695.1. Taxonomy (NCBI): domain Eukaryota; kingdom Metazoa; phylum Mollusca; class Bivalvia; order Lucinida; family Lucinidae; genus Loripinus; species Loripinus fragilis. Next base: position 98,175,997 of record OZ026519.1, on the reverse strand, counting down.
ATATGGTTTGTTTGAGCCCTCAAAACATATGCTAAAACTGATGGGTAGGAAATTTTATACAGTTTGACACTGAAATTTTTTGTTTATCGAAACACATGTTATATCTTCCAGCTCTAGATTGTTTAATCGTGCTAGTGCAGAGAGACTGTGACATCACCCTCGGGGACAATAATGGTAACTTAGCAGCACACCATGCAGCCAAGAATAACAAATTAGATTGCTTAAGGTTCCTAGTCAAACAAGGCACGTCACTAGAAGCAACACAAGCAGATAGGAAGACACCTGCACATGTGGTATGTACTAGAATTCCATAACATGGGTGGATCCAGAGGGGGGGGGGGGGGGGGGGGGGGGGCAGGGGGTTCTGACCCCTCCTGGAAAATCACAAATGGCTATAGATTTCCTCAGAAATTCTTGTACCGACACCCCTCAAGAAGGAGGTCCGTATGTACTGCCCTCTGTGAAATATGTTGATGACTAAAAAACAACCTGTTAGGAATGTAGCCTCACAATAATTTATCATCCCAAAAACATAGTCACTTGAATCCATTTAGCCACTTAAAATTCGAAGAAACATTATGTTTATTAGACACATAGCTCTTAGCCACCTAAATGGCCATTGCCATCCGTCCATTCCATCCGTCCACACTTTTTGTTTGTCCGGAGCCATATCTCAGTACCTATTGGTCAGATTTGATTAATTCTTGGTACAAATGATAAGTACAATGGACATTGATATCCTGTAAGTTTGGTCAAAATCGACCCCTTAACACATTTAAGTTATTGCCCTTGTTTTGGTATAGGCAATTATAAGGCAAAACCTATATTAGCTTTTTTGTGTGATGATCTTCACATTTCACATTTCATCAAAGCTTTTATATTTAAAAACTTCTCACTATAGACCCAGATTTCTCTCTAGGATTTTGAAAAAAGGAGTTACAAAATCCATCCCTGGAAAAAGTTGGTGTCAAAATTGAAAAATTGGAGTTTGACCTGGAAAAGTTGGAGTTTTTAGTTTTAGCCGAAATATGAAAAGTTTTATTTACAGATGTAATGTCTTTTATCCTGCAAAATGGCAATTTCAAATCCTTATGAGAACTAGCTGTGGACAAAAAAGAATTTGGACCAAAAATAAGTCTGTATCTGGTTACCATAACAAACTTACGCCCCGCTCTTCCCCAACCCCTACACAGTATTTTCTAAGCACTGTTTGGTGATTTCGAAAGGGTTTCCCAGTTTGGCTATATTATTTCCCCATCTTCCCCATCAAAATATATTCCTTTCTAACTTGAACTTCTCAATTTCAAAATTTCATGTATCAAGGAAACACATATTTTTATGTTTGGGCTTAAAAATGAAAAGTTTGACTGTTGATACATGTAGTTGTTTTATTCATTTACAAACAGACCGACAGATGAACGGACAGACAGATGGATCAATCTTTTGCAGATGTATAGATCTAGTTCAATCATTTAATTATTTGCATATAAGTGCTTTTTGTGCACCTAGTCTAGGTAGTCTACGGCGATTGTTCCAAAATTAAGATGATTATTTTGATTTCCTACATACGTGCTAGATGATTTCAGTTGTTTAAAATGAACGGGTTTTCTTGCTGAAAGTCATTTGTTTGCATTTAATCACAGACACTTTGGGTCAGTCAGTAGAGAAAAACAGGGACCCCTCCCCCCACCTTCACCCCCCTCCCCCCCCATTAACTTTTGCATTCTTGCATTTTTTTTTTCATTTAAAATATGATATTTTGTATGCTCTAAGTTATACAGGTGTTAGAAAAAATGACCTAGAACATATGGAATACATTTGAAAAAATGCATATTGCTCTAGATGATAGAAAATATACAAAATATCATATTTTAAATGAAAAAATGCAAAAGTTAATGGGGGATGAAGGTGGGGGGGGGTCCTTGTTTTTCTCTACTGACTGACCCCAAGTGTCTGTGCATTTAATACCCTACTAAAGAATTTTTATTTCGATGGAAAAAAATGCTGATAATTTATTGCATCGCTCATTTGTTGCTAAATGCTTCATTCAGAACTTTTCCCTTATTGGATGTTATCCTATTTGACTTACCGATGTACCGATATATTCAGCAAATCTTATTTTTATTTCATCAACCATCTGTGGAAGCAATTTCATGTGTTCAAAAAAGTAAGAAACATTTCAAGATTTGATTGAGACAGACAGTCACGAATGCGCGTCTATCATTTGTCTATACACACACTCGGAAAAGATTAAGACCAATCGACCACGTGCTTCTCAAATTTGCATAGGCGTAATTATTGTCCTGTCAATATAGGCCATCAGATTTATGGTGGGCCCGGGTCATTGTCCCATCATTTCAAAATATGACCGATCACTTTCCAAGGCAGTGGGCCCAGTTGACCCATCCTTTTAAGTTGTGAAAATATCTCACTTTAATAAAAAATATTCAACTTACAACGAGTCAATAAACTTCGCAAAATGGAGAGTGCATGTAGGTAGTCAATAAAGTAAAACATGTCACTCAAAAAAAGACAAAACAAAGATCTTAATAACAAATGGTAATACTTCTAATCTGCATTAAGCGATAATTGGTCCTATTTTTTGAGTGGCCACTTTAGACAGGTTTTACTTTATAATCAGCAGTCAATATGTATTATACATATATGCATACAAGTGTCAGTGTGTAGGTAAAGTATACTACCCAAATGTTAACTGTTTTTAGTTTGATATGCTTGGACCGATCATTTCAGAAAATGGCCCACTAATCTTGAAAAAAATCTGAAGCCCTGTCAATAAAGACGCAGTCGCTGTGCGGCGTTCTGATTGGCCGAGAGCTCAATGAGATCAGGCCTACTGCCTACGGACGACTGGACATTTTATGACAAACCCTGGGGCATCGGATAAGTGGCGATCTTCTGATCTTTTGTGGCGGAAGCCAAATTTGGACTCCCACTGTAGTCTTCAGGTGTTTTTAAGGAGTTTGAGAAGTGTCAGCAGAAAAAATTGGCCTAAATTAGAATCCCCAGCAGGAAAATGTATGCATACAAAACCAAAAGTAGGCGTAAAAATACGCCTGATTTGGCATTTCCGAGAACTCTGAGACCATGATTGCCAAGTGCCTGTAGATAAGCATGGCAGTGTCAAAGTTTTACCCCCACCCCCTTTGACCTCACCTAAGGGGTCAAAGGTCAAATATTTTAATTTCCCAGTAACTAAGGCAATTGTTAATATTTTTTGCTGAAATTTTGCAGGCAGAGCAGCAATAGATATGAAACATATCAAACAGGATTTCAGTTTGAAGGCTTGGGTCTGAGTCCGTTGGGTGGACTTAGGGGGCGGGGCCGAGGCCAAAATGAATCTTTTTCAGAATATGGTCATGTTGCATATCAAATTAAAGCGTACGCCGCTGGCAGCAACATGGTAGCAAATATTTTGCCCACAGACACACCCTTGACCCAGGGGGTGGGGTCAAAAGCTCAAACTATATATTTTTCTGAAAGTAGTCATGTTGCATATCAAATTAAAGCTGACGACGCTGGCAGCAACATGGTAGCAAATATTTTGCTCACAGACACACCCTCGAACCAGGGGATGGGGTCAAAAGGTCAAACTATATCTTTTTCTGAAAGAAATCATGTTGCATATCAAATTAAAGGCAACTGAGCACAGAGCACCATGAAAGCAAATATGCAGTCATTACACACACCAACGACCCTCGGGGTGGGTCAAAAGGTCAGTTTGTTTTCTTTTCTAAAAGTGGTCATGTTGCATATCAAATTAAAATGGAAGAATTGTAGACCTACATACAAGGTAACACTTTTAATTTACACACACCCTTGACCTCTTGGGTTGGGTTTAAAGGTCAGATATTGAAATTTTGCAGATGTAAGTATACTTTTTAATAAATCAAGCACTGAAACATACTTGACAGGCGTTTGTTATGATCTTAATGATACTGAAGGTGAACTAAGGGTTAGATAAATGGGATTTATGTTTTGTGATTGACATGTTCCTCTCCAATAACCCTTCATCGGGGGATACAAATTCGTCGAATTTGTCTTGTTTCCTTTTTAATTTCACAATGGTAAGTCAATCGGGCCTCAGCTTAAGACTTAATGACAACCCTGATTGTTGTCTTCTTTGATCATGGTTTCAGATGACTGCATAAAAATGGATTATCAGTGCAGTTTGTGAGTCAGTTAAGATGACACTTGACAACATGTTGCTTTTGTAGAAAGGAGACGTATGCAATTGAATATGTGCCTCGACACGAGAAAACCTGCCTTCAGGGGTCTGTGAATAACATAGGCGCAGACCAGTCTGCAGGGATCTTCACATCCCCCCAGTCTGAACAGTGCCTTTGTTTATTTGAAAGAATTGTATCTACATTTTCTCCATGCGAAGCTTAAGTTTTCTTGCTAGTCTCTGTAGCTGAGCAGGCTGGTTTGAATCTCGCTTTGTCTGAAACCCTTAAAACACATTTTGTCATGACCAGACACATATGTAATGAGATATTTATCATTTCAGGCTGCATTAAATGGAAGTGTAGAAGTGTTACACTGGCTTCTTGACAAGGGAGCTGATCCTAATAGCCAAGATTGTAAGTTCAAACAAATCACATGACATTTACACCTTAAAGTCAGTCCCAGCAACCCTATCTTATTTCATACGATGAGTAAAGCCCTCAAATCTGATCCATAGTATACATATACAATGCAAAAAAAAACATTGGTGTCTGCAACTTGAATCTGTCTACTGCACCTGGTGATCATGGTCATTGGGTAGTGCAGCACCCTAGATAAGCAGCGTATTTGCATAAATACGCAATTAAAATCATTAAAAAAGCAATTAAAATGAAATGTGTGCGTACCGAAAAGCAATTCTAACGATCGGTATGCAATTACATGCGATGTCATTGCGTACCGTTTGGTCCATTTCGTTTCCATTCCGCTAATAAACAAATGCCAGTCGGGTAATGATTTTATTTTTACTAGCGAGCGCGCAATATACTCCAGTTTTATGAAAATATCGGTGCCCAGTCCAGTATTTCACAGAAAAAAAAACTAAGATGAAAGTGAAACTTTGCAAAGTTTACACGCGGGAATGTCAACAAGGAGATGAGATTTGCTTCAGGAACAATAAAATCCGCGAGTTTGATACTTTAGAAAGGCAGACGATGGAAGTGAATAAATATGCAAGCACATTCCCGATGGCTTCATGCAATAAGAAAAGGTGTAATCACAGAAAAAAAACGTGGCGTAAAAAAATATGAAAATACGCAATTGTTTTTGCAAGTACGCAATTGAGGATAACCAGGTTGCGTAAGTACCCAATTGACCCAAAAGCTTATCTAGGGCGCTGGTAGTGTTTAAAGTTTTAAAAAAAGTATCTCTCTTCCTTGATTGGCGTTTTACCTCAGTGCATCAGAATGATAGTACATGCATCTGTATACACTGAAGTGGTTAATCTAGAGTATGTGTCAGATTATATTCTTTAATAATTGTTTGTAACTTCATCAACTATAGTGCTTCCAAGCGGACATCTTTTTTTCTTTCTTTAGATAAAATTTTGGACTAAACTTTGCATGTGCATATAATAAAATGCTGACTAATATTTGGAATCTGCTGACCATATAACTATAGGTTGTTTAAAGATCATAACTGCTGGGTGAATGATGGTATTCTCTCATTCCAATCATTTCTTACTGTTTGTATATTGCTCATGTTTGGGAAACAAAGCCATACCTACACACAACTCAAAATTTAGGTTGTCATGGATTTCCATCACAGTTATAAAGTGAAAAAATTGCTTCCCAGTGAGATATATTTAGTTAGGGAAAACCATTACCTTCTAAACACCTCAATATGTGTCACAGAAAGCCATGACAAAAGCTCGCCACTGGATTCCATATGATCCCTGACTGGCAGTTAGGCCATTTCAGCACAGGGGCATTAATTTAAACAAACTTGGTAGAGGTTTGCTGGTTATTCTTCATACCCCAATATCAAGGCTCTAAGACTAGAAGAGTAATAAAGTTTTCATGAAGAGAATCTGTTATCAAATCATTTGTTATGAAAAGGATTTGAACTATTTGAACAATTATCAAAATGAGCATATAAGAATCATTCCTGCCAAGTTTGGTCAAAATCTAGCTGGTAGTTATGGAGATGTCCTTTGAAGCAATTGTTGACGACAAATGACAGAGGCAATATTGATTAGGGGTCACACTATTATGTAATGATTCTTAATTGAGTAATTGGTGTCTATAATCGAGACCGTTGGTAGCGGTCGTCTTGTTTGATGTTGTTAAATGGCGTAATTATTCGGGTTACAGCAAAAATAACAATTTGTAAAGAGACAACTGAGAAGAAACAACTAAAAAAAATATGCTTGTGAGCTCAAAAGAACTGTCTCATTATGACAGTTCTTTAGAACACCAAAAACACAAGTTCTGATTGAGAAAAAAACAAGCTAAATGCACATTGTTATCTGGTGGCTACGTAGGGACAAAAATGCAAGGCAATATTTCGCCAGTAAAAATAGATCGCCAATTTACATTTAACTGTTATTTTCGGTGTTGTAAGATGTTATGATTTCCTTTTTTTCTGTGTTATTAGGTAAATGCAATCAGGTCATTATTCAAACAGCTCATTTTCTTTGATACTGAGACATATGTTTCATTTACTTTATCAAGATGCCAAGTTAAAGTTGCAAAATTTGGTCAAACAACGATGCGAAATATAAGCTACCAATTTTCGATCATACAAACTACTTATAATTCTAAATAATTCTTGGGGTCCCTGTCAATTTGAAAAATCGAGGTTTGAATGTATATCCAAGTAAGGAAAAATTTTGAGGTGATGGAGTCATTGGTATACAAAATTATTGGAATAGGATAGGGGTCTCTTATTTTAAAGGAGTATTCGGCCTTGTATAAAGCCCAAATTTAAGTAAATAAGTCAAATTTAGAACACGAAACTCAGTCTTTGCTTTCAAACAGCATGATACTACAGGAATGATTAAAAAATAATTTACATTTTTCTCATGCTACCATGCAGAATCTAAATAAGAGGTAATCTGATTGGAAAACTTTCACAAAGAAAAAATGGGGGAGTGTTGTGCATCTTAAAAACAGTCTGATTTTTAAGACAAAATTACAAGTGAAAACTGCTTGAATTTTCAAATAATTTGTCCAGCTAGAGGGCTGTTCCTAGTACCACCTCATCCCTACCACACCTATACATATGGGTCTGTTTACAATTGTAGATTTGTAAATTTTTTATCACTATATATACTTGATGTTTAGAGGTCATTTCAAACGTAGCTTATAACATCCCTGATCTTTCAAGGTGTTTGCTAGCTAAAAAGTGTCCTGTTCATTCTGCAACCAGTCAGATGTTTTTTGCTTGCAAGTTTAAATGATTTTTTTTCACTTTTATTGCAAAAAAAAGAGTATTTAGTTTATCGTTGTCATGTGAACGTTGTCATCAGCTTTGCAGCTATTAATTGGTAATCTCTTTCTACAGTTCCTAGCTTTATTTTGCAAGTAAATCTATATGATGGACAATTATTTTTACAATCCCATGTTTGCATAATCAAACTAGCATCAGATTCTGTAGGTTCCCAGAACAGGCGTTAAGGACAGATTATACTTTGAACAGTGAAATCAGCACTGGTTGGTCCTAGTAGATATTGCATTTCTCCCTAACTTCAGGGACGTTTTTAGACATTCCAAATAAAATCAATCATTATTTGTTGGGTCTGTAAGAATATTGGCATACTCAAAAACCTTACCATTTAGTGTAGATTGTTAAATGAGTATGCAGTTACGGATTCCCCACAATGTTTTCCTTCATTTTATTGGTAACCTATACATTAGAATTACAAAACCTGTACATTTTACAGTGCCTGTGTGTAGTTTTACTGGTAAATGAGTACGGTGATTTGCTGGTTTTAACACATATTGCCAGTACTTCATTGACTCCCTTCATATTACCAAATATGTATCAAATCTGATCAGTAGGCACTGAGATATGGACAGACGGACAGACGACGCCAAAACTATATCCCTCCGATTTTGTCAGGGATTATTTGATATCATCATAGCTAATAACCTAAAAAGCTTTTAATATGTTATGGTAAATGTTCTAAAATGTCAAACACTCTAAAATTACGAACACCTAAAATTATCGCCTAAAACAATTTTTAAAACATCCTAAAAAATCGAACACTGTCCTTTTTTGGAATAGTAAATTTCTAAAATTACAAACACAAGTTATTTTCGGCAGAAAATTGAGGTCCGTTTATCTGTTTGTCCCATCTGTATTCGGTATACTTCTACCGTACAGCACATGAGCACTAGCAAAATTTGGAAGGTTCCATTATACTTAGATGGGTAATCTGGCATGTGACGTTCTGGGCACGACATTATACTTTTTGTCTGCGAATTGTGCGATAAGATCAAAAGCATGAGCGGATTAAAAGCACAGACTTTCCTACATGTACATGAAAGGCCATGCATGTTTAATATTGGTATCAGCTGTCTATGTATCTACTGGGTCTGAGGTATCAACCGACGGAAAACACTGCAGCGTGTTCAAATAAAACCCCTTCATTGTCGAAATCTTTACCAAAAAGAAGCATTCGATCCATCGGAATTGAGTTATTCAGCAATTAACAGGAATTTCCTTTGTCACAGACATTAAACAGACATGCCTCCAGCAAATATTAGGAGTTACAATAACCGCGAGAAAACGCCCATCTAAGCTTATGTTCACCATGAAGGACTTAGGTCATTCGCTGCCTGGTCATCTTCTTGGATGTCCGTCAAAATTAAACATTTGCAAGCAGTAGATATAATTACTTAAAAAAAGCCATATAAACCACAGCGTTAAACAACCGAGTAAATGCTATGTAAGTTTGCTTATATACAAAAGGGCCTTTCCCCACGTTGTGGTTTGAGTCGTCAGACATAAAATTCATCCATTCAACATAAAAGCCGTGATGCTTGACATACTTGATCTACTCCCCAACTTCATGCATGTCATGGTGAGAAGTGAATGCACATTTGCGCAGACTCGTCTGAGTCTTTGTCGCGTGTTGTAATGAAATTATGTCCGTCAACAGTTTTTTCATTCAAGCAGGTTCAAAAACTTTGATAGCAGGTCGTAAAAGTGGAGAGAGAGAGAGAGAGAGAGAGAGAGAGAGAGAGAGAGAGAGAAAGAGGGGGATGCACACAAATATTTTGTTTTGGCTTGGTTTCTTAGAATCTCGAAACACAATGTTTGGGTGGACCAATCAATCTTGTTACAACTGCTTCCAATTAGGACCCATGCGCTGATCCAGAAAGTTTATCAGAGAGGGTCAAACTCTGACCATGTTTTCTTCTTCTTTTTTAAGGGGAGAGAGGATCCAAATATCACTAAAAGCGGGCCATCATCAGCCCGCCAGTGAAACTCCATTTAAATGGCGCTTCGCTGGCGTGCCGATGATGGTGCAACGTTGAATGCTAGCTTGGTAGCTTTGAGAAATTCAGGGGATCCGGTCCAGTATTGCTAAGAAATTCTATATTTTTATGATTTTTCAGGGAGGGTCCCTTGACCCCCCCCCCCCTATGGATCTGCGAATGGGACTGGCCAATGTATACACTTATTTACAGAAAACCCATCTTATCCTGTGCATCAACTTTTTGTACTTTCTATCGCATGCACAAAATTTTAAATTGAAGAAACATTCTTTCCTGAATTCCATTCGGGTCTGATCTGGATCCAAACTGTTTTTGCAAATGTAAATTGAGAGAGAGAGGGAGAGCGAGAGAGACAGAGACAGAGAGAGTTAGAATCTGTTAATCACACTATGATTGATAAGGTTAAAGGCATGTGTACATCTTTAATGAGCTTGTTTGGTTCTATTATTGATCAAAGTCAGGATTATATAGGTTTCTTAATTATTCATTTAATGATGGTCCCTTGATTACATTATGATGCAAGCAGACCATGAATAAGTTTAACTGACCAGTTAATTGTCCAGCTGTAACAATGCATGAAAAAGGGCCTATTGAGTGTGTGCGTTATTATAAATATATATTCCATTGCATGCCATAAACACCCACTCAGAATCATCCTTGCCATGATTTTTAGTAAAAATGCACCCAGGACAAATGTTCCAGTAATGGACTGTTAAAAATTACGGTAAACTGCCACTAAGGCAAGTGGCACGGCACGGCGTGACAGGGGCTTTCATACCCCTGACCAGGGATGGAGTACTCATACTCGTACTTGTACTCGTACTTACTCGAGTACTTTTTTTTCAGTACTTAGCTGTACTCTGTACTTAGCGAAATTCATGAGTACATGTACTCGTACTTACTTAAGTACTGTTACAAAAAAAAACTGTACTCATGAGTACATTACGAGTACCACTGAGTACTTTTTTAAATTTCAATCAGATAGAAAAAAAAAGTTAATTGTTTCTCAGGCACTCCCTCATCTGTTTCAAATGCCCCTCATCTGTCTTTTTCAGACTTGAAAAAAAGTGGCATCATATGACTGTGTTTTGAAAATTAAAAAATATAAATAAAAAACCTGCCTGCTTCATCTGTTTTTCATAAAAGGGGCTTTTTTTTTTATTTATTAGCCATATCCTAATATTTAGAAGAGTGTATTTTACCTATCAAGCTTTTATAGGTTAGTGTGGCCACATTGGCTTCTTTATTAACAATGGACCTGATGAAAGACCTAATGATGCAAATAATTGGCCGGGAGCAACACTATTTTGGATTACTACAATGTACTTTAATTAGTATATTGTTGTATTTGTCACACTTGCTGCAAAATAAGACACTGTATTTACCCCAAATATTGGAACACATATATACCTGAGCAAACAGTGCACAGCCAGATCAGGAGCAGTCTGATAATGGTCTATACTCTTTGACATTTGATCTGCATTCTGACATGCACATGTATGCATTGATGAAACATGCTGATCACTTTTTCAGACAATTATGTCAATAATTTTTGGCGTCCAAATAATTATGAATAAAAAAATCAGGAATAATATTATCCTTAAAACAGAACAGAACAGTTCCCAAGCTCATCACATAAAGCGCCAAAATCAAATTCTAGAAGACAAACACAATAGATTCAGATGAGATGGCTCGGATTTGCAGAGTTTGCAGAATCAGCTATTGTTTTATTTAGTGCTTATATGCTTAATAACTTGTATCAGATTTTATCTATTGAATCTTAGATGTCACTACAATGTATGTGCTTGTAAATATTATAAATATCTGCAGTCTGTTTAGTTATTTAATTTGTTTTTTGTCTTAAATTTTCATTGCATATTTTATAGTACTCTTAGTACTCAGAATTACTTATGAGTACTTTTCTAAAATACTCAGTACTTACTTAAGTACATTTACAAAATGTGTACTCAGTACTTACTCGAGTACTTTCAAAACAGTCAGTACTCAGTACTTACTTGAGTACTTTTTCTTAGTACTCGCTTCATCCCTGCCCCTGACACATGTCAAATCGCCATTAAAATCATTATTTATGGAAAACTAATGCATTTTTTATTGGCAGTTGTTAATGATACTATTTGCAGATGATAGAGCGAAAAAAAATATGCAATTACAGCTCTTAGTGCTTCGGGAAAGGAAAAATATATTTCTGGCATGGAAATTTTGGAGTGGCAGCGTGGCGCGGTAGCGTGGCGCGCTCATGGCTTTCATACCCGACCTTGTTGATATCCTTTTCTCCAATATGGCTGAATATGTCACACGGCTGAAACGAAACGAAAGTTAAGGTGTGATTTTTATTATTATTCTTTTCTGTCTATCGACAGTGTCTTTTCTTGCAATTGACTTGATTTCAAACACCACTGCTATCATTCTGTCCATAAAAACTTTATTATTAACTAATACTGTAATATGTATGGTGTTTATCTGTTTACTTAGTTTCTGATTGACCCAGATATTAAAGAAATTGATGGTAAATAAGTTATTGTAAACATGTTATTTATTTGGTTATAAGATTTTTCTAGAAGGATGACTAATCATCTAGATGGTTCTTGAACCTTGGAGAAAAGACCAGAACTTACTAGAATTTTCTTTTCCATGCAAATAGAAACTTTGAGTAGGTTCTAGAATTCAGTAGAAGTTTGTGGAATTTTCCAGAATAAATAAATATAGCATATGATATAATAGTCTTTCTTGACCGTTCTGGAACTTTCTTAAAGGGTATATATAAGAGTAAATTTTTCATAAGGGCATCTTTGAAATAATTTCACCATTTTAAAGTCTAAACCTTTTGTGCTGGAATTCTATACTGGAATATAGTGTTTAACTTATTCATTCTGGATTACTTTGGATTATTCAGTTTTGGATTCAGACTTCATGTTCATTTGGATTTATCTTCAAAATCTGGGATCAGAAACTGCTGAAAGACTTGTGTTGATAAATATTCTGAGGGACAGTTTGGACATAAAAGGTATTGTAATTTAGACTTTCTTTGATTGTATAACTATTCTCCATTGCTTATTGTAAATGATAATTTTTGTTTTTAATAAATTTTGTTAAATTTCAAAAGTGCTTTTTGCTGACTTTCCAAATAGCAAATTTTGGTTTCCTGAATTTGTTTCTAGTTACGCCTGGCAGGTAACAGAAATTGGGGGCTCAGAGTCCGGGATTGAAATTACTTCTGCACCAAATTAGTTTGAAATTTTAAAGAAATTTTACTGTTTGCTGTTTAACTAGGTGAAGCCAGCAAAAAGCAAATATGTCATTCAAACTTAGTGATTTTACTGCGTCACCTTCTCGGGAGCTGTTAGACTTGGCAAAAAAGTCTGATCTTTTAGACATTGCTGACCATTATGGCCTACCCAATATCAAAAAGACCATGCTAAAACATAAAATTAAGAATATTCTCATTCAGTTCTTTGTGGACGAAGAAATATTTGATTCCTCAGCCACATCTCAGATTCTGGTTACCCAGACTGATTTGCAGTTGAGGGAACTAGAAATTAAAAGGCAAGTTGAGATGGAAAAATTAAGGTTAGATCGTGAACGTGAGAAAGAAGAGAGAGAGGATAGAATAAGGCTGGAAACATTAGAACGAGAAGATAGGTTGTTGAGACAAAAAATAGAAATGGAAGAACGAGAGAGGGAAAAACAAAGAGAAATAGAAAGAGAAAAATTAGAACATGAGAAATTAAGGCTAGAGATTGAAGAAAATGAAAAGAAATTAAGGCTAGAAGCTGAAGAACTCATTGAAATTGAAAAAGAAAAATTACAATTTGAGTTAAAAATGAAAGAACTTGAGTTAGAAGGAAAATCTAAATCAAAACCTTTGCCTTTAGACTCAGGCAAATCTTTTGATGTAACAAAACACATCCGACTCGTTCCTCCATTTCAAGAAAAAGAAGTTGACAAATATTTTTTACATTTTGAGAAGGTGGCAGAAAACCTGAAATGGCCAAGAGAGCACTGGACCTTACTTTTGCAGAGCGTTGTAATAGGCAAAGCTCGAGAAATTTACACTCAGCTTTCACTAGAACAAAGCTCAGATTATGACAAAGTAAAAGAACTTATTCTTAAGGCTTATGAGTTGGTCCCTGAAGCTTACAGGCAGAAATTTAGAGATTGTAGGAAAGAACCTAACCAGACTCATGTGGAATTTGCTAGAACAAAAGAACAATTATTTGATAGGTGGTGCGCTTCAAAGAAAGTAGGTTCTGATCATGAAAAACTAAGACAGCTCATGCTTGTTGAAGAATTCAAATGGTGTATAAATTCTGATGTCAGGGCTTTCTTAAATGAAAAAGAAGTTGAAAATTTGGATGTAGCAGCTAGACTAGCTGATGATTATTCTTTAACTCATAAGGCTTCTTTTGTTAACAAGCCATTTCCTAGGAAACCATTCAACCCTCAATTAAAATTTACACCTCAATCAAGACCATTTTCCCCTCAGTCAAAACCATATTCCCCTCAGTCAGGTCCAAAATCCAACCCCAGTAATCCATCTGATAATTCCAGTCAGTCATTTACCCCAAAACCTAGATTTTCTGGTGAAAACAAAGATCAAAGTCCTTTATTCCAGCCTATTTGCAATTATTGTAAACAATCAGGCCATATTATTTCTGAATGTATAGCTTTGAAAAGAAAGAGAGAAAAAGAAAGACAGGAGAGTCCTAAACCCACAGGTCTCACCTCTTTAAGGCTAAAACCTCAGTCTTCTATTCCGGATGAGAATCCTATTTTGGCCAAAACTTCTGAGACTGATGCCGTTATGGAGATTTATGAACCATTCTTATCAGATGGTTCCGTGTCACTAAATAGTGACTTTGCCCAGTCTACCCCTATTAAAATCTTACGAGATACTGGTGCTTCTCAATCCCTTATCTTGGCAGATACCCTGCCTTTTTCTGAGAAGACTTCTTCTGGGACAAGTGTCCTTATCCAGGGTGTAGAGTGTGGATTTATTAATGTACCGCTCCATAACATTTATTTGTCCTCAGACTTAGTTACTGGTCTGGTGGCTGTAGGTATTAGACCTTCATTACCGTTTAAAGGTGTTCACTTGCTGTTAGGCAACGATTTGGCTGGAGATAAGGTTGTGGTAGACCCACTTTTGACCAGCACACCTTGTGTTGATCAACTGCCTGATCCTATTGAGCAGGAAATTCCTGACCTTTACCCTTTTTGTGCTGTCACTAGGGCAATGGCAAAGAAAGCCAATCAGAATTATGGGATGCAGGATATTAATTTAGCTGATACTTTGATAGGTCAGTCCTTTAATGATGAGATTTCAAATTCTCTTTCTCCCAGCCAGTCTGACATTCAGACTGACTTTGACACTTCAAGGTCAAACCTTGACCTTTCACCTTCAATTTCAAATGACCAGCAGTCAAGGTCACAGCTTTGTAAGGAACAACATAGTGATCCTGAGATATCACCTTTATTTGATAGAGCTTTAGATGAAAATGAAATGTCACAAGTCCCTGTTTGCTATTATGTAAAAAATGACATTTTGATGAGAAAATGGCGTCCTCCTGATGTCTCAGCAGATGATGAGTGGACTGTTAACCACCAGATTGTGGTCCCTAGGGCTTATCGTTCTGAAATTTTAAATTTAGCTCATGAAACTCCTATGTCAGGTCATTTAGGTGTAAATAAGACCTATCACAAGATTCTTAATCATTTCTTTTGGCCAGGATTAAAATCAGATGTTTCTCAGCACTGCAAATCCTGCCACACTTGTCAAATGGTAGGAAAACCCAATCAGACCATTCCAAAAGTTTCTTTACAGCCCATTCCTGCTTTTGATGAACCTTTTAGCAGAATCATTATTGACTGTGTAGGTCCCCTACCCAAAACAAAGTCAGGTTGTCAATATCTTTTGACTATTATGTGTGCTTCAACACGCTTCCCTGAAGCCATTCCACTCAGAAATATCAAGACTAAGACAATTGTTAAGGCACTTGTGAAGTTTTTCACTTTTGTGGGACTTCCAATGTCTGTACAATCTGATCAAGGATCAAATTTTATGTCAGGAATTTTTCAGCAAGTCATGCATGAACTTGGAATCAAACAATACAAGTCATCGGCTTATCATCCTGAAAGTCAGGGTGCCTTAGAAAGATTTCATCAAACTTTGAAAAACATGATCAGATCTTACTGCTTTGACACAGAAAAAGATTGGGATGAAGGTATACATTTGCTTTTATTTGCTGTAAGGGAATCTGTACAAGAGTCTCTTGGGTTCAGCCCATTTGAACTGGTATTTGGGCATACTGTGCGCGGACTCTTGAAACTTCTGAAAGAAAAATTTCTCTCAGATGATGATAGCTCTTTGAACTTACTTCAGTATGTGTCTGATTTCAAAAATAGACTATCAAAAGCCTGTGAAGCTGCTCGGTCTAATCTCAAATCAGCTCAAAGCAAAATGAAATTGCGTTATGATGAAAATGCTCAAGATAGAAATTTTGAACCTGGAGACAAGGTACTTTCTCTTTTGCCCATTCCTGGTAAGCCATTGCAAGCTAGATATTATGGTCCTTATACTGTTGACAAAAAGTTAAGTGATGTTAATTATATTGTCAACACTCCTGGGAGGCGCAAACAAAAACAGTCATGTCATATCAACATGCTTAAAAAGTACATTGATAGGGATAGTTCTGTTATTTCATCAGTGAATTTAGTTAAAACTGTCCCTCTTGAACAAAATGAAATGGACTCTGAAGATATGAACTTTGTGAAATCTGATCCCGCGTCGTCAAAACTCAAGAACTCTGATATCTTAAAGGATCTTGACCAGAAATTGTCTCATCTTAGTCCAGACAAGAGACTTGAACTGAAGCAGTTAATTATCGAATATGAACACTTATTTCCGGACATTCCATCCAAAACTGACAAAATTTATCATGATGTTGAACTTATTGATGGTTCAAAACCTGTGAAACAACATCCATACAGAATGAATCCTGTAAAACAACAAATTCTCAGAGAAGAAGTTCAATATTTGCTGGATAATGACTTTATAGAACCTAGTCTAAGTGAATGGAGTTCACCTTGAATTCTTGTACCAAAACCTGATGGGACATTTCGCATGTGTACGGACTACCGTAAAGTAAATTCTGTCACCAAAACAGACACTTTTCCCATCCCACAGATCGATGACTGCGTCGATAACATTGGACAAGCCAAATATGTCACGAAATTCGACCTGCTTAAAGGATTTTGGCAAATACCTCTGACAGACAGAGCAAAGGAGATCTCAGCATTTGTTACTCCAGACGGATTGTATCAGTATAAAGTCATGCCATTTGGAATGAAGAACTCTCCAGCAACATTTCAACGCTTGGTTAACAGCTTGATATTTAATCTGGTTGGCTGTAAAGCCTATATCGACGACGCTATTATCTTCAGCGAAGAATGGGAACGACACTTACAAACTATCAGAAATTTCTTTGACAGACTTAGTGAAGCTACACTAACGATTAACTTAGCAAAGAGTGAATTTTGCCATGCAAATTTGACATTTTTAGGTCATACGGTGGGACAAGGTCAGGTAAAACCTGTAGAAGCCAAAGTTGAGGCTATCTCAGATTTTTCCGTACCTTCTGGCAAAAGACAACTGATGCGCTTTCTCGGTATGGCTGGATATTACAGGAAATTCTGTAATAATTTCTCTGTCATAGCAGAGCCTTTGACAAACTTACTTGGCAAAAGGGTCAAGTTTATTTGGACTGATAATTGTCAGAAGTCTTTTGAAAAGCTTAAAGCCATACTTAAAAGTGCTCCAGTTCTCTTAGCACCAAGCTTTGACAAAGAATTTAAGTTGGCTGTAGATGCCAGTGATGTTGGTGCGGGCAGTGTATTGTTACAGGAAGATGACAATGGTGTTGATCATCCTGTTTGTTACTATTCTAAAAAGTTTAACAAACATCAGAGAAATTACTCTACTGTAGAGAAAGAATGCTTATCTCTCATCCTTGCTCTTCAGCACTTCGAAGTTTACCTAGCCTCTTCAGTTGCACCTAATGTCATTTTCACTGATCACAATCCACTGACTTTCATTCATAAAATGAAAAACAAGAACCAGCGTTTACTCAGATGGAGTCTCATGTTGCAAGAGCACAATCTAGATATCAGACATATTAAGGGAAAAGATAGTATCATCCCAGATGTGCTCTCTAGGGCTTAGTTGCCACTATACTGTTGATGTGAGTTTGTGCTATTGCTCTTTATTGATCTGATGTGATTTAACATTATTGTTTGTTATATAATTGTTCATTATTGCAAAAGAAAGCTTTACTTCATAAAACTTTCTTTTCTTTGAGGAGGGGAAGTGTAATATGTATGGTGTTTATCTGTTTACTTAGTTTCTGATTGACCCAGATATTGGAGAAATTGATGGTAAATAAGTTATTGTAAACATGTTATTTATTTGGTTATAAGATTTTTCTAGAAGGATGACTAATCATCTAGATGGTTCTTGAACCTTGGAGAAAAGACCAGAACTTACTAGAATTTTCTTTTCCATGCAAATAGAAACTTTGAGTAGGTTCTAGAATTCAGTAGAAGTTTGTGGAATTTTCCAGAATAAATAAATATAGCATATGATATAATAGTCTTTCTTGACCGTTCTGGAACTTTCTTAAAGGGTATATATAAGAGTAAATTTTTCATAAGGGCATCTTTGAAATAATTTCACCATTTTAAAGTCT
Organism: Loripinus fragilis; assembly: GCA_964019695.1. Taxonomy (NCBI): domain Eukaryota; kingdom Metazoa; phylum Mollusca; class Bivalvia; order Lucinida; family Lucinidae; genus Loripinus; species Loripinus fragilis. The sequence goes on along the minus strand of OZ026519.1, from coordinate 98,157,768 downwards.
AAACCTTTTGTGCTGGAATTCTATACTGGAATATAGTGTTTAACTTATTCATTCTGGATTACTTTGGATTATTCAGTTTTGGATTCAGACTTCATGTTCATTTGGATTTATCTTCAAAATCTGGGATCAGAAACTGCTGAAGGACTTGTGTTGATAAATATTCTGAGGGACAGTTTGGACATAAAAGGTATTGTAATTTAGACTTTCTTTGATTGTATAACTATTCTCCATTGCTTATTGTAAATGATAATTTTTGTTTTTAATAAATTTTGTTAAATTTCAAAAGTGCTTTTTGCTGACTTTCCAAACATCAAAATTTTGGTTTCCTGAATCTGTTTCTAGTTACGCCTGACACGTAACAATACCTAACACACTATATTTTTAAAGGAAGTGGCTACAGGTACGGGCCCGTATCCCTAGAATAGAGTCTAGAGATACAAGTTTAGGGATACAGGCCCGTACCTGTAGACAGTCCACTGAGGATTAGCTACGGGTACGGCTCTAAAATTTCAGCTATATTTGTTAAAAGTTATTTTACCATTTGATATATCTAATCCAACAAAAACACGTGTTGCAAGTTCACATCTGTTTGGTCTCAATCTTTGGCAGTGGAAAGGGAGCCAGCGATCAATTTAAAGTGTATAAAATGCGAAACCCAATAAAATATTTTCTTTTTAGCGCCCCCTAATTGCTCGTCTACAGTGAACAGACAACTATTGTCTTCTTTTATACAAACACAAATTTACCGTGATTAAATGGGCACCGCGCGTGAAAACCTGTCTAAGGCATTCGCGAACAACAAAGGCACAGACCAGCCTACGAAGTCTGTTCAGTGCAATTGTGATTCACAAGTTTATTGAAAAGTATCTTATCTAGTCTTGCTATGAACAAAATTTCAATTTTCTAGCTTATATAGTGTACAAAGTACACCTGCCGATAATACTCGCAAGAGGGTTTGGGTATATAGAGAAAGAAAGAAAGTTATGTAGCGAGGATTTACACGAATAAAGGCCAGCTTTTTTGTTTGATGTGATTGAATATATATATCAATTATGCTGAAAAGGGATATATGCATGAATATTGCTTACACTAGGATATATCTCGGACCCAGTATAGATGTAAATTTGGTCCGAAGATATATGTAGTTTTTTTCCATTTTTTGTTGTTCAGCAGCCAGTGAACCTAGTCTGAGTTTTTCTGACGTTTAAGTGGCTTTTTTTTAACGGCACCATTGTAGTGGCAAATATCAAAATATGGAAAAGCCACTTAAGCATCAGAGAAGGCTCATATGCTACGAACAAAATTTCAATTTTCTAGCTTATATCTGAGCAGTAACTTTGTCGGAAACCCCGAATAAAGGTTTACTCAATTATTTATATTTGACCAACAGGTTTTCTTGCGCCACGGCACAATTAATAGCTTGGCATCCATCAATTAAATATCTAATTCATAAACATTCTAAGTCATCTGGTCAAAATGGCTCAAGGTCCATATAGGCTTGGACCCAATAAACAGATATCTCAAACGGTAAAATAAGTTAAAACATATACATTTATAATTGAAATTTTAGAGCCGTATCCCTAGCCAATCCTCAGTGGACTGTCTACAGGTACGGGCTTGTATCCCTAGACTCACAGTCTAGAGATACGGGACCGTACCTCTAGAATCCAAGTCTAGGGATACGGGCCCGTACCTGTAGCCACTTCCATTTTCAAAACTATTTAAGTGACGATCAGGTTCATAAAGTAACATTAGCAATCCACAAAAAAACGTGTCTTCTTCAGGTTTATGACAAAAAGGCAGGACTGCATTTATTGTCCGTCTTGTAATGTTTAAAAGCAAAGAAAAATATAATGATAAAAACGATTGCAAGAAATTATGCTTTTAACTGCAATATCTGGTTGGCACCATAGATATTACAAAGGGTTTATCCTCGTACAAGAGCAGGTTTTCTCATGCTAAGGCATTGTTTTTCTGACGCTTGTTTTCAAGAGGCATCCAATGGGGTTTACAAATTTGTCCCAAATTTTTACCAATTAGCATCTTTATAAAACTTATTTTTACCAGTTAGGACATTCAGCATTACAAAATGATTTTTTGTCACTGATTTCTGTCCTTAAATTAAACTGATTAGCGTAATTTTAACAAACAAAATACTGATTTTTAAGGTACCCCATTGAGACCCTATCCGATTGATGTACAAATAAACTTATAATTCTGTTTCAATCATATTCAAGCTTTCTATTTTCAAATTTTCAAGCACAACAACATTTTTCTGACCTTTGGGTCAGAGCTGAAAAACGCAACAAACTAATAAATAGCAATATGGTTTTTGTCTAGCAGCAGGACAAGGGTTGTTTGCATTAAGGTCATTTAGTTCCTGGTGACTTACACAGGCTGTAACAGTCTAGAGATGCGGACTGGGTAGCAATGTTGAACGGGGGTTCAATGGTATGGGGATTTTGTGTGTATTTTGTGTATATGATACCATTGGAAACAGATGTTTTGAGAAAACATCGTTTCCAAAAAATCAGAGTTCAAATTTGTTTTCTTGTACATATTTTTCATTGATATGAGAAAAATAAGCAAACCATCTTGGCTGAGTTAAGCCAAATAAAAAAATAAGTATGTTTCGGGTAACGGGTCTGTCAAAATCTTAGGTAGGGTATGTACACATATTTTTGGAAAAAAATATAGTTTTATAATTATATTTTTTCCAGAAAACCTGATTTTTTTAGGTTTCACTAGTAAATTTAGGTATGATGGGATTACCCAAAACACAGACATTTTTTTTATTTGTCCTTATGAAAAATCTGCTCAGTATGTAACTTTAGTTTTACTGTTGTTCTTACAGATTTTGGCAATTCTCCTGGACATTATGCAGCTGAGGGTGGTAGACCTGAATGTTTGAACTGTTTTTTACAACATGATGGTGAGATTGATGTCCAAAATATCAAAGGAGACACACCCTTGGACACAGCACGCAAGTTTGGCCACCCTCTGCTTATGGAGAAAGGAGGTAACACAGCATTGGGTTTACCACAGTAAAACCTCTCATAAGTGGCCACTTAAAAAGACTGAAAATTGGTTTCAAGACTGATTATCGCTTAATGCATGTCAAAAGTATTGCAGAATGCTCCAAGAGGAGCATTCTAAAATACTGTTGACCTTCATTAAGCTACAGTTTGTCATTAAGATCTTTGTTTTGTCTGTTTTTGAGTGGCCACTTAAGCATACTGTTTCTTTATAATGCTTCTCATTATAACACAGATATAAGCCATAGAGCAAAAAATTCCAGTCTGTTCCAGCTGGGAATTGAAGCCGAGCCGCTGCATCTACAGGCAAACAAACACTCTAGCAGGTCACTGTTAAAGCAGGCTTCTACTATTATTCAACTGTTAGGTCACTGTCTAGCATGATGTACCACCTGGTTCCTATCTATGTTAGCTTTACAAGAGATGGGGATGTTTCATCATTATAACAGCTTGAGATATCTGAATGCCTCTTTACTACACATAATAACACAGATATTGTGAGAACAGTCGGTTTTTACTGTCCCTTTATCTTGCTGTCTCTTTATATTGCTACTCAAAATAACATAGAGAAGCATTTGTCATCTTACTGTGTCTCTACAATGCTATCCGTAATATCATCTTCTAAGATCAACAATAAAAATGCTATCTTGATAAAACAGTTATGAACAGTTTATTCCAGGATATTTGAAGTTTCTGATATTTTCAGTTTCCAATGAGCAGCCGTGTCCCCAGTGTTGGGAGAAATACAAGAAGATACAATGGGATACTCTTCACCCACCAGCCCCCGTAGAAAGAAATATTGGTCTTGCCGGTAATAGTGCTTACAAAAATCCTGTTCCACCTCATCCGTAAGTAGCTCTTATTTTTTCATGTTTTTTTTTATGCAAAAAGTATATCAAATTTTTCTCATATGTCAATACCTCTTTTTAAATAGGCATAATTGAAATCATTTTTTAAAATGAATAAATGGTGAAAAAGCATAAGGTGAGAGGTCAGGGCTAATTGTGGAATGTGGTAAAGTTTTAAATGTTGTGCTCTTCCAAATATAAATGCTTTGATTGACAAAATGCAGTTGAAATGGCAAAAAGTTCATTGTTTGATCAAGCTGCAGTCCCATATTGGTTTGCTTCAGTGTTTTATAAAAGAGAAGCTGTATCATATAAATCTCTCTTGTAGCTGGATGAAAACAAGTTTTATTTGGTAAAAACAATTATGTGGTATTTCTTGTTGTCTGTGGCATCTGTCGTACTCTAAACATGCAGCTTGTGTTAGTTATCCACTTGTATACTGGAAACCTCTAAAAGGGTAATTTGGCAAACAGTGAAGACCCATATGAAATGCAGCAGAATGTGTCAGGGTCTGCACGGTTTGCTAAGATTAAAACAGCCTCCAGGGGCAGAAATAATCATAATTTAGAAAATACTCCCTGTGACACCTTAAAGTACACAGCTGGCAGTCCCATACTTGATGTATTTTTGGTAAGGGAAAATCCATCAGAATGCAAAGGAATAAAAAGTGGATCTATTTGTTAAAAACTTACAAAATCTATAGATTACATTATGTGTCACAAGAAATTACGGTCTATATAGATTTGCAGTAAAAAAAAAAATGTGCTTTTGTAATACAGTTCATATTTCATGACCAAATGAATATCATGTTAATACATGTACTAAAACAACAAACTCGGTCAAGTGAGCACTTCAGGCCTTATTATTCTCTAGTTTATTATTCCCATCATTTATTGTATTTCATATTAATTAAGATTTGAGTAAGTATATATTACTTTAAATTATAACCCAGTCAATTTATGACAAAACCTCTGTTCAGGAGCCTTGGTAAATGTAATACATGTAGTCTAAGACAAAATCCAGCATATGCATATGTTCATATCAGAGCGAGAAGCTATGGCATACTTATTGTATTTATAGCTACATCATTCCATTAATGAATGAGGGACAATTGTGGCAATCTATTGATTTAAACTCAAACCTTCTTCCTGACAGACAAAAAACAACTTAAATCTATGGTAGACACACCAAAGACAATGCTGAACTTTAATTCAGAAGATTTGTTTTCAATTGATTATAGAAATAAATCTGATTTTTAAGTGAATAGTAAGCCTTTTGACTTACAAAATACAAACTGAGCATTGCCAGATAACATATATCTCACTTTTAAAAAAAAGAGTAAAGCCTGTATCCTTTTTAGCTCAGCTGATCTGAAGGCTGAAGCTGAAGTATTGTAATGAAATTAAGAAAGGTCTGCAGTTTTGACTACGGTATTTCAGTTAGCATGGCTCCAGAGGAGGTTTTGTTTGAACCCCTCAACTAGGTTTAATGTTTATATTATATTATAACCAACGCAATTTCCTATTGACCTTAAATTAATAAATGACTGTCAAGAGTGATCCTTAATATTTTTGAAATTGAATATTATATTGTACCTTGCAGAATCTGTATGTACTGTCTACTAATGCTGACCTGTACATTTACAGAAGTGTTTAGGTTACTCTTGTGTATATAACCAAAATCTACACAATAGTAACCTAAAGAAGTTTGGGTTACCTACACAAGAGTGATCTTAACTAAGTTTGGGTTACCTACACAAGAGTGATCTAAACTAAGTTTGAGTTACCTACAAAAGTGTGACTTAAACTAAGTTTGGGTTACCTACACAAGTGTGACCTAAACTAGGTTTGGGTTACATACACAAGTGTAAAATTTATGATAAACGGGATGATTTTAATTTTGAAATAGTAAATTTCCCATTTCTTGATTGAGATGTTCCTCGCTCTCCTTCCTATGGTGTATATATTTCTCAGCTTATTTGTTTTGCTAGAGTGTGCTCTAATGTTGATGACTTCAACAACAGAAACTTATTTTTAACTGCTAAATTATTAAAACAAGGTTATAGATATCATAAAATTCGAAAAGCATTTTCTAAATTCTACTACAGACACTCAGAGTTAATTGTTAAATACAACATTGGGTTAAAAACTCTTCTGCAACAAGGCATATCAGAACCTATATTTTATAGTGATTTATTCTATAAATTCATACGAATTGTTGGAAAACCTAATTTTAGTGATCAATTCAAAAAGATTGTAAAACGTTATATAAGGGTTGGATATAATTTGGATATCATGCGACAGTCTGCATGCCTAGTTTTAAACCCAATCACGGTTTATAGCTATGGTTTCCTCTTTAATTGCACAACGGTGGGTCAGGCCTCAGACTCTATGACGGCTCTGACGTAAAGCTTTAATCGGTTGGTTGGTGCCTGATGCTTATCTGTAGCTGGACCCACCGTGGCTCAACTTGAGGTTTTCTTTAGCTCTGACTATCTGTGAGTCATGAGCCCTTTTCTTTGTTTCATCTTGGAGTGTTAATTTGATTAGAGTGTTTTCCATGATGATACATTGCATTAGTTAGATGGCCTCCATGCGAGCTGAACATTTCTTGTACTTCAACAACAGCAGAATCTAGGGCGAAGATTTGGTAATAGTAAAATGCATTTAAGCTTCCCGGTGGCTTAGGCTGCTGTCCGTTCTAAGGCGGTGGTTCTGTTGTTGTTGACTTTTTGTTTATTGTTACTCCCATTGTGGGAGTCTGTATTTGTTCTATGTTTTGTTGTACGTTACTTTATGTCTATTCTAGTATTGCAATCATCTTGATGGGGAAGAGAGAGCTGATTGCTTTGCTTAATTTGTCTTCCTTGTGTCTCGTGATGGTTGAGCGGCTCTTCCTCGCGGTGCCTAGGGGTTGTCTGCAGTTTGTGATTGTGGTATTTCCTGATCATACTCACTTACTATTTGTGACTTAGTTTAAGTTTGGGTTACCTACACAAGAGTAACCTAAACACCTCTGTAAATGTACAGGCCTGTATTGTACTCATCTGTAAACAGCAGGACATTTATATGAAAGCTTTTAATTGCATCTCCTTCAATTGTCATCAACTTGACACATTACTTTGATGCTTTTAGAAAGCAGAAACACCTGGTAAACGATCTAATTGGGATCTGCAGTTAGCTTATAATAAACCCATAAGAATTTAAACAAGCTTTGATGGGTCATTTTCAAAGGCAATATGTTTTCATGGTAAATAGTTTCTTCAAAATGGTAGACTGCTTTGTTATTGATTTTTACCTTCTAATTTATGTTGGGCCTCGACACAAGAAAACCTGCCTTTGGGGTTAGCAAACAAGAGGCGCAAATCAGCACAGTCTTATCAGTGCCTTTGTTTTTCCATTGTTGGAAAATATCATATCTAAACTAATTACAAGGGAAATTTCACTGCTCTACCTAGTCTCTGTAGTTGATCAAGCAGACTGATTTGAGTCTTACTTGGACGGAAACCCCAAAGACATTTGTTTTGCGACAAGGCCCATTTAGGTATCAACTTATTTTTGTTGGATTCATTCCCTCCTCTGAACTTTCTGTTGAAAACAACACGCATGCCCTGTTAATGCCACAATCAAAGACCAATCTGCCAGCAGCTGATGCCATGGTGGGGAGGGGGATCATCTTGAAGATTGGTTTTATAATTCTCATCTCTAGTTACTTGTCAGATCAAGCTGATTTTTTTGCCTGGGATATCATGTTATTTGAACGTTCAGATGGTGATGTTGCAACCTCTCATATCGGGGCCATAGCTGCTATCTTGAATATAGACTTTGACATCTCCTGAACTACCTGTAGGATTTCACTGAACGATTAATTGGGACATCTGGACATTTTAGCTTAATTTGTGGATGACAACATGGGCTGCAACAGTATATGTGCATTAGTATAATAGGTATGGGGTTGGCAGTATCATGGTCTGGGTGGTCATCACATAGGATCAAACGATGGAATTAATGATTGTACAAAGGTGCTCCATGACCTTATTGTCCACTGGTTATTTGGTTACTCAAAAATTAAGAACAATTACAAAGTTTCCAACCGTATATACAAAGTTCATTTGGAAAGTATGTAGCATGGTCTTTTATCTCAGTAACTGATTAACAAACACATTCATGTTTGGTATCATTTTATACAGCTATCTTTTCTTAATGTTTGGCCAAAAATTTCATGAGGATGTTGTCAACGCATTGTGGATTTATGATGCCATATGTTACATTCTTTTACACAAAATTATGAGATAAGTGAAAAGCAAAGCATCATTATGCCCATTACCCTTGAAGAAAGTTTGGTGTTGGAGACTTGAAGATTGTTTTCACATTGCTCATTAGAAAACATACATGCACATGAAAACAAACTGACCATTGTAGTTGGATAGTGTTTCAGTTACCTAAAATACATTTGATTTTACTTTGACCAAGCCAGTTTTGATTACCATACTAACTTTTATTTGTGCATGTATAATTGTATGTACCGGTATTTTATTCCAGTATTCCTTTACCAATGTTTCATAACAAGAATCCTCAACTGTGGTAAAATCAGAGTGAACTGTTCAATTCCTGTGCCCACCTCACCTTAACATCACAAACCCTTCCAGATCACGTTTTGCTATTTAATCCACATTCAGTCATTTAAGGATTAATAGATTATATATCTAAATAGAGGTCTTGACTTGTTATATATAAGTTCAAGATATCAGTCCCACCAGGTGATAAGCTGTGACATTCATCTTATAAATGTGAACATTTTAAATGTATTACAACATTCAACTAAAATGTTGGTAATGTAGAAATTAAATGATAAATTTTATTTTGGAAAAATTATACTTTGATCAGACAGATGTGGATCTGCAATGTTTGTCTATCCCTTTTATGATGTCCGAAATTTAGTTATTGAAATTTCAGAACAATTATTATAATAAATATTATTATGAAAAGGAGCACACATTCAATATTAGGTAAGGAGTTACCAGTATTTACAAAGATGTTATATGCCCTTAGACACTGTGAACCAAGGGTTGACTGCACTTAATTTTATTGTACTGTCCTGCCAGCCAAGAGTGACAGTGAAGACATGTTTTGTTTACTAAGTTATCAGGGACTTGTAATCCATAAATCACTTGTGTATTAATCCTATCTACAGGATAAATACAAGTGAATCTATTGATTTGCGCTAGCTCAAGTGGTGTGTACAAGTTAAAATGTTTGATTTAGCAATTGTAAACAAAATATTACGTCACTGTCACTCTTGGTTGGCACGACAGTAGTCTTTTTTTTCATTTCCATCAACCCCCCTTGTCTATATGCAATAGTTGGTCATCTGTTTACAACACTTAATGATGACTTAAGATAGTACAGTAAAACCTGTGAAAAACAGCCACTTTTAAAAAGACCAAAAATTGGTTTCTAATACCAATTCTGGCTTAATGCAGGTCAAAAGAATTGATTCTGCAATACTTTCGACCTTCATTAAGCTACTATTTGTCCTAATGATCATTGTTTTTTTCCGTTTTACACAGGTTTCGCTGTTTACTATGCGTAACTTTCACTCACAGCTTTCTCACTTTAATGTTTAAGACCATTATGTTTGTCATACTGTTTAATTTATGATGGAATTTAAAGGCTCAAAAAGACAGAGTAAGCCATGCCATGAATGCCAGATTTTGCACACACAAAATGGAAGTAAGAGGATTATTTTTATGCTATCTTTGTAAATTATTGGAGCAATTATAGATGTGATGATCAAAATCTTTGTAAAAGTGAATTCCATTACAAATGGAAAATATTACTTTCTGGATTTATAAGTTTCCATACTAATGACGCAGTTTCCTCAAAAATAACAATAAATGAGAAAATTTTGATTTTGAAATTGTTCATTTCCATTTTATGGATCGAGGTGATCTTTGCTCCCTGTATTATTGTGTATGTATGGTTTGCGAGGTTTGTATTGAAAACTTAATGATTTCAACATAAGGAATAAATGTTTGACTGTGCTATGTTACTTAAACAATGCTATCCATAGCATTGCATCACTACTCAGTAAATATAAATGCTTTAATATAGGTATTGTTGCTTTATTAATTCCTAATTGAATATTGATTATGGTAATAACACTACTGTTGTGAATCTTTGTTTCATACAAATATAAAGTTAAACCCTTTAAGCACCAATCATGACTGCAGCAGATGACAAATTTTGCAACATCTTTCCTAATTTAAAAAAAAAACAAGGCAAATTTGTTGAATATATATCCCCAGCAAAGGGTTATTTTAGAGAAACTTATATATCCAATTTCTCCAACCACAATGTTCACCTTGGGTATCACAGAGATCAACTAGTTTTTAGTGCTTAGTTCAATAAAAACTTAATGTGTCCATGGGACACAGATCAACCCGCTGATGCAAACATGTGTATATTCTTTCAAAGCCAAAAATGAATTTTTTGATGAACAAAGGGCAATAACTCTTGAAGGCATGGTGCAATATTGACCATTATCACATATTCGAGACGCTGTTTGCCGCGATGACCCAGTCTGCATATGCGATTAGCCTAAACCTAAGTAAAAAAAGGGCCAAAACTCAGTCAATATTTTGTGGATGACCTCCAAATTCAAACTTGACCTGTATTTTATGATGTTTACCCTTCTGTAAATTTGAATGAAATTGTTGCATCCCTTCAAAAGTTATTGATAGCAAACCACAATTTAGCCAAAATCTAAGTCAAAAAAGGGCAATAACTCAGTCAAAATTTTGCGGAGTACCTCCACTAGCAAACTTGACCTTTATTTAATGATGCTTTACCCTTCTGTAAATTATGAATTAAATTGATGCATCCCTTCAAAAGTGATTGATAGGGAACAGAAAGTGTGACAATGCGAACACCGCTGACGGAGACATGATCCCTATGTGTTGACCATGCTTCGCAGGGGACACAAAAAGGTATATTTCATGAGAATCATCTGCCAGCAGACGATTCTCAAGAAATATCATGTTAAAAAAGCAACAAAATTTGAAATTGTTGTCTGCTGCAAATTATAGGTGGTGCTTCATGGTTTTAATAGACCTGTGCTTTCTAATGAGATTTACAATTATTGTTACTGTAGTGTCTCTTTGGCTGCATAATACAGTAAAACCTCGAAAATTCCAATTCCAATGGTTCGAAATACTCGCTTTTTTGGAAATAAATTTTGGACTTAATAGATTCAGAGAGTAGGGACTATTTATGAACTATTTTTATGACTGTCTATAAAAACATACTATGTTTTTGTGTGTAAAAGAAACATTTAGCCGAGACGTAGCATCACGCCGAGACGTTTCTTTCACGCACCCAAAACATATGTTTGATAGGAAAGAAATGATAAAATCATTTTTTGGGCTATTTACATATTTATGGCTTCCTACCTATAATTCAAACAACTAATAATTTGAAATAAAACCTAAAGTCCTGAGGACTTCCAATTTAGGAGATTTTACTGTAGATGAAGTGTTATCTGTAAGTCTTTACATTGTAGCAACTGATGGTTTCTATTTCAGGCGTCTTCCCACTCAACTTCAACAGAATCTAGCGAGACATGAGGCAAGGCGACAGAAGGAGCAGCCCAGAAAAGTGAAACCAGACAGAGATATGGCGTCAAAGTTTTATGGAGATCATGTGGATCCAAATGAAATTTTTAAATTTCAAATGCCTGAGGGTGGACAGCAATTACAGCTATAGATTAATAAAATCAGCTTATTTGTACTGATATGAGTCCCTCTTATTCTTGACACAGGATAAGGATATCTGATATCATATTTTATCCTGGATCGGAATTTATCTTACCCAGGCTGTCATGGTTGGATTGGAACTCAAGCACAACGACATGGTCGTCAAGTTACGTCAGTGTTTAGTCAAAATGACGTCATTTTGTGATAGTGCATCTAAGTGTATTCAGGGACTTCTGGAAGCTTATTCTAAAACAAAAGTCAATGGTGAGCAAGAAAAAGTATCCATAATGAGTGTGAGGATGGGATAAGAGAAATCTGTTCTGCGGGATGCTCGTAAATTTGTTCAAGGTTTGTCTTGTGAACGTATTTTTTTGAATTACCAATTAAAGAGCCCCTGGAGTATTTATTTGAATAAACAATGTACAATGCAACTTCAGATCTTGCAATTGTTGCCTTATCTGTAGCGAGCCTGATTTGTGGATTGTGAGTGTGGCCGAGTCAGAATCAAGGTCCCATATTGTCATAACCTACAGCTGATCAAGTAAAGTGGTTGCAATTTACTGTGCGCTAGGAGAAGTTCCAGCTAAAGCAGCTTGGTTGCAAAAAATATTTACTATGAAGGCCCCTAACATTGCGCACTTAAGCCTTTTAACCTCTGTTGGATATTATAAAAATGAAACAAAATTGAAAAAGTGTGCACAGCCATTATTTGGACATTATTTACAGAGATTTCAAAATGAAAACTTTTTCCCGATCTCTAGCAACTTTGATTTGAAGTGCACAACCCCCCTGTTTTAGGATAATGAAAATAGTCCTCTAACATTGCGCATTTTCTGCAAAATTTTCAATAACTTCTCTTTACAAAATATACCAGGGAAAGCAATACCAGATTGTTCTTGACAATTTACTTCAACAAAAACTTGATTCAAAATAAATAATTTGAAGTATGGGTCATTTGAAATTTAGGTATGAAAATTTTTAACAAATTTTGCAAATTTTTGTGGAAATCCACCCTTGCTCAGCAGTGAAAGCTTAATATGAAAACTTTTGCTGTTTTTCTCTTTCCAAAAGCAACCTGATACTTAATATATAAAAAAAGATTTTATCTGATTAAATGAGGCATAGTCACTTGGGCTAGTGCGCAATGTTAGGGGACATGACTGTAACCAAAAAATGATTCTCCTCTAAACCTTACAAAATCTACACATAAAAGAAACATCTCAGTGAGACTGGGTCTTTTAAGTACCACAAAACATTGCATATTCAGAAATACACCCTATATTCTGAATCCAATGTATTATATTTGACACATAGTGAATGTGTTGATCCTTAAGGGTTCAAGTTTTTACTCTAATATGACTTATAATGTACAAACTTGCTTCTCTGTAAATGATATTTACCTTACTTTGACAATTCTAGTGTGGGCAATTTTAGCGTGAACAATTCTAGCGTGGACAATTCTAGGGTGGACAATTCTAGCATCTAGCGTGGACATGGACAATTCTAGTGTGGACATGTCCAAATTATGACTCTTACTCAGGTGATTTTAAAGGCTAAATCTTCTTGATATTTTCACATCCTTGTTGGGGAACTTTTCCAAAAGTGAAAGTTGATAAAAGACATGTAAACACTCAGGGAAACATGCCATCTCACAAAGGCCTGCATTAGCAAAGCAAATAAGTTGTAAGTTTCTGCTGCTTGAAATGAATATATACTCTGCACAATAAATTTAGCAATTGTTTTGTATGGTCAGTCTATCAACATCGCATCTTAAGTTTCATTTTTTGGCATGAAGATACAAGCGCTGATCATACAACAAGGATTTCCATGTAAAAAAATACAGGATTTTCAAACGTAGTGGCTGCGCTCACATGGCGTTTGATTTTTAGACTAGCGGGTAACGTAGACATTTCTGATCATGGTGGGATGACAAAACCATTTTTAAGTGATTGTTGGTCTCGGAAAACAAAAAACCCAAAACAAAATCCTGAAATATGCTGAACTTTCTTCTAGAAATAGGGCACCAAGTTTGCACAATTTGACGTTTTATCAATACCTTTAAGTTATCACATTTAAACGGTGTTTCTAATCAGTATTTCTTGAACCAAATTTACAAGTTAAGCCATTTGATGCCTTCGAACAAGTTAAGAAAATATTGCTGAATTTATCATCTTCACGGCTGCAGAGCATGAGCTGAAAGTTAATGTTTAACGTCACTGTTATCTCAAAAACGTGTCAAACCATTTTCCAGTATCTTAAGGTTTTAATCAACCATGAGATGGGCTACATTCTAAGCTATCTTCGTAATCTGATTTTCTGCTATGTTGGAGCACCAAGGAACGTAACAGTTAAACCAAGTGATGACTACATTTTGACATTGACAGCAACTGATTTTTTCAGAATATGAGCTCTATCCCATCTGTCACACAATAAATAGCTTTTATAAGCGTAGGTTGCATGGGAAGGATGAAAGACCACAAACATGTTTGTCATTTCTGCATTACTTATAACAGATGTGATTTTTGCTTACTCACCCCTCTTGCAAATGCTGCGCTCCACAAATGTGTATTTGAGTGATGGCATCTGTTAATTCTTGTTTTCATTTGCCTAAAATCCTGTTCTGGTCATTGTCATTGAAATTATTCCATGATACAGCAAGGTGAGCAAAACAATATATATGTAAATCATAAAAAAATACATTGTCCATAGAATATATAGGTCTTTTAAAAAGTCATCTGAGTAAAAGTAATAAGTTACACATGTCCGTGTTTATAAACATCAATTTTCTAAGGTTGGAGAATAATATTTTTTTGGTTTAGTATTGTTTGCAGCCAAACTGCTTTTAGCTTGATCTACTCATAGCTCATAGTGAAATTGTATGAACTTGAGTTAACGAGAGTTGACTGTATGTCCCTATTTGGAGTCCAGGTACATAAAAGTTTTTTTTTTTTTTTTTAATTTGGCGCCGTAAAATCGGTTCAAGCCCTCCAGTAAAATATTTTACCGACTGTTCCAAGGCGGTACTTCTTTTGTGGATCATTTATGTTTTTTATGTCTTGTGTTTGTTACGCCTTTGTGTGTGTCTATTTATTTGTGCCTTGCGGTCACCTGCTGGGAAAGGGCTGGCCTCTTGGCTCTCGTTTGTGGTGTCTAACTGTGAGATTGTCACTTTCCCATTGGTATCCTGGGTCAGGTGTGGTACTTGATTGTATCAATTACTGATCTTTGCACCCTTTCTTACTTTAGGTTGTTTTTTTTTTTAATTTGGGACAGCATATCTGCTCAAAAATGAATGTCAGGTTACCCATACCCCTCCTTGCTAAAATTGGTATTGCATGTATAACAAGAGGACCCTCGATCGCTCACCTGAGTCCTGGCTCAGGAGATAAAATGTTTATAACAGAATATACATCCAATTTCTCCAACACCCAAGTCAATCTTGGGTATCACTCAGATCATATCAAGCTTGTCAATGTTTAAGTGTCCTGGTAAATTCAATCAAAATATACTTATCTGCACATTTTCAATGTCTGTCCAAGAGGGCAGCAGTGTGCATAAGGTCAAACTTTTTGCTTGCATATTCTAAACTTCTTTCCCTTTAATTTGATATGCATTATGACCACTTCCAGAAAAAAATGTTATGACTCCAACTCTGGTGTCCAGGGTGTGTAAAAGGGCAGAATATTTGATTGCATGGTGTTCTATGCTGCATTCTCGTTAATTTGATATGAAACATTACTACTTTTAGAAAATATAAAAAATGACCTTTTAACCCCCACCAGGGGTTGTGGCAAAATATTTACTAGCATGTTATTGTATGCTTCATTCCTTTAAATTTGATATGCAATGTGACCAAATTCTGAAAAAGTTGATTTTTGGCATCAGCCCAACCTCCTATGTCCACCCAGGGAATCGGTCTAGACTAAAATCCGGCAACAGTCCAACCCCCTAGGTCCACCTAGGAGATC
Organism: Loripinus fragilis; assembly: GCA_964019695.1. Classification (NCBI taxonomy): domain Eukaryota; kingdom Metazoa; phylum Mollusca; class Bivalvia; order Lucinida; family Lucinidae; genus Loripinus; species Loripinus fragilis. The sequence goes on along the minus strand of OZ026519.1, from coordinate 98,142,164 downwards.
AAACCCTGGCTTTCAAACTAAAATCCCATTTGATATGTTTCATATCTATTGTTTCTGTTTGCATGCAAAATTTATTTTAAAAATATTGACAAAATTAAGTATCCAATTTACTGACACCAACAGCTACAGCATGTAACAGAAATCTTAGGTCATCAGAAAATGGCTCTATATAGGTAACTAAAACCAGGTTGTTATTTTACACAGAAGGTACCCAAAACCAGGCCGCTATTTTACACAGGCTCATATTCTCAGTCCCTAACATTTTCCTTACACCAGTTAAACAAGCAACTTCCTTGAATACAGTAAAAAAAGTGAGCATGATCAGGAAATACCACAATCACACACTGCAGACCAACCCACTGCACCGTGAGGAAGAGCCACAGAACATTTACAGTAACAAGACATCTGTAAGACAAAAGCAAAGCAACCAGCTCTCTCTTCCTCTTCAAGATGATTGCAAAACTAGAAAGGATACAAAGTAATGCATACCAAAACAAAGACAAACACAGAACCCCCACAAACAATGAGAAGTACATTAAACCATAGATCAACAACAACAGAACCACCACCTCAGGACGGACAGCAGCCTGAGCTACAAGGGGGCTTAAGTGCATTTTACGGGTGCCCTAGATTCTGTTGTTGTTAAAAGGTTTCCTAACTATTGCAAAAAGATCAAAAATGGTTTTCAAAACAGATTATCACTTAATGCAGGTCAAAAGTATTGCAGAATGCTCCCTTTGGAGCATTCTGCAATACTTTTGACCTGCATTAAGCTACCAGTTGTCATTAAGACCATTGTTTTGTCTATTTTTGAGTGGCCGTTTTACACAGGTTTTACTGTACAGTGGAAAGAGCTGTGATAAAACAATAAATATTTTATTTTAGAGACTAAGTTGACATGTTAAATACTTATTATCAGAAATATTATTTTTATATGCCAATTGGAACACATTGGAGTAAATGTGCCACTTGACATTAAACTGTGATATACTTTTAACTTGTCTGAAACTACATTGTTATTCATTATTTTTAGTTATGCCATGCATTATATATTACTGTTTGTTTGTTTCCATGTTTTTATGTATCATCTTATACATGTATGTTCAGAGGGGCTTTTGTCACCCTCTTGAAATATTGTAAAAATAAATAAATAAACAACTGGCTTAGTTCTTGGAAAATTTAAATATTTTACCATTGACCCCGCCTAAGGGGGCAGGGGTAAAATGTTTGACATTATTGTGCTTATCTACAGGGACTAGGCAATCATGGCTTATAGTAAGAAGTTCTTAGATATAATATAGGGGCAAAATTTTAACAAACTTGGTCGAGGTCCACCATATGATGTTATATACCAAATTATATCAAGACTCATTAGGCCTTGTGGTTTCAGACAAGAAGATTTTTCAGGTTTTCCGATCCCTATTTAAGCCTATGTAGAACATGGGACCCCTGGGACGGGGCCATAGGTGCACTTGATACTACATATCAAGACTCCAGGGCTTATGGTTTCAGACAAGAAGTTTTTTTCTTAAGTTTTCATCTCATTTAAGCAGTCAGAATAGAAAAGACACCTGGCACTATCAATTAAGCTCCAGAACTGTGTCCAACTTTCTGGCCAAACCATGAAATAAATCACCAATTGCATGGAAGAGCCCTAAACTGCAATGCTACTGTGTGTCTGGTGTTATCACAAACAAGAGGGTCCTGGGTCGCTTACATGAGAATGACTGATCAGTAGATTTGTGAAAATATGGCATAATGCATCATGAGGAACAAATCTATGAAACTATATTGAATTTTGGGTCAGTGGTTCAGGAGGAGATGCTGTTTAAAAGATTTCTTATCTGGAGCTCTGGAAGTCCACCTGTTTGGCGGAGCAGAACAATTCATGCAATTTTGAAAGAGGACATCATTGGGGAACACTTATGTAAGGTTATATGGAATTTGGACCAGTGGTTCAGGAGGAAATGCTGTAAAAAGTTGTTTCTTATCTAGAGCTCTGGCAGCCCCTTTGTTCAGTGGACCAGAATTATTTGTGCAATTTAAGTAGAAGGTATCATGAGGAACAATTCTGTGAAATTATTTTGAATTTGGACCAGTGGTTCAGGAGGAAATGCCATTTAAATGTATTTCTTATCAGGAGCTCAGATAGCCCTTCTGTTCAGCTGAGTGGAACTATTTGTGCAATTTTGGTAGTGGGTATTATAAGGAACAATTCTGTAAAATAATTTTGAATTTGGGTCAGTGATTGTTTAAAATATTTCTTATATGGAGCTCTGGTGGCCCTCCTGTTAGGTAGAGTGGAAACATTAATGCAATTTTGAAAGAGGGCTTAACGAGGAACATTCATGTGAAATTATATGAAATTTGGACCAGTGATTCAGTCGTTCAAAGAGAATTATTATCTAGAGCTCTGGTGGTCTGGAACCATTTGTGCAATTTTGGAAGAAGGTATCATGAAGAACAACCCTGTGAAATTATTATGAATTTTGACAATTTGTTCAGAAGGAAAAGCTGTTTTAAGTTATTTCTTATCTGGAGCTCTGGCAGCCCTTTTGTTCAACGGAGCATAACCATTTGTGCAATTTTGGTAGTGTATTATGAGGATCAATTCTGTGAAATAATTTTAATTTTGGGTCAGTGGTTCAGGACTTGGCATTCAAAAGAATTCTTATCTGGAGCTCTGGCAGCCCTCCTGTTCAGTGGAGCAGAACCATTTATGCATTAGAAAGAGGGTATAATGGGAAACACTCATGTGAAGTTATATGAAATTTGGACCAGTTGTTCAGGAGATGTCATTTAAAGACATTTCTTATCTAGAGCTCTAGCAGCCCATTTGTTCAGTGGACTGGAACCATTTGAGTAATTTTGGAAAAGGCATCATGAGTAACAATCCTGTGAAATTATTATGAATTTGGACCAAAGGTTCAGGAGGAAATGCAGTTTAAAGGTTTTTCTTATCTGGAGCTCTGGCAGCCCTTTTGTTCAGCAGAGCGTAACCATTTGTGCAATTTTGTTAGAGGGTATTATGAGGAACAATTCTGTGAAAAAATTTTGATTTTGGGTCAGTGGTTCAGGAGATGTTGTTTAAAAGATTTCTTATCTGGAGCTCTGGCGGCTGAACCATTTATGCAATTTTGAAAGAGGGCATCATGGGGTACATTCATGTGAAGTAATATGAAATTTGAAACCAGTGGTTCAGATGTCGTTTAAAGAAAAAGTTTATGGACGGACGGAAGTAGGCAGGACAAACAAAGACCGATCACAATTCCTCAAGAGAATCGGTAAAACCAATGGATACTCGCCAAATAAAGACTTGTTTGAAAAGGGCTGCAAGTTGAGATCTATAATAGTGTAAATGTTATGCTCAGGACAAAATTTATGTATAACAAAGGGCAATAAATCCTAATTTATGCAAAAAAGAGTTATGGTTCTTGTACACTGCACTTCTATCCACCAATGAAGTTTCAAGTTGATACCTCATAGTTTTTGTGGTATGCTCTGTTCTAAATACAAGTATGAAAAATAATAAACTCCGGACAAAATGACGGATGGAGGGGAAGCATTACATGAATATATGTATATATTTTGTTTACCTTTTCCGCCATTTCTAACCTTCTCCAGTGCGGACTGTAGTCTCCACCATGTCGTTGTAGAACCTCTAGTACGTTTACATTTACCAGTGTGTTTCTTCAGTCATGATTCTTTGTTATTAGACTGATAATGAATAAATCTAGACTTGACTCAATTCACCTGGTGAATGATTGTCAGATTTGGCATTTCATTAGTAAGCTATCATGATGATTGTCAGATTTGGCATTTCATCAGTAAGCTATCATGATGATTGTCAGATTTGGCATTTCATCAGTAAGCTATCATGATTGTCAGATTTGGCATTTCATCAGTAAGCTATCATGATGATTGTCAGATTTGGCATTCCATCAGTAAGCTATCATGATGATTGTCAGATTTGGCATTTCATCAGTAAGCTATCATGATTGTCAGATTTGGCATTTCATCAGTAAGCTATCATGATGATTGTCAGATTTGGCATTTCATCAGTAAGCTATCATGATGATTGTCAGATTTGGCATTTCATCAGTAAGCTATCATGGTTGTCAGATTTGGCATTTCATCAGTAAGCTATCATGATGATTGTCAGATTTGGCATTTCATCAGTAAGCTATCATGATGATTGTCAGATTTGGCATTTCATATAAGTAAGCTATCATGATTGTCAGATTTGGCATTTCATCAGTAAGCTATAATGATTGTCAGATTTGGCATTTCATCAGTAAGCTATCATGATGATTGTCAGATTTGGCATTTCATCAGTAAGCTATCATGATGATTGTCAGATTTGGCATTTCATCCGTAAGCTATCATGATGATTGTCAGATTTGGCATTTCATCAGTCAGCTATCATGATTGTCAGATTTGGCAATTCATCAGTAAGCTAATATGATTTTGATGACTACTGAAATTTATGACAACAACAAATCTTTTTATTCTCTTTTTTATTAACATGTGTAAGATAATTTGTTCAACAATTTCATTTTGTCCATGTTAACTAATTACTGACAACACAGTACAGAATATAAATCCAGAAAATTGAACAAAAAATGCTCAAGGAACTTGGAACCCTTTCTTATGAGTCAATTATTGAATAACTCCTGCTTCTACAACTAGAAAAAATGTCCTGAAAGGTACGTATACCCCCTGCCGGTGCTCTTTCTGTTCTCTTAAAAAACTAGATTTTGACCTCTTGCCCCACCCTGGGCCATTGAGCCCTAAGGTCCGAAGTCATAGAGCAAATGGCAACTAAATAGTACCTGTTATTCAAATACAAGTGGGTCCATAAAAGAACCCATCACCCCACCAAATAAATATGTGGATGTCCTAGGTTTTCACCGCTAGCCCCACGTTTGGGCATGAATTCATGCACCTGAAGCTGTCAAGTAGAAGCCAGCCATGCATGGTACTGATTGTCCAAATATAAATGTTTTCTAATAAATGTTAAGAAACCTGCATGTCCGAAAAATAAAATAGCACTTTTTAAGGGTGATTTGACATCTAGCCCCACCCTGGGGCCAAGTGTTTGATGTTGTCGACTGGAAACTGCCCAAATTCTGTGTGCTTTCTAATAAATTGAAAGTAAAATATCTGCATAAGTGAGAAAAATTGAATATCACTTTAAAGGTGTCCCAGATTTCATCCTCCAGCCCCACCTTGGGTCATGAACCCTAAAATTTAAAGTCACACAGAGATCATACAGGAATGAGAAAGTTCAAGATTGATCAGGATTTCCTGATTGAGCACTGGCATATGATTTATACAAGTAGCCCATTGGGCAACGATCGCTCACCTGGGAGCCAGCATAATGTTTGGAGATACCATAATTGATAATGCTCAAAGGCAGGTAACTCTGAACTTGAAACAGTGACCAGGAACTAATTAAAAAACATAAGATATTATGCCAGTCCTGGTTATCTGCAAGTTTTGTTTGATTTGATTCTTAACATTCCATCAACAATCTTTCAGTTAAACAGGGATGGGTCTTCCTTGGTTGAACCAGTACTAAGCAAGGATAAAATGTGTCTTGCTCAGAGGACCACAACGCAGTGACGCAGGTGAGCTCGAACCCGCAGCCCCTCGTCTCGAGTCAAACACTCTACCACTGAGCCACTGCGCTCCCCTTTATCTGCAAGTATTAAAAAAGATCTGAATAAAAATGGTGAAAGTGTATTTTCAGATGCTCAAGGGCAGCTAACTCTGTAGTCAGTGATGGGATCTGACCAATCCAATCTTTAATGTATCTCCTGATAACCTACAAGGATGAAAAAAATCAAATGAAAAATGAATGTGCTAGAGTGGTCAAAACATTATACAGCTATATTTTAGACGCTCTAGTGCAGCTAACTCTGTAATTGGTGGTCTGGTGTGGCAGATAATCTAACTCATTGAAGCTTTTATGGGCGTCATTTTTACCTGCAACACTGAGGTAGATCCATTCAAAAATGAGGGTGCTAGAGTGGTCACAAAAGATCTCCCATTGTAAGTCCATGCAGATTTTTTATAACACTCAAGGGCTGTTAACTCATCAGTCTGAGGTTAGTTCTACTTAAAGTTCAAATTCATCCAAGTTGTCCTTGTTACTTGAAAGAATGAAGAAGATCCAATCAAAAATGAAGGCGCTAGAGTGGTCACAACATTATCCATCAATATTTAAGATGATCAATGGGAGCTAACCCCATAATAGGTGAAAGTATCTTGACGAAATTCAAACTCATTGAAGCTTTTATAGTTGTCCTTCTTATCTGCATTCAAAATTGAAAGCACTAGAGTGGTCACAATGTTTCTCCCATTATTAGTCTATGGGGATTTTTCCAGATGCTCAAGGGCAGCTAACTCATAAGTCCTTGGTCAGATCCTGCAGAATTTCAAAGTCATCCAATCTTCTATGAGTGTCCTTGTTAGATGAAAGAATAAATAAGATCCAATCAAAAAGGTAGATGCTAGAGCTGTCACAACATTATCCATCAATTTTTAAGATGCTCAAGTGGAGCTAACTCCAAAATGTGTGATGGGATCTTGACGGAATTCAAACTCATCCAAGCTTTAGTAGTTGTTCTTATTGTCTGCAAGAATGAAGAAGATCCATTCAAAATTGAAAGCACAAGAGTGGTCACAACATTTCTCCCATTATAAGTCTATGGGGATTTTTCCAAACGCTCATGGGCAGGTAACTCATAAGTTCCTGGTCGGATCCTGCTGAATTTCGAACCCATTTGAGATATTATGGGTTAACTTGTTGCCTGCAAGAATGAAGAAGATCCAATCAAAAATGAAGGAGCTAGAGTGGTCACAACATTATTCATTAATTTTTCTGATGCTCAAGGGCAGCTAACTCCAAAGTCAGTAATTGAATCTTGCTGATATTCAAACTCATCCAAGCCTTAACAGTTGTCCTTATTGTATGCAAGAATGAGGAAGATCAATTCAAAATTGAAAGCACTAGAGTGGTCACAACATTTCCCATTGTAAGTCTATGGGGATTTTTCCAAATGCTCAAGGGCAGGTAACTCATAAGTCCCTGGTCGGATCCTGATGAATTTCGAACCCATCCTAGAAATTATGGGTTTACTTGTTGCCTGCAAGAATGAAGAAGATCCAATCAAAAATGAAGGAGCTAGAGTGGTCACAACATTATTCATCAATTTTTTGGATGCTCAAGGGCAGCTAACTCCAAAAGTCAGTGATGGAATCTTGCCGAAATTCAAACCCATCCAAGCTTTTATGGTTGGTCTTGTTACCTGCAAGAATGAAGAAGATCCATCCAAAAATGAAGGCACTAGAGTGGCCACAACATTTCTCCCATTATAAGTCTATGGGGATTTTTCCAGATGCTCAAGGGCAGGTAACTCATAAGTCCCTGGTCGGATCCAGCCGAATTTCGAACCCATTCGAGATTTTATGGTTGTCCTTGTTACCTGCAAGAATAAAGAAGAATTAATCAAAAATGAAGGAGCTAGAGTGGTCACAAGATTTTCCCCATTATAACCCTATGGGAGCCATCTGTTGCCATGGAAACAAAAGTTCTGATCCGATCTTACCCAAAATCTAATGCAATCAATCCCCCACCCCAATGATGCTCCTGATGAAATTTGATTATGATTGGCCAGCTGGTTTCAGAGATATTTATGTTTGAAAGTGTGGACTGACGGATGCCGGCTCGAGTCCCATACTGGTGAGCTAATAATGCCAGCTGTTTTTGCTGAAATTTATTTTTTAATGAAGTTAAACTCAATTTTAGATATAAATTAAGCATAAGCTGACTGGTTTCTATTGATATTTTGTGATTTTAAACCTTTAATAAATGATTTAATAAATGATTTAAAATTGCCTTTCTCCATTTTGGAGTCGACCGACATATTTTTCCTGATCGAGAATGGCTGACTGTTCTCACCCATGGAGAGAGTCAGCCCTGTTCAAAAATTTAAGATTCTATAATAAAATATCTTAAGATGTCCTAGATTTTGACCTCTAGCCTCCCCTGGGGCATCAGCCCAAAGGTCTGAAGCAATGGAGTCCAAGCCAACTATAAATGGTACCAATTATCCAAGTGCAAATGCTTTCTCATAAATGGTCAGTTAGATATCTGGTTAAATCAGAAAAACAGAATATCAGTTTTAAAAGGTGTCCTATACTTTGACCTCTAGCCCCATGCAGGGGTAGGGACCCTGGGATCTGGAGTCCTGATGTAACTATGGTCCAAGTATGAATGTCTCTGATAAGTGGTTACTGTTAATTTAAAGGTGCCCTTGATTTTGACCTCCATCCAGCTCCTTCCAGGAGCAGGGACCTGGAGTCATGATGTAAATGCCAGCCCTGCAGGGTAACTATGGTCCAAATATGACTGACTTCTGATGTTTACTGAGATATACACTAGAGAAATTTTAACCAAACCGGGCTGCGTAGTGCAGTCGATAATGTGTCTGACTGCAGATCCAGGGGTCACGAGTTTGATCCCGGTCCAGTCCCATACTTTTGCAGAACTATTGTCTCGAACAAATATGTCATTTAATACTTTTTCTGTTTTAATGTATAGTTGAGAATTGCAGTTTCACAAAACAACAGAATTGATTATACAGCTGATCCTTATAAATTGTTCTTTTTTTTTTCCTCCAAATTCCATCTTGCAAAGAAATATAAATTATTTTGTCAACCTCTAAATTTTCTCGCCAGACGACAGTGGTAAAATGACAATGTATAGAAAACATGAGGATATATACTAGCCAAAAGTTCTAACGGGCCACCTGCATTTCATTTATTTTCTTCAAAGTGTAAAATGACACGACTACACTTTTTGCACCTCGAAATAGCCAGGCGTGTCATGTACCCTAGAAAATAAAGATATCGGCAACATGTTCATCAGTACATGACTGATGCCCATTTGATTAGTGGTACCCCCATTTTTAAAATTCGCTTTTTGGCACAATTTGTAAGTCATGACTTTTTGAAATAACTCACTTTCACGCGCAAAACGTTTTCATTTCAAGAGCCAAACTCATATTGAACACTATAATGCTAAAATGAACACCCCATCTGCATATCACTCGTTGTGATTGGCCAAAGTGCCAAAAATTACCCCACCATACAATGCAAATTCTTGTGAATTTTAAAATTGAGGGTATGTGTATTCGGCAAAGCCTCCCGGATACAATTTTAAGAATTTTGCTAAACCGTTTTCTGGTATCATTTGCTAATAGGCTGGCCTACTCGAGAATAAAAATGAAGTCCATATTGTGCTTTAAACTTTTTAGAAAATCGATAAAAACACACATGGCCGGTTAGAACTTTTGACTAGTATATAAACGTATATATCAAAATAAATACAGTCTAATCATAAAAATTTGAAGTCTTTGGGACTAGAGGGTTTTTTTTAATGATCAGTAGTTGGAATTATTGGGAGGTAGACATAAAACTATATAATCACCAAAAAAGATTTTTTGGGAGTTATATACTTTTATTGTCTACCAGTTTTTTTCTCTTTCAAACATAAGTTTTGGGTGCATAAAAGAAACATCTCAAAGAGACTTTTCTTTTACGAATCCAAAACATGTTATTATAGGCAGTTATTAAAAAAGATCATGAATTGGTTCTATTCTTTGAACCCAGTTTCCCCCAGATTTATTTCGAATAAGAGAGTATTTCCAAAAATCGGAGTTAAAAAAATAACTGTATGCAACATATTTTATATATGAGGGTTGTCCCAGAATGTCGTAGACTTTTCAAATAGCAAAAAAAGGTTGACCTGTGAGCATGTTTATATTTTGTAGAAATATTGAACTATCTATTTTTAAAATTTTGAGCATATTAATGACAAACAGTATTAAAAGGAATCATTCTTATGGTCATTCTATTTCGGTAAGGCACGCATCACCGGCGCACGTAAAAAGTGAAAGAAATAAAGTAGTATATTTCATTTTTGATAAGTGGTTGTATTAAAACTCAACATGATACCCATTAATCATTCATACTGGAGGAAACATTATTAAATTGCGTGTATTGTCACAAAATTTCAAAGGGATTGCATAATATACGAACTGACTGCATACAATCAAAACAAGTTGGGGTGAGCTGAAGCGGTGAAAGAATGGTGACGTCTTACGTATGGGCAGAGCAGCGGACAGTTATACAACTTTGTTTTGACTCCGGAATGACACCACTTGATACTTTAAATAAAACAAGGCAAAAACCACCTGAATGCATCACAGGCTTTACAATACAAATTATTTTCAAGATTCCGCAAGGGGAAACATGCAGACTAGCGTATTGGAAGACCGCCATGAAGAATCAGTCAACAACGAAGACAGAAGACAAAAGGTGAGCTACCTAGCTGAAATTTCAGGTTGAGGGAGCCCTACGGCGCATATGGTATTAAAATCAGACTTGATATGGCACAGTCATCTGCAAGATGCATTCCACATTTATTATTGGAAGATGGTTACGCACACAATCATGCTAGTTATAATAGTAAATTTTCCGACGCCCTCAGTAATTCAAATGGCTTGTGCCGGTGGGCCAGACATATAGCTGGTAAAATGATTGCACAAACTTAATTATCAGATATCTTATCTTCAAACTTTGCATGATAATGCAGAAATAATGGAAGAGTTCACAAGTAAAATAGTTTTCTTGTAACATAAAAAAGTCTATGACTTTCTGGGACAACCCTCGTATTTGACAGGATTTTATGGTGTTAGAAAGACACTCGATCATGTATAAATTCAGCAATATTTCATAACAATACTAATATAGAAATGTCAATGCACCAAATTATGTTATTTTATTCATATTGACACATTAATTTAATGCCCTGTTCCAGCAGTGACTCAATTACAAGGTGACAAACAAGAAGGCAGTCTAGAGGACAGCTTAATCACCCACCGCAGAATGGTAAGACCTTTGATATTCCAGGCTATATGGAGTCCAAATAGAAGTAAAGGCTAAAAATTGTGACCTTCAATTGTGATTATGAGTGGCCATGTTTGAATTATGGGTTCTGCAAACAATCTCACTGAGCCAAACATTTGACCAGTTTAAAGATAATCATTCCAGGGACAAAAGTGGCAGGCGGCAGAGATGAAACTCAAGACTCAATCCCATTACCTTCAACTGTGACTTTGTCCTCAAGTTTGCATGGTTGGGCTATTGGTTCTGCACACTGTCTCACTAAGGGGTTCTGCACACTCACTAGGTGAACATCTTATCTAAGTTCAATGAAAATCAGGAGAGATGAATCCGACATGAAATTAAAAGCTCAAACTTGTGACTATCAATTGCAACATTTCCCTCAAGTTGGTATGGTTGAATTATGGATTTTGGACATCATCATTTGACCATTGTTTAATGAAAATCCTTTCAGGCATAAAATAGATATGAGGTGGACGCAAAATTCAAAGCTCAATCCCATGACCTTCAACCCTGACTTTGACCTTAAGTCGAAGGTGATCAAAGTTTAATGAAAACCCTTCCAAGAGTAAAGAATATATGGAGCTGACAAGAAATTAAAGCTAAACCTTGACCTGGAGTCAGCACAGCTGAGTCATAGATTCTGCACACTGTCTTACCAAGATAAAGGTTTGACCATAGTTTAATGATAACCCTTCCAGAGGTAAAGGTGATATGGAGCGGACACCGAATTCAATGCTAAATCCCATGACCTTTGTGTCGTGCATAGCTCAGTTATGATTTAGCACACCATCTCACTAAGATGAACATTTGACCAACATTTAATGAAAATCGTTCCAGGGGTAAAGAAGATATGGATCGGACATGAAATTCATGGCTAAATCCCATGACCTTTAACTGCGACTTTGACCTTGAGCCTGCATAGCCGAGTCATGGGTTCTGCACACCATCTGAGATGAAAATTTAACCAAAGTTTAATGAATATGGCGCAGACAAGAGATACAGATGAATTGACTGACTGACATACTGATGTGGCTGGAGTGGGGGATTAAAAAGAGCAGCCAGAATTTCTAAAAATTTAAGAAACTTGGCATTACATTCTATACTGTTCACAAAAAGTAGGGGATATTCTAATATTAAATTTTATAGCACTTACCAAACTAATGTCATGTACTTGAAACATCTAATATTAATTAGCCAAGTAATGTAGGATTGATGTGGTCATGTGTTTCTTAGACAGCCATATCTTGACCAGGTGTAGACTCTCAATTTTCACACGTTGACCGATAATGCAAATGCTATGGTTTTTAAAAAGAAAATATCTGTAATTCTTTATATTTATGTTTAGATTGGTTTTGATCTCTGTCCTCAATTTCAGGAATACATGGCTAAAATTTGTTAATTTTCAGAGAATCATGGCACTATTTTTCACAGGGAGTGTAGGGGCATAGTGGTGGAGTGCTTGACTCGAGACTGAGGGGCCGCGGGTTTGAGTCTAACTGGTGTCACTGCGTTGTGTCCTTGAGCAAGAACATTTATCCTAGCTTAGTACTGGTTCAATCCAGGAAGACAAATCCCTTTATAACTGAAAGATTGTTGATGGGACGTAAAGAATTAAATCAAACAAAAACAAAGCCCATTTTTCCGTTTTTGTCACCACTCTATCTCCTAGAAATAGCAATTATGGTATGTGAAAAAATCTTTAAAAAAATCCCAATCTGCATCTTTACCATGCATTAACATGAGCAATTGCATGCTAATTTTTTATGATCTTTTGTGTGAAAGAGCCCTAGTTTCTTTGGCACGCAGTTAAGGCCACATTAATCAATTTTCAGCCCTCAAATTATGTAGGAAAACTGGCTAACATATTGCTGTGTGGAAAGACAAAATTTATGCGACAAATCAGGTGTTTAATTTCTAGATGTTTGTGTGTCCAAATATCCCCTCCTTTTTGCAGACAGTATAGATCAAACATTGTTTTCGCAAGTCATCTTCACAAATATTTTGACAACAAATCATCTTTTTTGTCTTTAGTTTACATAAACATGTGTATGTCACCTTGTTCAAGAGTGCTTTTTATTTCATTTTGTGCATATTTATCAAATACTGACAACCAACTTTTGGCACATCTGTAGTTCTTCAAAGGTCCTTTTCACAATTCATAAGTTTTCACTTTCACTAAATGAAATTTGTTATTGTGGCCTTTGTTCTGGTGTTTCACTCTGAGGAAGTTCACCTCAATAAAGAGCATGTACTTTTTCACAAATCTAGAGTTCTTCGAGAGCCTTTTCACATGTTTGTAGTTTCACAGCGACCTGCTCAAGTTTCGTCTTCTCTGCCTGTATCTGTCCCTGTAGTTCATCCTTGAGGCTGTTATTCATTGCAAGCTGTGCCTTTAACTGACTAACATGTTCCATGTAACTACTGATTTCTTCTTCCAACTCTAAATTATGTCTTTCAAGCTTCTTATACTCTTCGGTAATTGCTGAAATAATACAGGAAATGAGCCGCGACATGTGATTTCAACAATGTGGCATTTGAAAAGTGTAGACTCAGACAAGTCTGTGCAGGCTCCTTTTAAACGTAGAGACTTCAAATTATGTTCAGTCAGTAGCTTAACAGTCATAAAATATTAAAGCGACTAGCAGGCTGATCCGAGGCTTTGCTGGTCGCACATACCACATTGTTGGAAATCTCATGTCGCAGCTCAAGTGTGTTCAGTTAATGGATAACTGTAATTCAAAATTTTCATTTGGGGAGGTATATCCTCAGATATACAGTGGCAAATTTATTCTTATATCATGCACCAGCAGAGTTGTAAAACGTGATTTCTGACCGTATATCCGACAATATACCCGCTAAAATGAGATTTTGATTGACAGTTATCCCCATTCTAATGCACTTCTGCAGTCTCGTCTCAAATTTACACATTGCAAGCTGTATAAAGCTGCATGTCATCCACCGAAATGTGACGTAATTAATGATGTCAAACTATTTCCGACAGTATATCACAGGATATACTGTCGTAAATTTTTGATGATATCCAATCAGACATGGTGTTACAAAAGCAAGTGCATTAGAATATATGTTTGTTTGAGTTGATTCTTTACACACCAAATAGCAATTTTTCTGTCATGCCGGAAAGGGTCTTCCTGGGTGTGAACCAGTACTAAACAGGGGATAAAGTGTCTTGCTCAAGGACACAATGCAGTGCCTCTGGTGATGCTTGAACCCACAACCCTTCGATCTCGAGCAGGCACTCTACCACTGAGCCACTGCACTCCTAAGTGTTTGTGACCAGGTATGAAGTCAGCCTACATAGAGGATCTTACATGAGTGCTTAAGTATTATTGAATTTATTAAACGAGTTGAGGAAAAGAGATAAAATGCGAGGCTTACCATTTTATCTCTTTTTCGCAACAAGTTTAATAAATTCAATAATACAAGAGCATGAATGTTAGATTCTATTTATCATATGACATTAAAATTACTTTGAAATCTCATTATTTTTTAGTTCTGTTGGCAATTTTGTTTATAAGAAGAGAACATTTTGTACTATTTTGGTAGAGGTGAAGAACATTTGTCAGAAATCATTATAAATTTGGACCAATGATTCTGGAGCAAAATGTTGTGTGATTTTTTTCCCCTAATTTTTAGCTCTTAGTATGTTGGTATCGTCAAAAACAACTTTTAAGCGGCAAAGTATGTTTCAGTATTTAGGAAAACATGTCTTAAAAGGGGCTACTATTTAAAAGAAGAATAGACAATTTTATAAGGACATTAAATAGAGAAACCACCAAAATTAAACCATTCCAATATGACCGTCTTTTAAAATCGTCAAATTTTGATGCCAAATTTTGAGTGGTTTACAAAAAAAGGCTCATCCCTGCCAAGTTTGGTCAAAATTCAGCCAGTAGTTTAACCTATATTCTTTGAAATAACTGTTGACTGGACTACACACAATCACAAAAGATCACATTGAGCATGTTGTGATAAGGTGAGCTAACATCAACCTGAACCATTTTAACAGGTGGTTACGCCAAATAAAAAATATGTGTTTCAGGTAACAGGTCTGAAAACTAGGTAGCGTAGGCACACATTTTTATATATATGCATTTTGAAAGGGTAAAAAATATAATTATGCATTTTGAAAGGTATTATGCCTTTCAAAATGCATAAAATTATATTTTTGGCCTTTCAAAATGCATAAAATTTCATTTTTTCCAGAAAACCTGAAAAAATTCTAGGTTTCTCCAGTAAATTTAGGTTACCCTAAACACAGGTATTTTCTAATTGGCCTTACAATTTAGGATTCCCTGTTTCTGCTGCAGTATCTGCTCACATTCTTCTCTGTCCTTGCATAAACTTTGTTTCAGCAGTGATCTTGTGGATGGACTGTAGGTGAGATAAGCTGCAAGACCATCACTCATAGATTCACTTCTTCTAGGACTCGCACTTGGGCTAATATAAATGACAATATAGAACGGGAATCAGTGATCTTGTGGATGGACTGTAGGTGAGATAAGCTGCAAGACCATCACTCATAGATTCACTTCTTCTAGGACTTGCACTTGGGCTAGTATAACTGACAATATATAAATGACAATATAGAACAGACTGGCACTTGGGCTAATTAATATAAACGACAATATAGAATTTTTTTTATCAGTTTGGAGATATATGTGGATGGCTTCACAAGAGGACCGTAAGATCCTGAAGTGTTCACCTGAAACTAGGTTGAACTTGGTCAAGGTCAAACTAGGTTTATAATTTAAACATATTTTGTTTGCAAATAATTGTTCTTCCATTCTAGCTTTCAAATATTTGGCCACTTCCGTAAGTCAAGATAAGGAAAATATTTTAGAATAAATTTGCAATTATTTTCTTATCTATCAGTTTGAACATTTGTTTTGAGTGCTCAAAAGAACCTGAAAACAAAATGTAAAGAAAAGCAAACATTCTTGCACTGTGCAGCACATGACAAACTGTCTGCAACTGAAAGATACTTCTATCAAACATTATAACAATATCTAAAGGGGTATGAAAGTCAAGTGCAAAAAGGATTGGAGTCATTTGCTTACTATTTGAGTTATCTCCCATGTACAATGCAATACAGTGATCTTTGTTAGTTTCCAATCCTTTTAGATAGTTTGATAATACTTGTGATGTATATATGGGCCTTGAGGCGAGAAAACCTGCCTTTGGGGGTTCGCGGACAACAAAGGCGCAGACTGTGCATATGCAGTCTGATCAGTGCCTTTGTTGTTCGCTTATTGGAAAGTATCATATCAAAACTTGCTACAAGGGAAATTTCACTATTCAAGCTAGTCTCTGTAGCTGAGGAGACTGGTTTGAGTCTCAATTTATCGGAAAGTCAGAAGACAGGTTTTCACACCGCTAGGCCCATATCATGTCATATGTGATGGGTGCAGGGTTTATTGCTCTGTACCACTTCCTTTTTGACATGTTTTAATTGTTCTCAGTGATATTGCCATCAGCAAGTCCATTTTGTACATCTCTTTCACTTAATATGACCAGTCGCAAGCGTAGGACTGAAGTGAAAGTAGACTGAAACTGCCTATCAATGATTTTAGCAGGGTTCCCATTAACCCTCCATTGAGGCTTTTTCACCCTCAAAATTTGTTCTGTACCCCCAAAATTAATAAACCTTATTCAGGCCTATAGATAGGGGGTACAAAACTAAGAAAATGGAGCCAGTGTACCCTCAGTTTCAGAAGTCCGTGGTTGAACCCTGTTTTTGCTCTCTACATTTGCAGTGTGTGTGTTTTTGAGTGGGTCTCTGATTGGTATGATGCCTTAAACATGGCTAAAAAAAGTACCATAGAGCTGAGTAACATTAAACAAACATTTTAATGCACTTGATTTTGTCAAAATTTTGTGACAGTATATCCTTTGATATATTGACGGAAATAGCTTCACTTCATTATTGATGTCATATTTCTTTGGATGACGGGCGGCTTGCAACATTTCAATAAAGACAAAACTAGACGTGCTTAAGAATGGGGATCACCATATTAGAATTTTTATTTGAGGAGGTGTTTTGTCGGATATATGGTCAGAAATCACACTTTATGGCTCCATTTGCGCGATGCTGAAATATTAAATTTCCGACCATATATCCGACAATGTACTTCCCCAAATAAAAAGTTTGAATACAGTTATCCCCTAATTTTGTTAAGCTCCTCAATACCTCTGATTTTCCTCTGTCACCTGTAAACTTTGTCCATCTTTTATTACTGGAAAATCCAACTTCATATCTTCATTACTTGAGACATTAACAGTCTTTTGTTTTACTACAGTAACCACATTATTAGCTACAAACTCCACTGATGGAAGGATTTTTACTGGAGTAACAGGCTCCCCTTTTACTTTAGTAACCACATCATCAGCCACAGGCTCCCCTTTTACTTTAGTAACCACATCACCACCATCCTTAGGCTCCATTGATGGACGGATATTTTCATTCATTTCCGAATTGACTTCATCATTTGGTGTCTCTATAATATCATGATCACAGTTTTCAGAATCATTATGCTCCAAAACTCCTGATGTCAGATCTTTACCTGTCACTACAGTAGTTTCTACTTCATTTTCATTTTGTTTACTTTTAGTATTCTGATCCAGCTCACTAACTGCCTCTAATGATATGCCCTCACCTGACACAATTTTCTCCGATACTTTATCTGTTTCCATCATATCACCAGCATTATACAGAAGAATTTTCTTCTCACTTGATGCATTATTCTCATGATCAAGTACATCAGAGTCAATATTATTTTGAACATTCTCACAGACAGCCTTTACTGGTGCATTAGACACTGTATCACCGGCATCATTATCTTCCCTGGCTGTTTCTTCTGTCTCTATCATATCAACACTATCTTTATTAGCACCATTGTGAGTGATCTTCTCTTGACCCGATGCAGTTTTCTCATGATCAAGTACATCAGAGTCAAAATCACTTTGAATATTCTCACAGACAGCCTTTACTGGTGAATTAGACATTGTACCACTGACATCTTTATTTTCCTTGGCTGTTTCTTCTGACTCTAGCATATCGACACTATCCTGAATGATATTCTCTTGATCAGATGCTCTTTTCTCTTGATCTGTAACTGAATAAGAAGATATAACATTCTTTTCTGTGTATTAACATTTGCCAAGCCCGAGTGTAATAATGAGTTGCAGCCCGAACTGCAAAGTAGTTTGTTTGTTTGTTGCTTACGTCCCAAGTCAACAGCTATGGTCATGGTGGGATGGTCAGTTCACCTAACCACACTTTTTCCTGGGCAAGCTTGACTAGGCAGTTAACCAGCACTTTTTGCACATACTTTTGCTTGTAACTGACAACAACCCTTCTTGAATGATTCAGCGGAAGAGAGGAGAATGACTCTAGAAATCATTTCACGATCAAGCTCCACGAAAGTATGGGACCAGGACGGGATCAAACTCGTGACCCCTGGATCTGCAGTCAGACTCGTTTCTGTTACCGACTGTGCTACGCCGCCCGGTCGGCAAAGCAGTGAGGGCTGCAACATAATATCACATTCCGGCTTGGCAAACGTTAATACGGAGAATATGTTATATCGTAATTGTTATACACCTTCCTATCCACCACACCACGCTTAAATGGCAATGAAGCCCTCTGCTGCCATGTTTTAATGGGAATGAAGCCCGCGGCCACTGATTGGGCAAAAATCAGTTGCATTGCAACACGTTAAATTTAGATGAAATGTACAACTGTCAGTGATTGAAACACATCAAATTTCTATAGTAAACACTTATCATGAAAATAACAATAGAGGATCTTACATAAGTGCTCATGTTTAATTGAATTTATTAAACGAGTTGGGGGAAAGTAATAAAATGTGAGGCTTGCCAAGCATTTTATCGCTTTTTCACAACAAGTTTCATAAACTCAACAAGACAGCAGTCTAAAGGACAGCCATATCCCCCACCCCAGAATCCCATGACCTTGAAGTGTGACCTTGACTTTGAGTTTGCATGGGTTCTGCACAACAACTTACTGAGAGAAATATTTGAGTGATGTTTAATGTAAATCTAACAAATGGTTGAGGAGATTTGAAGGACACCAAATTTAAGAGTACCCATGACCTTGAAGTGTGACCTTGACCTTAAGCTGAGTCATTGGTTTTGCACATTGCCTCACTGAGAGGAACAATTGTGTGAAGTTTTATGAAAATCAACCAAAGAGTTCAGGAGATATGGAGCGGACACGGAATTCAAGGGTAAATCCCTTGACCTTGCCATGTGTCCTTGACCTTGAGTCCAGGTAGCTGCGTCATATGCTCTGCACACCGTCTCACTGAAAGGAACATTTGAGTGAAGTTTAATGAAAATCGTTCGAAGCGTTTAGGAGATATGGAGCAGACACAAGTTAAAGGGTAAATCACATGACTTTGATGTGTTACATCGACCTTACGTCTGTGTAGCTGAGTAATAGGCTCTGCACATCATCTCACTGAGAGGAACATTTGGAAGAAGTTTAATGAAAATCGCCCTTAGGGTTCAGGAACTATGGACTTGACCTGTGACCTTGACCTTAAGTCTAGGTAGCTGGGTCACATGCTCTGCACACCGTCTCACTGAGAGGAACACTTGCGTGAAGTTTAATGAAAATCATTCAAAGGATTCAGTATATGTGACGTGCCATGACATTTTGTGCCCAAATGCGGTAAAACGTGACGTCGGGAAAACGCGCTGCAAAAGTGACGTAATTATGCAACTGCACTTTGTTGCGCAATTTGTACGTCGTTTAGCGTCATTTGTTAACGACGTTTAAACAGAGGCGCAAACATTTTACGATTTCTTCGAAAAGATATATTTAAATATGGATTAGAATATATACATACGACTTTTAAATCATGGGGTTGGAGAAATTACAGTAAAACATGTATTAAACAAAAATACACCGTCTCTCCGACACTTTCTGTATCAGGAAATACCACAATCACACACTGCAGACCAAGACCAGGCCTGATATTATAGTGCATTTTATAAAACAACGGAATCAATTCCATTTCGAACGCAAATTGTATGCTCAAAATGTGTGTCCGTTTCAGTACCTTATTTCCCCAATGTTGTCGTAGAGCACGTGAGCGGTTTTGTTGCCTGTTGTGTTGAGACGACACACTACAAGTGGAAAGTTCCACGTGTGACATACGATGCTTGTTTCAGCGTATGCAATAAGCTTAATACTTTGAGGTACAGTCACAGGACATAATTATTCGCTGTCTTACAACGTCGCCGTTTAAATCAATGTATTTCCAGATTTTTGTCAAAATTATTGTCGCAAAACAAATAGAAGCTACAACCGTGAAAAAAAGTACCAAATGAACGCAAATTGATTTACGCAATATACAATTTTATTGTAGCTTCTTGGTGTCTGTTGTTTTCGTATTGTTGTACGACGACAAATTTAAATGGTATATTTGGCGACGTTAACTTTAGCGTCAATGGGAATCGTGAAATTTTAAAATGTATGTTCACTTTAAACGGGACCTACTTGAGAACCAAATTACAATTCATTTTAATATTTTATTGTATATTGCTATTTTATATTTGACTTCCATCCCCTTAAATTAAATATCAATATCAATATTTGGGTTACTAGTCTGGTGTGCTGACTGCTCCGTGTGTGCTAATAGGGCTACAAGTCTGACCGTGTATGCTACATGTCACAAGTGTATTGTATCAGCGTGGCATAATCGGCGATGTGCGTATGCTGTAAGATCAAGTCACGAGCTTTTGCCATGAGCGCATTTTTGCACTAAATTTAGAAATTCTTTCTTATTACATGTAACTCCGTATATTCAGACTCGACTTTCGGGCTATCCGTTTTGTTCCATGCGTGTCATGTTTACCGTGTGTTAGAGCCACTTGAAAATTGTGCCAGCTTATCACTTATCGCATTTGCCAACAGCAAAGACTCAGATAAGCCTGTTCTACAAAGTATGGAAGTACATGTAGACCAAGGCTCAAGCCAAACACTACACTTCTAGCTCAACTAGTTAGCTATATATCCACAAAACGCTTTGATGCGTGACTGTTACCGGTAAATGTATTGAATGAATCGATGGGCATTCCTTAGAGGTCGTGGTGGTTGAAGCGTGTATGCGTATAATGAATTTATAACGCATACGCGCCAAGTACCAAAATCTTATAAGTTGTGTAAAATCATGTTCTGTAGCGTTTAAGCCAGGCACATCCCATTTTTATCTGCGCCTTTTCTGTTCCGAGGTTTAGAGTTGGATCCATTTCGATCTGATCTGTGTCTTCGGTGTGTACATGGGCGCAAGCTGATTGTAGTTATTTATGGTTATAGCTGATACCCATACACGTACAAAAATGCAGCCAAAGCTATTCGGGTAGGTATATGTACACATGTATTCCCGGCCCGTAGATTTAAAGTACCTCGACTTATAAGATGCAGATTCATAGTCTACACTGTTCACAACTTCCGCGACTGTAATTTGAAATTTTAGCATATGATTCTAACAGCATTTGAATGGTGTCGGAGTTATATTATTATGTAGATGTTCAAAATATGCTTACACATTGTTGAAACCGCGTTTCTGTATATATTAAAAAACGTAAGTTGTGGGTACTCATCGCGTGCCGGGCAAAATGTTTTGGGTCGTTTCATTAATCTGCTAAAGGTAAAGCTGGCATTCATATTAGAAAGAGCCGCTTCTAATGAGTACTAGTCAGGAAAAAAAAATCAGAAAAGTTAACAAGTACAGGCATTTTGTGAAGAAAAGGGTATGACACCTTGATTAGGGGTAATTTGGTATGCTGAATCCAAAAACCAATGTTGGCAAGCTGAGAAATGACATCTTAATGGCCTAATTTGCATATTTTCAAAATGGCCGCCAAAAATCATGGAATTTGACATATAACTGAAATATCTTATTTTTTGACGATGTTTTTGTATCCAAAATCATTTGTTTTATGTCGTAAGATCGTTTTAAAATAAGAGTACATGGTTTTGGCGGCAATTTACATAATTATTTCAGGATATTACCGTATTCATGGTAATAAATGTCCATTTAGTCTATAAAATCATTATATAAACTTGCCTTATTCAGTATCCTGCTTTTTAAATGTTAGTTTTATTCATAGCACTATTTTGGACTGTTTACCAGCTTTTCAAGTAATAAATTAGAAAGAAATTTTGATAATCAACAAGTTGTTTTGTTTTAAAATAAATATGTCATAATGTCCATGCACAAATATATGGTACATTTAGTATCTATAAAAAGTAACAGCATGCTCATTCCTTAGTACCCTAGGGTCTAATTAGTCAAACCTTGCAAGATCAGGAAAACTTTTAATGTGTGTCAAATTGTTTTGGGAGACCACCTAAATGGGGTAAATATTGCCCTAAAGAATAAACCTATTTGAGCTTTGTTAAATTGCATGATTTCCATGGCAACGCATAATGCGCTTCTTAAGAATGGGGATGTCCCTACAAAAGTACTCATATCTCAGCAGCAACACATCCGAAACTTTTAAACTTGGTACCAACTGAATGTTAAGACATTGGACATTCATTCAATGTTCAGATAAGCATATTATCGAATTTGCATATTCATGAATAT
The DNA here is from genome assembly GCA_964019695.1 of Loripinus fragilis. Lineage (NCBI taxonomy): Eukaryota > Metazoa > Mollusca > Bivalvia > Lucinida > Lucinidae > Loripinus > Loripinus fragilis. Next base: position 98,119,548 of record OZ026519.1, on the reverse strand, counting down.
TAATGAAAATATTAGAAATAAGAGGAAAATCGTGAAAATTAAGGGGGTGTACATGCAAATTTATCCACATCTCAGCTGCTTACAATCCTATACTACAAGCATTGGTACCAATTTAATGCTAAACATATCATGTTTACTTAATGGTCCAATATGCAAATCATCTAAAAATTGTATTTATGAATATTAATTAAATATTAGAAATGAGAATAAATTAGAGAACAATTAATAAAATGTACATGCAAAATTACACATATCTCAGCTGCTATTTATCCTAGATTTCATAGTATACCCACTTACTTTCTAAACGTGTTCCCAAATTAAAGTCCAGAAAAAGTTCTATAATAGTGTTGTTTGATATGCAAATTATTTAATTTGTTTATTAATGAGTATTTGTTTGAAGATACAACCTTATTGATTCGTTTTCAATTTTTCTTTAGTTTTCTATAGTTTTCATCAATATTCATGAATATGTTTGTTAATTGACTGTATATCTGACCATTGGGATAAAATACTATGTCTCAGCCTTAATTTGATACTAAGATTAATTGTCTAGAACAATTTAAAGATGAGATAGGAGTAATTTTAGAAGTAGACCCCCACTAATTTTTTTACGTTTTTTCTCTCATTTCTAATGTTCAAATTAATATTTATAAATTTAAAAAATGGACAATTTCTCATAATGCCTATTGAGTAAAGTAAAATGTCTTAGCTTTAAGTCGGTACCAAGTGTGGTAGTCTAGGAATATTAGCAGCTACGATATGAGTAATTTTGTAGGTACACCCCCTTAATTTTATTACCATTTTTCTCTCCTTTCTAACATTTAAATTAATATTCAAGAATAGAATCATAAAATGATTTGCATATCCGATCATGGCATAAAATTTGCTATGTCTTAGCATTTATTTGCTACCAAGCTTGTTAGTCTATGACACTCAGCAGATGAGATATAGGTAATTTTGTAGATATACCCATTTTAATTTTTCTGCAATTTTTCTTTCTTTGTTTAATGCTTTCATAAATATTGACAAATATGTAAATAAGATTTGTATATCAGAATATTGTGTTAAAGTACTATGACTCACATTTCATTTGGTACCAATGTTGGAAGTTTAGAATAGTTAGCAGCTGGCATATGGGTTATGTTGTACAGTGAGCCACTTTAGTTACGCACCATTTTTTCAGGCCCCACATTTTTTGACAAAAATACTGGAATCGAACATTCTCTATGATAATTTATTTATTGACATTTTATCTGTTTTATAACATCGTAAAAATTCGAATCACTCATGCGGATTATTCTGCTACTCAAAGGCAATTTTGACAAATTTTGAAAAATGCACGTGCAAGCGGAACGTCTATTTTTTTCTATTTTTGTTTTTTGCTCGGCATTATCCATGGTGATCGTTGTGACAGAAAAACACCAACAACAATTTATTTATTCAAGTAAAACCCCTTTTTTTGGTCGTTTAATTTAGTAACACCGTTACTTTTTGAAGAAATACTCGTTTTAACGTCATATTAACGTCAGTTACAATAATCAAACTAGGTTTTCTTCGCAGATTATTTTGTAATGAGTCACTTGTTGACATAGAAGTATCAAAGCACGAAAACATCTTATCATTGACACGTCTTATAGCCTTGGTAGTAGTGACGTCATCACTAACGTCAACACCATGAAGCCAATAAATCCATTATTTTTTTCACGAAAATAAACGGCGGATACATGGCTGTTTAAAATGAAATCATAAAAGAAGTATTTTGATAACTAGTTTACTCAGAATTATACGAAATTTTAACTAACTTAAAAAAAGTACTAAAACCAACTTTTTTCAAACCTTGGACAGCTGGGAACCAAAATACTAAAACATTAAAAAAAACTATGAAGTTAACAATCACATACTAGTCTTAGATATTGCCAAGAATAAATCGGCTCTTATATTTGGCATGGCAGAAATTTGACCCTGAAAAAAAGTGCAATGTGATCTGAGTTTCATTCGAGATAATGCAATGTGAAATGGTGTTATGAGGGTAGTGCACTTAAAAATCCATTTTCTCCTTCGTTTCTAATCTGATTACAATGAAACTTCAATGGCTAATGCAAATATAGATGGTCTTTATGTTGATAGTCTCAGAATAAAAATATCACATTTCTTTTTCGAGTAATTTTACATTTTATAAGTGGTGCGTAACTAAAGTGGCTTACTGTACGTACACCCCTTTAAATTTTCTAACATTTTTCTCTTATTTCTAATATTTTCATTAATATTCATGAATATGCAAAATAGATAATGTGTATATCATACTATTGGGTTAAAGTGTAATGTTGCAACTTTAATTTGGTAACAAGTTTGGTAGCCTAGAAAAGTTAGCAGCTTACATTTAGGTAATATTGTACACACCCTCCTTATTTTTTTCTACCATTTTTCTCTTATTTCTCATGTTTTCATAAATATTCATGACTATTCAAATTAGTTTATTTGCATTTCGTACCATTGGATAAAAGTATTTTGTATAGGCTTTGATTTGGTACCAAGTTTGATAGTCTATGATAACTAGCAAATGACATATGGGTAATGGGTATAGGTACAACCCCTTATTTTTTCTACGAATTTTCTTTTATTTTTATTTTTTATTAATACTCATGAATATGCAAAAGCGAAAATTTGCATATCAGCACATTGAATAAAAAACTATGTCTGGGCTTCAATTTGGTACCAAAGTCGGTAGTCTAGGATGAGTTGCTGCTTAGATACGAATCATTTTGTAGGTACACCCACTTTCTTTAGAATCATATTGTGTATTTTCACATTATGGGGGAAGGGTAAATTGTTCTAGCCAGTTTTTTCTTTGCTATTTAGTGACCGTTGTGTTTCGCCAGTAACTGACAGGTTGTTTTCCTTGAATTAGTGGAAGAGAGAGAATCTATGAAATTATGTGCAGCACGCAAGTGTCAATCTTGGGTCTGCTTGCAAATGACCCAGCTACAGTGCCCGATGGGTTGCCATGGACAACATGCAATTCTATGTAATCCAAATAGGTTTATTTTTGGAGACAATAAGATTTTTTGGTATTTTGTGGTCCCATTGAACAATTTCGTATCCATGAATAATTGTCCTTGGGTGCAAAGTAAGTCAAATAAGCCCCCTCCCCCCTCCCGAGGTGTGTGTGTGTGTGGGAGGGAGGAATAGTTATTCCATGATTTACCTCTATTTTTACTTTCATACTTTTGGATATGCAAATGATATAATTCTATTATATGACTATTGGATGAAAGGACTTGTCAAATTGTATCACTGATGATATAATAACATGCAACAAGCACATTTTGGCAGCGCAAAATTCAGTTTATATTTGCTTTTTTATAATTTCCCTTATTTTCTGAAATTTTCATCAGTATTGATGAATTGATGAATATACAAATTAGATAACTAATCTGCATAACAGACCATTCCATCAGATGAAAGTACTATATCTAAGCTATAATTTGCTTACAAGTTTAATAGTGTAGGGTGAATTGCTGATGAGATACGAGTCATTTTGTAGGTACAGGCCCACTTTCTTTAAAATCGCATTAACCGCCTCCCCTAGCTGAACCTTACAGAATTTTGCTTAAATCGCTATATTTTCCTGCAAACAATAGTGATATCATTGTGATGCATTTTTAAAGTTCTCATTTTAATGAAATTATTTCTGACACATTTGGGCCAGATAATATGCATGGATTATCATGAAAAAACCTTAACTAAGTCGAAAGCAAGATTTTTTGCTCAAATTGTCTCCCCTAATTACCTCTTGGTCATATATTTAATTCTAAATGCATAAGTTGATGTCAGTGAAGATCCCCAATCATGAGATGATGCTTTGGATTGATTTGTACAGTTTGGCATCCTTAACATGTTACTCTACAGATTTTTATGGATTTTTCTTCAATTTGGCGGCCATCTTGGAAATATGCAAATTAGATAGTGAAGACGCCATTTTTCAGCTTGCCAACATTGGTTTTTGGATTCAGCATACCAAAATACCCCTAATAGGCATCTCAAAACCTTTTCTTCACAAAATGCCTGTACCTTCTTAAATAAGCGTCTTTTTCAGATTTTTTTCCTGACTATACCCACTGCAAACATTTACTTTGAGAAATAAGAAAATAGCGCTTTGGGTATCCATTGGTCTTGAATCTCTTTGATCCGATTCATCTAGCGAAAGGAGGACATAATTTCGTCACGTTTTGATATCGAACTTGGTTATATTTTGTGTGAGCTCGTCTACTCTTTTCTCTGCTTTTGTTTTAAGCTGCGCAGCATGTTACATGTATTACTTCTATTTTGAAAATACATTGTACATGTACTATATATAACCGATTATACTAGATGTCTTGCCGTTTCAATTTTGACTGCCTTTAAAATTCAAAACTCTATTTCAGTGGAAGGTATGCACAATCGACGTAAAGATTGACCCGCATTTGCGCAAATGCAGACCGTGAGATCTTACACCGTTTTTGAACATAGGAGACAGGCTTAACTACCAATCGGTGCCCGACTTTTACGAATTGAATTCCGGGATCAGCTCTTGACTACCGCATCACACCACTGAGAGTGTAAATTTTATAGCTACTACTACTGGCAGCACTGCTGCTGATGCTACGTTCCATTGTCTTTCTACAAATGAATAAGCGAAGGTTATATTGAAAAAGAAAAGAGAAAACGAGTAAATAGATTAAACCACGATGCGCGGAATCACATGGGCGGATCCAAAGGGGGTGGGGGAGGCAGGGGTCCGGACCCCGGAAAATCACAAGTTATATGGGTTTCTATAGGGAACAAGCAATTGGACCCCACCCCCATCCGGAAAAGGCTGGACCCCAGGAAAATGGTCCACCCCCACTGGAACCTTGGAAAATGATAGTTTTCTTTAAAAGTAACCACTGGAATTCTGTAAAATAAGTTGAGGACTAAAAAATAGAAAAAAAAATAATAAAAAACATTGTCAGATCTTTTTATGCCGGATGGACCTGACGCTCCCCCCCCCCCCTCCCCAACAAAAATTCCTGGATCCGCGCATGATCATATCTGATCGCCATTTTTAAACGAGCTAATGATCAGCATTCTGATTTGCATAAATACCCATTTTCATCATGAAAAAGACCGCATTTAAACATTTCATACTGTAGCAATATTATCTGAATTTAGTTTCAAAATTTTCGAACCCTGGAAAAATGCTTAATCTAATACATTTATATTTTCAAAGAAATAATGTTGACGATTTATCCGCTCACGGTCATGATCCCAAGAATTTCTGAAGTGAAATTTAACTTTCCCAAAAGAATAATCAATTCGTTTCAAACATCCTGAAATAAACTCGCAAATTAATCCACCAGGGCCCGGAATTACAATGCCTCCTTAAAGTTAAGGAAGGCTTAAGTTAAGTATTGATATTTCAACATGATATACCAAATGTTAGATAAATTGCCTTGGTCGATGCAGTACTTGTGGTCAAAGATAATATCATTGTGATCTATAGAAAAAATGAAACCATTTTGTTTAAAATCAGTTTGAAACGTTATTTATGGCATCCTGAAAAATCAATACCTAACTTAAGTCTTCCTTAACTTAATCATTAACGTTGACGTCGCAAAACTTTATATATAATTTCTTGACGTAGGGACCTATGAACTATTGCCTATTTCTCAGAAACCGCTTAAGATATCGAACTGAAATTTCACATGTATACTCCAGGGGTATATAGGTACCAGAAAATATCAATATCTCAATTTCGACCAGGTACCGCATTTGGGCCCAAAATTTCATGGCTGGTCACATATATGGATTGGAGACAAATTGAAGGGTAAATCACATGACCTTGAAGTCTGACCTTGACTTTCAGTCTGTGTAGCCGAGAAATAAGTTCTGCACATCGTCTCACCAAGAGAAACATTTGGGTAAAGTTTAATGAAAATCGCTCTAAGGGATCAGGAGATATGGAGTGGAAACAATATTCAAGGGTAAATCCCTTGACCTTGACATGTGACCTTGAGTCTAGGTAGCTGGGTCATGTGCTCTGCATCAAAAATCATTTGAAGGGTTCAGGAGATATGGAGTGGACACGAAAGTGTTACAGACACAATGACAGACTGATAACTCCCCATCCGCTTCATCGTGGGGGATTGATAATACAATAGCACAAATGTTAGATTCTATTTATCATATGACTTTAAAATTACTTTGAAATCCCATTTCTGGCGTAAAAAAATTCATTATGTACTATGGACTTCATTTCAAACATGGAACATTACTTGAAAATCTGTAACCACTAGCAGTTTATCGATTTTAATGCATGGTGTTATTTCACTCCCAGACGCAACATCATATGATCAGTATTGATAAAATCTTTCTTCTCAGCTGCTTCCTTTGTCACCCTCATATCAGTATCTTTGTCGCCATCATATCAGTATCTTTATCCAAACATTTTTTTATCAGACCAGTTGCATTATCCCTATTATTTCGAGTGTTCTCATTAATATTCTTTAGCATATCTTTATTATTGCTACGTGTATTATAATTTTTTTTTTATTTGATTCTTTACGTCCCAGTCAACAATTTTTCAGTTATGTTGAGACGGGTCTTCCTGGGTTGAACCAGTACTAAGCAAGGGTGAATGTGTCTTGCTCAAGGACACAATACAGTGAGGCCTGTGAGGCTCAAACCAGTGGCCCCTCCGTATCCAGTCAAGTACTCTACCACTGAGCCACTGTGCTCCCACGTATAACATGTTTCTTATTATACAATTCAACACTCTCAGCATTCGTTTGAGTTTTCTCACAAACAGAATGAATTGGTGAAATAGTCTTGGAATTACCTAATCCTTCTTCTGTGTCCCCAACCTCCTTTACATCATTAGTAATGAGGATAGTGTCATGAGATGTTTTCTCTGCCTCGTCAGTTTCCTCATCATCTACATTGGTCTCTCTTTTCTTGGAGGCCGACTTGCCTGCAGAATTGTCAATATTGTGATGATGATTCTCCAGCTCAGATTCTCCATAATCAACATTACCCAGAGGTTTCATAAGGTCAGCCTTCATTGGGGAACTAGTCTCTGTATCACTTGAACTTCTCATTCTGTTCTCAAAGGAAACTAACTCTAGCACATCTTTCTTTATTTTTCTTTCCCTTTCCTCATTTTCTTTAACTTCCTGAGCAATAAGGTCTTTTAACTTCTCTTCCACTGGATCTGTAGCTATGAGATTCTGAACTTGAACTGGTACTGCTATCCTCTGAAATAGGATTGTTATTTGGCAAAGATAAACAACAGGGGAAAGTGGCCTTGAATTGCTCACTGGAGATTTGATGCTTCTTGTATGAGAAGGTTTAACTAAAAAAATTGTAACGCACCCCAGTGACACGTTTCTCATCAGATTAAATTTGTTTAACCCATTGTATACTAATGGATTCTTCCTTATGGTTTGATACAATAAACTTTGGATAGTCAATTGTACCTATCAAGGGGTGTCAGGTTATAATTTTCAAAAAAAATATTGTATTCTTTTGTCTGAAGATTTTTTTTGCCTTTCAAACAGTGTTGAATCTGATGAAATGCAGCATAATGCTGCATTTCATCTGGGTCTTCACTGTTTGCAAAAGTACTTATTTAGGGGTTTCCCAAATACAAAGGGTTAAACTATTTTAGAAGGTCACCCAATGACCAGTTCTGCCAATTTGAACAAAATCTAAAATTAACATGAAGAATAAAAGAATTAATTTAATTATGAATGTAAAAAGAAAACTCAAATTTATTCCATATGACAACAAATTGGGACGAGTAAGTTATACAATCCCTATATGCACCTAATAATAGGTTTCAGTCTTAGCAGTTGTTACATCCATGTGTACAGGTAACAAAAGGATGAATTCACATGTAAACAACAATGATAAAATATTAATTTACCCTAATGCCAATGTTATTTGCATGCAAGATGAATCATTTATATGAATGGATTTTTTACTTAAAAACCCTTCCATATGCCTACCCTACCTAAAATTTTCAGACCTGTTTACCTGAAACACTTATTTTTATGTTTGGCCTAATTAAGAGACAGATGGTTGCTTTGCTCGCTACAGTGGGTTGGTCTGTGATTGGGGGGTTTCCTGGTCATACTCTTTTATTTTTTGCTGTAACAGGTTTTCTATGGTGGGGATCAATATAAAACTGCTAAAACAATTCACCAACCTCTTCAAAACTGATACATTCCAAGTGATCTCCAAGTTTTTCTCTTAGTTCTGGCCGTACATCAAAGACATCTTGGAGCTGGTCAGTGGACAATGACAGGAGAACAGGTATAGATTCAGGTTGTTTCTTCTCACACACTTCAATATATCTTCTCCATATACTAGTGCTTTTAGTCTCCTGCAGGAATAACAATTCAGGCAATTAATGACCACGACAGTGGACAATGACAGGAGTACAGGTATAGATTCAGGTTATTTCTTCTCGCACACTTCTATATATCTTCTCCATATACTAGTGCTTTTAGTCTCCTGCAGGAATAACAATTCAGGCAATTAATAACCACGACAGTGGACAATGATAGGAGTACAGGTATAGATTCAGGTTGTTTCTTCTCGCACACTTCTATATATCTTCTCCATATACTAGTGCTTTTAGTCTCCTGCAGGAATAACAATTCAGGGAATTTATGACCACGACACATTTTTTTCTGATATATGAACTATCATGAAATGAGTCTTAAAATTAAAGTAAGCTTCAATAATGGAAAAGACATAAAACTACCAGAAAACTTTGTTCCCACACATTTAAACATCAAAAAAGGAAAAACAAACATTAGTGTCACCTTATTTTTATTTTATTTTACCACGACGACAAATTATGGAGAAATCAGGCAATGTGGTTCCTTGTAAATATGTCTTAGCTTCCTCTACAGCTCCAAGTTTTATCTGAGAAGTTATTTACTTTCTGTAAATCTTTCCTGCCTCACCGAGCATTGGACCACTTTTCTCAGAGGACTGTGTCAGTTTGAAGGAATTTAGGCTTGTCTTCATCAATTTGAGCCAAAAATTGAAAAGATTTGCCAGTGAAAACGATAAAAAGCCCTTTCTAAACGTTTCTATGCTCAGAACAACAATTGAGGGATATTAAAATTCAACTAGAATTGTTTTTCTACAAAAAAACAGATGTGTCCCCCCCTTTTGATGTCAAAAGCATGAGTCATTAAATACAATTTCAAACAGAAACATTAAATACAATTTCCAAAGGAAATTCTAGTCATTTCATGCAGACAATCAGCTTGTATCTAGTAAAGATATCTGTCAATGTAGTTAACTATTGCACAATCATAACCTGGTATAAAATAGTTATAGATAATTGTTTTTGTGATGGTCAAAGTTCAAAGGGAAGTAACTCAGAGTATAAATGACAGAGTTACTATTCTTGCACTCTGCACGTCGACTCATGTTGGTTGATACTTGTATAAAGTTTCCTGAATATAGCTTAAGCGGTTTTCAAGTTATAGAGCGGACACGGTTTTTGTGATGCACAAAGTTCCAAGGGAAATAACTCAAAAAGTATAAAAGGCAGAGTTACCATTCTTGCACTCTGCATGTCATCTCATGCTGATTGATATTTGTATAAAGTTTCGTGAATATAGCTTAAGTGGTTTTCAAGTTATAGAGCGGACACGATTTTTGTGATGCACAAAGTTCAAAGGGAAATAACTGAAAAAGTATAAAAGGCAGAGTTACCATTCTTGCACTCTGCACATCATCTCATGCTGATTGATATTTGTATAAAGTTTCATGAATATAGCTTAAGTGGTTTTCAAGTTATAGAGCGGACACGATTTGTGACAGACAGACGGACAGACGGACTGACGGATGGACAGACAGACGGACACCCGGGAAAAAACAATATGTCTCCCGACCCTGAAGAGGGAGACATAATTCTGCTTCTAACATTTAACAAAGCATAAACTAATTTCAATATACATGCATTTAAAAGTTTCATATATCTGCTATTAATCAATGTCCATATTTTATTTAAGCCACCCCTCAATGTTTAAAGTACAGTACATTTCCAAATGGTGTTACCCTCTATACTTTAAGTTCACAAACATTTAAAAATGGCCAAAACATCTTTACTGTTCATGCGCGGAGCCAGAAAGTTTTGTCAGAGGGGGTCAAACTTTGACAAGGTTTTTCTTTTCTAGTTGATGAAGGGAGGGAGGATCCAAATAACACTATAATCATTGACCGGCCAGCGTGCCGATGATGGCCCAACATTGAATCTGGCTTGGTAGCTTTGTGATTTTCAGGGGATCCGGACCTGTATTGCTAAGAAACCCTACATTTTTGTGATTTTAGGGAGGGGGGGTCTGGACCCCCCTGTCCCCCCCCCCCCCTCTGGATCCGTGCATGATTGTTTGTATACTTTGTATATATAAGGGTTGGGGATTGATTGCAATACTTTAACGACTGGCTGCAAAATCATTGCTGGCCCTTGTTCACGCGTTTGACAGAGAACTCTTGGCTTCAAAGGTATTGCTAATTTAATTTCTAAGAGTTGATAAATGATGGCTTTTTTCTGTCATACCAAGATTTCTGGAGCTACCACTGATACTGGTACATCTACCATATTTCAAACAATCAGACATCGAATTTTCAAGGTTTTACTATATTTACCTGTGATTTTCTTAATGCTGTGTCCGTCTTTTTAGCCATAAATTTTGCCTTATCAAAGATAGTTTGTGTATTTGGTGATAACACTGGCATACTAGTATCATCATTAATATCTCTTTTTTCCTTCACCTCATTTGTCTCTAGCTGGAGGACAGGACAAGAATCCGGGGAAACTTTATCTCGCTTAAAACTTTTCCTTCTCACAACGGAAGTTCTGTTTTTGCTTAACCTATTTTCACTTTTTCTTCTTTTCAGCTCCATAGAAACACCTCTGTTTTCAGTTAGGTCTGTATCATCAAGTTTTAGGTTTGTATCATCAAGTTTTAGGTTCGTATCATCAAGTTTTAGGTTTGTATCATCAAGTTTTAGTAAATCAGTTTCTTTATCACCCAGCATAATATCACCACCAATATTTTCCAGAATGCTGTTTTCTTTATCATTGTCTGTTTGACATCTTTTCCTAGAACTCCTAGTAGCATGGGGAGTTTTATCCAGCTTAGCACTACACATCTTCTTGGCAACGGAATGCTCTTCTGTTGTATCTCCTGTTGTTAGTTTAGAATCTGAAAGCTTTCTCTTAAGAGCTTTTCTTGGTTTATGTCCGTCATTATCACTATTTTTATTTTCTGCAGATTTTGGCTTCAAATCCTGTGCTTTTTTATTTGGTTTACAAACAATCTTCTTTATGCAAGCTTTCAGAGGTGACTCTGTTTTGCCTTCATAATTGGTCTCACATGAAGACTGAATGTTTTTATCACTTTCAACTTCAGTACTTTCACTGATAGAGTTTTCTGCAAGTTTAGTTTTCTCTTTCGACTCTAATTCATGGGATAATTTCTTACAACATTCCACCTTCTTTTTATGGGCACTTCTAGGTGACTTCCTTGTCTCTAACTGATCAGTTTTAACCATATCACACATAGAACTGTCAATATTCAACAGTCTGTCTGCGATAGGGCTAACTGAGCCTAGACTTGGAGTGTCAGAATCAATTTTATCTCCAGTTATATCAATAGTTTTGTTTACTGGAGCCATTTGATCTCCTTCAGCTTGTTTCTCTGTATGTTTTCTATTTGTATCTGTAGTTTCATTTAAATAATGAGTTAATAATCTACAATTCTTCATCTGTCCACAACTAATTGCCACGCCAAGTGATGTCATTCCCTGAAAAACAAAATTTTCTAAAATTTCGAACACTTTCCTCTTTCTTTTCCAAATAAAATGTTGGTTTTCAGGGTTGGAATTCACAAAGTGCTTGATGGATTAGCAAACAGGGAAGACCCTGATCAGACTGCTTCTTCAGCAGATAAAGAGGCAATCTGATCTGGGCCTGCACTGTTTGTCTAGACTGTTTTGGCAGGCAACTAGCGTTCGAAATTTTAGAACATCTACCATACAACATATAGCTGACTCTGGTTAAATTTGAAGTCATGAGACCACTATTTTCACTCTGGGTAATCAGGGTCATAAATACTGGACAAAACAAAATTAGCTGACATTTCCCTGATGCTATTCCAAATTTCCCTAACACTAACCCTAATTACCGCAGAAACTCGTTTTTATTCAAACCTTTGTGTATAGCTACTTTGAACAGCTCTGTTTAAAAATTAGAGTGATTAATTAAATAATAATGGCTACATATATCATGTGTACATGACTGATGATTTAGACAACTTCCCATTGGACGCTATTTTTAGCAAAACTGGAACCAGTAACCATGTGTTTTTTTAATGTCATTCTGAAAAAAAATGGTTGCAGTAAATATCGCAAGTTTAGTGAAAATTTTCATGTTTGCAAAAAAGGATTTATTTTATTCTAAAGGCACTTCTATGGAGATAGTATATATGCATCCAGGAACTCTTCCATGTTGGAACATGTAAAGGTGTCAAATAGCACTTACATGTAGTAATTGGTAAAGGCATCCAATGGCGCCTCTGTAGAGCAAAGGGTTAGAAAGCATCTTATCTTGTACAAGGCTATAAGACAGGCCTTTAGTTAAGAGTGTATAACAAAAAAAAAAAAAAAAAAAAAAATCTTATTTTTTAAACCAAACATATGTTTAGGGTACTCAATGAGACGGTTTGTTTGAGCACACAATTGAAATTGATGAGTAAGTAAATACTTACAGTTGTGTGCTAAAAAGTTTTGTTTATCTAAACCTATGATAGAATAGGTAATAATTTTACCTCAGTATTTTTGAGATACAAATCTGGTTTGCTCTGGGTCATAATGGTCCTCAAGACCTTATAGTTGTCTTCACTCCTAGCCAGTATATGTAAGGCTGTCTCTCCTGACTCGGTCTGGCAGTTCAGTAAGTCACTAACAAAAGCTGAAATATACAGTAAAACCTGTGTACAACAGCCACTCTCAAAAAGACCAAAATTGGTTTTCAAGACCAATTATTGCTTAATGCAGGTTAAAAGTATTGCAAAATGCTCCAAAAGTTCTGCAACACTTTTGACCTTCATTAAGCTACCATTTGTCATTAAGATCTTTGTTTTGTCTAATTTTGATTGGTGTTTTACACAGGTTTTACTGTAAATAAAAAAGAAGTCAATAATCAATGCTCATTTGATACCCCACACAGTAAAGGTCAGTGACGGTTCAAACCAGCAGACCTTAGTCTTGAAAACTAAGATTTCAGTAGAATCTGTGCAAATGACCTTCAAGTTAGCAATCTGCAACATCACTGTGGTCGTACCACTGCGGCAATTTGGGTCTTGTTACACATTTTGGTGTTAAGGTAACTTTTTCATTATGTTCAATTTCTTCATTTAATCACAGAATAATGACCTAAAATGCTTGGGTTCTGATTGAATTTTGTTCATCAAATTCACATTGTATCCTTTAGCTTTAAAATTATATGAAAACTTTAACGTTTGATGTATAGGCATGAAATAACTAATTCCGGTTTTGTCATCATGGATAATAAATCAATGACAAAACCGTATATGACTAAACCGTAATTGACTTTTTTTAATATAACTGTAAAAAAACACATTTAAAATCTGATTTTATCTTTGTTTTGGCAAGACAACACAGAGGTTGTTAACTAGAGGATGCCATCTCGAAGCAAACAATATATTCGAAAGTTCTCATTTTTGTCAGCCTTCATTTGGTAGATAATTTTACTATAACACTGGAGTGGGTGACGAGACCCAAGTTGCCATAGTGGTATGACCACAGTGAACATGTGATAAGATAAAATGCACTGAAATTATCTCACCTGAAAGTTCTTTTGAATATATAAAAGCTTAAATCGGAAAAATTATCTAAGTTCTCATAGCTGCCATTTTGTAAGTTTTTTAGTGTGTTTTTTGCACCAAACTCCTTCATGCATATTTAGGTTAATATGTCTACATTGACATATTGGATCAAGTCATCAAAAGCTGTGGTACAAACTGTAAGCATATACAACTAGAATTGTTTTTCTACGAAAAAACAGATGTCTCCCCCTTTTAGGAATCAAAACAAGTAGCCCAATGGGCAACAATCGCTCACCTGGGAGCCAGCATAATGTTTGAAAGACCATAATTAAATGATGCTTAATGGCAGGTAACGATCTTGAAACAGTGATCAGGAATAAATTCAAACACTCAAGATATTATGCCAGTTCTGGTTATCTGCAAGTACTAAAAAGATCTGAATTAAAACTGCAGAGGAAACCTGGTGAAACTATATTTTTCAGATGTTCAAAGGCAGCTAACCCTGTAGCCAGTGAGGGGATCTAACAGAAATTCAAACTCATCAATGCTTTTATGTATGCCCTGGTTACCTACAAGAATGAAGAGGATCTAATGAAAAATGAAGGCGCTGGAGTCATCACATTATACAGCTATATTTTAGCTAACTCTGTAGTTGGTGGTTGGGTGTAGCCAAAAAATCAAACTTATTAAAGCTATTATGGTTGTCCTTGTTACTTGTAAGAATGAAGTCAAGTTCCAATCAGAAAATTAAGGCGTTAGAGCGAGCATGACATTATCAATCAATTTCTAAGACACTCAATTGCAGCTAATTCCATAATGGGCAATGGGATCTGGCTAAAATTCAAACTCATTCAAGTTTTTATAGGTGTCCTTATTACCAGCAAGAATGAAGAAGATCCATCCAAAAATAAAGGCACTAGAGTAGTCACAACATTTCTCCTTTTATAAGTCTATGGAAATTTTCCCTGACTTTCAAGGGCAGCTAATTCGGCAGCTTGAGGTCTGATCTAGCAGAATTTTGAACCCATCTGACATTTTATGGTTGTTCTTGTTATATGTATGAATGAAGAAGATCCAATCAAAAATGAAGGTGCTAGAGTGGTCACAAGATTATTCACTGATTTTTCAGATGCTCAAGGGCAGCTAACTAAGTAGTCTGTATAAGGATCTTGACAAAATTCAAACTCATTCAAGCTTTTATGGTATTCCTTGTTACCTGTAAGAATGAAGAAGATTCATCCAAAAATGAAACCACTAGAGTGGTCACAACAGTTCTCCCATTATAAGTCTATGGGGATTATTTCTGACAGTCAAGGGCAGCCTACTCTGCAGCCTGAGGTCTGTTCTGGCAGAAATTCAAACCCATCCAAGATCTTATGATTGTCCTTGTAACCTGCAAGAATTAGGAAGATCCAATCAAAAATAAAGGGGCTAGAGTGGTCACAAGACTATTCATGAAGTTTTCAAATGCTCAAGGGCAGCTAACTCAGTAGTCAGTATTGGGATCTTGACATTCAAAAATCATTCAAGCTTTTATAGTATACCTTGTTACCTGCAAGAATGAAGAAGACTCATCCAAAAATGAAAGCACTAGAGTGGGCACAACATTTCTCTTATTATAAGTCTATGGGGCAGCTATCTCCTCAGTGCCTGGTCCGATCTTGCCAAATTTCAAACCCATTCTAGATTTTATGATTGTACTTGTTACCTGCAAGAACAAAGAAGAACCCTTCAAAAATGAAGAAGCTAGAGTGGTCACAAGATTTTCCTCATTATAACCCTATGGGAGCTATCTGTTGCCATAGAAACCAGAATTCTCATCGGATATGACCCAAAATCTATTAAAGACAATCCCCCACGCTAATGATGCTCCAGATAAAATTTGATTACAATCAGCCAGCTGGTCGCAGACATATTCATGTTTGAAAGTGTGATCTATGCACGGGCGCACAGACGCCGGCTCGAGTCACATTCTATAAGCCCACCGGCAGCCTTCGGCTCAGGTGAGCTAAAAATCACAAGGGGAAAATATACATGAAAGAGTTATGGTTCTTGTGCATGACACGTTGTCTGAATGTACTTTACAAATGTATGGATTTTCGTTGAAATACCTCTAACGGTTATCAAGTTATAGAGCGGACATGAAATAGCATTGCAAATGATCAAAGGGAAATAACTCCAAAAATGTTCAAAGCAGAGTTATGATTCACATTGTCTCATTGTGCTATAGAAGTAGCAACCCCAGCTGCGCCAGATATCGGATTAAGAATGGTGGAAAAATACCATACCACTGCAATCTATATCCATTTTGCATAAAAACTGTTTTGATATTCCAAATAGTGTTTACATGTATTAATTGAAAATAAAGTGGGCTTTCAGAAGATACCTTGTTTGTGGTCATTGAATTTCCAATAATTACTTAATTGACAGGTAATTATCGATATTGTAGGTAATTAACACCTGAGATGAATGGTGGCTATTTCAGGCGTGAAAGTAGGGCGGTGTATGCAAATGAACAAGCATGCGACAAAAGCATGGTCATTTGCATAATTAAAAATAGCATAACCAATCAGATGAGATGTCAAGCTATCCCATGGTTTGTGCGGTTAGTCGCTACGACCTCCCAAACTTATGTTACATTTAGTGAAAGTCAAGGCAAAATTGGTTGAAAACTGTTTGGTAAATCACCAAAGCACACTAAAGATCGTTTTCTATACCTTATTCCCCTTCTAACCATGTGGTATTTCAAGTTAATTAACTGACCCGCACGGCGGTTCAAAGGTCATGACCCTCACGGAAATCCCCAATTCTGACTTGTAAACAACCGACGCCATCTTGAATTTTAGCTACTGGTCAATAAATGATCAAAGTTTATCTCAAAAGTTAAGTGAAACTAATTGGTCCCATGCTCAAAAGGTGTTACAGAAATGATATTTATCCCTAATTATTAATATTTAAATGAAAAATATCCCTCATTCTTTTTTATCTTTCCTGTTTTTTTTCTATTTTCCCACAGTACCCAAAAACGCATTGTGAAGCCGATCTCGCTTGGAGACTTTTCAATTTGCCAAGTACAATGTCTATTTTGCCTATCACTGCATTAATAAAACACAAAATCGCTGCAGAAAATCATGAATTGGCCATTCAAGTATATAGACTTCGAGCTAAAAAAGGTCCTGCTCCCCCCCCCTAGGGAATTTTGCAGACATATCCTATCTTGAAGAAAATTTCAAGCTGCATCTTTTAAGAGATGTTTGCACTCTGTGCTCCGGGGCATTAGTCTCTGACAGCCAGTTACATATGTTACTGTAACAAACTAAGGAAAAAATCAAAATGAAAGTTTGAGCTACAGAAAGAAGACATTAAACCATCTAATTATTCTAATTTCTTATGTAGTTTGCAAGCTGGATGCCTAAGCTACATAAAAGCAGCATTTTAAACAAAATTACAGCCTTCAATGGTGTTATATGCGTTACATAGATTAAATTTCCCTTTGAAAGTTGAAATCGTGACTAACATCATTCATTTTACAGACAATTTGTGCATTTTTACAAGTGTTTTAAATCTAAGTTTACTAAAATCCTCATTTGACTAATAGAAAAAACAAAGTTTGTTTTTCTATCTCAAATACATTGTTTTATATGAGCTATTAAACAACCCTACCCCCAATTTTAAGTATCCAATTTTGGTATCTATTATTGAAGAAAAATAAATGAAAATATTTGACACTCGTGGATATCTTACATTTTTGGCACTGTCTTGTTAATGCAATAAAGAATCATACATTTGCAAGTTTGACATCAGGATCAGAGCACTTATTAAAGTATGTAACGTATGTTACATGGCATAATGAATGAGCTAGGAAATTTTCTTGGAAATAAGAGATGATATTTCACAAAAAATACCAATTTTCACACGTTTTCCTATTAATCTCTAGCCTCTGGTGCCTTAGTCTTAGTAATTACAGTCATTGCTGATAACAAGCCCATGGAATTGTGTTACCTATGTTATATATAACCTTTTTAATCACATATTTCCTAATGCCTTTAATATTAAAATATACATGCATATAGATAGAAAATAATAGTTCTCATTTAAATGACACAATTCAATAAATATTCCTATTAAATAAAATTATTCAAAAACAATCTTTATTCAAGTCACCCTCACAATTTCTATCATTGTGTCTGCTTCTATTGCAAAATAATCACCCATTTCATCACAACCAGTAGAATCATGGCATTGTATAAGGACTGCAAACTGAGTACAATCCTGTTCCTCTCCACCCCTTTGGGAATTGTGCAGACATATCCTACCTTAAAGAACAATTCAAGCTGCATCAAATAAGAGATGTTTGCACTCTATTAACTAGGGGGTTAGCCTGTAATGGTATGATACGTATGTTACCATATCAATTTAAGAATAAATGAATTGAAAGTCTGAGAAACAGAAAAAAGACTTATATAAAAAGATTGGCTATAACATTAATGTATTGCAACAGACTGCATGCCTGGTAGTCAACCCAATCACAGTTGGCAACTTTGCTTTCCTCTTTAATTGCACGCCGGTGGGTCGGACTTCAGACTCTATGATCACGGGGGTAATACCAATTTCGCTATTTTTGCTGGCGACCGGGACGGTACTGTGTAAAGCTGCTATCGACTGAGGAGTACGGCTTGCGACCGGTCGGTACGGCTGTCGACAGATAAACAAACCATCAAATTCGACGGTAAGTGTGCTAATTTAGTGTGTGTTCCTACATTTTGGTGTTTTAACCGTTTCTTGGATAGCTTGCTTTTGTTTTAAATGATTTGCAGGCCTGGCTATTAGCCTGTTTTAGCGCTGGGCGTACTTCAATGGATATTCACCAAAAACTAAATAAAATCAGTATTCCCAAGAAAATTTGCAAATCGAGGCGATATGATGCAGATACATCATAAACTTACATGATTACCTTTAATCTGTGAATGTGCATGTTGTTATATGCCTCTGTGGTATTTTTATATTTTTTGTGATACTGCTGTCGACCAACAGTAAGTTTGCTGGGTACGGTTGTCGCCGTTTACTGGATACGGATGTCGACGATTCAACGAGAATGTAAACAGATTTCGTTGCTGGAAAATTAACATTTTAACACTGAAAAATCTAACTTTCTACGTCATTTAGTTTGTGGTCATGTTTTAGGACCCTGTCAACAGTTTTTAGTCATACTTGGACCATTTCCAGTCTTCCTGGGTTGAACTAGCACTAAACAGCGGTTTTAGTGTCTGGCTCAAGGAAATAGCTCACTGTCTCTCGAACTATCTACCATTCGATCCCCAGTCCAACGCTGTACCAATCTGAGCCGCCACTTTGATTGGTACGAGCCGTTTGGATTAACATATTGGACTACAGCTTGTAAGGAACTATTAATATGCATAATCAGTCATGTGTTTTCTAGTGTTGCAATTATATTGACGAGGAAGAGAGAGATGGTTGCTTTGGTTTAATTGTCTTCCCTATGTCATGTGACTGTGTTCTGCGGCTCTTCCTCATGTAGCTGTGGGTTAGTCTGCATTGTGTGATTGTGGTATTTCCTGACCATGCTCACTTACTTCTGCATGTTAAATGTAAAGCGGAAAACGGCAGTTTTGTCATATAAGTACAGCACATGTTTAGACGTGTGTGCATTTGAACATTCTAATCCGAAATTGCTGGGAGCGCAATGGCTCTGTGGTAATGTGCATGTCTAGAGACTGAAGGGCTGCGGGTTCGAGCCTCACTGGCGTTGTGTCCTTGAGCAAGTCACATTAATCCTTGATTAGTAGTGGTTCAACCAAAGAAGACCCGTCCGGACATAACTGAAAAAGTGTTGAATCAAATCAAACAAATAAACAGAAAATTCTGCCAATGTGACCAGTGTTCAGACATATTGTTAAGACTGCGTAGCATAAAATTAATTTTCTTATTTCTCGATCGAAATATTTGTTGTGGGTACTCAAAAGAACCGTCTCAATGAGACGGTTATTTAGAGCACCAAAGTATGTTTAAACAGGTAGATAATATTTTGCTCTCCAAAAATTGTTTATCTAAACCTGCCTGTTCGGGCTGAACATGAGACGCTGAATAGAGACGCTGAATGACCCTTTTCTTGGTTTGTGCCTGATGTATGCCCATTTCCTGTTGACTTTCTGAGTATATACGGGTGATCACCAAGCAGGCACATAACCTTGACTCAACATTGATTCAATGTATGGGGTTGAATCACTGTTGATTCTATGTTGAGTCAGCGATGTGTGCTTGCTAGGCAGATCAGCAAGTGCGGATCCTGGATTTCTTGATAGGGGCTCAAATTTTCATAGAGGGGGGGGGGGATTTGTTAACTTTACCTGAGAGTTTTTCTGAAAATTCTTCATGAAAATGAAATAATTTTAGTTCAGAGCGACCCGCCATTGATCAGACGAGTCAATGTTATGGTAAAGCACGCAGAGGGGGAGGGGGTAGGGCGTAGGGGGGGTCTGATATATTTTTGTGGGGGGATAAGGGGGCAAATTTTGTGTTTAGGGTGATGGGGGTGATTACCTCTGATAGGAAGCATTTTTCAAATACCGATACTTTGTGTATTGCGCCTACGCAGGTATGTGTGTGTGTGTGTGTGTGGGGGGAGTAAAAATTGGGCTTCTTCTTTTCGGGACATTTTAGGACTTTTGGTGGTATCGCTACAATTTGAACCAGCAGATGCAAGGGTCCTGGTAGAGCATCCTGTCCCACGCTGCCCGAGTTGTACGCCCGTGCTTTTTGGTGTACACGTCAATTCCCCCCCCCCCCCCCCCCCCCCCCCCCCCCCCCCCGCTTCGAACACCATTGAAGTAGATCTATTTTGATAAGTTTTATATGTTTCTATTACATATTTAGCTCTTTCTCAATGTAATTTTGCACCCTTGATTTGTTTC
Source organism: Loripinus fragilis (assembly GCA_964019695.1). NCBI lineage: Eukaryota > Metazoa > Mollusca > Bivalvia > Lucinida > Lucinidae > Loripinus > Loripinus fragilis. The sequence continues at coordinate 98,098,724 of OZ026519.1, read as the reverse complement.
ATGTTGGCCAGTATTCCTACATTTGGTTGACCAACATAGTAGCCAAGTAAGTCACCGAAAATCCAGGGATGTGCACAACTAGTGCTTTAACCTGAAGAGGCACAGAACAGAACAGAACCGAAATATAATTAGACGTAAACTATACAGTTTCAAGCCTAGCCTATTATTTTAGCAATAAACACAATTTACGGGAAGATGTCAAATCAGTCAACTTTTATAATAAGAAGAAGGATAAACATGTACATGAGCAATGGTCTTGGAATGAGAACTATTTTAACGCAAATCAATCTAATCAGTCCTAATTTACAAGGATATAGTTGTCTACGCCCAGTGGCTGGGATACTATCGAAGTTTGGCTCGTTTGCATGTAACTGGAAGTGTGACGCGTGTGTTATTGCCACATTTGTGACTGCTTATAGGGACGCCTCTAGTCAAAACACTATGAATATGAATGTGAATAAAGGCTAATCTTGATTTTTGACATCTACTTTTCTTTTGAAATCAGCCTAGACCTCTGATTTACTTTACTGGCCCGAGTTGGTTTAAAAAACAACAAAAAAAAAAAACAAGCGCAGGTGTTGTCACCAACGCGTGAGTCACCACCTACCGATACACCATTTTGGCAATTTTTGTTACCATAGCAACCACACCACAATCAATTTTATGTGACGTCAAAAATGACGTGCATAACCAGCACTTGTTCACATACCATGTTTCATCAAGCTAGCTTTTATCTGGGATAAGTTTGTTTTTGCAACAATTTGACTATTTCTGTTACCATAGTAAACGCAATGTTCTTGCAACGGCGAAAAAAAAAACGTTCAAAATTAGCATATTGCCACTTAATCACATACCAAGTTTCATGAAGCAAGTTTGAATAGTTTTTTTAGTTATATAAGGTTCTAGATTATAGCGGACAGACAAATGAACGGACGGACAGTGAGCGGGAATACCTTTAGTCCCTACCAGAGTAAACAGCGGAAGGAGTCTTACAATTGAGACCACCGGGGTAGCTAGGAGAGCAGCTTAGCTGGTTAAATCACTTAACCATGCCCCTGCCTGTCTGTCTGTGTTTCTGTCTATCACAAACCATTTTGCGAGACTCATGCCAATGTCAAAACGTTCCGAATGGTCGAATACAAAGCAAGAAAGTGGTTGGGATTTTGGACCATCGGTGTAGTTCAGGTTCTAAGAGGTTCTGGCTAGCATGTCTGCATTGATGAATGTATGTCTGTCTGTCATAAATCAATGTTTCCCTTGCTCAAGACAATAACAATTTGTATAAGCTTTGCGTAGGCCATTTTTTTGTAAAAGCTGATACTTGTAGGTGGGTATATATCAAAAGTTCCGTTATACTGCAAAAGAAATTTCTCTTAAAATATCATGCGCGGATCCAGAAACGTTTGTCTAGAGAGCGGGCTATTATCGGCCCTACAGCGGTTTTGCCATTGAAATGGCGTTTCGCAGGCCGACCGATTGTGGCCCAACATTAAATGCTGACTTCGTAGCTTTGCGAGTTTTAGTGGGCTCCGAACCAGTATTTCTAATGAACCCTATAGTATTGTGATTTCCCATGGGTCCGCACCCCTCCCCCTCTGGAAGCGCGCATGAATGTACAGCAACCCCGAGAATTTCACTATTATAGACGACATCCCTAGCATGTGACATAGTAGCACAAACAAATCACATGTGTCCAATATATACGAATCAAGAGGAGGGGAATGGGGTTCTAGACACCCTACATACAGACAAACACACACACATGCGCGCGCGCGTCTTGGCAGATCACTGGGATGTAGGTTTGCTTAGGAATACAGGTATTGACCCCCTCCCCCCCCCCCCGACAATTCAAAAAGCTGTCCAACATTGCATTCTTCCGTCCGCCAGCGAAACACCTGGTCCCCTCCCCTTGAAGCAAAAATTTGGATCCGCGTATGCAATTATTTTAACCTAACAGTTTGTAAATGGATGCTCGCCTTTTACAAACTGTAAGGTTAAAATAATTGCTACAGATGCGTGTCTGACTGCAATTCCAGGGGTCGCGGGTTCGATCCTGGCCCGGTCCCATACTTTCGTGGAGATTGATCATGAAATAATTTCTACGGTCATTCTCCTCCCTTCCGCTGATTCATTCAAGAAGGGTTGTTGTCAGTTACAAGCGAAAGTATGTGCACGAATTACTGGTTATCCACTTGTTCAAGCCTGCCCAGGAAAAAGTGTGGTTAGGTAAACTGACCGTCCTGCAATGACCATAGCTGTTGACTTGGGACGTAAAGCAAACAAACAAACAAGGATGCTCGCCTTTTGAAAATAAGCGTGTTGTGCAGGAGATCATTTGTTGAGAAATGTGCTCACTCCACAAAGGCTTGAAGTTCTGTGCTCATCCCGCCCCCTCAAAAATGCTTTACGCCAACGTTAATTTTTCGAAATGGCTCACCTAGCCTTAATTTTTTTTCTTTCGTTTTTGGATTTAAACTTGAAGTGACATGTTTTTCCTACATCATACTTCAATAGTTTCTACACTTATTTGCAATCCTATTCCTTTAACATAGATTTTGCAGTTTTATCAAGAATTGATTGTTTAGGATGACAAAATAACGTTTCAAACTGAGTAAAAACAAAATAGTTTCATTTTTTCTGTAGCTCACAAAGATATCTTTGACCACAAGTAATGCACCGATCCTGTCAATTTATTTAGCATTTAATATATAGCATGTTGAAATATTAATACTTAACTTAAGTCTTCCTTAACAATAAGGAGGCATTGTAATTTTGGGCCAGGTTTTAAGTTTATAGAGGGTAACCAAAATATTTTTTCTTATTTCTCAACCAAAACATAATTGAGCCGCGGCATGGGATTTCCAACAGCGACCAGCAAAAGCTCAGCCCCGCCTGTGCGTATGCGCAGACTGATCAGAGCCTTTGCTAGTCGCTTGAGTATTCTATTACTGTTAAGCTACTGACCGAACATCGTTTGGAATTTCTAAGCTTAAAATGAGGCTGCACAGGATTGTCTGAGTCTACACTTGCCAACATGCCACATTGTTGGTAATCACATGTCACGGCTCATATGCTGTTGGTACTCAAAATAACCGTCTCATTGAGACGCTTCTTTTGAGCACCAAAACGTATGTTAAAACTGATGGATTAGAAAATGTTTACAATTTTACGCTCAAAATCTATCTTAACCTATGAGTTTGCTTCACTGACCTGCTGTGTGGATTTAAATAGGCTATATGGGAGAGATGGAATGAAGTTATTATTTGTGAATGTTGCGCCTTTTAGATACCAATCCGCATTAAACCTACAATCTTATTCATTGCTGTTAGTGGAAACTGCCTGAAAAAACAAATTTCAGTCATAGCCATAGAATAAATCGTGTATTTTAAGCCCAGTGCATGATAGATATTTTTCATATCTCGTCGACAGCCGTATCATTCAGAATATGAAATCCTCGACAGCCGTATCACTGGTAGTTGACAGCCGTATCATGGCATTTTTCTAGGGTCCATAAAATCTCCCATAGTGCAAAAAATATGCCATTCGCACTTGATTAAAGAAGCTCAAATGACAAATAACATATATAGGGCGTTTCGTTGTTTTTGTATCATTCTTAATACGTTAGATTAATGATAATCTATGAAAACTGGATTTTTCGAGAGAACCTGTAATTTATAGTGTTTTTCTAAGTCACAAACTCTAAATAACTAATCAGACAAATAGCACATGTCCTCTTGAAAAACTCTATAGCGTGTGTAGACGATAAAACATACGCTATGACCCCTCCAGAAGCGTTCAACTCGTGGCCCCCCTATACCGACAGCCGTACCGACCGGTCGCAAGCCGTACTCCTCGGTCGATAGCAGCTTTACGCAGTACCGTCCCGGTCGCTAGCAAAAATAGCGAAATTGGTATTACCCCCGTGATGATGGTTCCGACTTAAAGACTTATCTATTGATGAGATGGTAGGGGCCTGATGCTTTGGCTGTTTGTCGGGCCCACCGGGGTTTACCTGTTGGATTTCTTTTGCTCCGGTATTCAGTTTAATTTACTGTTGAGTCCTTATCCTTGCTTTATCTCCTTGTTATATCTTGATTTATATGTTTTAGGAGATGATGCATTGATAAGTTAGGGGTCTTTCATGCAAACCAAATATCTATGTGTCTTGATCCACATCTGAATTAAGGGTGAGGTTGGCGCCGTTAAACCGGTTTAAGCCCTCCAGTAAAATATTTTACTGACCGTTCCAAGGCGGTACTTCTTTTGTGGATCTTTTATGTTTTTGCTCTGTCTTGTGTTTGCTATGTTTTGTGCGCGTCTGTTTATATGTGCTTTGTGGTCACCTGCTGGGAAAGGGCTGACCTCTTGGCTCTCGTTTGTGGTGTCTTCTGTGAGTTTGTCACTTTCCCATTGGTATCCTGGGCCAGGTGTGGTACTTGATTGTATCGATTCCTGATCTTTGCAACCTTACTTACTTTAAAACTATCTATTTATTTGAATTATTCATGTAGTTTGCATGCTGAACACCTTTGATACATAAGAAAAGATTTTTTTAACAAATATACAGCTTCCTATTGTGTTATATGTGTTACATTAATTAAGATTACTTTTTAAAATGGGTAATTGTGACAAACATCACTTATAAGTATTTCCTGTGATTCTCCTCTTTAGCCATCAAAAGACTTAATTTTCTTTGTATGTGTGGCCAGTGCCAGCGTCAAATAACTTGACTCAGCCAAACTTGAATCCTTAGCATTCTTCAAAAGCAGAAACAGCATGTCAGTGTCATGGGATCAAACACCTGATTAAATATGGGTTTAATGCCATTTCACATATATGCATACAATGGAGTATGACTCTGGTATATATCTCTTCCTGTGAAGTGGCAAGAGCAATCTAACTGCAACTGCCTCTGCATCCGTGCTAGTCAAATGATAACTTTGCTCTGGTTTTGCAAAATCTATGTCTCTACCGTGTACATCTAAGAATACTTTAAGATTCCTGACATTGGTCGAACAGAAATTTGATAGGCTGCTTTTTTGTATCATTTGCCATGGAACCTATCCAGTCTTTTGGTGCTTAAGTCCTCAGGTCTTAGATCAATAGTATTTTGCTGCGCCCAAAGAACTTAATAAGTTTTCTTTAGTTACAATGTTGACTCTTGATGGTTTTGGCAGACCGTCTGAAACAATTTCTGTTACACCTTGAAAGTTATCTGGTATAAGAGAAAGAATATCAAGTTGGACATTGCCATCAATTATGTATGCAGTTGGTTGTTTTTTTTTATGTCAGTACAATGAAGCATGTCTTAAAATAATGTAAAACCTATGATTTCTCAGTTTTTGCAGCCATATCATTAGCTGTTGCATTCAAAAGAAGGAAAGTGGACTATAGGTAGAATGGGATAACCAGTATTACTATATTATGCTCTATGGAAGATTTATACAGAGTAAACAAGTTGATAAGGTGCCGCATTTCATGATCCATTGAAAACACTGAAATTGAAAACACTTGCCTCTGACTGTGTAATCAAAAAGGATGTCACGACAATGCCCTTGCTCATTTATTATGACGAGTTATATATGTTACATCCTTTAATAAGCGCTCTTATCTTAGAAACTTAGTGAACCATTGAATTGAAAGGGTCTAATTTGCGCTCTGTTCATCCTGCATTTCATTGCTTTACCTGCTGTGATACATCTAGTTGGTTTATCTGAAGAGAAAGAGTTACCTCGGTTTCAGCACTTCAGAATTACTAAGACTTCAAATAAGTTTTTGAATGCTTGGGGAAAGATAATAAGTGCAGAGACATTATAAGATGAAAATATATGGCTTGCATGTATGGAAAGGCGGCATTTATAAAAGTTAACCAGCTAAGATAAGGTTCTTTATCACAGAAATATCAAGGTACATCAGTCCAGGTACTCATTGCTCTTAATGGCATAGTTTTCCTCCTTGTAAAGCTTTAGTCTTTCTCCTACTTGCAGAGTATCACTTGAAACACATACTCAAAGAGCCAACTATTAGGAATTCATATCAGTTTCCGAATGTTCCAAGCCATAAATGGCAAAATTGGAAAGTTGATAATGGCTCATCAATTTTGAGTGGACTGGTGATAAAACTGTATAACATTAAATGATTGAAATATTGTGTGATGATTCTACTAGTTGCAAGGAGGTGTGTGATAATAATGACTACCACAGAGGCAGACAACGACAAACGTTTAACACGAGTGTTAAATCGATGAGAAATAGTTTGGACCATTTCATTTATTGTATTTTTTTGTAAAAATGTAAAACTGTCTTTTCTATTTGTGGCTCTATATTTAGCATTGTATGCACAGTATTAGGAAATGTGTCCAAAAGGTCATTGATAACATCTGTAACACCAGTCCATGGGCTTGATAATCAGAAATGAATATAAATTCTAGTGTTTTGGCACCAAAGACTTATAAGTACACATTAAGTGTGCTGATCTTTAACTTAATGACATCTTGTAGATATATGAGCAAAACAGAATAAGAAAATGAAAAATATCCACCCGCTGTAATTGCTTTTATGTGTTTTACTTAAACGGTAATAACAAAAATCGCTTCTCTGTAAAACTGGGAGTAGGGCTGTGTATTAGCTCCTATCAGACAATATATTTAAGATATAAAAGCAAACTTGGTTTTTCCTATTCATCAACTGAGTATATGTTTGTAAAATAAAACAGTTTGAAACCAAGTCATAGTAGTTGTTTAACTACATGATGATAGCCACAATTATAGCTTTTAAATTATAATTAGGTTCATGTAACGCACATAACACCACAGTTAGCCATATTAATGTTAACAGCTTCCATATGTAGTAATTACATCCAGTATAAAGACTATAAGAATGTCAATTTATTAGATAATTTTAATGTCTTCTTTTGGTAGCTCAAACATTCAAATTTCTTATTCTCAAATTGATATAGTAACATATGTAACAAGCTGTTACAGGCTAACGCCCCGACTTACAGAGTGCAAACATTTCTTATCAAACGCACCTTGAATGGTTACATAAGATGTAATTTGTCTGCAGAATTCCAAAGGGGATAAGGATGGAGCAGGCCCTTACTCAGCTTGGTGTCAAAATACTGTTTGATGATTTTACTTATCACGCTTACATATGTAACGCTCTCTGATCTTTAAAACTTGATGACAACTAGCAGATCTATAAGTCTTTATCATAGGAGCCAGTTTAAAATCCCTAAACAATGTAAGATACCCAACAGCTGCGATTTTTTTCACAATTTTAGCTCAAACTTTCAAACTACATTTCCTTTATTTGATATAGTAACGCATGTAACACACTGTTTCAGACTAACACCCCAACATAGAGAGTGCAAACATCCCTTATTCGATGCAGCTTGAGTTGTACTATAAGAAGGAATATGTGTGCGAAATTCCCTCGAGGAGATTAAAACATTTTTAGGCATATCTTACGTAAAGACAATGAGCTTGCCCATTTATTACATCAGGTAACATATGTTACAGCCTCTGATATTAAACAAATTGCAACAAACTTGCAGATCTATGAGTCTTTTCATATAAGCAAATAAATCCCAAACAATGAAACACATTCATCAACTGCAAATATTTTTTAACTATTTTTACTTTAGTTTTAATACCAAACATTTCACCTTAAAACTGGGTAGGGGTAGGGTTGTTTAATTGCTTATTTCAGAAAAAATATTTAAGCTAGGGAAACAAACTTTAATTTTTCTGTTAGCCAATTGCATAAGCTAATCAGACATGGTTAAAAACATTTTGCAAAACACACAGAGAGATGGTGAATGTAAATGATGTTAGCCACACTTGCAAATTTTAATGGGTTATCTGATTTATGTAACGCATATGACACCTTAGGAAGCCGCAATTTTGTTCAAATGGCTGTCATAGGTAGTTAAGATATCCAGTATGCAGACTATATGAATGATTTTTAAAAATAAAAATTTTAATGTCTTTAATTTGTAGCCCAAACTTTCAATGTACTTTTTCTTATTTTGATTAAGTAACGTATGTTACAGGCTCTTACAGACTAACGCCCCGGAGCACAGAGTGCAAACATCTCTTAAAAGACTCGGCTTTCAATTCTCTACAAGATAGGATATGTCTGCAAAATTCCCTAGGGGGGGGGGAGCAAACCCATTCTCAGCCATCCGTCTAATAAGACTGTTATGAATTTGATACAATTTGATAATGATTCAAGCTAAATTTGAACATTTTCTCAGACTTCAAAAATGACCATCGGCAGACATATATAAATAAGTAACCTATATTCGGACAGTACCAGAATTCGTACATTCTATCAATTTCTTTTTCTTCTTCCTTTTTTCCAGAAAAATACCCAACAAGACTGGGTCACCCTAATGAAAGCCCACAATGGAAGATTCTTGGGCAATTCTGTAAATGGTTCAAAAACAATTTGTATTAAAACAGGGTTTCATCCCAGAATATGCATCATCTCTGTAGACAATTGCTACTTAAAGAATACAAGCAAAGTGATGCTATATGTATGAAATACAAACATGACAAAGAAGTCTTATTAACACTTTCCTTGCTTGAGGCAACTTTTGTTGTCTGTTGATAACCTTTACTGATAACAGCTTGAACCCAAATCAGTTTGAACCCAGATCAGGACTAACAGAATCTCCATCTGAACCATTTGACGCTCTAGCCGATAGTGTTCCACAATGATTTTTTTTTTAAAAAGTCAATTTCATTTTCCATATTTTAACACACATACAATGTACATATACCTTTAAAGATCAGTTTTACAATACATACATATGAATTCAAAGATCAGTTTGAACCCAGATCAGCTAGGACCTACAGAAAGTTGGTCCTGATTTGAATCCCTTGACCGTTTGATACTTGTTGTTCCAGAACTGTGCCAGAAGTATTTTTGAAAAAGTCAATTTCATTTTCTGTATTTTAACATACATACATATAAATCCAAAGATCAGTTTTAACATACTTACAAATCAAAAGATCAGTAGCACCGACAGAACATCGTTCCTCATCCGGATCCAAACCGTTTGACATTTTGGCCAAATTTCTGGTAGTGTTCCAGAAATAATTTTTGGAGAAGAGCAATTTATTTTCCTTATTTTTAACATACATAAATCCAATTTTTGAAATATTTTAACTTCATTTGTTTCATTGGGCTTTTAGCCATCCAAGATTTCATTCATGTGGAGTCGAGTTATTGCACGTCTTATTCTGATCAGAACCAACAAGAGGTACTCTTAAATTTATTCAAATTCATATGTAGTGAAATGGGACAGAGAGGAGTGAAAGACAAGACAAACACTGTATATAAATGTTTTAAAGTATTCATTTTTATATACTTTTATGCTTATTTACATGTTCTGGATAAATTATAACACTTTGATACCATATACAGATGATTTTTAAAATCTGTCCTACATCAGCAGGCTATCGGAGGCTGTACCTATGCGACCGTTTTTTCGAGCAAAAAATGGCGGACGTTGTAGGATGCACCACACCAGAGGGAAAAATTTGTGAGGTAAATACATATTTTGTCTATTTGATTTAACAGATTGAATGCGCATTCCGCTTCCAATATAGAAATTTTCTTTAAATGTTTCTTGATTTCCGTTTATACATGTTTTATTTTGCTGTTATGAATAAAAATGCTGTTGAAACAGCTGTTGCTTAGTAAAATTTGCCTGGGTTTGGGCCATTGAATTCACATTTTTGTCAAGATAAGATTGTTTTTATTTCATATTTTCTTCATGTTAAACCGGCGATATGAAGAGAAAAGTAAATATATCCCAAACATATTGCTATTTCTAAACTTAACCCCAGTTTTGTGGCCATTTACAGACTGTACGCACACCAAAAGTTCCACTTACGAGGCGTATAATCTGTAGCGTTTTTCAAGTTGAGGTGGATGGGTATTTCGAGTTATGCAACGCTTCTGGATGAGTATTCTGAGCATAATTTCTGTACAGGTAGTTCGAGTAGCAAAGCCTTTGCGATTCTGAGTCATACCATGTCTATCTAGAGAGGCAGTCAGACAGAATGACAAACAAACAGCAAACTACGTTACTTCTACTGTTTTAAGCAGAATCAAGATAATTTACTGACAAGATAGTTCACCAACAGATCAGTTCACTGACAAATTTTATATTGTAATTTTATGGAATATCCCAATTCTTATTAATTTATTGATGATATAATAAACAAAGGCCTGATATAAAATCAATTAAGACACATATTAGCTATCGTACCTCGATTTTATTGGACTTACACATGGCGTATGTCTTTTTAGCCACAATTCCATTGTCTGTGCAAAATTATGTTTATATCACCAAACATAAAAACATAACTCATTGAAGGTATGATGGAAAAGTATGGTAAGCCTGCAATCAGTCTGCTTTGGTATTTAAACAGAATTCTTGTCATCTTTGACAAACTACATCTATAATAAGATATATATCTAGCTATGGGATGACATCAGTCTAGCTCCATGTATCCTTCAACTGTTTGCCTATTATTAATTAACAAAGTAAACAAAAAAACAACAAAAAATTAATATCAACAACTAATCTTGGTGCCTAGAAATGTTGTAGAAGGCTAGTCCTAACTCTTTATGTTAGTCACCCATTATTGGTGATCCAGTAGTTTAACGCAACAGTAAAAATATTCTCTAATTGTCAGGGAAAATGTTCTATCAATCTTCTACACTGACAACGATCACATTCAATCATTATTCTAACTAAAGTATATCTACTTATTACATCAATTCTAGCCTGGTTCCAAGCTGCCAAACATTTGTTTAGTAAAACATGCATATCTTTACATAGCGTTCAATCTGCAAATGGCTTAGTTTGTGTACCACAAGGAGAATCAACTATTACAAGAAAGAAAAAAGAACAGGTTATAGGACATGATATATATTGGCAAATATGGAGCATACAAAGGGAGTCAGTCTTGCTATTAAAACAAAATTTAAACATTTAAAAAAGAGTATCCAGATGATATATAAAGTCTTTCTAAACTGCAAACAGCTCGTTTGGGGTTTAAACAAGTATCAAAATAATGTTTGCTTCCAGAAACACACCTTTATGTTGTTTATGTCATTTACGTTATATATGGAACTACACCTTACAAAATCAGTTATGTTTAATAGTTTCTTTTGATAATCTTCATAAAAAGTATTTATATCTTAAGTACCATGTTACTAATAGACAATTTACTTAATATTTCAAAACTGCAAATAACTTTTTTCTATCACACATACTTTAAAATTATAGGCTGTTGAATATGATAACCCCAGCTAAAATGTTAATTAAGGAAAGAACCTTTTCACTATGAAAATAAGCATGTACACTTTGCAAAACCATCAATGAGCATTTTACAGATCAATTAGAGTGAAAAGCTATAACTAACATAGTTTCTGGTGTAAAACATAATTTTGTTGCTTGTATGTTAATATGCAACATACATTACAGACTTTAAGAATTACTATATATATTGCTTAATCCCTTAATGTTTATGTCATATAATACTTATTTTTCTTCCCAATTTTTTTATGTGTTGGAATTTATGACAAGATATCAGTTTGTCCTAAAAAAGTTATCAATTCTTTTCAAAAAACTATATCTATACACACTTACATTTCTGAAAAAGTAAATATTTGAACGTTTTATATCCACAACATATTTATTTTGATTTGTCAAAAGTAAAGATTTTTAAACTCATAAACAAAGAAAATGATAGCACTTCAGTAATAGTAGAAAGATACATTTTCATTTTCTGTCAAATTTATCAAAGTAACATATATATAACCATATAAAATATATCGTATGGTCCTTTGTTTGTCCAAATTGTTGTCAAAGACAGTATCTAATTGGGTCTGAAAGCTTATATATGTTGGACGTAGATTTTTTGTTATATTTATCTGATATAATCTAAGTTTAATTAAATTGAAAGAAATCTAATCAGTTATTTAAAACAAACTGTGTACCCATTTTTTGCTATTCACAATATACACACATAATCCCTAACATTTTTTAATAAACAAACAAAACAAAGTAATGCATTTGAAAATAAGTAACGTATATAACTGTTATATCATATCGTCGCTTCAGCGATATAGTGTTCTATATACCATTGCACAAGTTTAGACAAAAGTGAGTTTGAAAATTTTAGCATCCTGATTTTTGATGCCTTATTTATCACAGACCTTTGAATCATACCAGAGGGTTAAAATATATACATACAGTGTAAATGATCTATGTTTGAAGCCATTTTCAAAGTAATATGGAGTTTATGGGCATTTTGCTGTTTGCAGATAGAACATTATGCCCTAAAAATCGCCTTCTGTGTTCAGTGCTATAGTGTTCTATATTTTCTTACAGCTTATGATTCTGTTTATGGAGTCAATTTGTATACTATTCTGAACAAAAATGATTATTTGTACCTAAAAGTAGCAAATTTAGTCACTTGTTTGACATAACAGTAACAAACCCCACAGAGTATGCCATAAAATATGTAAGGAAGGTAATCTGTTTCTACAGTTAATTTTTCTGTGAATGGGGTCAATTAGTATAATATTTTAGACTGAACTGATTATTTAGACCTAAAAGTAGCAGATTTAACCATTGATTTGTAATTAAACCGACAAAGGACCTCGGACAGTCTCCTATTCAAACTGCCCAAAATTAGACAGCCTGTGGCTAGGATAATGCATATTTGACAACTATAGTTTTGTGCTTAAATCAAACCCTCACATTTAGTGTACCAAGCAAAATAATAATATTTTGAAAATATTGCATGATTATGCCAGGACATTAGGGTTTAGGGGGTGGGGGTATTTTTTGTGACCAAATTTTATTTAACAAAAAGTCAAAGTTTCGCCGGGTATTCACCTAAATACATGGAAATATAAATGTTTGGGGAATAAAACTTGAGACGAAAGTGATGCGTTTGCATAAAATTCAGGTTGAGAAGATTTCATCATTCTTCTAAATAAATGTGCTGGCCACAACTTTTGACAATTACCTGTGGTTCAGCCAGTTTGACATGAACACTGAGCTGTATCATAGCTGCATACTGTATATATCAGAGCATAGATAAACAAACTTTTGCAGCTTATTTTTTTAAATATTTTCTTAATCATCAGATTTCACCTATAATTTTGTGCTTAAAAGAACCGTCTCATTGCGACGGTTCTTTTGAGTACCCTCAACATATGTTTTGGTAGAGAAATAAGACAATTGATTACTTGGTACACAATCATAACTAAAGCCCTTGATACATGCCATTGTAAATTGATATTTACCTACAGGTTTGCACAAAATAAGTTCCTAATACGTTTTTATAATAAATTGTTTTTGAGCATTTTGACATCGTTCCCCCCCGTGACCAATCATGCCGTTTTTATATGATGTGTGAAATATAAAACTACAACAGTGGGCAAAAGGATTAGTTTGGTCACGGGGGGGGAAAGCACTTCAGTAAAACTTTTTCTATTTTCTATATGTTGAATAGCAAAAACAGGGTTTTCAACCCATATTTTTGAATAGGTGCTTGTCCAATGAGAATAATTCTTTTGCGGATTATTCGAGAGTTTAACCTTCTATCTTTTTGATGGAAAAACAATCGTTTTCTTTGAAACTTTTGTCTGGCGGTTTTTATGGGCAATCCTTCATTAAGACTGTCCGAGGTCCTTACTTCAATTAAAGCAGTTTAAATATGTGTAAGGGAGGTAATCTGTTTCTACAGCTTATTATTCTGTCCATGGATTAATTTGCATAATATTTTTGACTGAGTGGATTGTTTGGAACTAAAAGAAGCAGATATAGCCATTAGTTCATCATTACACAGACAAACACCTTCAATTTAGGAAATTTAAATTTATGTAAGGGAGGTCACTGCAATTTTTACCAATTTCTCCAAGGGATGTGACTTTCAGTAGATAGAACAGTATGACACTGAACCTACCCAGTCACGTGACATAATCATCATTGGCCATTGGATGAAAATCACTTAGAACACTAAAGCACTGAACGAAATTGTCTTAATGTAGATAGAACACAAAAGCACAACGATTTTAAGCTTACTTGGAGGAGATAGGCAAATGAACCTTCATCAGTAGATAGAACATTTGATCCCCTTTCCAATGGTATGCATAACTTATTTTTGACCAAAATGTCACTTAGAACACTATAGCACAGAAGCGATGATATGGTTTATTGTTTAATCGCATACTGACTGTTTTCTGCATTTAATTAAATGCTTTTATGACAAGCTTCATGTTGATATATAAGAATTAAGTATAGGTCACAGATACAAAACATTGCGACAGAATATGTACACTGAAATTAATATGACTCTTTGAGTAATTATACATGCTTTCTTGGGCTGTCAGTTCAAATGGTATGTTTTTTGTCTGTTTTTTCACATGTTTAACACTAAAAACATACCATAAGAATAAAGCTATAAATCGATGTATAATATGTTTTCATTTGATAAATTAAGAAATAGGAAAGACATCATTATTTTTCAAATTAGGATGCCATTATATTAGGGGATGGGGTAAATCCATCCCTTCCATAAGGCATTTTTGTGTCTGATATGTCTTTTGTCTAAATATTTAATATTGTTTTACTGTCTTATGTCAGTGCATAGATATAAACTACACATCTAAAGGGAAATATATTTTTGAAAAGAACAGCAATGGATGAACATCATGCATGTTTTCTCTCATTATCTTATTACCATTATGCGACATAGTGTACATATAAAAATTGCATTCTACAGAACATTGCTACTGCAATTTGACAGTACAAAGTGTCTAGCAAAGTCGCAGAAGACCTCAGGATTAAGTTTTTTGCCATCAAAGTAAGTAAAGGTGCAAAGATCAGGAATCGAACCTGATCTGGCAGGTAAGTTGTGCCAGTTCAAATACTAAGGCTCATACAAAAATCAGCATCTGGTCTATTTATGACATAAAATGTTACAATTATATCATAATACTAACAATTACATGGTTGAATTTTGACACTCTCTCTTGCTTCATTTCAGAAAGAAGCATAGATTGTATAAAACATAATGTGACTCTGCCTGTTGACTTAACGCTACACAGCTATAAAAATCATGTGAGCATGATCAGGAAATACCACAATCACACCAACAGCACCTTAAGGATCAGCAACAGCCATAACAGTCACAAGACACAAGAGGAAAAACAAAGTAAAGCGAACAGCTCTCTCTCTCTCTCTTTCCCATCAAGATGATTGCAAAACTATTCAGGACAAAAAGCAATGCACAACAAACATGGACACAAGGGACCACAGATTGTGAGCAACTATTAACAATGAATCACCAGAAATAGAACCACCCCCTTACAATACTGTCAGACTGTAGCATAAGCCACAGAGTGGGGGCTTAGATACATTAGACTGCTACCAAATATTTGCCCTAGATGCTGTTGTTGTTAAAACAAAAACTGTGTATATGGCATGGAGGTTTTCAAACTATTGCAATGTATCATCACAGAGTAACCATCGAATCAAATTAACATGCTCTGATGAAACAAAGAAAAAGGCCAACGGCTCACATATTGACTGGGCTAAAGAAATGTTACCAGCCTAATGTTAGTAGACATCATGCTTGGTCCATTGAGATCTAATTTTTCCATAAAGTTTCAGCTCAGAATACCCGTTCAATAATTTTGGTCTCAAAATACGCATACAGTAGCTTTATTTTGCTCGAAATACTCATACAAATGAATGTTAACCTTGCTCGAAAAATTTACAGTATAAAAGGAAAAAACAGTGTGGCGTACAGTGTATAGAATGATCAACACATACAAAAAAAAACTAAAAAGAGATAAATGGTGCGAATGACCATGCACATATGTGTTTATCTACGGATAAATCAGGTATTCACTTTGTGCTTTCAAATGAAATCATGTGAAATTAGCCTCACGAATCGGTGTATGTAGCGGTGTTTCACTGAGCAGAGAGAAAATACACTTGTTTTCGTGGCAAATATCGAATTTTGGGACAAACCTCGAACTAATTCTACATATGAGAACATCTCCAATCCATTATTTAGCTACTGGCTAGTGTTTGGATAACTGAAACCAAGCTTATTGAAGAGTAATGACCGTTACTCTCCAGCCTGTGGGTATTCTTGTCTTCATTTCCGCCATTTTTTGCTCGAAAAAACAGTCGCATAGGTACAGCCTCCGATAGCCTGTCATTGTGAACGAAGAAAAAAATTACACACAAAAGTGCTTCATATATTATTGAATAGCTTCTTTGTTTTAAGAGATACAGCAAAAGCAACATAAAAAATGAACTGGGCAGGAAAAAATACATGTATACTGAAAGTTTCATAAAGATATCTTGAAAAATAAAAAAGTTATAACAATTTCTTTAAAATTCTGCGACGTGTCGGGTCCGTCGCGGCACACTAAAATTCAGCATCCAGTATAGCAGAAAAATTCCAGAAAATGACTGATTTTCCGGGTATTAAAATTGTTGTAACTTTGGTTCTAGTAAAGGTATCTTCAAAATCTAAACTGTTTTGTGCAGCTTTTCACAAGCTGCATTAGATGGGTATTGAATAAAAGCATTATTTTACACTTAAAAAAACAGCTGGGGTTGCTAATAGAAGTGTATTAAGTTTCAACCAAATAGCTTTACAGTGTTAAACTTAACAGAGCGGACAATAAATTGCATTAAGTTATGTTACAAGAGGAATAATTTGGAAAAAAAACATGCAAGAGTTATTGTTCTTGTGCATGACATGTTGTCTGAATGTGCTTTACAAATATATGAAGTTTGGTTGAAATACCTCTAACAGTTATCAGGTAATAGAGCAGACACGAAATAGCATTGCAAATGATCAAAGCAGGGGAGGGTGGGGGGAGACATAATGGTCTTTTGTATATATTGAGGAGTCACAGGTTATAATTTCAAAAAAAAATATTGCATTCCTTTCTCTGAAAATCTATTTTGTCTTAGCAGTGCAGTCCCTGATAAAATGCTGCATTATGCTGCATTTCATTGTGGTCTTCACTGTTTGTCACAGTACCGGTTAAGGGGTTCCAGTCCTCAAAGGGTTAATTGTACTCACCTTGACCTTTACTTAGTGAATACTGGAACATTAACAAAATACAGTCTCTATAGAAATCTGTACAAATTGCCTTTTGGGTAAACATCTCACAAGCCATATGGAATGGCGTGTAGCCAGCGGAATTTTTCATCAAGAGACATCCAGACATCAGAGGTACTAGCTGTTTAAATTGACGCACTGCTTGTTTCATCGTGTCTTGAGACTTCTGTAAGAAAAATACCGGAAAAAGTTCCTGAAGATCATCCTATACTATGCACAATAAGTTTAGCAATTTCTTATCTTTCCCATCTTTATGTGATCATCTTTGTGCAATATCGAACAATTTCAAATGCAATGAGGAGAACAGGATCTTAGGCAATTGAAACCACGAATTTACAGACACCATCCTTTAAAAGGGCACTGGGAGTGATCAAGAATTGCAGGAGGGGTCAGCAAGCAAAAATA
The DNA here is from genome assembly GCA_964019695.1 of Loripinus fragilis. Lineage (NCBI taxonomy): Eukaryota > Metazoa > Mollusca > Bivalvia > Lucinida > Lucinidae > Loripinus > Loripinus fragilis. Next base: position 98,081,137 of record OZ026519.1, on the reverse strand, counting down.
ACATCCGTTGTAAGTTATGCTAAAATGATAGCATGTGATTTTTTGTTTGGTGGTCTTACATCTTCCTCATGCATCATACGCCTATAAAAACTATTGGTTATGTGACAGATAGGATAGAGATTTCATGCTGAAAAAATCAGATGCCATCAATGACGTCAAAATGTAGTCATCATTTGATTACACTTCTAATGTTAATTGGTGTGCCAATTCAACAGAGACTCAGTTTACAAAGATGTCATAGGCTTACAATGTAATTGATCTCATGGTTGATTAAGTTGCTGGGAAATGGTGCCATGCATTTGCGAGATAATGGTGACGTTAGATTTTATCTTTTGGCTCGTGCTCTATAGCCATGGAGATGTTTCATTCAACATTATTTTTCTGAATGTGTTAAAACAATTTCACTTGTCAATGTGGTTCAAGAAGAACCGACTAGAAACACTGTTTAAAGGCGACAACGTAAAAACATTAATGAAAACGTCTAATTGTGAAAAATTGGTCCTTGATTTCTCTTTAATAAAAGTTCAGAAAATTGCAGCATTTGCTATGCTTTTTTTAAGGTTCAGTGCTAAACAATCACTTGAAAATGTTTTTGGCTCCCCCCAATGGTCAGAAATACCCACGTTACCCGCTAGTCTTAGAATTTAATGTCACTTTAGCACAGCCGCTGCGTTTGGTAATTCCATATTTTTTTTTAATGGAAATTCTTGTCAGATGTTCTGCGCCTGTATCTTCATGACAAAAAATGAAACTTTAGATCTGATGTGGATGGGCTCACCCATACAAAACAATTGCTAAACTTATTGTGCATAGTATAGTATCATTTGAACAAACTGTGTAGAGCCCACATCCCTAAAGCCAAGGTCATTTATTTGGCACTTTTGTTCCAAAGAGAAGAATTTTGAAGAATGTTTAATAACATAGACATAGAGGCCATTTTGGTTATGTGACTTAAATTGTAAATTCAAATTCTGGGTGTCTGATCCAAAGGAAGCTCGATATCAAATTTGACCTCTAATGACTGTTTAGTTTCAAATTGGCAGACAATAAGCGACCTTAACTGGAATTCAAACCTTAACTATAAAAATCATCTAGGTCTCAATGCGAGAAAACCTGTCTTCAGATCGTACAAACAACAAAGGCACAAACCAGCCTGCACATCCACACAGACTAGTCAGCGCCTTTTTTATTCGCTTTTTAAAAGTATCATATCTAAACTTGCTATAGGTAAGATTTTAATTTTCAAGCTAGTCCCTGTAGTTGAGGAGACTGGTTTGAGTCTCGATTGGTCGGAAAACCGGAAGACAGGTTTGGCTGCATCACAGCCCATATCTATACTACACATCATGTCTATTCAAATCATGGAATGAAAATTTTAAACATAAATGTCATTCAAACCAGCATTTAAAATATTGTTTGGTTTTTAATGTTGCAATCGTTAAATAAAGAACATTTCTATGGAAAAATCATTTGTCTGTTAAAAAATTAAAATCGGCACATATCGATTTAGATTTTGGTTTAAACTGCATCCAGGAAAAACCTGTTGTATTTTTGTAAAAATATTGTGACCAAGTTTCATTAAACTCTGATCAATATTACAAGTCCATGTCTTCAGCAGAACATACAGACAGAGGCACCACTTAAAGCCCAGGTCATTGTCATGGAGGGGTCGTAAAAATATCAATGTTCTCCATATGTTTAATCACATTCTACCTGTAAAGCCCAGGCCATTGTCACGGAGGGGTCATAAAAATATCACTGTTCTCCATTAGTTTAATCACATTCTACCTGTAAACACAGAACACTCCTGTGTAAGCCATTGTCTTTTGAGTCCATATCTTGTGTTGTTTGTTGAAATCCATTGCAGAGCAACCATTTAACAAGTAAAGGCTTCCCTAAAAATGAAAGAAAAATTAGAATCACTGTGCCCCAAACAATGACTTGTACATTTGATGCATATATCAAATGTCTCAAATGGCCTTTACTGTATCAAAATCTTATGAAATACATTAAAAAATCTGATCATATAATCAACTCCCCAGCCCATAACAGTATACCAAATATTAAGGCACAAAACTTGCATTTCAATCTATTTCTATCTATCTTTGTTCATCTGGCGATCATATCGTTTGGATGCATTACTGTGTGTAAATGGAGTTTCCATAATCCTGAATGCATGTTTAAAGGGAAGCTAGTGGAAACAGTGTTTGGATTTTGACCCCTATTCTGTATAAAATGCTATAATTTAGTTACCCTTGTGTTGTGTTGTCCCCAAGTGCAAATGGAGAAATGGCAGCCATTTTCGTTAGCGTTCATTGAACAAAACCATATTGGAACATGTGAAAGAGATTGAAAAAAGTATTCTATATATACTAGTCAAAAGTTCTAACCGGCCACGTGTGTTTTTACAGATTTTCGGAAGAGCTATAAGGGCTATATCAATTTCATTTGCATTCCCGAATATGGGAGCGCAGTGGCTCAGTGGTAGAGTGCTTGTCTCGAGACCAAGGGGCCGTGGGTTAGAGCCTCACCGGCTTCTCTGCGTTGTGGTCCTTGAGCAAGACACATTTATCTTAGCTTAGTACTGGTTCAACCCAGGAAGACCCGTCCCTGTTTAACTGAAAGATTGTTGATGGGACGTAAAGAATCAAATCAAACAAACAAACATTCCCGAATAGGCCAGCCTATCAGTCATTGATAACAGAAAACGGCTAAGCAAAACTCCTTAAGTTGTATCCGGGTGTCTTTGCCGAAAACACTTACCCTCAATTTCAAAATTCACATGAATTTGCATTGGATGGTGGGGTAATTTTTGACATTTTAGCCAATAGCAACGAAATTCATGCAGATGGAGTGTTCATTTCACCACTTTAGTGTTCAATATAGGTGTGGCTTTCAAAATGAAAAAGTTTTGCGTGTGAAATGGTGTTATTTAAAAAGTCATGACTCATAAATTGTGCCAAAATGCGAATTTTCAAATTAGCATCCTGCATGAACTGTTGAACATTTTGTCAATATCTTCACTGCCAAGGGTACATGACATGTCTGTCAATTTCGAGATGCAAGATGAGTAGTCATGTCATTTTATGTTTTGAAGAAAATGAATAAAATGCAGGTGGCCTGTTAGAACTTTTGGCTAGTATATATGAACTTTGGAAGAAATCACGTGGTTTTGTTGGAGCTTATTACAGTACTTTAATAAGTGTGCATATTTGCATATTTACCCAAATAAATTTTCAAAAAAAGCAAATAAAATTGATCTGGTAGGGTAACAAAAAGCAAAAGAAATTCAATATACCCAATACAACCAAATAGACATGGGTACCACTTTGCCGACCGCACTTCAGTTTTAGCTCAGGGTTGCTAAATGTACACAGCCAACTGACTGGTTTTCAGCATTTATTCATTATGATCTGAGAGAACAAAGTCAATTGTGAGCAACATGTTGTGTTCATACATGTAGCAGCAATAAGACAAAATATATCAATTGGTCAATAAGTTTTAACATTTACAAAAATACCCAATTGAAAAACCAAAATACTCAAATAAATATTAATTAAAAATGTTGAATACCCAATTAACATTTGCAATACCCAAATGAATGAACAAGGGGTGGGTAACATACCCAATTGTTCAAAAAATTAATTAAGGTACTGCAGCTTTTCAGTATGCCTAAAGTAAATAGCTATGTTTTCAACATAGGAATTTACATATTGTCAAATGATATGAATTAAAACTGCTGTCTCTTATCAAATATTTGAATATTTATGTTGGCCAAAACTCCCCTACAGCCAACCCAAGCCACTCATAATGCAATCAGTACATAGAGGAAAACATTGCAATTTTTAAATGAATGGGTTTAAAAAAACAGGTTTTTGATATAATTGACTTAAAACTGGTAATAATATAATTTAGATAGATTACTTAACACTGCTGTATAAAACAGGATTTTCATTTCCAGAATTTTGTAAATGCTGAAATGAAAAGAAGTACATGTACACCATTGAGGCTCAAGAAGATTAATTTTAATGGAACAGAAGAATGGTATTAGCTCCGCTCCTACAGTTCATTGAAAATGTAGAATAACTGCATGCATTAAAACTAGCAGCATATATTTTGCAATATCTAGTTATCTAATTTGAACAATCTTTGTAGAGTCACATATTTGTGCCAAATTATTTTCAAATGGTGCAAGTAGTTTGTGAGTAGTAGATTGTAAAATGTGTTTCCTATATATTCATATGAACTCCGCATCAAAGGCTGGAGGCTATGTTTTTGGATAGATAAAAAAATGAACAAATTTTGAAGAGGTCACCTAAAGTAAACAAGCATTCGTGCAAATTATTCTAATTGTGCAAGTAGTTTTTGAGTAGAAGATTTTTTAAAGTTCTTCCTCTTTTTCCTTAGGAAAAACTAACTCTGCATCCTAGGCGGTAAGTTTATTGACAGATCGAAAAAATCTCAACAACTTTGGTAGAGGGTCACCCAAAAATCATTTTTGTGCCACATTACTTAAATTCTACAGGTTGCTTTTGAGTAGAAAATTGAACAACTCTGAAAGGAGACCAACCAAGGACCATTCCTGTGAACTGTTGAGGGCCAACAGATGGAAGATAAACATCCTATGATCACAAAAGCCCACCTTGAGCCTATGACTTAGGTACCCTATCAGTATCAAGGCAGCTGAGGAGTCAAGGGTAATTAACCCTTCAGTTTTATATTAAATGCATATTAGAGACAATCAAAATAATTCAGCTTGTATCTAAAATGTTAGGAAAAATAGATCAGCCATTTCTTGTTTCTCGCCAGTTGATACAAACTGGAAATTATAAAATTCCCTGAGATTTCCCTGACATTTTACCAAAAGTTCATTTTTCCCTGACATAACATAAAATTCCCTGACAATTCCCTGACCTTGAAAAAATTTAAATTTCCCTGACATTTCCCTGACGCGTATGAACCCTGGCATTTCATCTGGTTCTTCACTGTTTGCCAAAGTACCTGTTTAGGGGTTTCCGGTACACAAAGGCTTAAAAGTTAATACTGTAAAGCACTGAGTATCTTACCAATTGCACATGCCCACAATATTGGAGGGTATCTGAAGTCAGGGTTAGGGTCATCTATTGGATCTTGTGTTGACCAATCATCTTCCTTCTGTAAGAAATATTAAAATATAATATGTAAGAGAGAGGGCAAAGATCAGGAATCGATACAATCAAGCACCACACCTGATCAAGGATACCAATGGGAAAGTGACAATTAGACATCACAACGAGAGCCAAGAGGTCAGCCTTTCCCAGCAGGTGACCACAAGGCATCAATAAACAAATGTGACCCATTTATGCCAAATTAAGTGAAAGGTGATTTTGGATGAAAACAAAAATATGGCAATCAACTTTATGATGTCTGATGAGATGCCCCAGCCACTTTTTCACATCTCAACCATGCGCAGATCAAGAAAGTTTTGTCAGAGGGGGTCCAACTCTGGCAATGTTGTTTATTTTTTGGAAGGAGGGAGAGAGGATCCAAATACAATTAAAAGTGGGACAATAGGCCTGCCAGTGAAACGCTGTTTAAATGGCGTTTTGCTGGTGGGCTGATGATGGCCCAACATAATACATCGAATGCTGGCTTGAAAGCTTTGTGATTTTTCAGGGGATCTGGACCAGTATTGCTAAGAAACCCTCTATTTTTGTCATTTTCCAGGGGGGGGGGGGGGGGGGGGGGGGGTGTCTGGTCCCCCTGTCCCCCCTCTGGATTTGTGTATGTCATCTGTATCTATACTGTTCGCTTCAGTGGGATGCTAGACTTAAATGGGTAAATAAACTGCACCACTTCAGTGCATAACTGACAGAGTCTCAAGGACTTAGATATCCTTAACTCTTACCTCCTAGTGTCGCCTGCTGGTAACGTTTGCAACATAATGTCAGGCCTGATCTGAATCCAAAGTGTTTGACACTCTGAAGGTATTCTTGAAAGAATTTATCGAAAAAGTTGATTTTGAAAAAAAATCAGTAGACAAAAAGCATGAAAAATTACCCAGGAGGCAAAGATTTAATATACATGTAAGGTTTTATTCTGTCAAGATCAACCTAGGATTATCAGTTGGAAAAACTTTGTAGAGCCCCTATCCCCAATTTTACACTGACATTGCAGCCATTCTTGCCATCTGACCTGAACCATATAGTACTATGGGTAATTATGGCCCCCCTCTTTAGGGGTGAAAGGGGACTTATTTTTATTGGTGCAGATCCTGTCTATGTCAGATCCTGTCTATGTCAGCAAAGCTTCACAGCGTCTAAAGGTATTGATAGATTTTGAACAAACTTGCATACAGTCAAGCTTAGGCTGCTTGAACTCTTCTGTCTCCACGGATTGCTAGAACTCATTCACCAGTCTTCACTCCTGGCAATTTGCCTCTATATTTAATGTAAAAATGCACTCCAGGCTCGAACTCTCAAATTTCAAACAAGGACCCTGAAGCAATTTTAATGTAAAAATGTCTTGAACCAATACTCACTGGTGCCTAACTCCATCACAACAGAATTTGGACTGGTTGTTGTAAATCAGTAAAAGAGTTTTGGTTTATTTCTTATTAAAACAAAATTGTACTTAATAAAGTCAAACATATTATACATATTAACATTCTGTACCATTTGATTAAAGTGTAATGTCCATTATAAATGAAACTCTCGCAAATCAACACCAAAAGTAGACTTTCTGCATTGTGGACATATTGCGGTCATTTAATCTGTTATAAATAGTCAGTGTTTGTGTTTCGTTTTTATATCTATCATCTTGCTATGTTTTTTAATCTCTTTTTTGGTACATTTGTAAATGAAAAATTATGATCATCAAAATTGACAGTTCAAATTTAATATAAAGGAGCAATAGAAAAAAAGTATAATTATACCCACTTTTTTCCTTAGAAAAAAAGGGTATATTAATTTCGTGTCAAAGTCGGTCCGTCGTCCGTCCGTGCATATGTCCGTCCATCACGTTACTTGTAAATGTATCTCCTCCTAAACCGTTAGAGGTAGCAACTTCAAACTTTGTTGGTGAATAGGTCACATGATGTAGAGGGTACTGAGCAACATTTTGTGTGACCTTGACCCCAAGGTAAAATAATGTATTTTCTTGTAAATGTATCTCCTCCTAAACGGTTAGACGAAGCAACTTCAAACTTTGTAGCTGAATAGGTCACATGATGTAGAAGGTACTGAGCAACATTTCATGTGACCTTGACCTCCAAGTTCAAGGTCAAAGGTCAAATATTGAATTTTCCTGTAAATGCATCTCCTCCTAAACCTTTTGACGTAGAAACTTCAAACTTTGTAGCTGAATAGGTCACATAATGTAGAGGGTACTGGGCAATATTTCATGTGACCTTGACCCCAAGGTCAAATATTGAATTTTCTTGTAAATGAATCTCCTCCTAAACCTTTTGACGTAGCAACTTCAAACTTTGTAGCTGAATAGGTCACATGATGTAAAGGGTACTGGGCACCATTTTGTGTGACCTTGACCCCAAGGTCAAGGTAAAAGATCAAATAATGTAAAGAGTTAGACGTAGCAACTTCAAACTTTGTAGCTGGATAGGTCATATGATGTAGAGGGTACTGGGCAACATTTCGTGTGACCTTGACCCCAAGGTCAAGGTCAAAGGTCAAATATTTAATTTTCTTGTAAATGCTTTTCCTCCTAAAGCTTTTGACATAGTAACTTCAAACTCTGTAGGTGCATAGGTCACATGATGTAGAGGGCACTGGGCAACATTTTGTGTGTCAAGGTCATTTAATGTATTTTCTTGTAAATGCATTTTCTCAACCGTGGGATGTAGCAATATCAATCTTTGGTGGTGCATAGGTCACATGATGTTGAGGGTACTGGGCAACATTTTGTGTGACCTTGACCCCCTTGACCTTGGGGTCAAGATCAAATAATGTATTTTCTTGGTAATGCATCTCATTAACCATTGGCCGTAGCAACTTTAAACTTTGCAGTTACATAGGTCACATGATGTAGAGGGCAATGCTTTATTTCTTGTAAATGCATTTCTTCCTAAACTGTTGGACATAGCAGCTTCAAACTTTGCAGGTGCATAGGTCATATGTTGTAGAGGATACTAGGCAACGTTTCGTGTTTTTCCTTGACCTAAGGTAATGGTCAAAAGTGAAATAATGTACTTTCTTGTAAATGCATCTCCCACTAAACGGTTGGACGTGGCAACTTCAAACTTTGCAGATGCTTTGGTTAGCTCAAAAGTGGGTATTTGCGATGGTGTAGCAACGACTGAAGTCTAGTTAACATTAATTTCATGTATGATAAGTTCATAACTATTGTAAACCATAAAATAAAAGTTTACCCTAAACCAGTGCTCCAGATAGCGTAAATTACTGGTCCGTTTTCCACAAATACGGATAGAGTTGAAAATGAGTACGTACCAAATAAGGGTGTGTTTCTTGCCTGTGGGCGTGTTCAAAAATGGAAACCAAATTGTGACATTGGAGGTGAAAAATGAAATTGTTGTCATAGGTAAAATTGCTACTCCAAACAAATCGGTGATTCTTGAAGTTTTCAAAACAAGAGGACCAAGTGACCATAAATCGCTCACCTGAGTTTTGTTCAAAGCTTACATATAGGAATCTGTTGAAAGCTGACCATGTCCCTGGTGACACCTGGGGCAAGCCATTTTTGGCCCCAAGGGCATTATTTGAACAAACTTGGTTGAGGTTCATAAGGTGATGCTACATACAAAATATCAAGGCTCTAAGGCTTATGGTCTCAGACAAGAAGATTTTTTCATGGTTTTCCCTATAAAGCCATTGTTAAACATGTGACCCCTCGGCTGGGGCCATTTTTGGCCCCAGGGATATAATTTGAAAAAAAAATTGGCGGAGGTTCACTAGGTAATGCTTCATACCAAATATCAAGGCTCAAGGCCTAAATGGCCTGTGGTTTTAGACAAGAAGATTGTTTCATGTTTCTCCCTATATAAGCCTATGTAAAACATGTGACCCCAGAGAGGGGCCATTTTCAGCCCCTGGGGCATATTTTGAACAAACTTGGTAGAGACCCACTAGGTGATGCTACATATCAAATATCAAGGCTCTAGGCCATATGGTTTCAGACTAGAAGATTTTTTCATGTTTTCCCTAGATATAAGTCTATGTAAAACATGTGACCCCGGGGATTTTAGTTTCTTCATTGTCATAAGTGTTCCATGACAATTCCTACCTGTTTGACCTTGGTTGGCAAATCACCTAAATCTTACCTGTTTACCTTAAGCGGAGAGATTATCTCTAATTGATTACTGACCAATGTATTTGACAAATTTACATATGAGACGCTGACAATTACACACCAGAGACCATAAGGTCCTGCAGCAAAGCACTCAACTGAAACTGAGTAGTCCTACTCCATGATTAATATTTTTAAAAATGCTAAGCTTAGGCCAAATACAAAAAAGTGTTTCAGGTAAGGGTCTGAAAATTTTAGGTAGGGTAGGCACATTTTTTTTTTATTTTCCCCTTTAAAAATGCATAAAATTATATTTGCTTCCAGTAAAATGGAAAAAAATTCTAGGTTTCGCCAGTAAATTTAGGTAGGATCGTGTTACCCTAAACACAAGTATTTTTTATTTGGCCTTATCTAGAGTTAAAAATACCTGTTTTTCTTCTATGACTTCAAGTAATACTGCTGTGCTTTCAGACGACAGTTCACCTTTTTCATCAGAGCAGTTAATGAATGCTAACAGCAACTTGTCATGGTCAATTGTGCACTCTGCTTCACAAAAAGGAGGACACCGCTGCCTCTCCATGGCAACCTGAATAAAACAATTACGGTAAAACCTGTGTAAAATGGCCACTCTCAAAAAGACCAAAATTTGGTTTTCAAGACCAATTATCGCTTAATACAGATCAAAAGTATTGCAGATTGCTCCAAGTGGAGTATTCTTCAATACTTTCAAGCTTCATAAAGCTACTAAATGTTATTCAGATCTTTGTTTTGTCTATTTTTACACAGGTTTTACTGTAAGACCAATCAATTACACTTTAAACCTAAATATTTTAAGGTTTTACTGTAAGACCAATCATATAGACTTTAAACATAGATACTGAGGTTTTACTGATGGGCCGATTTTTAGACAATACTTGTCTATATGCCAAAATTAACTTTTGGCATAAGCCTTTTAAAACATGCAGCAGACGTCAATTTTAGATGCATTTTATGGTCCCATATTATAGTGTGCTAGTCCATTTAAAACGTCTTTGTAGCAAACAATGTGGACCAAGATCAGACTGCTATCCGGGTCCCCAATGTTTGTATATCAAAATTAGCCGATGAAATAAGATAAAAAAGGAGCAGAGGACTACAGCAGACTTCATTTTAGATGTATTTAAATGATAGAGTCTTGCAACCAATAAAGATCCATCTTTGTGGCAAACAGTGCGGATCCAATTTACAGCAGTCTGATCTTGGTCAAGAGAAGACTGTTTGTATGTATGCAAAGTAAGTCATTTCTATTTCCCCCATGAAAAAACAAATAAATAAAATATATAAAAAAGGGTGGAAAATGCTGGCAAAGAAATTGGGGGAAATTTGAAATAAATCTTCGGTCTTTTTACAACATATACAACTAGACATGGAGCTGTCTCCAGTGATACCAATAATCGAGAGCAAAAACGTGATACTATTGGCAATCTGCAGTTTCAAAAGACAAAAAATTGTCAAATTGTAGACCTATATGGACTGATAGAAAAGTTTTTTTGGATCAAGTATTAAATGGATGGAATGGATTGATGCACTATTAACAATTGGCCGCGACGCACAAGAAAACCTGCTTTCCGTTTTCCATCAAAACAATATCCAAAGCTGCCTGCTCAGCTACAGATACTAGCTTACAAATTTGTTTATATCAATTGCAGATATGATACTTTCCAATATACGAATAACAAATGCGCTAATCAGACTGCGGGGATAGTCTGCGCCCTAGTTGTCTGCAGGTTTTCTTGTGTTGAGGCCCATTATTAATGTAAATGTGTTTTTGCATCAATTATTAAAAAAGACAATAGTTGCTTGCACACTGTAGACAAGAAATTATAATGGCTTGAAAAGCTTTGAGACATGACTGCTGTTGAAAATAATAAAGATTTGTTTGTAGTACAATTATACTGAGAGGTCAAAACGCGGTAAAATACATTTAATATTACCTAGTTTGTGACATTTTCTGGGAAAATGACATCTGTATCACGTACTTAAATATCAACTTGAGGTTTTAAATGCTAAATTATTATTATTTCAGGTAACAACTTCAGCTATTCTGTGATTGAGGAACATACTATCGGACCCTGAGCCATTCCTCAGAGGGGAGGCTTGGGGTCAGGTACCTGACCTGGAGCCTTTGAGTCTAGTGGTCCCGTACCAGACTTCAAGTCTAGGGGTTCGGTACCGTCAGCTATGTGTTACGCGTCAATATAGCTACCCCAGCTGATTTTTTAATTTCAATGAATGTCTCTAAATCAAATTTAATTTGGTAGAGCTCTACAAAAGCTGCACAAAACAGTTTAAATTTTGAAGATACCTTTACTAGAACAAAAGTTACAGCAGATTGAAGTTTCCTTAACTCGTGCTTTTCCTGGAAATTTTTGGCTATAAAGGATACTGATTTGAAGCGCGCGACGACGGACCCTATGGGAATCAAAGTTGAAGACAATCTGCTGTAACTTTTTTTTATTTTTCAAGGAATCTGTATGAATTTGATATGCTTATGGATTTTTTCCTGCTCTCTTTATTTCTGGCATTGTTTTTTCACTACATTGTATGGGAAACAAGTTAATAAAGGAGTCATGCTGCAAAAAATTGATATTTTTATTTTTAAAATAACACAATATCATGATATAAAAACCTGTAAAACTAATAAAATATAAATAAAAACTAAAGCGCGCAGTCGATGGGGCGCCATCGCAAATCCCCACGCTAAAGTTTTTGACTTCCCCAGCACCCCGCAGTCCCACCCCGGGGCATGACCTTGGCAACAGAATGAAAATTCTGTTCAGTATGTTTTCTATCTTTTACTAGTGAGAACACACAAAGTTTGGTAAAAAAATCTTTGAAATTAACATGTTAGTGATATTTGACCTTTTGACCTCGCCCTAAGGTCACCAGTTTGACCCTAGGATGAAAATGCTACTTGCATTTTGTTCTGCTTGTCATCCCCGTCGATTTGATATGCTACATGACCATGTTTGAAAAAAAAAATGTTTGACCCCCTGGGTACCCCCAGTGCCCAAAAGTCCCACCCTTAGGGCATGACCCATGCCACAGAATAAAAATCCTGTCTGATATGTTTTGTATCTTTCATTTGTGAGAACACACACAAAGTTTGGTATAAAAATCTTTGAAATTGACATGGTAACCGAAATTTAATGATATTTGACCTTTGACCTCATCCCAAGGTCACCAGTTTGACCCTAGGATGAAAATTTTACTTGAATTCTGTTCTGCTCGTCATCCTCATCCATTTGATATACCACATGACTATGTTTGAAAAAAAAAAATTTACCCCCTGGGCACCCCCAGAGCCCCAAAGTCCCACCCCTGGGGCATGACCCAGGGGACAGAAAGAAAATCCCGCCTGATATGTTTTGTATTTTTCATTTGTGAGAACACACACAAAGTTTGGTATAATAATCTTTGAAATTGACTTTGTAATTGAAATTAAAATTGAAATTAAATGATATTTGACCTTTTGACCCCTCCACAGGGCCCCAGGGGGCGGGGCCCAAAAAAGTTTGACGTTGCACACCCCATTCATGTCAGTAACTTACACACCAAATTTGGTTGAATTTCGCCCAATGGTTTAGGAGGAGATAGCATAGCGGACAGCGGACGGACAGACGGATGGACGCGATTACAATATCCCCTTCCCTTTTTTAAAAAGCGTGGGGATAAATAGCAAATAGTCATTGTAGTTCTCTCTTTCTATTCCAGATAGACCAAATAGATACACATTTGTGGTACATGTAAATGTTCAAAATTTCGAACTGTTCTCTTTCTGTTCTCAAAAACAAAGTTAGTTATCAGGGCTGGCATTCACAAGATGCTTGTCAGAATAGCAAACAGAGAAGACCCTGATCAGACTGCTCCTTCAGAAGCAGTACGATCTGGGTCTGCACTGTTTGTCTTGGCATTTTTTGGCAAGCAATTAGTGTTCAAAATTTTAGAACATTTATCGTATTTCCTATTTGCAAAGTTACCACCATCTCAGTTTCTATTTTCAATTAACCCTTTGTATACAGGAAACCCCTACACAGATACTAAGCATAATAAGGCATTTCATCAGAGATACAAAGCATAATGTGGCATTTCATCAGGGTCTACACTGTTTGTTAAGGTAAAAAGACTATGCCGAAAAAACTTGAAAAAATCTTTGGCCAGCAAATCGCTTTAGGCAATGGCCTATAGAAATGAAGAAAAAAAGGTCAGCAACTCTCATACTCCCCCCTCGCTACTGCTCCACTTGGTTACCCCCTCCCTCGTAAACAAACCCTCTGGGTCCAGCACTGACAAACTTGTATCTTCTGACTGGTAGAGGGGATATGGGGGCAGAACCCTTAAATAATTAGCTATGGAACAAACCACATGCGCGGATCCAGGAATTTTCGTCAGGGGGGTCCAGGTCAGTCTGACAAAAAAAGCTCTGACGTTTTTTTTTTTTTAGTCCTCAGCTTATTTTACAGAAGTCAAATGGTCAATTTCAAAGAAATCTATCATTTTTCAAGGTTCCAGAGGGGGTCCAACATTTTGCAGGGGGGTCCAACCTTTTCCAGGGGGGGGTCCAATTGCTTATTCCCTATAGAAACCCATATAACTTGTGATTTTCCAGGGGGGGTCGGACCCCCTGTCCCCCCCTCTGGATCCGCACTTGAACCAGATGATGCAAGTATCAAAGAAGAAAAATAGAAACACTTTTCAATAGTGGTTAATTTGAGCACAGTAATGTGCAAATACCCTCATGTTTTTCTTGATAACTTTTAGGCCTTTGTCAGAAGTAATGAGTCAACATATTGAAAATGTGTTTAAAGGTGTTCCCCATGGAATAAAAATGAAAAGTATATGTTCAAATTAAGTCTGGCATACATTTTTTTAGCGAAAATCATCGCCAATTCTTTTCCGAAAATCAGACTAATCTATTAATGAGATGATAGGGGCCAGATGCTTTGGCTGTTTGTCGGGCCCACCGTGGTTTACCTGTTGGATTTCTTTTGCTCCGGTATTCAGTTTTATTTACTGTTGAGTCCTTATCTTTGCTTTATCTCCTTGTTATATCTTGATTTATATGTTTTAGGAGATGATGCATTGATAAGTTAGGGGTCTTTCATGCAAACCAAATATCTATGTGTCTTGATCCACATCTGAATTAAGGGTGAGGTTGGCGCCGTTAAACCGGTTTAAGCCCTCCAGTAAAATATTTTACTGACCGTTCCAAGGTGGTACTTCTTTTGTGGATCTTTTATGTTTTTGTTCTGTCTTGTGTTAGCTATGTCTTTGTGTGGGTCTGTTTATATGTGCTTTGTGGTCACCTGCTGGAAAAGGGCTGACCTCTTGGCTCTCGTTTGTGGTGTCTGCTGTGATTTTGTCACTTTCTCATTGGTATCCTGGGTCAGGTGTGGTACTTGATTGTATCGATTCCTGATCTTTGCACCCTTACTTACTTTGAAACGGCTGGATGCGAATGTTGATTTTTTCGACCATAACGATTTCCGATATTAACCCCTTCACTGCCGTATATAATGCACGCAGTATGCCGGGGGAAAATACGGCTATTTTGATGTTTTTATGGTGTTACATATAATTTCATACAAAATCATAACCACTGAAGGGATTTACACCAAATTTTTTCCTGCTTGCTTGAGACATTTGTTACAATGTCTGCAATAATGTTTTCTAGTGATAGAATGTCAATTTTTTTTTTCAACAGCTGAAAATACATGAATGTCTACTTTCCTTTACAACATCATTGTTTTGGAATGGTTGGGAAACAATGGTTCAAAAATTTGAGAATGACAGGAATTTCCTCCTTTACCATTGTTGATTCCAATTAATATCAATTGTCATCCATATGCAAGCCATTTTACACTTCCAAAATAACCTCTACTTCAAAGAAACACAACAGACTAATGCCACAATCACCTGCCATCTTTGAAATAAAATGAGTTCTTCATCAAAAGGGCTGTTTTCCCTGTGAAAAGCAAGCTTTTGGCTGCGGAGTTATTGTTAAAGTTTATCTAAGGGACATTACTTAGCTAACAACATTACTAATTATCTACCTTGCTATACTGTGACGTCATTGACGTCATGACAACAAGTTTATTGTTGAGTTGTATTGTTAGTTACTTTATGAACATAATAAAACCAGTTGCTTATTCTATGAAGTATTTTTGTTTAAAAAAAATGGTAGCAGAGCGAATATAAGGATCTCTCAGTGTGGATTAGAGGATCTAGCATGTAACAGTTGGTAAATTAATGGTGAATTAATTTTTTAACAATTGGTACTTGGTGGAATTGTGGTGGAGTAGCTGCAGTATCAACTTACTGGTAAAATTGGTGGACACAGCTGGACTATTGGTGGAATATTGGTGAAATCTGCTGGGGTATTGGTGGCACTGGTGGAATATTGGTGGAACTTGTGGAATATTGGTGGAAATTGGTGGAACTTGGTGGAATATTGGTGGAAATTGGTGGAATATTGGTGGAATCGTGAGTATATAAATCTTGGAAAAGTTAACTCTTTCATTATAGAGCAGATAAGGATAATTGAGTTCTGTCACTTGAATATTACACGCATATAAACAACACCGTGTTTAACCCATGTTTAGCCCGAGCCAGACTCGGGTTACTGGCGTATAGGAAGCGGTATTCACCCCGAGCATGACTCGGGGTAAGGCAGTGAAGGGGTTAAACATTCAGATTATAAAACTTTTACATGGAGATGTTCTAAATAATATATTTTATAGATGGGGAACATTTTTTTCACATTATTTTTTTGGTTTTGGCAGAAATATTGCATCTGAAACTTGTAAACATTCTTATCAGGAAAAACCAATATGGACATTGACCTTGCTGGAGATAAAATGGACGTAGTAAAAAGTTGTAAGGTTTCTAAACTTTGACAAAAGATGCGATATACTTGCCCTTGTTGTAGAACGACGTTTCTGATATATCAAATTAAAATTTGGAATGAGTAGATTTTCATGATTCCTCGGAGTCAATAAACACGGACTGGTCACTTACATACAGGTAAATTATAACCGTATAATGTATATATTTGAAATACATTGTCGTGGCTCGACGGTGGCTGAGCTTTCAAAATCGATGTATGTTCCGGATTAAATAATCATATCTCCATAATTTCTCTACAAATCTTTGAATTTCCTTCAAAAAGTAATGGTTCAATATACTATCTTTAAAACGGTATTGTTTATTGAAAGTTTATCTGTCTTTATGAGCAAGAAACCTAGGTACCATTTTTAGCTATTTTCAGCACTTTTAGCCGAAACTCGTCAGAAATCGTTATATAAAATGGGAAAAACTTCAAATCTTTTTAATGTAACTCATAATATTTCAGCTTCTCATACTGGGAGCATGTGTATGTTCTGAATGAATTTTATTGGCTGTAGTACTTTGAAATAGCGCTAAAATAAAGCCTCGACAGCATAACTTTGTATTTCCGTCAGTGACCAGTCCGTTTATACTGGGTCCGAGATGATTCAAAGATGGTTTTGATATTTTGTTTTTTCATCATTCTGTGTAACTTTGACTTCAGTGTCTTTTAACGTTTTTTTCTAACTTTTGTTGTGATTGACTGATCTTTTAAATTCGCCTTCCAGGGCTACGGGAATGCATTCATCTGTCAAGAGTCAAAAGCTCATGAATATTCAATAACAACAAGTAGCTGGCCATTGTATTGGAAGAAGACACCTGACCATGCGCAAGTGGCCCGAAACCTGTTTGGCCAGATTGGAAAATAACTGCAGCATGCCCACTCCATTTTGAAATTGGGGGTACATGTACCCCTTGCTTCTCAAATTTGGGGGTACAAGCCAATTTTTGGGGGTACACACCTAGTTCAATGACTACACATGTGCAAACCGAAACCAGTTGAGACGAATGAAATGATTTCATTCTTTTTTTATTATGTTGCTCATTTATTGCCTGTTTTAGTTATAATCATACACATGTACAACCCAAACCAATTGTTTTTCATCAGATCAAAGGGCCAGCCCTTTCCCGCCTCAGCCATTCAAATTCCTTGCACCAATCCCCTTGGATTTTTTTTCACTCCCGTTTTCCCTGTGTTGGCCTGCTTTGATGACATCTCGGAGGGTTCATTATGATTTTTTTGTGCATCCCTGTCCATTCTGGGTTGTTTGGCATTTTCCTGTTCAATTTGCTTTGGTGCAGTTGCATTTTTTCAATTTGATCCTCTCTGCAATTCCCGGATTTGTGTGATTTTCCCTTAGAAAGTGCGTTTTAATGCTTTTTTGCGCCATGCTCGCTCGAAAACTTGATACAGATGCGCCTTTTACCAGGCGGTCGACTGTGATTGGACAAGAAAAAACTTGGCCGTGTGTGATTGGTCGGAATCGGTTGTGTTATTGTTTTCAACTTACAATTTTTACCGATTCTAAATTTAAAACAAAATTTGGAAATTTTTCGGCTATTTTTGGAACTCGTTACCTTACCATCGTGAATTTCCGCAAGTTACGGATGATGCCGATCTGAATTTAGTAACAAAAGTTGGAAATTGGTAAGCTATTTTAGGAAATCATCAATGAAACCGCACATTCAGGTAACAGAAGTTATGCATGCATCAAATTTACTGTACGTTTACGCACGTATGTATCAGACGATCCATGCATGCAGACCAGTTTCTGTACGTGTTTTATGTCCTGCAGTATGTGAATGGGCATGCTGAACAGCGATGCTTAAATTAACCAGATGCCAACAAATTATGCAAATTAATAATGCACAAATATCATATATCAGATTGAAGCATTTTTTATTGCCTTTCTGATCTTGTATGTAGACAGGGTGTCAATATATTGTAAATTATCAAAATTAAGGATTAAGACCAGTGACCATGGGGTTGCTAATCAATAAACAATCCAGGTAAATGAATTGGTCTATTTTGATAGACAGATTTCTGAACAGTAGTAGTAAAGCAGTATAACTTTTTTTGAGAACGGATTTTGATAAGTCAAGCAGTGATTTTTTACAAATTTGTTTCTATGAGTCCCGGGACTCACTGGACAAAATTCTTTGCATCCCAAAGTCGAAGTTCTGCATCCCATATGAGGCCTACTTTGAATCATAAATTTTGTGTATCTTTACGAATCTGGCCTATTCATAGAAACTTGACGTTCTTATTAATAAAAATTTCAGTTCCAGACAGTAGATCTACCTTACTTTAATCATATTATTATCTTTTGCTAAGAGCCAGACTTTTGTCTCGCATGTTTTAATATATTTTTTAGAGCCCATGTCATCAGTTCGTGTTCATCTAACTCTGCATGCCTACAAGTGTAGTGCTGGAAGTTACTGCATTTGAGCTTTTGGACATACCATATTAATTTTTCTTTTTAGGCCTAAATGAAATATATGTGTGGTTCCTGTTGCATACCAACAAAATTTAGGGTAGGTAGGTAGGGAAATTATTAAATTTTGTTATAACATTTAACAAAGAAAATAGTGACAAAATCTGAAAAAGTGCCCATTTTAGAAATTTTTTCTCCAAAGACCATTTTAATGTTTAGGGTAGGGGTAAAAAATTAGGGTAGGTAGGCAACAGGAACCACATATATATTTCATTTTAGGCATATTCCATTTAAGAGAGAGCTGTCAACTCCCGTCTGAGAGGATTTTTTGAAGTTAGCATTCCTCTTTTTGTTTGGTGTTGTATTAAAGAGTATGCAAAACCGAGCAAAAGGGTACAAAAATAAGGGCTAGAACAGTTAAATCTGAGAAAATACAGCATATTCTAAAAAGTAGTTGTGATCGTTCATCATATTTGACAAACTTTTCAGACAACGAAAAACTCTGCTGAAGGTCACACTAAGGCTTTAACCAATGATGATTGAAAAAGAACATAGATCAAGCTTGCATTATGCAATAAGATCACTTTTACATATTTTTTTTCTATTTTACAATAACAGACGTTTTAAATGTTATAATTGTCTTTCTTAAGATTTGACGGACAATTTGACAGACTTTTGTGACATTCACAACATCAAAAACCTTGCTGAAGGTCAAACTATTGTAAAACAGATGGAGAAATTGTGGTGTTAAATGAAGCATCCAGCAAGCTTCATGATAAAATAAAATTACTTTGATATACGTTACCATTTTTGAATAAAAGCATTTTGTTTTTGTTGTGATTGTCATTTTTGACGGACAAAGTGAAAGATCGCTACATAAGTCTGTCAAACAAGTATAATCGCAACAGCAATTTGCAAAATTCACGACCCAGATATCAAATGAACTTTATAAGCACCTTGATGCAACATATAAAAACAATGTTTTGAAACTTCCAGCATGGTACATGCTCTTCAAAGCGCGATAACTCATTATTTTTATATGATCCGTATATGTTGCGATTGTCCTGTCAATGTTGCGATCATAACAAAATATTGACAGACAAACTTTAATGACCACATTGACTCATCCCGTGGCCAGCCTTGTCAACTCCCTGCCATTACAGTTTTCCTCTTATACAAGCATCTATCTGATAAAGAAAACCAAAGTTGTTTAAAATGGGTACTTTCTCCAAGACAAGTACTGTTAATGTTGCGATCATAACCAGGGTAGTTTGACGGAAGTGACGATCTCAACATCCTAGTCGCAAAAATAACGTTGTTTTTTCCTTCTTTTGTTTCGTTTTTAGTAATGAATGCCAATTAACTAATCAGTGCTAAATAAATTGTGCCCCACAGATAGAAAATATAATTATATTGACAAACTATTGCAACTTGTGTGATCGTCACATTTCTTGACGGACATGGGAAAGTGAAGAGACGTCACAAAAACATATGTTTTTCATAAAAGTTACCATGCATTAGACGAAATAGCTCTAAAAATATTATACAGTGGTGTTTATTCTTTTTAACCATTAAGTATGATAGCATGTACAACAAAAAGTCAGCTCAATTTATTGATCTAAATGCAAGCACTGAATTGGCGGGAGTTGTGTCCGTCAAACAATCTCAACAAATTGACTTTGTCTGTTTGTTTTTTTTCTTCTCCAAATGCAAAAAATCACATTTTATTGGGTATTCTAGGTCCTTAATTTGGCCCTTATAAGGAATAACAACTTGGCAAACCACATTACGGTAAATATTGTATTAGTTCGTACAGTAAAAAATAATTATTTTCCGCTGTGTACGAACTAATAAAAATATTTTTCTGAGAAACGGGACTGTACGAACTAATAAAATGAAATTCAGAAGATCGAAAAACGGGACAAAAACGTGCGAAAATTGCCAAAGAGGGAGGAAGTTCTGTTTTTCCATTTAGCCTAATTACAGGCTGAATGTCTGATCAGTATTTTCAATTAAACTAACATACTTAATAGCATGGTGAAAGATTGAAAACTAGAGGACCTGAAGGTCCTGAGGCGCTCACCTGATCTCCTTAATAATTGTAAAACAGGTCAAGGTCAGTTACAGCTTATAATGAAACATATTTTGTTTTACCATATATGGGGGTTGCAGCCATTTTGGTCCAATAACCTAAACAATCTAACAGCCCAGTGATTTCTGAGAAAAGATGTTTAGATAGGAATGTAGTGGTCCAAATGAGTGGCCTTGGATTAAAGGTCACAGGTCAGCTTGACATTTGGTACTTATATAAAACCATTGTCTCATTAGGTTAAATATTTCTCACAGGTATTATAATTTCGGCTAAAACAGTTATAGAAAAATGAACATTTTAAGATTTTCCCATTATAAATGCATTAGGAATCAAATTTGACCTTGCCATAAAGTAGATCATGGTCAACCTAGATCCATCATTTGTGCAAACCTGGTAGGGACCACATCCTCAATGCTACATAGTAAGTCCCAAGGCCATTGGCGTTTTGGTTCCAGAGAAGAAGATATTTAAATAGTTTTTACCATATATGGGCTTGGTGGCCATCTTAGTCATGTGACCATAACAATTTATACAAATTCTGGCTAACCAATGATAAGTAGTGGTCATATGAATTTTGATTTCTATTGACCTAGTGGTTTCTGAGTAATATGTTGATGAGACTCCAATATGAGCGACCTTGGCTGAAAGATCAAAGGTCAACCTTGACCTTTGAAACTTATATATAGCCATTGTCTCATTAGTTTTAACATATCAAGTAAGAATAATGACTTTGGCTTCAACAGTATTCAAAAAATCAACTTTTCAAAAAATTTCCCATTTAAATGCATTAGGATGCAAATTTGACCTTGACGTTAAGTAGGTTTAGGTCAACCTAGGATCATTATTTGAACAAACTTGGTAGGCCCAATACCCCTAATGCTACATACCAAGTCCCAAGATCATCGGCCTCCTGGTTCTTGAGAAGAAGATTTTTAAATGTTTTTTACCATATATGGGCATGGCGGCCATCTTGGTCATGTGACCTAAATGTTTTGAATAAATTTTGGTCATGTGACCTAAATGTTTTGAATAAATTTTGGCTATCTTATCATAAGGAGTCTTCACATGAAATTTGAGTTCAATTGGGCCAATGGTTTGTGAGCAAAACTAAGTTTTAATATATTGATTAGACCACAATATGAGCGACCTTGGCTGAAAGGTCAAAGGTCAACCTTGACCTTTGAAACTTATTTATAGCCATTGTCTCATTAGTTTTAACGTATCAAGTAAG
Organism: Loripinus fragilis; assembly: GCA_964019695.1. Taxonomy (NCBI): domain Eukaryota; kingdom Metazoa; phylum Mollusca; class Bivalvia; order Lucinida; family Lucinidae; genus Loripinus; species Loripinus fragilis. The sequence goes on along the minus strand of OZ026519.1, from coordinate 98,059,215 downwards.
AATAATGACTTAGGCTTCAACAGTATTCAAAAAATCAACTTTTCAAAAAAAATTCCCATTTAAATGCATTAGGAAGCAAATTTGACCTTGACGTTAAGTAGGTTAAAGTCAACCTAGGATCATTATTTGAACAAACTTGGTAGGCCCAATACCCCCAATGCTACATACCAAGTCCCAAGGTCATCCGCCTCCTGGTTCTGGAGAAGAAAATTTTTAAATGGTTTTTACCATATATGGGCATGGCGGCCATCTTGGTCATGTGACCTAAATGTTTTGAATAAATTTTGGCTATCTTATCATAAGGAGTCTACACATGAAATTTGAGTTCAATTGGGCCAATGGTTTGTGAGAAAACTAAGTTTTAATATATTGATTAGACCACAATATGAGCGACCTTGGCTAAAAGGTCAAAGGTCAACCTTGACCTTTGAAACTTATTTATAGCCATTGTCTCATTAGTTTTAACATATCAAGTAAGAATAATGACTTTGGCTTCAACAGTATTCAAAAAATCAACTTTTCAAAAAAATTCCCATTTAAATGCATTAGGAAGCAAATTTGACTTTGACGTTAAGTAGGTCAAGGTCAACCTAGGATCATTATTTGAACAAACTTGGTAGGCCCAACACCCCCAATGCTACATACCAAGTCCCAAGGTCATCGGCCTTCTGGTTCTGGAGAAGAAGATTTTTAAAGGGTTTTTACCATATATGGGCGTGGCGGCCATCTTGGTCATGTGACCATGACCAATTGAACAAACTTTCGTTCCCGTATCCTAAGGAGTCTCCATATGAAATTTGAGTTCAATTGGCCCAGTGGTTTCAGAGGAGAAGATGTTTGAAAATGTTGACGGACGGACGACAGACGACGGACGGACAACGGAGTGACTGGTATACTATTAGCTCACCAATGAGCCTTCGGCTCAGGTGAGCTAATAAACAACCAAACATAAAAGTCCGGATAGCCGTTTCAACCGACTCACATGTAATGTGCGATATACCCGGCGATATCACCCGGTTACAGGCCAACTTTACATAGGCCTGCTTTACGGAAGAGATGTCACGTCGGACTTGTTCTATGACGATTGTCTTGGTTGGAATCATACTCGGACCCACTGGGTCCGAGGAATCATAACAAAAATACAACTTCTGTTCACTACCGACGGCTAGCTCTACAACGTAACAGAGCAATGTATATCGCAGCTTTCGTTTTTGGCCATGATGTAGATTCTTATTTTCTTAGAACCCTCGAAAATGCAGCATAGAAGTAGACAATACATGTACGTACATTCAGTCCTACAGGTTAGACCTACGCGTACACTCATTGATTTGGAATGAAAACTGAAAATGAAAATGGCGACTTCTAAATATGAAATATGAACAACTGGAACGCAGAACTCTCATGAATCAGAGTAGTACATTTCTCTGCCTTCATTTTGTAAAAAGACCCAAAACTTACGTTTTTGCGAATGCATACTCCATTTAAAGGCTTTGTATGAACACATATTTCTGCATAGGTTGGTTGGTTCGAGTCTTCATCATACGTCGTATTCCTTGTGGCGACATAACATGCTCAGCTTGTTCGCACACCCCCTTACGTGTTAGCTCGGACCCAATATAGCTCGGTGTTAGGCTGTTAGCATTCTAAGATTATGAAAATGGCAATCAATGTAGAACCAGATTCCCGTACTTTGTCATTTTTGGTCGCTTGACCATGGAAAAGCCATTACACGAGAAAATCTGTCTTTCGTGATTTGAGGCTGACTGACTCTTTTACAGCCAGAAACAGGGTTGGATGCACATGATAGTCTTTGCACTGCTATTTGAACACCATGCTATCCCGTGTACACCTTGCTTTCCATGCGCGGATCCAGGATTTTTCGTCAGGGGGTGGGGGGGGGGTCCGGGTCAATCTGACAAAAAAAAGCCCTGACAACGTTTTTTTTTTAGTCCTCAGCTTATTTTACTGAAGTCAAATGGTTAATTTCGAAGAAAACTCATTTTTCAAGGCTCCAGAGGGGGTCCAACATTTTCCAGGGGGTTCCAACTTTTTCCAAGGGGGTCCAATTGCTTATACCCTATAGAAACCCATATAACTTGTGATTTTCCAGGGGGGTCCGGACCCCCTGACCCCCCTCTGGATCCGCACTTGCTATCTCGATCAGCAGGAGATAGCTTTTTTCCGTTTAGTCGTCGTTGGGTGGTATTTTTCAGTTTTATTTAAATTTTGATAGACCATGATTCTGTAAGCAAACAGTGGCGTCAGGTGACCCCACGTGCGGATCCAGAGGGGGGTTAGCAGGTCCGGACCCCCTCCCTGGAAAATCACAAGTTATATGGGTTTCTTTGGACACCCCCCCCCCCCCCCCCCCCCCCCGCCTGACAAAAATTCCTGGATCCGCGCATGAACCCTGTTCGACTTGTCTGTTCATAAGGCCTGGGCCACTGTTTAATGTGTACTGTACATTTTCTTGCGTCAAGACCATCATCACGTGCGACCCCAAACTTTAAAACAACACGTGGCCGGAATTGATGTGCGCGGTCTCTTTGATCTTAAAAAGGATCATGCGGTCTTTGCCCTTGGCGTCAGCTGATATAATTAGCAGACGTTTTGTGAATTGACCAGGCCCAGCAAAAAAATAAATAAATAAAATGTGAATTCAAACTGTTTGAAACTCTGATATGGGCGGAGACCTCGGACCCAGTATGTTTATTGGGTCCGAGGCGGAGACAGAGGGGGCAGGGGGTCCGGACCTCCCCATGAAAATCATAAGTTGCCATTTGTTTCCTAGAAGAAAAACTGGTGCGAACCTCCATCGAGAAGCAATTCGACCCCCTCCCCCCTTTGGAATTGTCTGGATTCGCGCACGCATGTCTTGACAGGAATTTTATTTTTTATTTTTGCATGTAGCAGGTTTAGCTATCATACTTTCTAGAGATAATTGGTAGAACTGCGTAGGTGCGCTGGCTGATCTGCGCCTTTGTTGTTTGCATACTAAAAAGTTTCTCGCGGAATTGGGTAAAAACGCGAAGTTGCAAATTTAAATATACACGGACGGTAAACGAGAGGCCTTTTCGACCATTTTTTTCTTATCTGAAAGCAAAGCAATTGTTGCGGTTAGCCTAACTTTAGACATGCACCTTCATCTGCATTCCTTGTATGTGAGCATTTATGCCCCTGGCAAGACTGTGCGGATGTGCAGGCTCGTCTGAGCCTTCGCTGGTTGCATGTGCGCGAGGTACCATGCTCGTTTCATAGACAGCCCAATGTAAAGCATGATGCAGAAGCATGCATAAATCACTTTTCATCTTGGTTTGTGCGTCTGTGCGTACGTGTGATGATCCACAGGAATCATTTAATGTGTAAGACCCATAATACAATTTCATGAGGACGCCGCGCTAGGCTCATCAGTGTCGTCTTTGTTTGATAAAAAGTTCCATCGGATATACAATGTATATAGTTATTTTAATGCGTGCGCGTTTTGATGAAACTTAGAAATGAAATTGATGCACGCACATTCAAAGCACAGCTAATTAGTGGGAGTACGTAGGTGTCTAGATTCTTCATCCACTCCAAAACTTTGAGTTACCCGACGAGATTGCACATAAGCACAGGCTCCTCTGAGCCTTCGCTGATAACATTTGTGATAAACACCAGCCGATATGGTTTCATCATGCTCGGATCCAGTGATTCAAAAAAAAGACGCTTAGGCATATTTATGACACAGAAAGACCAGAAAGGCTCAATGATCACAGACACGTAGGACACTGTGTGCACGCGCGCGTGGCTGTGTACATGTATTTGATTTTTGTCATGACTGGACAAAATATCTCCGCGATTTGCATCAGTCCGACGTTCATTGAACCTAGCGCTTATCATTGAATAAAAGTTTGGCATGCATCAATCTGGATGCACGCGCATAAGCGACACTGACGATCGCACTGACAGGCGAAACACTCCTGTTCCGCTGATATGTTTGTTAACTGACGTGCTCGACGAAAAACGAAAGCATCGTAGACAGACAAATGAACGGAAAAAACGTTGTGTACGAACTATTAAAAATTACAAATATGAAAAATGACCACTGTACGAACTGATACATGACATTTTGAGCTGACCGGTCATGAATAATTTATGGTGTACGAACTATTCGAGTGTACGAACTAATACAAGATTTACCGTATCTGTATGTAAAGAAAATATAAGCTGTGCGATTTTTTGACGGACATTTGTCTCTCTTAAATGGAATATGTCTTAAGCCTTACCATCTGTGCACAGTACAGTCCCCATAGTTCATGAGCCTGCAGAAATACTTTAACCATTCTATTGGTATTTGAAATACTCTAAATTTGTTTAACCTGTTTCATTTTCAGACTCTCTACTGGCATTTTCCGAGGTATCAGATTCATTTTCATGCCTCTTGCTAAGAACACCAGTGCAGGGCTCTACGTTAACATTTTAACCTACTAGCCCTGTCGGGCAAGGACCTTGTGAAATCTACTTGTCCTGACCTAAAATGCACTAGCCCTGACCTAAAATGCGCTAATTTCAAATGATATAAAATTGAACATTAGAGGAGACGATGCATGTGCAAGTGTCAATAAAGTTGTAAACTTGTGTATTATGCCTGTGCAAGTCTGTTAAAAAATCTGTTACTTCATTAATAAGTTGAGCTCCATAGGGTTGGGTGAGTAACATTCTGTGCTACATTTGAAAGTTTTTTTTCCTTGAACTAGCCCAATCGGGCTACCAGGGCACAGAATTTACTTGTCCTGACCATGATTCTACTAGTACAGGTACTATAGGAACATGCTTACTGCTCGGGGGCTTACTGTAGAGCCCTGCAGTGTGGCCTGTTTAGGGTCTATTTTGGGACTTTTTGGAGATATAATCTTTGAATGAAAATATGCGGTGTTCATAATGGAAAGGGTGTTTAAACTTGCGGGTAAAACATATTTTTCCAATGTTTCATTTCGGGTCGGTAGTATTATCAGTACTGGTTTATCGGCACTGGTTTTTACCAGTACTGGCTTTTACCGGTAAACTCCCCTACAGCGGTGCATATCTGAAAACACGTGTTTTCCAAGGGAAGTAATGATTGCTATACTGTTGGGGAGTTTTTTGGTACCAGTTTTTACCAATATTATTCAAGATACGGTGCGCAAGTATAAAAACATTAAAAACAGAAGTTGCAAATACTAAATGCAGACTTTTCGCCACAATTTTTAATGCATCCTGCGGGACTCTCATGGTTTAAAATCATGCGTCCTTAGTGAGAATCATGCGTCTGAGACGCAGGACCCGCAGGTAAAAAAATCACAGGTCAAGTGGCAATGTCTTTCTGAAGAATTGCACTTTGAGACTATTCACTTTTAAATTAAAAATATTGCATTTCTAAAAATGGTCTGTTATTGCAGTGACCTATATTAGAGTGACTGGACACTTCATTTTTCAGCCATCTAGGTATGCCGTGGCATGTGTCACGTGACTAATGCCTGGTGCGCCTTTTATCGTACACACTCAAAATGGCGATGCAGCTTGTGAGACCGCTGCATTTATAGGTACTTTAAAGAGCGTACTTCGTCGTAAATATCGCTTATTGGTAAATATTGTTAATAACAATCGAAAAAACATATATGAAATATTGCTAAAAGCTATGTTTCTGCAATGTTAAAACTAATCCGATTGAGTTATGACCGTGTAATTATCGGCCGATTTTAAGAAAGTTGCGGAAATTGGCAAAAATGGCTTCAAAAAAACCTCTTTCACTCTGACGAATAAAGCTTCAAACATGGCTATATCTGTGTCTCGATTTATCAATATTCATAAACTAAGATGCCCAATGATTCATAATTATTGTTATTATATAATTTTGGTGCTTATAAAGGTGTTAAAAGTTTAGGTAAACAATAGAGAAATTACGCTGTGTATTCCAAAACAGCGGTAAAAGCCAATCGTGTAGATAAATGATATCGAGTTTCCCTCATTTACCTGTGTAAGATACACGACAGTGTTATTTTAGTTGAGTATTGGTATTTCATTGGAGTTTCTAGTCACTCTTATAAAGGTCACTGGTTATTGCTAATATCATTTTTTTAAAGGGCCATAAATGACACGGGTTACTCAGGCCTTCAGATTTATGGTGGGCCCGGGCCATTGTCCCATGATTTCAAAATATGGCCCATCACTTTCCAAGGCAGTGGGCCCAGTGGACTCATCCTTTTTGGTTGAGAAAATGTCTCACTTTAATAAAAATATTCATCTTATAGCAAGTCTACAAACTCTAAAAGACAGAAAGTACATGTTGGTTGTCAATACAGTAAAACGTGTCTTAAGCAGCCACTCAAAAAAAAGACAAAACAAAGATCTTAATAACAAACGGTAGCTTAATGAAGGTCAAAAGGATTGCAGAATGCTCCCCTTGGAGCATTCTGCATTTCTTTTGACCTGCATTAAGCGATAATTGGTCTTTTTTTTTGAGTGGCCACTTAAGACAGGGTTTACTGTATAATCAGCATATATGCATAAAAGTGGCAGAGGCTATGTCAGTGTGTAGGTAAAGTATACTACCCAAATGTCACCTGTGGTTAGTTTGATATGCTTGGGCCCATCATTTCAGAAAATGACCCACGATTTTTTGCTCCATGGGTCACTTCGGCCCACCAATCTTGAAAAAGATCTGAAGCCCTGGTTACTGGCTGATTAAAACATTTTAAAAACTGGTTTAGCAGATTTGAGTGGCCTGTATAAATTACCAAAATTACTTCTGATAGCGATATCAACGGATCGGCTCTCATATCTGTCACAGTGCACAATCAATCATTTTTGAATCCATATCTCTCCGCTAAATATGGCTTAATTTTACTAAAGTCTTTTATTTTGAAATAAATGATACATTAATGTTGTCAATTCAAGTGTTTGTTGACTTTGGTAAAGTCAAATATGTAAGAAATATTAATTCCAATATTACGTATCGGCCGACATTTTGAAACTCCAACATTGTTTCTTCGGCTGACCTTGCGAGGGTACACTAATTTAAATATTCATTATAAACCATCCAATGAAACAATTGCAATTTCTTTTTCACACAATCACAGATGATAAATATAGAAATGAGATCATACAAAAAATTCGGATATTTTCGGCAGTTCAAAAGGCCTAAAGATTGGCCAACTTTGAGATCGTTATTCTCCGGAAATATAATAGACCACTGAAAAGTACTGGTACCAGGCTTTTCTCAAGGGCTTCCCCAACAAAATAAACTCAAATTTAGTAACATAGAGTTGTGCGCATCTGTGCGCAAACGATATTTATAGCAGTACTATCTAGAGGAGAGTGCATGTAAACTATACGGCAAAGCGTCGAAACCGCGGGAATGTGTATTGGACAATACACAAATGTGGTTTATCAGCTGATCGATTTTTGACAGAAAAAATACACCAATGGAAAATGTTTGAACTAGTGTAGCTTTTTTATTTCTTGATGGATTTTCATGATTTAAACACCATTTTCTTTGTCATTCATTCTTCTTTTAGCCCGTGGTTTCCGATTTGAAAAGGCACTGTCTCCGGGTCCGGTACCGGACCTCTAGACTACGGGGCTACGGGTCCGGTACCGGACCCCGAGACACTGATTCTAGGGGTCCGGTACCGGACACCGAGCCACGCCTATGAGGACTGTCTCGGGGTCCGGTAGTTTGTGAAACAACTACTGACACGTCTAGGAATACGGGTCCGTACCTGCACGTATATGTAGTAACAGTTATTTTACCAACAAAAACTCATGTTGAAGTTTCACTTTGCTTCGTCCGCCATCTTTGATCCTCAAAGGGAAACCAATCTGTATTTACTGTCATGCGTCACACTATTCAAACAATTAAGCTTATACAAAAGGTATATAAATAATAACGGTAAAGTAAAAAAAGAACTTAACTCACCTGTAACGAATCAATTATCTTCTCAACTTCAATTAAAGGAACCAATTAAACTATTTGTTGGCAGCTGATTAGTGATATGAGTGAGCAGTGTCAAATAAGCTTACATAGTCTGTAGTGTAGATTCATTATTCAACGATAGCTTTCAAAGAGACTCACTACTGGGACAACGGCAGTGGATTTTGCTGGTATCTTTTGACATTCGGACATAGCTTTATAAGAAGACTCTGAGTCTTTTTGCTGTCTTTTTTTTAAACAACTGATATGGTCCAAAAAGGAAATGACTTTTTAGCATAAATACAAACAGTGTTGAACAAGATCCGACTGCTCATACGATAACAGTCTGATCTGGATCCACACTGTTTGCTAGAGAGACGTTACAAATGGATATCCTAAGGTTGAAGACTCGATCGCGGAAATGCATCTAAAATAATGACAAACAGTGATGAACAAGATCAGACTGCTCCTATGATAACAGTCTGATCTCGGTCCACTCTATTTGCTACAGAGACGTTACAAATGGATCTACATAGGTTGAACGACTCAATCGCGGAAATGCATCCAAAATTTACGTCTGCTGGAGTTATCTGCTACATGTAAATGCTTACGCCAACGGCTAATTTCGCCGTGGACCCTGATCAGACTGTTCCTAGGAGAGCAGTCAGATTTGTGTCCAAACTGTTTGCTACAAAGACGTCTTACGGACAGACAAACATTGCGAATCCGTTTCAGGCCACTCCTAGGATAGCAGTTTGATATGGGTCCACACTGTTGGCTACAAAGACGGCTTATGGGTCGTTATGTCAGGGAAATGCAACCTATGCTTACGTCAATGGCCAATATCCGCGTACAGATAAACATTTGGGACCAGGATCAGACTGCTCCTATGAGATCTGGGTCAATATTGATTGCTTCAAAGACCTCTTTAAATAACGAAATAGTAGACGACATATGGGTCGTTATGTAAGGAAAATGCAAAATTTTTCTACAAAGACTGGACTGGAATAATCTAGCAGAACATAAATTGGTATTTACCTTTAGGTTAATAATCAAGTAGACAGATACCAACAATAAATTAATAAGATCATTGAGACAAACACCAATTAAAGGACATCAAACCCTGCGCCAATTCACTGATGCGATAGTAAGTTCCCCCTGACATTAATTACCTTTATTCATGAACTTTTTGAAAAAATAAGGATAAGAAAAATAAAAGGATAAAGTAAGACAAATTATATCTAGTTATGTTTTTTCACTCTTGTCCGTTAAAAATCTTATACCTTTTGTATAAGCTTATACTTGTTTGAATAGTGTGACAGTAAATACAGATGATCAAAGATGGCAGACGAAGCAAAGTGAAACTTCAACACGAGTTTTTGTTGGTAAAATAACAATTACTACATATACGTGCAGGTACGGACACGCATCCCCGTATCCCTAGACGTGCCGAGTAGTTGTTTCACAAACTACCGGACCCCGAGACAGTCCTCATAGGCGTGGCTCGGTGTCCGGTACCGGACCCCTAGCCCCGTAGTCTAGGGGTCCGGTACCGGACCCCGAGACAGTGCCATTTGAAAAATATCAACTATTACTAAAATCCATTTTTATCGTTACTTCTGACTTTCCTATCGTTTCTCTTTATTCTTTTTAAGTCGCAACCATCCGCGCTAGAGAAGTCAAGATTAACGGCGGCGTGTAACCATGTAGATGTAGACCAAGTGTATCAACATGTGTCTATTTCTTTTGTAGAAGCCTGTACTTGTACAAAGTCTTGTCTCCCGCGGATTTTGATATTAAGAAACCACCACTAATGTCCTCCGATGGGACAACACTGTACAACAACATACATTGTAAAAATGATCAAAACCCTTCCCCATTTATATATAAAAGCAAGTTACAGATAAATAAATATTTCCTCCGGTAAAAACAAACTGATTTTCTGTGTAGGATTCTCGAAATGAAAAACTGTAGACAGCGTTATGTCCCTTGTTCAATGGGTAACTCTAAAATGCGTAAAGGACTCCTTTTCGCGTAGAGGACTCTTTTTCGCGAAAAGGAGTTTTATTTTTGCGAAAAGGACTTTCATATTTCTTAAATAGTTCTTAGGCAAGTGGCACTGTGCGGATCCAGAGGGGTCCGCATCCCCCTGGAAAATCACAAGTTATATGGGTTTCTATAGGGAATAAGCAATTGGACCCCCCCGGAAAATGTTGGACCCCCACCCCCTGTAACCTTGAAAAATTGTGATTTTCTTTGAAATTAACCACTTGATATCTGTAAAATAAGCTGAGGACTAAAATTAAAAACAAAAAAAAAACGTTGTCATACTTTTTTCCCCGATTGACCTGGACACCCCCCCCCCCCCTCCGACGAAAATTCCTGGATCCGCGCATGTTAGGGATATGTATCTTGAATATTTTTTTAAAATGAAGTTTAGCGAGATAAATCTTTCATCAGATGTTTGATAAAATAGTTTTTGGAACGATGTTTTGACGGAGATGGCAGCTGAATAGGTATAGCTTATATTTAGCCATAGGTCTTACGGAAAGGCGTTTCATTCATGAAAATGACTTTCTTATACGTATATTATTTGTTTATCTAATATCTATTTATTTATATTTTGTACTGAATAATTAGTTAGCAAGTCGATTTTTATATCAAGCGTTTTCGAAGACATTTGCAAAAAATGGCATCTAAATATATTACTATATACATGCACGTAAAGGACTTAATTAAACCTCTGATACCGTTTAAGATTATCTTTGCATGCAATTATTTTAATGGAAATAGTACAAATTGACATTGTCTGAATGAAACAGATGCCGAATATGGTGAATAGACAATTAATTTGAAAAGCGGTAAAAACCTATTTTGGTCTGTTAAAAATTCAGGTTAAATTTTAGAAAAACTGAAAGCTAGAGACCAGTTTGTCTACTTATGATTTTTCTACTCTTTACACTACTTTACCTCATAATTAAAGTAAAGATAAACTTATTGATCTTATTGGAAAAAAACATCCAAAGAGAAGGCTCTCCTTACTTGCATGTGATGACAGAAATGCATATTTTTACTTTGGAAAAACCTAAAAAAAATTATGCATGGTCATGTCTTTCTTTCTCTTTCTTTTACTACTGGCACGATCGCATGCGATCATTACGCCAGGGAGTGCAAATTTTGAATTTTTAAGAAAAAAGCAACAACAAAAAAACAAAACAAAAAAAGAAACAAATAAAAAAAGCAGGAAAAATCTTTCGGCTGTGTTTTGACTAAATGAGGAGTGCCCTAAACTCTTCAGTAGTCTGGGAATTGAACACCAAATTTAAAAGAGAAAGGCCTTTCCACTGTGGAATTGTTCGGGGAAAAATGAGTTCTTCAGGGCATCACTGTATGTTTGGTATCTACAATATTGGGCACTGTCTGATGCCCTAGTAGTGTTCAAATTGTGAGCAGGGATCAGGTATGTTTCGTTTCTTGGGGTACTGTCTTAGAATGTATTAGTAAAGCTCAATAAAGAACTCAACACAGCGTGTTGTATACATACATCTACTTTAATGAGTACCTAAATAAGAACTGGCCACAACAAGAGAAGCGCGTTACTGAAGCATGCAGTATGTAAATATGTAAGGTCATAGGTAAGCTATAGCATTGATGCTATACAAAACGTTACATTCCCCTTGTTTAAAAAAGATGTCCTCATTGATTTCTAAACCAATGTCCATTTATATAATCCACTACGGTATTGTTGTCTCATTGATTTCTAAACCAATGTCCATGTATGTGATAAACTACGGTAATGTTCCAGAAAACAAAATCTGATCGTTTTTATCTATAACACAGCATCACAGTTCTTTAATCTTTAACTGCTCTTAGTGTCAATTACAGCCTGGGTACAAAAACAAATTAATTTCTAGTGAGAAATGTCAAAACTGTTTACACCACACACGTGTGAAACAAATTCTACACTTCTGTTATCTTTTTTCATTACCATCAAAATTACTTATGCCACACTGGATCACTTAAATATTTGTTAGGAATGACCTTCCTCCCAGACCTAGTAATATAGCTGTCAGAGTCAAGTTTAGAAGGGGGGTTTATCTCTCGCGAAGTAATTAATTGCGGAGGCTCTGTTATTTCGCTGTGTGCTTGACTCATCGGCATTCCTGACAATTCACAACTTTTTTCCTGAGATTTCAGGAGCGGCATGAGGTGGCTGTCCTCACCTGTTTGGTCTTTTGACTTGTGAATGAATTTTCGATTTCTGCGGTAAACATTGCCATCATGCGTTTGCAAAATGTATGAGCGGTTGCTGTGCTGGTCTGTTATAACAGCAGGCTTCCATAGTTTGTCAAATATTTGAACACGCACTTTATCACCTTTTTGCAAAGAAGATAAGTGTTTTGCAGATCTGTCGTGAAATTTCTTCTGCCTTTCACGATTAGCTGACAACTTTTTTCGCACATCATTCAATTTAAGTGGCTGCGGTGTTAAGCGTTCGTTTGTGCATGGCAAATTGGATCTCAGTCGTCGCGACATGCATAATTCTGATGGAGACAATTCACATGATTTCAGAGGCGTTGTGCGGTATGCTAATATTGCAAGATAGGGATCCTTTTTGCTATCTCTAGCCTTCTTAAATATGCGTTTTACGATGCTAACTGTCTTCTCCGAAAGGCCATTACTTTGAGGGAAACGTGGAGAACTATGTACAACTCGAAAATTCCATTCCTGTGCAAAGGAATTGAAAGCTTCAGACGTGTAATAACTAGCGTTATCGCATACGAGCTTTTCGACGATGCAATGTCGAGCGAATATGGTCTTTAGCTTCCGTATGATTGAGATACTTGTCGTAGTAGGAAGTAAATCTACCTCAAAATATCTGCTAAAATAGTCTACCGTAACCAAGTAGTCTTTGTTGTCAAATGTAAACACGTCTGTCCCTGCAACCTGCCAAGGTCTGTCTGGAATTTGGTGTGATTGCAAAGGTTGTTTAGTGTTTGATGCTCTGTATTGAAGACAAATGTCGCATTTCAACACAAAGTCGGTTATGTCACTTGTCATGCGTGGCCAAAACATTATATCTTTAGCACGCTGCAGACTTTTCTCCACACCCATGTGTGATTCATGCACAGCCTGTGTCATGTCGAGTCGAAGCGAAGTAGGTATAACTAACTTCTGTGCTCTAATGATTATGTCGTCTGCTACTGATAATTCGTCTCTGTGATTCCAATACTCTAAGATTGATGGTGGACACATTTTTCTTGTCTCAGGCCATCCGTCAAGAATTGTACGCTTTAAAGTTTGGAATTGAACATCGTTTCGCATTGCTTGTCTAACCTGTTCAAGCTTTCGGTCAGAAACAGATATTGTCGAGAAAACTGTATGAACGTGTAAGTCCAAGCCTTCTGACAATTCAGGATAAGTATCAGGTAGAAATTTTCTGCTAAGGGTGTCTGCTAAAGGTATGTCACGACCACTAACGTGCTTAATGTCAAGATCATATCTTTGAAGCTGTAACAGTATGCGTTGTAACCTTAAAGGTGCACTACTGAGAGGTTTCTTAGCAATAGATGAAAGTGGCTTCGCATCAGATTCCACTGTCACGCGTCTACCGTATATATACTCGTGAAATCTCTTTGCCCCGAAGAGAATTCCCAACATTTCCTTCTCTATCTGCGCATAACCTATCTCGGTTTGTGTCAACGTTTTGGATGCATATGAGACTGGTCTCTCTTCTTGTAGTAACGTCGCGCCAAGTCCGTATTTGGACGCGTCAATCTGCAGCGTAACGTCAAGCTTTGGGTTAAAGTACGCTAATACAGGACTGTCTGTCAGTACGTCTTTGATTTTTTTGAAAGCCTCGTCATGAGATTCATTCCAAACAAATTCAACGTCCTTCTTAAGTAAGTTTCTAAGTGGAGCAGTCAAGGTAGCTAAGTTTGGTGCAAAACGTGTAAGATACGTCACCATACCTAATATCGTCTCTAGCTCTGATCTGTCCTTTGGAGCATCCATTTGTCTAATTGCAGAGAGTTTTTTGTCATCGATTTTCAAACCATTTTGGGTCAAAATATTACCAAAATAGCGAACTTCTGTAACTCCAATTTTCACCTTATCCGCGTTCAGCTTGATGCCGCGTTCATGAGCACGTGCCAATACTTTACGCAAGTTTTGGTCATGTTCAGCCCTTGTTTTACCGAATACAAGTATATCGTCCACGATTGCTGTGACACCAGCCATGCCTTCAAACGTCTCGTCTTTTTTTCGCTGAAAAACATCCTGAGAGCAGTTGAGACCAAATGGGACGCGCAAATAGCGATAGCGTCCAAAAGGTGTGTTAAACGTGGTCAGATATGAAGACTTATCTTCAAGCTTCAAGCTCCAATAACCACTAGTGGCATCGAGAACTGAGAAGTAGGCAGCTTCTGACAGCTCTGACAATACCTCATCGAACGTTCGCATAGGGTAATGCGGTCTGCGGATCGCGCCATTCAATGCTTTTGGGTCTAAGCATATTCTGAGACTTTTTGTCTTGGGTTTTTCGACAATTACAAAAGAATTGACCCAATCTGTCGGACATGTAACTTAAGCAACGATGCCTGCTTTTTCCATACGTGTAAGTTCAGTCCTAAATCTTTCACGTAACGCAACAGGGATTCGCCTGGGTGCATTTATTACTGGAACTGCATCTGGCTTCAAATGCAACGCTACATCACCAGGGATCAGACCCACGCCTTTGAATAGGTCTGGATATTCACGCATAATTTGCGCTTTGGTACAAATCTCATTTTGACCACCGGGATTGTCAACCGAGTAAATGAGTTGTATCAGACTTAAATCAATTGAAGTTTTAAGGCTCATCAACGGAGTTCTACTTGTTTCTACAACTTAAAACAACGTTTCAATTTGCTTGGCCTTATACCGACAATTCAGATTAACTGTGCCTCTGTCATTTAAAGGGTTACCCGTGTATGAAGAAAGCTGAGTTTCAGGAGGTAAGAGCGGGTGCTTGATATTTAATTCACGAAAAATGCTCAACGGAATGATGTTTACTTGTGATCCTGTGTCAATTTTAAACTTAATGGGCGTTTTCTTTGGACCGATGTTTACTGTGGCAAAAGCTTGATCGTAATGAGAAAAAGATGTATTTACCGTATCAACATAAAAATCCGAATCCAAATCTGATTCCTCAGACTGAAATTGGTCACTTTTCACTTCATGCACTGATTTTGATCTACACACGCGTTGAAAATTTGTCCTTTGGCTGGACACACTTCATTTGACTTATGAGCGTCATATCCACAGTTCTTGCACTTAGCGTCCTGTTCACGTCTCGTCTTGTTCGTCCCCGTCTGTGGTTCGTAGCCCTGTGGTGTGTAACCCGTGGCCCCATACGATTGTGGCTGACCCATCGTAGTACCAGATCGGTTCAAACGTTTGACTCGTCTCTTGGTCTTCAGTTTAACCATGTGAACGTCATTAGGTGTCATCTGCTTCATCTGCTCCTGGGCGTATTCGTAATTTTGCCCAATCTGAATAGCTTTTTGTAACGTTAAGTCTCTTCTAACTTTAATGAGTTTCTCACGTATTTTGGGTGAGTTAGTCCCAAACACAATTCTGTCCCGTATCATTTCTTCAGGATCATGATAGTCACAATCTCTTGACTTCAATCGTAATCTCGTGACAAACGAATCAATGGCTTCGCTTCCCTGTATTTCGTTATTAAACTGGTAACGAGCAAATATAGGGTTTAACGTCGGTCTGACGTGCTTCTTAAAACGTTCATAAAACGTATCCAGTTTCTTGGCGTCGTCTGCCGTTATGTCAGTCCAGGTATGACGAATATCTCTCTCTTTGTCACCAACCCATAGTAGCAAATATGACACTTTTTCTTCCTCTGTTTTAGCTTTAAGAGGTCCAGAAAACATTAATGCAGTGTGTCTCATAAATTTCTCCCACTGCTCTGGCAAGTTTGTATCGTCCCATCGCATCAAGGGTGGTGCTATTCCTGCTAATTCCATTGTCACAATTTGTGCATATAAATTCCGAATTTCTAGATCGAACTGTTTTCAAAATGTTTATTAAATTTCACTTCTGAACACCATGTTTCGTTTCTTGGGGTACTGTCTTAGAATGTATTAGTAAAGCTCAATAAAGAACTCAACACAGCGTGTTGTATACATACATCTACTTTAATGAGTACCTAAATAAGAACTGGCCACAACAAGAGAAGCGCGTTACTGAAGCATGCAGTATGTAAATATGTAAGGTCATAGGTAAGCTATAGCATTGATGCTATACAAAACGTTACAAGGTACATGTCTTTTTCTATGGACATAGCACCAGAATGTATATATCTTATAAAAAAGAGAAACAGGGAGGACCGATCCCTACTGGCCTCAAGAGATGGCCACTCAAGCTCGTCAAGCATCTCACCGACACTACTTGTATTTCGCCATCTCCTTCAGGTCCAGCGGGCTACTGTCCTCTGAACCTTCTCTACCTGATTTATCTGAAGTTTCGAGTAAGGGCTCCAAATGGGTGCTGCAGACTCTAGTTTAGGCCAAACCAAAGTTTTGTATCCAACTTCCTTTGTACTCTGAGGTGCAAAAGCCAAGTTCCTGCGACGGAAACCAAGCGTCTTAGTTGCTTTGGAAGAAATTTCTTAAATGTGCTGACCCCAATCCATATTATCAGAGATAGTTATACCAAGGTATTTTGCCGACTGAACGTTTTCCAAGGTTTGGTTGTAAAGGGAGTAGTCAAAGAGTATGTGTTTGTGATGCTGATGCCGAGTCACTCTCATGGAGTGACATTTGGCCACATTGAATTCCACTTGCCAGTCGGCTTCCCATTGTCCTAAGCTAGTGAGGTCTTCTTGCATTGTCTTCAAACAGTCCTGAATTGAATATATGTTCCTATACAGGACACAGTAGTCCACGAACAGGTGAACAGAAGACCTGATGTTATCCGGCAAGTCGTTTATAAAAACAAGGAACAGGATCGGTCCTAAAACCAACCCCTGAAGATTGACCATCTAAAACTACTTGTTGAGAGCGCCCAGAGAGCCACGAGTTGATCCACGTGTGGGTGGACCCTCTTATCCCCAAATAGTCTAATTTATGTAATAGCCTCCCTTATGGCACCTTATCAAGGCCTTTGCGAAATCCATTTTGATCAAATCTGTCTGTGTCCACGATTCACAGCCCCATCCAGGTTGCTTACGATGTTGTGCACAAACTGGACCAACTGGGTTTTGCAGGACCTCTGACTTCGGAAACCACGCTGACACTCAGCAAGTATGCTAAATGTATCTAAGGCTAAGTGTTTGTTGATGTTACTGACCAGTATATGCTCTAGGGTTTTGCAGCAGATGCATGTGAGCGACACCGAAAATGTCAAAATGTCAAAATGTATGTGTTGCGCTGACCTTTTTGTTGGACAACATTTTTATTAGATTTGGCACCAAGCTGTACAGACAAGTAGTCAGGATTCCTATGGGCACTAATTGTGCTCCCCTGGTTGCCGATTTATTCCTGTGAGTATGATCAGGAAATACCACAATCACAAACCGCAGACAACCCCATGACACCGGGAAGAAGAGCCACTCAACCATCACGAGACACCAAGAAGACAAATTAAGCAAAGCAACCAGCTCTGTCTTCCTCATCAAGATGATTGCAATACTAGAATGGACATAATGTAACGTACATTAAAACATAGATCAATTACAGACTCCCACAATGGGAGTAACAATAAACAAAAAGTCAACAACAACAGAACCACCACCTTAGAACGGACAGCAGCCTAAGCCACTGGGGGGCTTAAATGCAGTTTACTGGTACCATATCTTCGCCCTAGATTCTGCTGTTGTTGAAGTACAAGAAATGTTCAGCTCGCATGGAAGCCGTCTAACTAATGCAATGTATCATCATGGAGAACACTCCAATCAAATTAACACACCTTTTTCAAAATTTTATAGACGATACTTTCATTTGATATCTAAATTCCAAGTTGGACTTAGATCTCTCTTAAGCCAAGGACTTTCAGAACCTGAATATTCTATGGTGACTTGGTTTATATATTGAAGAAGATTGTTGGCTCTAATAATTTTTTAGCGCAGTTCATTTAAATGATTTCCCATTATAAAAAGATTGACTATAACATAAATGCATTGCAACAGACTGCATGCTTGGTGGTCAAACAATCACAGTTGGCAACTTTGCTTTTCCTCTTTAATTGCACGCAGATGGGTGACTCTATGACGGTTCTGACTTAAAGACTTATCTATTGATGAGATGGTAGGGAACTGGTGCTTTGGCTGTTTGTTGGGCCCACCAGAGTTTACCTGTTGGACTTCTTCTGGTATTCAGTTTTATTTACTTTGAGTCCTTATCTTTGCTTGATCTCCTTGTTATATGATTTATATATTCTAGGAGATAATGCTTTGATAAGTTAAGGGTCCTTTATTCAAACCGAATATCTATGTGTCTTGATCCACATCTGAATTAAGGGTGAGGTTGGGGCCGTGAAACAGGTTTGAGCCCTCCAGTAAAATATATTACTGACCGTTCGAAGGCAGAACTTCTTTTGTGGATCTTTTATTTTTTCTGTCTCGTGTTTGCTATGCCTTTGTGCGCGTCTGTTTATATGTGTCTTGTGATCACATGCTGGGAAAGGGCTGACCTCTTGGCTCTCGTTTGTGATGTCTAACTGTGAGTTTGTCACTTTCCCATTGGTATCCTGGGCCAGGTGTGATACTTGATTGTATTTGATTCTTGATCTTTGCACCCTTACTTACTTTGATGCGGTAAGGACTCCTTGTCGCGCAAATGAGTTTTATTTGTTCGAAAACGACCCCATTATCCGTTTTGTGTCAAGGACTTGATCTAATTACTGCTACGAAAAGGACTTTAAATATGGATGCGTGGTAGTAAATTACTACCCTGAGACAAATATAGGTTGTTCAATTCGCATTAGAGTGATAGAAATTCTTTGTATGTTAGTATATTGCGAATAATGAAGCCTAAATGTAAATGAGCCAGCATATCGAGTAATTGATACGAATGAGCAACACAATTAAAATGCTCTGATATCAAAAACTTAACGTCAGAGCCAACAAAATATATAACAATTACAGAATCCCACAATGGGAGAAACAATCAACAACGAAAAAACAAGAACAGAACCACCACCTTAGAACGGACAACAGCCTAAGCCTCTGGGGCTTTAATGCATTTTGCTGGTACCAAATCTTCGCCCTATATTATGTTGCTGTTGAAGCATAAACATACTAAGCTCGAATGGAGGCTTCCTAACTACATGTATTGCAATGCATCATCATAGAGAACTAATCTTATCAAATTAACAATGAAACGAGGAAAAGTGCTCACGACTCCCTCAAACTGAGCCACAATGAGCCCAGCTACAGACATTCATCAGGCACTAACACACCGATTAAAGCTCATTGTCAGAGCTGTCATTGAGTCTGAGGCCTGACCCACCGTCGTGCAATTAAAGAGGAAACCATAGCTATAAACCGTGTTTGGGTTTACAACCAAACCTATATATCAGATTGAGCCTTTAATCGTGACAAATCCCAACTTATTTAATATTGATAATCCTTATTTTGAACAAATGGTAGGTCAGATATATCCCACTGAACTGCAGTTAAATAAGGCGAATTCTTCTGATACTAAAGCTCCATTTTTGGACTTGAACTTGTCAATAACAAATGGCATAGTTTCTTCTAAAATTTATGATAAATGGGATGATTTTAAATTTGAAATAGTAAATTTCCCCTTTCTCGATGGAGATGTTCCTCGCTCTACTTCCTATTGTGTATGTGAATGACTTCAACAACAGAAACTTATTTTTAACTTCTGAGTTATTAAAACAAGGTTATAGATATCATAAAATTCGAAAAGCATTTTCTAAATTCTACCACAGACACTCAGAGTTAATTGTTAAATACAACATTGGGTTAAAAACTCTTCTGCAACAAGGCATATCAGAACCTATATTTTATGGTGATTTAATTTATAAAATCAAACGAATTGTTGGAAAACCTAATTTTAGTGATCCATTCAAAAAGATAGTAAAAGGTTATATAAGGGTTGGATATAACTTTGATATCATGCGACAGTCTGCATGCATAGTTTTAAACCCAATCACTGTTTATAGCTATGGTTTCCTCTTAATTGCACGACGGTGGGTCAGGCCTCAGACTCTATGATGGCTCTGACGTAAAGCTTTAATCGGTGGTTTGAGGTTTTCTTTAGCTCTGACTATCTGTTAGTCATGGGCCCTTTTCTTTGTTTCATCATGGTGTGTTAATTTGATTAGAGTGTTTCTCCATGAAGATACATTGCATTAGTTAGTAGGCCTCCATGCGAGCTGAATATTTCTTGTACTTCAATAACAGCAGAATTTAGGGTAAAGATTTGGGACCAGTAAACTACATTTAAGCCCCCCCCCCCCCCGTGGCCTAGGCTGCTGTCCGTTCTAAGGCGGTGGTTCTGTTGTTGTTGACTTTTTGTTTATTGTTACTCACATTGTGGGAGTCTGTAATTGTTCTATGTTTTGTTGTACGTTACTTTATGTCCATTGTAGTATTGCAATCATCTTGATGGGGAAGAGAGAGCTGGTTGCTTTGCTTAATTTGTCTTCCTGGTGTCTCTTAATGGTTGAGCGGCTCTTCCTCGCAGTGCCACGGAGTTGTCTGCTGTTTGTGAGCGTGGTATTTCCTGATCATACTCACTTACTTTTTATACACAAATCCGACATAACAGCCCTCCCGAAGTTAAAAATGGACAATTCTCCACGTTGTGATCAGCGCATTTGTTATTCGCTCTCTGCTAACTATATAATAATAGGTAAACGTGTTAAATATAAACATTCATTGTCTTGCCTCTGTTGCAGAGGAGGCCGAAATTGAGCCATTACTTGTCTAAAATTCCTTAGACATATATGTATCGGTTAAAAAGAGTTTACCTCCTTAAATTGTATATGGGTTCCTGTGTATCAAACTTAAAATTTTGTGAAGCTGCCAGGATGTGCAACAGCCTCCCGAATGACTTGAGAAAAGTTTCAGCTTTCAAGAACTTCGAGAGGCTTACCAGCACTTAGACTGGTCCAAAACGCAACTGCGCTGTATGCCACAGTTAACCCGCTTTTATAATTCTGTTGGCTTTACATTTGCTTTTAAAATGTTCATGTTCATTTCAATTTTGAATTATGTTTATAACAAGCTTCAACCCCCTTTATTCAGTTTATTTTTATTTCATGTTCTATATCTTTTCCATTTTGTTTAATGTATGTGAAGGTCAAAGTGAAATTAATGTATATGTTTTTGGTAGGGTGAAATTATCTGTCGATTTTCTGATTTACACATTTTTTGCCTATTTTGTAATTTTCGTGCAAGAGTTAATGCTAATCACTGATTTTTTATCTTGCCGTTTTTTCGAATTTCGCCAACTTGGTAGAATGCTTGTTTTACAGGAATCTTTTATGTAACATTTCTTGTCTAGGCATCTGCCTTGTACTTTTTGATGTGCATATTCTGACAGATGGCAATTGACATGATGATGCCCAATGGAGGTTTGGCTATGACAACCTGGTGGTTGGATAGCCTAACGGAAGGAGCTCATAGTATCTTCTAATCTGACCCGTAAGTGCAAGTCCCAACAGAGGTCGTCTGCACCTATCGTTTTTTGAAAAATGTTGGGGAACCCTTATGATAAAGAGCAGGGACACAAAGCGGTCTGTTCCAGAAAATGGAGCAGTTGATCCGAGTCCACGCTGTTTGCCTCTTTTATTTCTTTTTTAGTATTTATTTGGATTATTTTTAAGGGCTAAACCTAGTGATCCTTTTAACCTTATACATGTACATATAAATATCAAATCACCTGTGACGACAGTGCGATACATTTTGTAAATGTCCACCTGTGATAAAGTTTTGTGATAATGCTCAGTGATAAGATATGCTCAATTAATTTGTAGTATGGCAGATGCTTTTTCTTTGATCTTTGCTGATGTTTAAATCAGACACCCTAGAATAACGACGAAGGAGGAGCTTAAAACCGTACTCTAACTTCCAATTTTAGTTAAACAGCGCTGTAGGCGGGAACTTCCTAAATAGCTACAAATGTACCTGTAGGTAAATGTAATATAATTGACAGCTTAGGCCGGATGCAGGGAGGAGCGAATGTAAATTTCGTCAGGTTTCAGTAACACGTGTTACTGCGCCATACTACAAGCGCCTGCGCCATACTACAAGCTAAATAAAGGATTCTTCCTCGGCTTTCTGTTTAAATCGCTCAGTGGGCTACGCCCACCTCGCGGTTTAAACAAGAAAGCCTCGAAGAAGTATCCTTTATTTATTACATAACACTCCTTTTTCAGTATTTTAACTGCAAGAATCTTTGTGTTATTGTTTTATCTAATGTCTTTTTCTTTTACAGCTTATCTTTATTTGTTGAATATTAGCTCTATAATATGTTTGTCGGAAAATAGCTTTAATAGCTAATGTTATCTGTTTAAATGTATCCTACATTAAATAAAGGTCCTTTCATCTTGTATCTTGTACTAACGGGCATATGGATTATCAATTTATGACTACAGACCATGTGCATGATGCGTGGGAAAGTCATGAAATCTCGGGCTGAAGAAAATTTATTCATTCTTTGGAGACAACAAGGAGAACCTTCACTTCTACAATTTCAAAAATGCTTAATATTCATATCTCACCATGCTTAATTTATTTGAGTGCTGAAAATTATGTTAAAATGATGTAGTGCTAAATTTATCCACGTCGACTTAGCAGGTACAATATACCACCCAGTCATTTACCATGGCCACCATCTTTAATTCGAGGAAATGTCAAACGCCAAAGTCAAATCTACAGTTTAGTGTAGGCATAGTTTGTATACTATCCTTCATATATCACATTGGACATGTAAATGGACAAAAGAAAGATGTTTCTTCATTTGAAGCATACAAGACTGGATTCTACACTTTGAGCAACTTTCACTTTAGACCATTTGAATGTGTGTTAAAGGCACCCAAAACAGTACCTTATAGACATTTCTATTATTATTGTCAGGTGACAGAGATAAATCCAGGAACGGAGACTAAATGGCCCTGCGGAATTTGTGACTACCCAGTAACTTGGTCACAAGAAGGAGTTGCATGTGACAGCTGTGAGATCTGGCCCCATAATTCTTGTATTTCACTTTGTTAAGGGGATTTCAACTTATTAGAACGTTTAAAGGCAGTTTGGAAATGTTGCAAATGTGACAGTCTAAATTGTGATAGCTTTACTTTTCATGGTTTTGAATAACAAATATCAAATACGTATTTTCATTTGAGTCAGTTAAACAATAAATCTACATTAGACTAATTTTATTCTAAACAGGGAACCATACAAGCAGTCCTAAACCAGTTAACTCGCAGATTTCCCAAAGGACACCCAGACACAAACTCTTCAACACAACGACCAGAAATGCCCATATGACCTTCCAAAGAAGTTTATTGCTTTGACCTTGTTTTGTGATGTTATTGTTTGTTGTTGCACACAAAGTGTGATGGTTTAGTGTTGAGACCTGATTTTGTGATGTAAGTATTTGTTGTTGCTTAAAAAGTGTTTGATGGTATAGTGTTTAGACCTTGTTTTTTGGTGAGATTGTTTGTTGTTGCTCACGAAGTGTGATGATTTTGAGTTGTTTCTGTAATAAAGGTGTTTGTTGTTGCTCACAAAATATGATAGTTAAGTGTTTTGACCTTGTTTTGTGATGTTGTTGTTTGTTGTTGCTCACAAAGTGTGATGGTTTAGTGCTTTGACCTTGTTTTATGATGTTATTGTCTATTGTTGCTCACAAAGTGTTTGATGGTTTAGTGCTTTGACCTGATTTAGTGATTTTATTGTTTGTCGTTGCTCACAAAGTGTGATGTTTTAGTTTTTTGACCTGTTTATGAAATGCTATTTTTTGGTGTTGCTCATAAAATGTGATATTTAGTGCTTTGACCTTGTTTTATGATGTTATTGTTTGTTGTTGCTCACAAAGTTTGTGCTTTGACACTGGTTTGTGGTGTTATTGTTAAAGATTGTGATGGTTTAGTGTTTTAACCTTGTTTTATGATCTTATTGTTTGTTGTTGCTCACAAGGAGTGATGGTATAGTGTTTTCAACTCGTTTTGTGATGTCATTGTTTGTTGTTGCTCACAAATTGTTCTTGTTTAGTTTTTTTTATCTGATTTGCAGATGTTTTTTGCTGTTGCTCATAACGTGTATGATGGTTTAGTTTTTTAAATTGTTTTGTGATGTTATTGTTTGTTGTTGCTCAAAAAATGTGATGGTTTTGAGTTTTGACTTGGTTTTGTTATGTAATTGTTTGTTGTTGCTCACAAAATGTGATGTTTTAGTGTTTTGACCTTGTTTTTAAAGGTATTGATTGTTGTTGCTCAAAAAGGTTGTTGGTTTAGTGTTATAACCTGATTTTTTTTATGTTATCGTTTGTTGTTGCCCACAAAATTGTGATGGTTTAGTGTTTTTGACATTGTATTGTTAATGCCAGTTGTTGCTCAAAAAGTGCGATGGCGTAGTTGTTTGACCTGATTTTTTGATGTTATTGTTTCTTGTCGCCTACAAAGTGTTTTGACATTATTTTGTGATGTTATTGTTTGTTGTTGCTCACAAAGTATGATTGTTTAGTGTTTTGACCTGATATTGTAATGTTTTTTTGTTGCTCACAAAGTGTGATGGCTAAGTGTTTTGACCTTTGTTTTTATGTTATTGTTTGTTGTTGCTCACAAAGTGTGATTGTTTAGTGTTTTTACCTGATTTTGTGATGTCAGTGTTTGTTGTTGCTCACAAAGTGTGTGATGGAATAGTGTTTTGACCTTGTTTTGTAATGTTTATGTTTGTTGTTGCTCACTAAGTGCGATGGTTTAGCGTTTTGACATTGATTTAAGATTTTAGTGTTTGTTGTTGCTCACTTAGTGCGATGATTTAGTATTAGGACCTGATTTTGTGATGTTAATGTTTATTGTTGCTCAAAATGTGTGTGATGGAATAGTGTTGTGAACTTATTTTTGATGTTATTGTTTGTTGTCGCTCACAAAGTGTGATGGATTATTGTTTTGATCTGATTTTGTGATGTTATTGTTTGTTTTTGCTCACAAAGTGCGATAGTTTAGTGTTTGCACCTGATTTATGATGTTATTGTTTGTTTTTGCTCGCAAAGTGTGATGGTTAATTGTTTTGTCCTGATTTTGTTTGTTGTTTATCACAAGTTGTGATGGTATGGAGTTTTAACTATGTTTTGAGATATAGTTGTTTGGTGTTGCTCACAAAGTGTGATGGTTAAGTGTTTTGACCTTGTTTTGTGATGTTTTTGTTTGTTGTTGCTCACAAAGTGTAATGCTTTAGTGTTTTGACCTTGTTTTGTGATCTTATTATTGTTGTTGTTGCTCACAAAGTGTGTGATGGTTTAGTGTTTTCACCAGTTTTTGTAATGTTAATGTTTGTTGTTGCCACAAATTGTGATGGTACAGTGTTTTGACCTGGTTTTGAGACGTTATTGTTTGTTATTGCTCTCAAAGTGTGATGATTTAGTGTCTGGCCTGATTTTGTGATGTTATTGTTTGTTGTTGCTCTCAAAGTGTGATGATTTAGTGTTTGACCTTGTTTTGTGATGATATTAATTTTTCATTGCTCAAAAAGTGTAATGGTTTAGTGCTTTGACCTGGTTTTGTGATGTTGTTGTTTGTTATTGCTCAAAAAGTGTGTTGGTTTAGTGTTTTAACCTTGTTTTATGATGTTATTGTTTGTCGTTGCTCACAATGTATGTGATTGTTTAGTGTTTTGACCTAATTTTGCAATTTTATTTGTTTGTTTTGCTCACAAAGAGTGATGGTTTAGTGTTTGACCTTCTTCTGTGATGTTATTGTTTGTTGTTGCTCACAAAGTGTGAATGTTTAGTGTTTTGACACAGTTTTGTGATGTTATAGTTCGTTGTTGCTCACAAAGTGTGATTGTTTAGTGTTTTGATCTGATTTTGTGATGTTAGTGTTTGTTGTTGCTTACAAAGTGTGTGATGGTATAGTGTTTTGACCTTGTTTGTGGTGTTATTGTTTGTTGTTGCCCACAATGTGTAATGCATTAGTGTTTTGACCTTGTTTTGTGATGTTTTTATTTGTTGTTTTATCACATTGACTGATGGTTTAATGTTTGACCAGATTTTGTGATGTTATTGTTTATTGTTGCTCACAAAGTTTTTGATGGTTTAGTGTTTTGATCTGTTTAAGTGATGTTATTGTTTGTAGTTGCTCATAAAGTGTGATAGTTTAGTGTTTTGACCTGATTTTGTGATGTTATTGTTTGTTGTTGCTCAACAAATTGTGATGCTCTTGAATTTTAACCTGGTTTTGAGATATAGCTTTTTGTTGTTGCTCACAAAGTGTGATGGTTTAGTTCTTTGACCTTGTTTTTTGATGTTTTTGTTTGTTGTTGCTCCTAAATTGTGAGGATTCAGATTATGGACCTTGTTTTGTGATTATATTGTTTGTAAATGCTCACAAAGTGTGTAATGGTTTGGTGTTTTCACCAGATTTTGTATAGTTAATGTTTGTTGTTGCTCACAAAGTGTGAAGATTTAGTGTTTTGACCTGATTTTATGAAGTTATAATTTGTTGTTGCCCAAAAGTTTTATGATTATTTTTGACCTTGTTTTGTGATGTTATTGTTTTTTGTTACTCAAAAGGTGTGATGGTTTACTGTTTTGACCTGGCTTTTGTGATGTTGTTGTTTGTGATTGTTCAAAAAGTGTAATGGTTTTGTGTTTTGACCTTGTTTTGTGATGTTATTGTTTGTCGTTGCTCACAAAGTGTGATGGTTTAGTGTTTGAACCTGCTTTTGTGATGTTTTTGTTTGTTGTTGCTCACAAATTGTCATAGTTCAATATTTTGACTTTATTATCGTAAGTTTTTGTTTTGTTCTTGCTCTTAAAGTGTAATCTTTTTTGTGTTTTGACATAGTTATGAGATGTTAATGTTTTTTTTTCGCTCACAAAGTGTGATGATTTAGTGTTTGACCTGATTTTGTGATGCTATTATTTGTTGTTGCTCACAAATTCTTTGATGGTTTAGTATTTTGACTTGGTTTTGTGATGTTATTGTTTGCTGTAGCTCCTAAAGTGTGATGATTTAGTGTTTTGACCTGTTTTTGTGGTGTTGTTGTTTGTTGTTTTGAGACTTGTTTTGTAGTGTTTTTGTTTGTTGTTGCTAATAAAGTCTGTGATGGCTTTGTGTTTTTACTTGTTTTATGATGTTTTTATTTGTTTCTGCTCACAAAGTATGTTATGGTATAGTGTTCTGACCTTGTTTTGTGAATTAATTGTTTGTTGTTGCTATCAAAATGTGATGGTTTAGTGTTTAACCTGATTTTGTGATGTTATTGTTTGTTGTTGCTCACAGAGTGTGATGGTTTATTGTTTTAACCTGATTTTATGATGTTATTGTTTGTTGTTGGTTACAAAGTGTGTGATCGTTTAGAGTTTAGACCTTGTTTTTTGATGTTATTGTTTGTTATTGCTCGTATAGTCTGATCGAGTTTTGACGTGGTTTTGTGATAAAGTGTTTTTGTTTTTGCTCACAAAGTGTGATGATTAGTCTCTTGACTCGGTTTGGTGATATTATTGTTTGTTGTTGCTCACAAAGTGTGATGATTTTAGTTTTGACTTAGTTTTGTGATGCCATTGTTTATTGTTGCTCACAAAGTGTGATGATATAGTGTTTTCGACCTTGTTTTGTGATGTTTTTGTTTGTTGTTTCTCAAAAAGTTCGATGGTTTAGTGTTTTGACCTGATTTTGTGATGTTATGTTTGTTGGTGCTCACAAATTGTCATGATTCAGTATTTGGACTCTATTATCATAAGTTTTCGTTTAGTTGTTGCTTACAAAGTGTGATGGCTTAGTGTTTTGACCTTGTTTTGTGATGTTAATGTTTGTTTTTGCTCACAAAGTGTGATGATTTAGTGTTTTGACTTAATTTTGTAATGTTGTTGTTTGTTGTAGCTCGAAAAGCGTGATGATAAAGTGTTTTGGCTTGATTTCATGATGTAATTGTTTGTTGTTGCTCACAAAGTGTGATTGTTTAGTGTTTAGACATTGTTTTATGATGTTGTTGTTTGTTGTTGCTCACAAGGTGTGATGGTTTAGTGTTTTGACCTCGTTTTGTGATGTCATTGTTTGTTGATGCTTTTAAATTCTGATGGATTAGTCTTTTTATTTGATTTTTCGATGTTGTTTTTTTGCTGTTGCTCACAACGTGTGTGATGGTTAGTGCTTGAAATTGTTGTGTGATGGTTTTGAGTTTGAGTTAGTTTTGTAATGTTATTGTTTGTTGTTTTTCACAAAGTGTAATGGTTAATTGTTTTGTCCTGATTTTGTGATGCTATTTGTTGTTGCTCGAAAAGTTTGTGACGATATAGTGTTTTGACCCTGTTTTGTGATGTTATTGTTTGTTGTTACTCACTAAATATGATGGTTTAGTGCTTAAACTGATTTTGTGATGGTTTAGTTTTTGTTTGATTTTGCTCAAAAAGTGTGACAGTTTAGTATTTTGACCAGATTTTGTTATGATATTGTTTGTTGTTGTTAACAAAGTGTGATAGTTTAGTGTTATGACCTGGTTTTGCGATGTTATTGTTTATCGTTGCTCTTACAGTTAGTGATGGTTTAGTATTTTGACCTAATTTTGTGTTCTTATTATTTGTTGTTGCTCACAAAAATTGATGGTTTAGTGTTTTGACATTGTTTTTTGAT
The DNA here is from genome assembly GCA_964019695.1 of Loripinus fragilis. NCBI lineage: Eukaryota > Metazoa > Mollusca > Bivalvia > Lucinida > Lucinidae > Loripinus > Loripinus fragilis. Next base: position 98,030,462 of record OZ026519.1, on the reverse strand, counting down.
GTTATTGTTTGTTGTCGCTCAAAAGTGTGGTGGTTTAGTGTTTGGACCTGCTTGTGTGATGTTTTGTTTGGTGTTGCTCACAAAATGTAATGGCTTAGTGTTCGATTTTGTTTTGTGATGTTATTGTTTATTGTTGCTCACAAAGTGTTATGGTTTAGTTTTTTTGACCTTGTTTTGTGATGTTATTGTTTGTTGTTTTATCACAATGAGTGAAGGTTTAATGTTTTGACCAGATTTTGTGATGTTGTTGCTCACAAAGTGTGATTGTTTAGTGCTTTGACATAGTTTTGTGATTTTAAAGTTTGTTGTTGCATAAAAAGTGTGATGCTTTAATGTTTTGACCTGATTTTGTGATGTTATTGTTTGTTTATGCTCACAAAGTGTGAAGGTTTAGTGTTTTGACCTTGTTTTTTGATGTTATTGTTTTTGTTGCTCACAAAGTGTGTGATGGTTTAGTGATCTGACTTTGTTTTTCGATGTTTTTGTTTGTTATTGCTCACGAAGTGTGATGGTTTAATGTTTCGACCTGGTTTTGTGATGTTATGGTTAATTGTTGCTCACAAAGTTTTTGATGGTTTAGTGTTTTGATCTGCTTTAGTGATGTTATTGTTTGTAGGTGCTCACAAAGTCTGATGGTTTAGTAATTGAGCTGATTTTGTGCTGTTATTGTTTGTAGTTGCTCCAAAAATGTGATGGTTTAGTGTTTTGACCTGCTTTTGTGATGTTTTGTTTGTTGTTGCTCACAAAGTTAGATGGCGTTGTGTTTTGATCTTGTTTTGTCATGTTATTGTTTATTGTTGCTCTTATAGTGTGTTGTATTAGTTTTTTTTTTAATATGATTTTGTGATGTTAGTGTTTGTTGTTGCTCACAAAATGTGTAATGGTATAGTGTTTTGACCTTGTTTTGTGATGTTATTGTTTGTTGTTGCTCACAAAGTGTGATAATTTTGTTTTTTACCTTGTTTTGTGATGATATTGTTTGTTGTTTTATCATAATGAGTGACGGTTTAATGTTTTGACCTGTCTTTGTGATGTTATTGTTTATTGTTGCTCACAAAAGTTTTTATGGTTTAGTGTTTTGATCTGTTTAAGTGATGTTATTGTTTGTTGTTGCTCAAAAAGTGTGATGATTAAGTGTTTTGACCTTTTTTGTTTTGTGATCTTTTTATTTGTTGTTGCCCACAAAGTGTGAGATTGTTAGTGTCTTTATTAGATTTTGTAATGTTAATGTTTGTTGTTGCTCACAAAGTGTGATGATTTAGTGTTTTGACCTGATTTTGTGATGTTATTGCTTTTTGTTGCTTACAAAGAGGTATGGCTTGTTTTTTGACCTTGTTTTGTGATATTATTGTTTGTTGTTGCTAAAAAAGTGTGATGGTTAAGTGTTTTGACCCGTTTTTGTGTTGTTGTTGTTTGTTATTGCTCAAAAGTTTGATGTTGTTTTATCACAATGAGTGATGGTTTAATAATTTGGCCAGATATTGTGATGTTATTGTTTGTTGTTACTCACAAAGTGTGTGATGGTTTAATTGTGTGTGATGGTATAGTGTTTTGACCTTGTTTTGTGATGTCTGTAGGTGCCCATAAAATGTAATAATTTAGTGTTTTGAACTTGTTTTGTGATGTTTCTGTTTGTTGTTGGTCATAAAGTGTGTGATGGTATAGTGTTTTGACCTTGTTTTATGATTTAATTGTTTGTTTTCTCTTACAAAAAGTGTGATGATATAGTGTTAGACTTGGTTTTGTGATGTTATTGTTTGTTGTAGCTCACAAAGTGAGTGATTGTTTAGTAATTTCACCAGATTTTGTTATGTTAATGTTTGTTGTTGCTCACAAAGTGTGATAGTTTAGTGTTTTGTTCTGGTTTTAAGATGTTATTGTTTGTTGTTGCTCACAAAGTACGATGATTTAGTGTTTTGACTTGTTTTTGTGATGTTATTATTTGTTGTTGCCTACAAAAAGCGATGGCTTATTTTTTGACCTTGTTTTATGCTGTTATTGTTTGTTGTTGCTCAAAAAGTATGATGGTTTAGTGTTTTGACCTGGTTTTGTAATGTCGTTGTAGGTTATTGCTCAAAAGTGTAATGGTGTAGTGTTTTGACCTTGTTTTGTAATTTTATTGTTTGTTGTTGCTCACAAATAGTAATGGTTTAGTGTTTTACCTTGTTTTGTGATGTTATTGTTTGATGCTGCTCACAAAGTGTGATGATTTAGTGTTTTGACCTGATTTTGTTTATGATCACAAAGTGTGAAGGTTTAGTTGACCTTGTTTTATGATGTTATTGTTGTTTTGCTCACAAAGTGTGTGGTGGTTTAGTGATCTGACTTTGTCTTTTGATGTTATTGTTTGTTGTTGCTTACGAAGTTTGATGGTGTAATGTTTTTACCTGGTTTTGTGATGTTATAGTTTATTGTTGCACACAAAGTTTTTGATGGTTTAGTGTTTTAGTCTGTTTTAGTGATGTTATTGTTTGTAGGTGCTAAAAAGTCTGATGGTTTAGTAATTGAGCTGATTTTGTGATGTTATTGTTTGTTGTTTCTCCAAAAATGTTATGGTTTAGTGTTCTGACCTGCTCTTGCGATGTTTTGTTTGTTGTTGCTCACAAATTGTGATGGCGTAGTGTTTTGATCTTGTTTTGTGATGTAATTGTTTATTGTTGCTCACAAAATGTGATGGTCTTGTGTTTTGATCTTGTTCTGTGGTGTTAATGTTTGTTGTTTTATCACAATGAGTGATGGTTTAATAATTTGGCCAGATATTGTGATGTTATTGTTTGTTGTTACTCACAAAGTGTGTGATGGTTTAATTGTGTGTGATGGTATAGTGTTTTGACCTTGTTTTGTGATGTCTGTAGGTGCCCATAAAATGTAATAGTTTAGTGTTTTGAACTTGTTTTGTGATGTTTCTGTTTGTTGTTGGTCATAAAGTGTGTGATGGTATAGTGTTTTTACCTTGTTTTGTGATGTTATTGTTTGTTGTTGCTCACGAACTGTGATGGTTTTGAGATATACTCCTCAAAATAATTGAAGGACCAAGATTTTAGAATGCGAGTTTAATTAGCTCAACCATTTAAATCCTGTAAAACTTGGCCCAAAGCTTTCTATTCTTTATGTCCATAAGTCAAGAATCATTATTACTGATTTCCATGCCTAATTTTGCCATAACTGTGTCTCAAATGAACATACCCTCTAAAACACAGTTTCAAAAGGCAGTGGGTGGGGTAAAGAAATTCTTATGTGGTCATTCGAGTAGAATGAAAGTGACATCAAAATAAACTTTGTTTGAAACAGTTCAGCTTGCATGCAAAAAACAATTCTTCAAACAGTTTCAATATACTGGGAAGCAAACATTTTCATCTCTGACAATGGAGTTTTGACATTGTTTTGTTTTCTGAAAGCAATGTGTGCACTTGGCCATCAAGAATCAGATTTTATGCCTTTGAGTGTTAGAAAGATGTCCCGACGAATTGTTTGAAGATTGTCACAGACAACCGCCAAAACCAGTTGCCTGGACCCATAGTCTGGCCATTATGCCGCAGCCACAAGGGACAATTTTCTCTCAAAGGAAGAGGTGGGTGGTATCGACGGAATTAAAACACCATACAATAGTGTGAAAACAGAGATTTCAACATCTAAAAGCATTTTTCATTCATTTCATGCAGTTCTGTGGTCCATAGATTACACCAAAAATGATATTCCAATGCATGTAGGTCAAGTTTTAAAATGACAAAAAATCCTTGTTAGTAACATTTTCTACCAGTTTCTTTTGCCGTTTCACTTGGCAATTTGGGCGTCAAAGGTGTCCGTAAAATTTAGGCTAGATCGTAAAATTGGTTTTCAAAATATGTTCTACACAAAATGCACCAATGTTATAATTGATAGCATTGGTCCTTCAATTATTTTGAGGAGTATATATTTCGCCCCATTAGCGGTAGAAGGGGCTATGTGCATTTCTGCATACTTTTCAGAAAAACGCGTTTGAAGTTTTGCAGCCTCATGAAACATCAGGTTTGCAATATAAATGTTTGATGTTGATATTGAAAATAGTGCATGAGTGTATAGTTTCAAATGAAACTAGTTTAAAACAGTTTAGTTTAGAAATAAAGAGTTATTCCCCCTTTTTGGAGATAGCTCTTTTTACCATACAGCAAATTCTCAATTCTTTGGGATGAAAAGGTGTCGTATGTCACAAAGCACCTTTTGTAACCAATGGAATTTAGGTCATGTGTTGATTGAAAAGGTGCTATTTGATAAATAACACCTTTTGTCAAAACTAAGTTATATTCTATCTTTAAAGAAAAAGGTGCTATCTGCCAAATGGTACATTTTGTCACCCAATAATGTATCATTTTGGTTAAAGCAAAAGGTGCTATTTGTAAGTTATGTGAGATTGTGACATATGTATATATGAATGTGTCATCTATAAATACAAATATGTAAATGTATGAAATTTCAAGGTAAGAATCTGACATTCTTTATGTAAGAATGTGACATTTCTATGTAAAAATGAGACATATCTATGAGAGAATTCGCAGCTATCTCTATATAAGAATGCACTATCTTTATGTAAGAATGTGACATCTCTTTTTAAATGTTATGCCTCTATGTAAGATGAAACACATCTTAAAATATGACAACCCTTTGTAAGACCTAGACATCTTTATGTAAGAAAGTGACTTTACTATTTACCATGGCATCTCTATGTAAGAATGTTAATTTCTAGGTGAGAATACAACATCTCTAAAATATAAGAATTCGACATGTTAATGCAATAATGTAAATATATATGTAAAATAGTAAGTGAGTATGATCAGGAAATACAACAAGAGAAAACTGCAGACAAACCCATGTCACCGCAAGGAAGAGCCATACAACAATCATGAAACACCAGGAAGACAAACTAAGCCAAGCAACCAGCTCTCTCTCCCATCAAGATGATTGCAAAACTAGAATGGACATAAAACAAAGTACAACCAAACATAGATTAAATACATACTCTTACAATGGGAGTAACAATAAACAACGAATCAACAACAACAGAACTACCGCATTAGGACAGCAGCCTAAGCCACGGAAGGGGGGGGGGGCTTAAATGCAGGTTACAGGTACCAAATCTTCGACCTAGATTCTGCTGTTGTTGAAGTACAAGGAATGTTCAGCTCGCAAGTATCATCTCTATATATAAGAATGTTTCATCTTTATGTAAGAATGTGTCATCTTTATATAAGATTGTGTCATCTGTATCCTAGATCATATTGCATCACTATATGACAATGTGTTATCTTTACATTTAAGAATGCAACATCTCTATAAAAATTGTGACAAGTCTATGTAAGAATGTAACATGTCTATGAAAGAATGTGACAAATATAATACAAATGTAACATATTATGTATGTAAGAATGTGACATTTTTACATATGAATGTGACATTTCATAGTAAGACTAACTATAATATTTGTATGCAGGAGTGTGATATCACATTGCAGTAATGTGGCATATCTATGTAAGAATTGGACAATGCCACACCTGTATGTAAGAATATAATATGACAGCTTTTTTTTAGGAATTTGACATCTATATGTAGGAATAAGACATCTGTATGTAAGGATGTGATATTTCTTTGTAAGACTAATATGATATTTTTTTAAATTTCTTAATTTCATAATTTGATTTTTTGATGAGTAAAGGTATTAAATGTCGTACGTTACTAAACTCAAAGGTTATTAAAGCCAGTTATTGAATTAAATACTTTTTCGACAGTAATGAAAACAGTTTAAAATAAAAATGGAGAAAATAAAGCACGGTTATTTAACAAAATAATTTATGTATTCCTTCAAATCCTAGGTAGATACCACTATGCATCTACCTTGACAAGTCCTCATGTTAACCGCAGAAGAAAATTTCAGTCGTCTAAAGTAAGAATGTGATACTCCTATGGAAGAATGCGACATCTCTCTATTTAAGAATGCTATATCTCTATGTTACATATATAATATGTAGGAATCTCTTATTTGTCTGTAAGGATGTGACTTCGTTATGTAAAATGCTGACATCTGTATGTAATAATGTGACACCTGTAATGTAAGAATGTGACATGTATGTAAGTTTGCGACACCTCTTTGTAAGAATAGAACAGCTCTATGAAAGGATGTGATATCTGTATGTAAGAATGTTACATTATATATGTACCAAATTGACGATTTTATACAAGAATAAGTTAAGTGTTAAATGAAAAAGGTGCTATTTGACAAATAGCACCTTTTTCAAAACAAAGAAAAGGGCACTATCTGTCAAATGGTACATTTTGTCACCCAATACTGTATTGTTGTAATTATTTTGGTAAATATAAAAGGAATTAGCACTTTTCTTCCAACTAAAAGGTGTTATGTGACACATAGCACCTTCTGCTGCAAATTTGACTGCAAATAACTCTTTTTGCCGCGAACAAAATCATAGTTATGCACAAAACCCCAAATGAAATTCTGTTACCATTATTTGTCTTCAAGGAATACAGCCATGATAATTTGTGAGATGATAGATACTATGTTAAGAATCATAAAAACTAAAATAACTCAATTTTGTTGAAAATTTTAGATAGCACTTCTACCACTAAGGGGGCGATTTGTTTGTTGTTGCTCAGAAAGTGTGATAGTTTAGTGTTTTGACCTTCTTTTGTGATGTGTGTGTGTTTGTTGTTGTTCACAAAATGTGCTGGTTTAGTGTTTTGACCTTGTTTTGTGATGTTATTGTTTGTTGTTGCTCACAAATAGTAATGGTTTAGTGTTTAGACCTTGTTTTGTGATGTTATTGTTTGTTTTCGCTCACAAAGTGTTTGATGATATAGTGTTGGAATTGGTTTTGTGATGTTATTGTTTGATGTTGCTCACAAAGTATGATGGTATAGTGTTTTGAACTGATTTTGTGATTTTTTTTGTTGTTGCTCACAAAGTGTGATTGATAAATGCTTTGACATAGTTTTGTGATGTTTAAGTTTGCTGTTGCTTAAAAAGTGTGATGCTTTATTGTTTTGACCTGATTTTGTGATGTTATTGTTTGTTGCTGCTCACGAAGTTTGATTGTTTAATGTTTTGACATGGTTTTGTGATGTTATTGTTTGTTATAGCTCATAAAGTGTGTGATGATATAGTGTTTTGACCTTGTTTTGTGATGTTATTGTTTGTTGTTTTATAACAATGAGTGATTGTCTTGAGTTTTGACTTGGTTTGGTGATGTTATTGTTTGTTGATACTGACAAAGTAGGTGATGGTTTAGTGTTTTGACCAGATTTTGTGATGTTATTGTTTGTTGTTGTTCACGAAGTGTGATGGTCTAATGTTTTGACCTGATTTTGTGATGTTATTGTTTATTGTTGCTTACAAAGTTGTTGATGGTTTAGTGTTTTAGATCTGTTGTAGTGATGTTATTGTTTGTAATAGCTACCAAAGCGTGATTGTTTAGTGTTATTGACCTGATTTTGAGATGTTTTGTTTGTTGTTGCTACAAAGTGTGAGTGCGTAGTGTTTTTTCTTGTTTTGTGATGTTTTTATTTATTGATGCTCACAAAATGTGATGAATTAATGTTTTGATCTGATTCGTGATGTAAGTGTTTGTTGTTGGTCATAAAGTGTGTGATGGTATAGTGTTTTGACCTTGTTTTGTGATTGTATTGTTTTTTGTTGCTCACAAAATGTGATGCTTTAGTGTTTTGATCTTGTTTTGTGATGTTAATGTTTGTTGTTTTAATACAAATAGTGATGGTTTAATTATTTGGCCAGATATTGTGATGTTTTTGTTTGTTGTTACTCACAAAATGTGATAGTTTTGAGTTTTGACCTAATTTTAAGATGTAATTGTTTGTTGTTGCTCGTAAAGTATTTAGTGTTTTGACCTTGTTTTGATAAGTAATTGTTTGTTGTTGCTCACAAAGTGTGATGGTGTAGTGTTTTGACATGATTCTGTGATGTTATTTTTCATAGTTGGTCACAAAGTGTGTGATGGCTTTGTGTTTTGACCTGATTTGGTGATGCTATTGTTTGTTGTTGCTCACAACGTGTTTGTTGGTTTAGTGTTTTGACATTGTAATGTGATGTTATTGTTTGTTGTTGCTCGCAAAGTGTGATTGTCTTGAGTTTTGACTTGGTTTGGTGATGTTATTGTTTGTTGATACTGACAAAGTATATGATGGTTTAGTGTTTTGACCTGGTTTTGCGAAAATAGTGTATGTCGTTGCTTACAAAGTGTGTGATTTTTCAGTTTTTTGACCTGATTTTGTAATGTTATTGCTCGTAGTTGCTCACAAAGTGTGTTGGTTTAGTGTTTAGACCCGATTTTGTGATGTTAATGTCTGTAGGTGCTCATAAAATGTAATAGTTTAGTGTAATGTTATTTGTTTTGTGTTGTTACTGTTTGTTGTTGCTCATAAAGTGTGTGATGGTATAGTGTTTTGACCTTGTTTTGTGATGTAATTGTTTTTTGTTGCTCACAAAACGTGATGCCTTAGTGTTTTGATCTTGTTTTGTGGTGTTAATGTTTGTTGTTTTATCACAATGAGTGATGGTTTAATAATTTGGCCAGATATTGTGATGTTATTGTTTGTTGCTACTCACAAAATGTGATAGTTTTGAGTTTAGACCTGATTTTGAGATGTTATTGTTTGTTGTTGCTCATTAAGTGTGATGGTTTAGTGTTTTGACCTTGTTTCAAAAAAATTTTTTTTGTTGTTGCTCACAAAGTGTATGATTGTGTAGTGTTTTGACCTGATTTTGTGATGCTATTGTTTGTTGTTGCTCACAACGTGTTTGTTGGTTTAGTGTTTTGACATTGTAATGTGATGTTATTGTTTGTTGTTGCTCGCAAAGTGTGATTGTCTTGAGTTTTGACTTGGTTTGGTAATGTTATTGTTTGTTGATACTGACAAAGTATGCGATGGTTTTGTGTTTTGACCTGGTTTTGTGAAGTTATTGTATGTCGTTGCTTACAAAGTGTGTGATTTTTCAGTTTTTTGACCTGATTTTGTAATGTGATTGCTCGTTGTTGCTCACAAAGTGTGTTGGTTTAGTGTTTAGACCCGATTTTGTGATGTTAATGTCTGTAGGTGCTCATTAAGTGTAATACTTTAGTGTTTTGACCTTGTTTCGTGATGTTACTGTTTCTTGTTGCTCATAAAGGTTTATGATGTTGTAGTGTTATGACATGATTTTGTGATGTTATTGTTTGTTGTTGCTCACAAAGTGTGATGGTTTAGTGCTTTGACATTATTTTAATATGTTGACGTTTGTTGTTGCTCACAAAATGTTATAGTGTAGTGATTTGTCCGGATTTTGTGATGTTATTGTTTGTTGTTGCTCACAAAGTGTATTTGTTTAGTGTTGTGACATGATTTTGTGTTGTTATTGTTTGTTGTTGCTCACAAAGTGTGATGGTTTAGTGTTTTAAATCTTGTTTTGTGATGTTATTGTATGTGGTTGATAACAAAGTGAGTAATGGTTTAGTGTTTTGACCTGATTTTGTGATGATATTGTTTGTCGTTGCTCACAAAGTGTGATCGTTTAGTGATTTGACCTTGTTTTGTGATACTATTGTTTGTTGTTGCTTACAAAATGTGTGATGATATAGTGTTTAGATTTGTTTTTGTGATGTTATTGTTTGATGCTGCTCACAGAGTGTGATGGTTTAGTGTTTTGACCTGATTTTGTGATGTTATTTGTTTGTCGTTGCTCACAAAGTGTGATTGTTTAGTGTTTTAACATAATTTTGTGATGTTAATGTTTGTTGTTGGTCATAAAGTGTGTGATGGTATAGTGTTTTGACCTTGTTTTGTGATGTAATTGTTTGTTGTTGCTCACAAAGCGTGATGCTTTAGTGTTTGGATCTTGTTTTGTTATGTTAATGTTTGTTGTTTTATCACAATGAGTGATGGTTTAATAATTTGGCCAGATATTGTGATTTTATTGTTTGTTGCTACTCACAAAATGTGATAGTTTTGAGTTTAGACCTGATTTTGAGACGTTATTGTTTGTTGTTGCTCACAAAGTGTGATGGTTTAGTGTTTTGACCTTGTTGCGAAAAGTAATTGTTTGTTGTTGCTTACAAAATGTGTGATGATATAGTGTTTAGATTTGTTTTTGTGATGTTATTGTTTGATGCTGCTCACAGAGTGTGATGGTTTAGTGTTTTGACCTGATTTTGTGATGTTATTTGTTTGGCGTTGCTCACAAAGTGTGATTGTTTAGTGTTTTGACATGATTTTGTGATGTTAATGTTTGTTGTTGGTCATAAAGTGTGTGATGGTATAGTGTTTTGACCTTGTTTTGTGATGTAATTGTTTGTTGTTGCTCACAAAGTGTGATGGTTTACTATTTTGACCTGATTTTGTGAGGATATTGTTTGTTTTTGATCATAGAGTGTGAAGGTTTAGTGTTTTGACCTTGTTTTGTGATGTTATTGTTTGTTGTTGCTCACAAAGTGTGATGGTTTAGTGTTTTTACCTTATTTTGTGATGTTATTGTTTATTGTTACTTACGAGGTTTTTTATGGTTTAGTATTTTAATCCATTCTAGTGATGTTATTGTATGTTGTTGCTCACAAAGTGTGATGGTTTAGTGTTTTGAACTTGTTTTGTGATTGTGTTGTTTGTTGTTGCTCAAAAAGTGTGATGGTTTAGGGTTGTGATCTTGTTTTGTGATGTTATTATTTGGCGTTGCTCACAAAGTTTGTGATGGTTTAGTGTTTTGACCTAATTTTGCGATTTTATTGTTTGTTTTTGATCATAGAGTGTGAAGGTTTAGTGTTTTGACCTTGTTTTGTGATGTTATTGTTTGTTATTGCTCAAAATGTGTGATGGTTTAGTGTTTTGACCTGATTTTGAGATGTTAGTGTTTGTTGTTGCTCCCAAAGTGTGATCGTTAATGTTTTTACATGATTTTGTAATGTTTTTGTTTGTTGTTGCTCACAAAGTGTGATGGTTTAGTTTTTTGACCTTGTATTGTGATGTTATTGTTTGTTGTTGCGCAAAAAGTGTAATGGTTTTGAGTTTTGACTTGGTTTTGTGATGTTATTGTATGTCGTTGCTTACAAAGTGTGCAATGGTTTAGTATTTTGACCTGATTTTGTGATGTTATTGCTTGTTGTTGCTCACAAAGTGTGATGGTTTAGTGTTTTGACCAAATTGTGTGAATGTTATTGTTTGTAGTTGCCCACAAAGTGTAATAGTTTAATGTTTTGACCTTGTTTTGTGATGTTACTGTTTTTTGTTGCTTACAAAGTTTATGATGGTGTTGTGTTTTGACATGAATTTTTGATGTTATTGTTTGTTGTTGCTCACAAAGTGTGATTGTTTATATTTTTGACCTTATTCTGTAATGTTAATGTTTGTTGTTGTTCACAAAATGGTATAGTGTGGTGTTTTGACTTGATTTTGTGATGCTATTGTATGTGGTTGATAACAAAGTGTGTGATGATTTAGTGTTTTCACCTTGTTTTGTGATGATATTGTTGTCGTTGCTCACAAAGTTTGATGGTTTAGTGATTTGACCTTGTTTTGTGATGATATTGTTTGTTGTTTGCTCGCAAAATATGTGATGAATGGTGTTTTGATTCGTTTTTGTGATGTTATTGTTTGATGCTGCTCATAGAGTGTGATGGTTTAGTGTTTTGACCTGATTTTGTGATGTTATTGTTTGTTGGTGCTCACAAAGTGTGATTGTTTAGTGTTTTGACATGATTTTGTGATGTTATTGTTTGTTGTTGCTCACAAAGTGTGATGGTTTATTTTTTTTACCTGATTTTGTGAGGTTATTGTTTGTTTATGATCATAAAGTGTGAAGGTTTAGTGTTTTAACCTTGTTTTATGATGTTATTATTTGTTGTTGCTCTCGAAGTGTGATGGTTTAGTGTTTTGACCTGGTTTTGTGATGTTATTGTTTAATGTTGCTTACAAGGTTTTTGATTGTTTTAGTGTTTTGATCTGTTCTAGTGTGTGTTATTGTTTGTTGTTGCACACAAATAGCGTTGGTTTAGTGTTTTGACCTAAGTTTGAAATGTTATTATTTGTTGTTGCTCACAAAGTGTGATGGTTTAGTGTTTGACTTGATTTTGTGATGTTTATGTTTGCTGTTGCTCGCAAAGTGTGATTGTTTTTATTGTTTTGACCTTGTTTTGTGATGTTACGGTTCGTTGTTGCTCAAAAATGTGATGGTGTAGTGTTTTGATATGACTTTGTAATGTTATTGTTTGTTGTTGCTCTGGAAGCGTGATGTTTTTGTGATGTTATTTTGTGTTGTTGCTCGCAATGTATGCGATGGTTTAACCCAAAACACCTTAAATAACAATTACTGCAAAGGAAACAGGTTAATAAAAGGAAAGGGGCTGTAAAAATAAGAAGAAAGGGCGATATCGCGCAATTTTCGCACTTATCTGACCCACCTTGCGGGATTTGAATCTCGATCTTAAAGCTTGGTAGTGGTTTGAACAAAATTTTATCGCATGGTACATAGTCTGACCTTTAATCTGATACCTAAATTAACCCCGTAGCTACTCAGAAAAGCCTGCACCAAGCTAATCACTTTCGCATATAAATAGGTGATAAACTAGTATTTTCGTGCGAGAATTTCCAAAATTCGGACTGCGAGGTGTTTTTCCGACCCTCCCCCTGCCATAATGCCCGGACCCACATACTCCAAAACACTTTCAATAATAAGTACTAATATAGCGCAATGGGAAACAGGTTAATAAGAGAAGGGGTCGTACAAATAAAAAGAAAGAGCGATATCACGCAATTTTCGACTTATCTGACCCACCTTGCGGGATTTTTACCTCAATCTAGGAGCTTGGTAGTGGTTTGAATAAAATTTTAACACATAGTAAATAGTCTGATCTCCAATCTGATACCAGAATCAACCCTGTCGACGCTCAGATTAGCCTTCACCAAGCTATTCACTTTCGCATATAAATAGGTGATAAACTTGTTTTTTCTTGCGAGAATTTCCGAAATTCTAACCGCGAGGTGTCTTTCCGACCCCCCCCCCCCTGCCATAATGCCTGGACCTACATACTCCAAAACACTTTAAATAATAAGTTCTTAAATAGCGCAAGCGAAACCTTATCAAAAGGGCTGTAAAATAAAAAGAAAGGGCGAAATCGCGCATTTTTTGAACTTATCAGACGCACGTTGCGGGATTTGCACCTCGATCTTGAAGCTCTATAGTGGTTTAAACAAAAATTTTTTACCACATAGTACATAGTCCGATCATTAATCTGATACCAATATCAATCTTTCACACACTCAGATTAGCCTGTACCAAGCTATTCACTTTCGCCAATAAATAGGTGATAAACTTGTATTTTCGTGCGAGAATTTCTGATATTCGGACCGCGTGATGTTTTTCCAACCTTCCCCTGCCATAATGCTTGAACCCACATACGCCAAAATACTTTAAATAATAAGTACTTATATAGCGCAAGGGAAAAATGTTAATAAAAGGTCCAACCCTTATCAAAAGAGGCTGTAAAAGTAAAAAGAAAGAGCGAAATCGCGCAATTTTCGAACTTATCCGACCAACCTTGTGAGATTTTTACCTCAACTTAGGAGCTCGATAATGGTTTAAATAAAATTTTGTCACATAGAACATAGTCTGCTCTTTAATCTGATACCAAAATCAACCCTGTAGCTAATTGGAAAAGCCTGCATCAAGCTATTAACTTTAGTGTAATAATAGGTGATAAACTTACAATTTGTTGCGAGATTTTTCGGATCTTGAACCTAAATATATGCATATCTCTATGGCTTGTAACATGCTGATCAATGTCTGTAAAATTCTAATTCAGGTATCAACGTAAACCTTAGACCCTCTTCTTTGTGCTCATGCTCAATTTATACCACTTTCTGGCTTCTAGGCGTGGGTTCGAGCCCCGTAAAAGGCTATATAAAAGTACCAAAAATCTCGATTTAGTCCCTGTGTAATCATTCTGGAGGGCCCACAGAGTGCCTGATGGGCCAACTTTTGGCCCTGTACTCTAGATATAGGTATGATCTAACGTTTTAAAACATTTTCAAGTGTGTGGGTCTTGGCAATATGCCATGATAAACCCAGAAACGACCCCTGCGTGATTTGTCGCCGATTTTTTCTCTGAAAAACGATAAAAGTATTGTCTAAATATGCACATATCTCTAACGGCACTAGCAGGCTGACCAATGCCTCTATAATACTGAGTTTGGTATCCAATTAAAGCGCAGACACTTGTCTTACTTCTGAATTTCAATTGCAATAAATAACTAGCTCCTAGGTCCAGATTCAAGCCCCACAAAACGGGTAGGTAAATTTCATACAATTTGGGTATGGACCCTTTTTACGGCCCCTATGGGCCCACAAAAGACGTAAATGGCGTTAGTTATTGCAAGGCCCTCTAGAACTATAAATGAGCTTTAATTTGGTTCCAACATTTTAATTTTAAACACCCAGAAAAGCCTGCCATATGCCTCAGAACATGGGTTAGTGTGTGAAATTTTGTCGTCGAATTTCCGAAATTCGCGAAAATCGCGAACGTCATTCGCTGTTTAGCGCTTTATTTAGACCCTAATAATAAGGTCTGGGTCCTAATTTTTAAATGGTCCCCTTACGAAATATATGTTATTATCACTTTAAGCATTTTAAGGTGTATGATTGCAGGTTAAGGGGACAGGAAGTCATAAAAAGGGCCCTTGGTCAAAAATCCCAAATTCGCGAATTTAGCCACTTTTGAGAAGCTTATACAGACTCACTTGTTATGTTAAGGGCCCCTTTTTTATTCATAATATTTACAAAATATATTTTCTTATTATTTGTAAAATTCCACCACTTTACTGTAAAAGAAAGACCCAACCCCTAGCCTATTACCAGACAAATGGTACATTATTGACCAAAAAAAGGGCCCTTTTTCATTAATTTTGACCCAGACCCTAGATGGATTCACAATTTTTTTACTTAGAAATAAAGCCTCAACCAAAATACAACAAATTAAGTTAAAAGAATAATTTTACAACGAACTATTTCGTCAAAAAATCTAACCCTAGTCAAAACCCTAGCTGCAAAAAATGGGCAAAAATGGTTCCCGTATTCCAAACGGCTATAGCCGACTAATCAACGTCTGTACCACTCTTAATTTGGTATCAAATTAAAGCTTACACACTCTTCTTACTTCTTAAACTCAATTTTAACCAAAAAATTGCTTCTGGATCCAGACTCGAGCCCCACAATACGGGTAGGTAAATATTGTATAATTTGGGTATGGGTCCTTTTTATGGCACCTATGGGCCCCTTTAAAGACCAAAATGCCATTAATTTTTACATGCCCCCCTTAAACAATAATTGAGCTTCAATTTGATACCAAAGTTTTAATATTAAACACCCATACAAGCCTTCAATAGGCCTATGAAAAAGGGTTAGGCCTTGTGAAAATTTTGTTGACGAATTTCCGAAATTCGCGAAACTCGCGAACAAAATTCTTTTTAATCCCCTTATTAGGACCTTAATAATAAGTTTGGAGTCCTAATTTTAAAATGGTCCCCTTAACAAGTATATTTTATTATAACTTATATCTTTTTAAGACATATTTCTACATATAAAGGGGTAAGGTGGTCGTAAAAGAGGCCCTTGGTCGAAAATCCAAAATTCGCGAATTTTGTCTCTTTTAAGTAGTTTATAAGACCCACTTGTTATGTTTATGACCCTTTTTATTTAAAATACTTAAAAAATATCCCTTATTATTATTTGTAAAATCCCATCACTTTCCCGTAAAGGAAAGACCCAACCCCGAGACTTTCACCAGACAAAAGGTACTTTTTTTGCAAAAATAAGGGCCCTTTTTTCCATAATTGTGACCTATCCCTTAAATGATTCACAAAGTTTTTACTTAGAAATAAAGCCTGTACCAATCTTTAACAAATTAAGTCAAAATAATAATTTTATAACACAGTATCTTGTCAAAAAATCTAGCCCTAGTCTAAACCCTAGCTGTTTTTTGCAAAAAAGGGTACCCCGGTGGGTTTTCTGGCCCCATTGTAGACCCTGTGCACAATGTACAGACCTATAAATAAGTCCAGTCTCAAGAAGAATAATTGTGCTAAAATATAGGCTCTTTAGATTGTCTTAAAAGGCTATGTGGTTTGTTATTAAGTTTTTTTAAAACTAGAGCTAGGGTTAGCGCTGTGTGGTCAAGTCCCAATTTATGCCTATTTCCTTTTACCCCTAATATATCAGTAACCATTGCACCTACACCCTTGTAAATTACACCAAAATAAAGCCGTAATCATTTTCAATACGCTAAAATAACTTTGGATATTACCAGATAATATATATTGATGACAGATGAAAAAAAAAGAAACATCCAATTTTACATCCGATTCTGGGTTAGTTAACCCCAACTTTTGAAAAATTGTCATAAAATCTGAACCGCTTAAGCAATAGATTAGAAACTTTCACAGGATGTAGAGGGCCACAAAACCAACTTTTTAAAACAAAGTTTACAATTTTATGATGTCTAAAACTTGAGTTTCAGAAATTAACAAAATTTCAAGTCAAGTTTTGAGAAAAGTTCATTTTATGGGGTAACCCTAAATATAATTTTTTTGTTAAGGTATTTTAAGGCCAAAAAAAGGGCCGGGGCTAGAGGTATGGCTACTGTGTATGGGCTAAAACCCCTACACATCAGGAAAGCCAAAAGATGAGCCCCCTAGGGCCAATAAAAGTGTTTTTGAGCCAAAAAGCATAAAAATGGACGCCCCTTTTTTCAGGGGCAATAACTCCAATTAGATGACTGGGGTTAAGTACTTTCTTATACCAGCTTGTAGCCCTTCCCCAGTGCTACATTTCATCCATTTACACCTTCTCCCTAGCCCCAATAGTTAAAAAGTTATGGCCCAAGGTGACCACACAAATTATAGGGTAGGGTAAGGGTTAGGGTTAGAGTCATAAACGAAAAGTGATTCATTCAAAGTTATCCATTGATTCCAAGTTTAAGGCTTATGCAGGGTTTGCTTGTCTACAATTGGATTTTCATTAAAGGTTATGATCTGGGTTTGGGTTATAGCTATATATAAAGTGATTCATTTTAGGGTTAGGGTTAGAGTTAGTCATAAACGAAAAGTGATTCATTCAAAGCGATCCATTGTTTCCAAGTTTAAGGCTTATGCAGGGTTTGCTTGTCTACAACTGGATTTTCATTAAAGGTTATGATCTGGGTTTGGGTAATAGCTAAATATAAAGTGATTTATTTTAGGGTTAGGGTTAAGGTAAGGGTAAGGGTTAGGGTTAGGGTTAGAGTCATAAACGAAAAGTGATTCATTCAAAGTAATCCATTGATTCCAAGTTTAAGGCTTATGCAGGGTATATGGTACAACATAATTGTGCGCACTGTAAGATGCGCATTTACATAAAGGGCTGCATGTGTGAGGGTATAGGAGGGGAGTTAAGTGATGATGATGATGACGATGATAAGGTGGTGATGATGAGGGTGATGATAATGATAATGATGATGATTAAGATGATGATGTTTAAGATGATGATTAAGATGATGATGATGATGATGATGATGGTGATGATGCGATTGGGTTAGGGTTAGGGTTAGGGTTGCCACTGAAATGGATGTTGATGCATGAGTATGGTTAAAAATGACAATGGAATAAAATTTTTGGTCAACCCCATAAGGTCAATTCCTAAGCAGGATTGATGCCATGGACGACTAAGGTGGGGAATTAGCTGCTATGGGCTTGCATCACTTAGACTTGGGTTATAAATGTATAATTACATTAAGATTTGAGCACAGATACCTTTGGTAATCTTAATATATACGAGAAGACAATTTTGGGGTTGGGGTTGTGAAACGTCCAATTTTACGCTATTACCTCCCTTTGAAATAATTGGGTTGCTTCCCTTAGAATCAAAAATGATTATTTTTTAATAACTCAAATAATTTTTGTCCGATTTGAATAATTGTTTTTGCATTGTGTTCAAAATAATAAAATCTATCCAGTTTATAATCCACCAATGTGCCTTTATGGGTAAGAAGGTCCGGGGTTGAGCCTTAAAGTGGGGGTGCTCAGTGTTAGGAATATGGGTTTATTTTGAGGGTTCCCTACACACTATTTCTGGACCCATACACCCTAAGGCGCTTTATATCAGAGGTACGTTTATCTCTTAAGATAATTAAATAAAAATAAGGATTAACCCCTCATCCAAAGGGTCTACACAGCTTAAGAGAAGGGGCCAAAATCGGCAAAAAATCCAGAATCATGTGGTGTGAATGGGATGGTTCCCTGACCCCTTGTCCGGACCTATACGCTGTAGAATGCTTTAAATAATAAACTCAAATATAGCCTAAGAGCAACATGTTAATAAAAGGTCCATCCCTAATCAAAAGGGGTTGTAAAAATAAAAAGAAAAGGCGAAATCGCGCAATTTTCGAACTTATCCTACGCACCTCGTGGGATTTGTACCTCGATCTTGAAGCTCGGTAGTGTTTTAAATAAAATTTTATCACATAGTACATAATCTGACCTTTAATCTGATACCAAAATCAATCTAGTAGACACTCTGATAAGCCTGCGCCAAGCTAATCACTTTCGCATATAAATAGGTGATCAACTTGTTTTTTCGTGCGAGAATTTCCGAAATTCGAACCGCGGGGTGTCTTTCCGACCCTCCCCCTGCCATAATGCTTGAACCCACATACGCCCAAACACTTAAAATAATAGGTACTTATATTGCACAAGCGAAACATGTTAATAAAAGTTCCAACTCTTATCAAAAAAGGCTGTAAAAATAAAAAGAAAGGGCGAAATCGCGCATTTTTCGAACTTATCCTATGCACCTTGAGGTAAATATAAAAAGGTGATCAACTTGTTTTTTCGTGAGAGAATTTCCAAAATTCGAACCGCGAGGTGTCTTTCCGACCCTCCCCTGCCATAATACCCGGACCCACATACTCTAGAACACTTAAAATAACAATTTCGTATATAGCGCAAGCGGAACATGTTAATAAAAGGTCCAACCCTTATCAAAAAGGGCTGTAAAAATAAAAAGAAAGGGCGATATCGCCCATTTTTCGAACTTATCCTACGCACCTTGCGGGATTTGTACCTCGATCTTGAAGCTCTGTAGTGTTTTAAATAAAATCTTATCTCATAGTACATAGACTGACCTTTAATCTGATACCAAAATCAACCCTTTCGACGCTCAGATTAGCCTGCACTAAGTTATTCACTTTCGTGCAATTATCGGTGATAAACTTACAATTTGTTGCGAGATTTTTCGGATCTCGAACCAAAATATATGCATATCTCTACGGGTTGTGTAACACGCTGATCAATGTCTGTAAATTTCTAATTCTGGTATCAACGTAAAGCTTAGACCCTCTCCTTTGTACTCATGCTCCATTTATACCACTGTCTGACTTCTAGGCATGAGTTCGAGTCCCATAAAAGGCTATATAAAAGTGCAAAAAACTCGCTTTAGTCCCTGTGTAATCATTCTGGAGGGCCCACAGAGTGCCTGATGGGCCAATTTTTGGCCCTGTACTCTAGATATAGGTATGATCTAACGTTTTAAAGCATTTTTAAGTGTGTGGGTCCTGGCAATATGCCACAATAAACCCAGAAACGACCCCTGCGTGGTTGGTCGCCGAATTTTTCACTGATAAACGATAAAAGTATTGTCTAAATACGCACATATCTCTAACGGCTCTAGCGGGCTGACCAATGCCTCTATAATACTGATTTTGGTATCAGATTTAAGCGCAGACCCTTCTCTTACTTCTTTAATTCAATTTTTACCAATAACTGGCTTTTACGTCCAGATTCGAGCCCCAGAATACGGGTATGTAAATTTCGTACAATTTGGGTTTGGGCCCTTTTTACAACCCCTGTGGGCCCACAAAAAGACCTAAATGTCGTAAATTATTACATGGCCCCCTAGAACGATTAATGAGCGTTAATTTGATACCAAAATTGTTATTTTAAACACCCAGAAAAGCCTGCTATATGTCTCAGAACAATGGTTAGTGTTTGTCAAATTTTGTCGTCGAATTTTCGAAATTCGCGAAAATTGCGAACGTCATTCGCTGTTTATCGCTTTATTAAGACCCTTATTATAAGGTATGGGTCCTAAATTTTAAATGGTTCCCTTACTAAATATATGTTATTATCACTTTAAGCATTTTAAGGTGTATGAGTGCAGGTTTAGGGGACGGGTGGACGTAAAAAGGGCCCTTGGTCAAAAATCCGAAATTCGCGAATTTTGTCCTTTTGAGAGGTTTATACAGACCCACTTTTTATGGTAACGGCCCTTTTTTTATTTATAATACTTACAAAATATCTCTTCTTATATACTGTAAAATCCCACCACTTAACTGTAAGAAACCCCCAATCCCTTGCCTTTCACCAGACAAAGGGTACATTTTTGACAAAAAAGGGCCCATTTTTCATTAAACTTGACCCAGACCCTAGATGGTTTCACAATTTTTTTTACTTAGAAATAAAGCCTCAACCAAAATACAACAAATTAAGTTAAAAGAATAATTTGACAATGAACTTTTTTGTCAAAAAATCTAACCTTAGTCAAAACCCTAGCTGTTTTTTGCACAAAGGGGCAAAAATGGATCCCGCATTCTGAACGGCTATAGCTGACTGATCAATGTCTGTACAACTCTTTTTTTGGTATCAAATCAAAGCTTACACACTCTTCTTACTTCTTAAACTCAATTTTAACCAATAAATTGCTTCTGGATCCAGACTCGAGCCCAACAATACGGGTAGGTATATTTTGTATAATTTTGGTATGGGCCCATTTTACGGCACCTATGGGCCCTTTAAAAGACCAAAATGCCGTTAAATTTACATGCCCCCTTAAACAATACTTGAGTTTTAATTTGATACCAAAGTTTTAATTTTAAACACCCAAACAAGCCTGCAATAGGCCTCAGAAATATGGGTTAGGGTTTGTAAAAATTTTGTCGGCGAATTTCGGAAATTCGAGAAAGTCGCAAACGTAATTCGCTGTTAATCCACTTATTAGGACCCAAATAATAAGTTTGGGGTCTTATTTTTTATATGGTCCCCTTAACAAGTATATTTTCTTATAACTTAAATCATTTAAGACGTATGTCTACATACAAAGGGGACAGGTGGTCGTAAAAAGGGCCCTTGGTCGAGAATCCGAAATTCGCGAATTTTGTCTCTTTTAAGTAGTTTATACAGACCCACTTGTTCTGTTTAGGGCCCTTTTTTTCTTTAAATGCTTAAAAAATATCCCTTCTTATTGTTCGTAAAATCCCATTACTTTCCTGTAAAGGAAAGACCCAACCCCTAGCCTTTTACCAGACAAAGGGTACTTTTTTTGCTAAAATAAGGGCCCTTTTTTTCCTTAATTGTGACCCCAA